>OX402566.1:15421323-16621323 GCA_948098915.1 Lampropteryx suffumata | reverse complement strand
GGCGTGGTTCTGTAAACAGATGACGAAGGTGATCCAATTTAAAAATGAAGATCGGAGCAGTGAGTCCCCGGCGGTCCACCTGCATTGCAGTGTTGTTGCAGATCTGGTCGAGTGCGCTGCAGAGGCAGCCTGCGACGGGCGGGCAGCCGGGCGGGTGTGCGGCTCGCGGCTGTGCGGCGCTGTGTCTGCACGCGGGAGCCGCGCCGCGCTGCGTGTGCCCGCACGGCCGCCTGGCGCCCGACAACCGCACCTGTATCCGTCAGTACACCACTACACCACTACACCACTACACCACTACACCCTACCTACGCGGTATTCGCTACTAGCGGGAGATTCACAATGGTCAATCGGCACCTGCTAGTTGAATTAGAATGCCGATTCCTTCTATCCCAAATGAAAGAAGCTCGTCTTGTTATTTTTAGTGTGATCCTTATATATATCTATCCTTATATCTACGAAATATATAACGCTTTAAATCAGTGGTTCCCGGACTCTTTTGTTTCATAGACCACTTTCAAAATTTTGCTGGATCCGGTGGACCCCCTGCATCTACATTACTGCCAATTTAACAAAAAATCTCGAAAAAAAAAAAAAGGGAAGATTAGATATATCTATCTATGGAAACTTGCGTTGTGGCTGAGTTTCAACGACGAATTAACAGTTTTCGAAATAAGAGGTTAGAAATCGAAATTAGAAAAAGAAATAGAAGATTATCAAAAAATTAACCCTATCAAGCATACCCTAATATGCTTGATAGGGTTAATTATTTGATAATAAAGTAGGTAGACTAAATAAATTTTATAATTAAATTTTAATTCATTGTGTTGTGAGTGGATGTCAAAAAAGCAAAGTTGGCCAATAGAAAAAGTGACTCCATCCAACTTTACTTTTTTGAAATCTACAGTGACTCAGCACAAGGACCAATCAATTCTCACAAATTTTATTTAGAAAACGTCCCATTCGGAGTAGTAAAAAGAAATATAGTATATTGCCTTGTGTTGTAGGTATATATATTATGTATTCAAATATATAAATTATTACACTAATAATTATCTGCCTATATTGATAAGAGATAATTGTCTTATTGAGAAGGTTTAATTTAGATATCATATTATTTAGAATAACAAGCCAATTTTAGTTCTTCACTATCGAAACCAAATTAATTTTCAACACCCCTGCTTACGATTGGAGACCCCCATTTTTTGTCACGTCCAACGTAGACCCCCGTCGAGTCTCCGGTGGACCCCTGGGAGTCCATCTGGACCACTTTGGGAATTACTGCTTTAAATGATCCTAGGTAGGAACCTGATATCTATTTACATTGTAAATCTATGGTGGTAGATCTGTAGTGGTGACACCACTCTGCAGTCAGATCTGAATGATACAATCCATTCTGAACATTATAATAATTTATATTACACTATAATTTTATTGCATTTTCAGGAAGGAACGCGGCACGCTTCTATAATAATATGGAAGCGTGCCGTGTTTCCCGTATAAAACCTATTTACTTTTGAAGTCGAAATTTAGAGATCCAGTCGTGGTCAACTAATAAAGGACATTCAAGGTAGTAAAGAGAATAACCTGGTTATATATTTTTAAATATAAAACTCTATTGATTTCTCAATTACTATTATTTACATTATTTAGGCCGATTCTTATGCTATAAATTGCAGTAAATAAAGGATTAAAAAAAACAATAAGAAAAAATTATGACTAATCTTAATCACAATATTCAGTTTTAAATTATTCTGTAGCTAGGCATTTAATTAGGGGCAATAAAGTAAAATCAAAATTATAGTAAAATGAGATCTATAATTTGCAGTATTTTCTTTTTATAATTCCTAAACTCAACCCCGTTGTATTGCAGGTAAGACTCAGTAGCAAAACTTTTGTTAGTAACAACCGCTTGGCACCGATGTGGCATAGACATTATCAGTTTCTGACATGATTCCGCAGGAATATTTACCCATGCCTTACAATAAACTTCATTAAGTTCATCTAAAGTTATGGTATGAAACCACAACTTTAATATATTGTTGTGGTGACAACTTGTTTCTTGATTTCGTGCCAAAGATGGTTGATTGGATTAAGGTCTAGCACTCTAGCACTGATACAGGCTGACTGATGAGAAACAACTTGACTGAACGGGAGGTATGTTTCGGGTCGTTATCTTGCTGAAACGTCCATATAATAGGGAGATGTTCCTCAGCATAGGGAAGCATAGTATCCTCTAATATCGACTTATATACTGATAACGCACGTCCAGAAAATGAACCCCAAATTTTAATGTTCCACCGCCATGTTTCACCTGCTTTTTGTGAATCTCGGATTCATTTCCGCTTTTGCAGGACGCCGTACGTATTGCGATCCATCTAAAGGAATCAAATTAACCTTGCTCTCGTCAGAGAATAATACATGTTGCCCTTGGGCGTAGGTCCAATGTCCATATTGACGTGCAAACGACAAACGTGCATTTCTATGTTCATTCTTCAAACAATTATATTTTGCGAGCCACTATTACGAATAACCCTGCTTCTACCAGACGTCGTCGAACGGTCCTCGCTGATACACCGGCTCTTACGTCAGCCCCAAACTCTTCATATTTAATTAAAACAGAGCCTAAAAATGGATCCTTCTTAGCTAACCTGGTTATCATTCTTCGTGAGGAGTTGTTTTTCTCCATCTTTTTTTTCTGGGCACATCTAAAGCTGTGTTATTGCGTTTGAAATGTTGCACTTCATAATACGGTTTAACTAGAGTGTCTCTAATTAGTTGATTAGGACTGTATATGGTTTTTTTGTTCACGGATTCTATTAAGATAAGTTTTGCTGCAACTTATACTTATTTTAATAAAATAACCAAATTCAAATAAAATAAATAAATAAATAACATGAGATGAAGTGATATTGATATGGCACCCTGGGGGCAATATTAAAGTATATTCGCTTTTATTAAAATTGTACAAAATAATTAACAAATATAATATTTGTCTTCTGGTTGGTTCATAGCACAGACTGTATGTATAAATCCATAAATTGCACCTTTGGCATTGAATCCACTCTTTATCATGTCTGTCCCTACAATAACTGCTGTCACAAAATATGTAGATCATATCTAAGCTTTCAGGTATCACAGTATATATATTACTGTATAATATATATATATTATATACTGTGAGTTTATTAATTTATTTGTAAATATATTTCAAAGACTCGCGGTTTTTGATGTGAAACATATATAGGCGAGGGTAAACCTGATTGTTGGCGTGGCGATACAGTCAGTGGCGACGCATCGCCATAGCCAAACGCTTCTTATTCACTGTCTGGGCCGAAGCGACGCATTTTGTAAGGTTTGTCGACTTGTCGCGTTCTGCAGCTTATTTCTTATAATAAAGATTAATCTATCTGTGGCGTAATGTAGGTAGAAAGGTAAGTAATTTGGTTGAACAATTGCATTTCATGAGTAAGGTACATAGGTAGGTGCAAACCTAGCAATCATCATTAAAGTATGTTGGGTACTTGCCTACTATTTGGGAATCATTTATTATGCTTGGGTTTTAGGCAAACAACTAGGCTCACCTAGGTAGGAAGATTAAAGTAGGTAGGCTTCTCGTAGGTCCTACTTAACCTTCCGACACTTGTGTAAGTTTTATTGATATACCTACCTAAACCACCAAACAGCATAATACTGGTGGGCACTGTTTTAGAACAGTTTTATATGACCTATTACCTACAATAATTGAGTCGTCGCGATTTTAAAGAAATTGTTGTAAGTATATAAAGAAAATAAATGTAATAAACATTTATTTTAAAATAAACTGTTACCATTTTGTAGAGAAAATTCGTAATATTGTATTTTTCATTATGCCATATTTAGTTTCTGACATAATTTGTACTTCGATGCCTTTTATTTGTACAAAACAATAATAATTAATTCGATGTTTCACATCTGTCAGCCGTCACGTGACACCTCACATTTTTTTTAATGTCGATGGCACACCTCCCACTTTTAAAACGGATATCGCTGGAATAGTCACTCCGTTACTATATACGCACTCCCTCACAATAACGGTGTGTTCGTTCGCAGCGTACACCTCCTTCGTGATGTACTCGCAGATCACGCAGATCGACAGCGTCCATCTCGACGACGACGACAATCTCAACTCGCCCTTCCCGCCCATCCAGAACAAGTGAGTCGAGACACGGTCGGGACCATCTGCCGGGAGATGAGCTCGTCCCAATGCAATCTCGTTGCAGGGAGCTGATGCGGAACGCGATCGCCCTGGCCTACGAGTACAGCAGTCAGCGGCTCTTCTACTCCGACATCCAGCGCGGGGCCATCCACGTCGTGCACTTCAACGGCACGGGACACACCACCTTCCTCGAGCGTGAGTCTGCGACAATATCTCGTGCTGCAGCAGGTGACAGCGAGTGACAGCGAGTGACAGCGTGCTGCTGGATGTGTTGCAGAGACCGGCGCGGTGGAAGGCATGGTGGTGGACCCGGTGTCGCGCGCGTTGTACTGGACGTGCGGCGCCGCACTGGGCGTGATGCGCGCCGACATCGCGCCGCGCCCCGCCCGCGCCGCGCCGCGCCCCGCCCGCGTCGTGTCGCTCCGCGCCGGGGACAGGCCGCGCGGGATCGACATCGACCCCTGCGACGAGTGAGTGATCCCGCCGTTGACATTTTGTATTTTTTTTACTGCAGGTTATTAATTGTAAATTGCGTTTAATAAATTTCTATCCATCTGGTCATTATTATTATTATTACTGTTATAATTGTTAGTTTTTTCTACTTGCTATTTCATGTAATATTTTTTTTTTATTATGTTAATTAATTGACAAAATTATCAAGGATCATATAAAAAAGTGTTAAGACCAGACAAGTTTCTTGCCGGATTCTTCTTGAACTGGGGTTAGGAGGAACCGGCACCTAGATTCACTAGCATGTAAGAAGACGATTCAAAGTGGTCCTTGTGATTTTAGTGAATAAATAAATATATTGAATTTGAATTGAATTTAAATTAATGTAAGTAATCGATCCTGGGCCGTGTTAATTAAAGTAAAATAAATAAATAAGGACTAGCTATTGCTATAATACTGGGTGTGTACGCAGACGCGTGTACTGGAGCAACTGGAACGAGTCGCGGCCGAGCATCCAGCGCGCGTACACGGGGGGCGCGGGGGGCGCGGCGGGCGAGGGGCGCGTCGAGACAGTCATCGACACCGACGTGCTGATGCCCAACGGCCTCGCGCTCGAGCACACCACGCGCTGGCTCTACTGGGCCGACGCGCGACTCGACATGATCGAACGCGCCCGATACGACGGCTCCCACAGAGAGGTGCGATGCGAGCGGCTCCTCTAGGGTCTCCGCCGGCTCGCTCTTACCCGTGGGGCCGCGCTGACGTCTCGCTCCCGCGCAGGTGGTGGTGCGCAGTTCGACGGAGCACCCGTTCGGCGTGGCGGCGGGCGGCGGCCGCGTCTACTGGACCGAGTGGGTGTCCCGCTCCGTGTACGCGCTGGACGCGGCGGGCGGCGAGCCCGTGCGTCTGCGCACCGCCGACCACCGACCGATGGCCGTCGTCGCGGTCACTCCGCACGTGCCGGTATCTATCTATCGCGACCTAGTTGCGACCCGCTCGGATAATAAAATATAATGTTGTAAAACGTGCGCATGTCGTCAGTCGTGTCCGGCGGACCCGTGCGGCGTGCTGAACGGCGGGTGCGCGGAGATGTGCGGTCGCGGGGAGGCGGGGGGCGCGCAGTGCGCCTGCGCCCCGCCGCGCCTCCTCGCGCCGGACGGGCGCGCCTGCGTGCCGCCCCCCGCGCCCCCCTCGCGCCCCTCGCCCGCCTGCCCCGCGCCCTCCTTCCGCTGCGCCGAGGGCCCCTGCCTGCCGCCCGAGCTGGTGTGCGACGGCATCCGACACTGCAGCGACGAAACGAACTCCAGCGACGAGGATTACGCGTATTGCAGTGAGCGCGCGATCACCTTTCGGGTTACTTCATTTGTGTACCATTAATGATTAACGTTGCGTTATCTGCGACAGCGTACTCGGAGTGTCCGGCCGCGTACATATCGTGCGGCGAGGGCGAGGGCGAGGGGGAGGGGGAGGGTGCGGCGGAGCGCGGGGGGCGCTGCGTGCCGGCGACGGCGCGCTGCGACGGCCGCGTCGACTGCGACTCCGGCGCCGACGAGCGGGACTGCGACTGCGATAACGCACAGTTCAAGTAACCACCTATCGGACATGCATGGGTATAATCGCGAGCGAACGCCGATGAGGCGGACGGACGTGCAGTGAGGTGGGTTGTGTGCGACAGATGCGAGGACGGCACGTGCGCCGGCGTGGGGGCCCGCTGCGACGGACGCGCGCAGTGTCCGGACGGCAGCGACGAGCGCGGCTGCGCGCATGCGTCGTGCGCGCTGCTGGGCACCGGCGCGCTGCCGTGCACTGCAGGGGGCCCGGCCTGCTACCTGCCGGCCTGGCGCTGCGACAACTACACCGACTGCCCCGACGGCAGCGACGAAGCGGACTGTCCTCTCGTCGAGCCTCCCGAAGGTAGGTGTAGCGACGCATCTGACGAAAGTACGGCAACGAACGCTTCGGATAAATCCGCTCGCCGTGTTTTTGTGTGTTTTACATCTTTTCTTTTACTTTACTGCATCTGTAAGAGTGAATTTCGTGGAAAAGGAATGAAAGTGCGTAACTGGAAGCTGGGGAAGCGCACGTTAGATTGAATCGATGAGCGCGTGCGGTGGTAGAGTTGGCCGTCAGATGTTACTAACCCATTTTCCGAGCGTGCGTTGTGCGTATGTGTGACCTAAAAGAGAAATGTATGGTCGGTGGTCCGGATGGCATTTCGGCTGTAGTGCTGAAAACGTGTGCCCCTGAGTTGTCTCCCATACTCACAAGACTTCTTCGCCTATCTCTGAAAACTGAAATAGTCCCAAAATCCTTGAAGCTTGCTAATGTGCAACCTGTGCCAAAGAAAAGCAGTCGCGAATTTCGGTCACCTCCCTACTATGCAAATGTATGGAACGTGTCCTGAATACGAAGCTCCTTACATACCTTGAAGACAACGACCTCGTCAGTGATCGACAATACGGTTTTCGTAAAGCGATCTACTGGGGATGTTCTTGCGTATGTCACGCATATTTGGAGTGAGGCCATAGAGAAATACGGTGAAGCATTAGCTGTTTCACTTGACATGTCAAAGGCCTTTGATAGGGTCTGGCACGCTAGCCTTATTGGTAAGCTTCTAGCCTACGGATTGCCAGTTCAGTTTTGCTCATGGCTCGCTCACTTCTTGAGGGAAAGATCCATTCGAGTAGTTGTTGACGGCTGCTCGTCTGATCGATTGGCAATTAATGCCGGAGTACCTCAAGTGTAAGTGCTCCACGACATACAGTTGTGGAGAGATACTTTGCCAACGCACGAGCCAGTAAAACTGACATTCAGAAATACAGAGACGAGATGCTTATGCGTATGGATTTGACTCTCCAGGTCGTGCCTGATTGGAGCTCATTCCACCATCTCCTTTTCACAACAAGACAAGCAGACACACCGCTCAATACCATCCATACCTTGTCAACCTACCACCCTTACGAACAAAGCGCTTTGCTTCCACATTTATAATGCGTACAGCCAAGGATTGGAATGATTTGCCGTCGTATGTCTTTCCTGAAAACTACAATTTGTGTCTCTTCAAGTCAAGAGTGAATAGGTATCTTCTAGACCTGCGTATCCCATCGTCGGCCACATCGTCGCTTAACATCAGGAGAGTTCGTGGTCAAACGTATCTATGATAAAAAAACCTTAACCTGCGCTTAACCTGCAGTTTTGTGAAAAGTTTCTAATTCAGGATATAATGATAATGTTCCTTATTACCGAGGTGTGATGTCAGATACTATACATCATTATACCACAAGGCTTACTTGTGTTTTATTTTACATGGAATACAAACATCTTAGAGAATATAACAACATAGATACAAAAATAGAACAAATAAATCCTTAAACAAGTCTAGAATCTAAAAAAAAGAGTAGATTAAGTCATGTATTTGGCGCGTGCTTCCAAAGATCCCAAAAGTGCTTGTTGCAATTTTCTTCTTTTAAGTTCTCCATGAGAGGCAATTTAACACTTTACCACAAAGTCGCCGAAGAGCGGCGCCTTATTGTCGGCAGGAGGCTCGCTATTCGCTAACCGACTAAACGATCGGTCCCTGCTAATACCCGACATGCGAGTCGGTTCTCCGGATACTTATCGCATTCGGATCTTCAGATGCGACCGACGAGAGCGTTGCTTGGTTCGAGGAAGCGTTCTCGGAGTCGTGCGGGCCGACGCAGTTCCGCTGCGGCGGCTCCGGGAGAGGGGTCGAGTGCATCCCGCTCGCCTGGCGCTGCGACGGACGCGCCGACTGCGCCGACGCAAGCGACGAGGCGGGACACTGCCA
This sequence comes from Lampropteryx suffumata, assembly GCA_948098915.1. NCBI lineage: Eukaryota > Metazoa > Arthropoda > Insecta > Lepidoptera > Geometridae > Lampropteryx > Lampropteryx suffumata. Next base: position 16,612,870 of record OX402566.1, on the reverse strand, counting down.
GCTGGCGCGCGGCGGGAACTGGACCTGCGCCGAGGGCCGCTTCCGCTGCGGGAGCTGGCGTCTGTGCGTGCCGGCAGCCGCGCGGTGCGACGGCGTGCCGCACTGTCCCGTCGCCGAGGACGAGCGCGGCTGCTGCGCGTCCGGCGAGCGCGCCTGCGGAGCCCCCCACCGCCCGGGACGCTGTCTGCTCAAGGTTACCTTCGGGAACACACCGATCCTTCGCTAGGGTGCTCGGTTCGATGCTGATCCCGCATCTTTTTCAGGAAAAGTTCTGCGACGGCGTCGCCGACTGCCCGGACGGATCGGACGAGTCGAGCTGCGCGGGGCGGCCGCCCGCCCGCGCGGCGCCGGTCGCCGGCGAGGGGGAGGGGGAGGAGGAGCGGTGGTGCGGCGCGGGCGGGGGAGTGTCGTGCGGCGGACGCTGCGTGCCGCGCGACCTGGTGTGTGACGGCCGCGACCACTGCCGCGACGGCGGCGGAGGGGGCGCCGGCTCCGACGAGGACCCCGAAACGTGCTGTGAGTGGATCTCCTCCTCTCGTTCGGCGTCGATCGATCGCAGGCATCGTGATTAACGGTGATTCGTGTCGCGCAGCGTCGTTCTCGTCGTCGTTCTCCCTCGGCGGCGTGGGCGCGCGCTCGGGATGCGGCGCGGGCGAGTGGCAGTGTCGCGCCGGCGCCTGCGTGCCGCGCGCCGCGCTCTGCGACGCCGCCGACGACTGCGGGGACTACAGCGACGAGTGGCGCTGCAGTGAGTACCGCGCGGAAGGCGGGACCTTCCGGTCGGAACCTCGCTGCGCCGGGATCTAACTCTCGTTTGTCGTTAGACGTGGCGGAGTGCTCGCTGCGCAACGGCGGGTGCGCGCACAACTGCACCGAGCTGCCCGTGGGGCGCGCTTGCTGGTGCCGCGGGGGATGGCGCGCGGTGCCCCCCGCCCCTTCGCCCGCCCCCGCCCGCACCCCCGCCGCCTCCGCCTGCGAGGACGTCGACGAGTGCGCGGAGGACAAGCCCTGCGACCACACCTGCAGGTGCTCCCTCAGTAACACCGACGATGTTCTCGCAGTCGCGAGCGGGTGGACCGGCCGATGGTTTAATGCGATCGTTCGCGTTCCAGGAACACTCCGGGCAGCTTCGTGTGCTCCTGCGCCGAGGGCTACAAGCTGATGGCCGACCGCGCCAGCTGCACTCCCATATCCAGTACGACAGCATGCGAGACGAATAGTGCCTCACGAATGATCGCATCCTTGTAACGTTTTTTGCCTAATGCGGGGTGACGTCAGCGATTTAACCTTGTTGCGACAGATATAAAGGCGAGCCTGATCTTCACGAACCGCTACTACATCCGACGCGTGTCGCTGGACGAGGAGGAGGGCTCGGGGGGCGCGGCGCACACGACGCTGATCACGCACAACCTGACGAACGCGGTGGCGCTGGACGTGGACTGGGCGGGGGGCTGCCTGTACTGGAGCGACGTGACGCGCGCGGGCAGCGCCATCCGCCGCGCCTGCGCGCCGCACGCCACCGCCGCGCCCCCGCCGCGCCCCGCCGCGCCCCTGCCGCCCATCCCCAGCGACGACTACCAGGTACGTTGCTGCTAAGTCGCTGTCGGTGCGGTGGGTGCGGTGCTGTGATGGCGAGTCGGTTGCGACAGTTGTTGCAGAGCGCGACGCTGCAGAACCCGGACGGGCTGGCGCTGGACTGGGTGGGCGGCAACCTGTACTGGTGCGACAAGGGCACCGACACCATCGAGGTGTCCCGCCCGGACGGCTCCCACCGCCGCGTGCTGCTCCGCCGAGGCCTGAGCGAGCCGCGCGCGCTGGCTCTGCTGCCGCAGCGAGGGTGAGTGCACTCCTACCGACCCCGATTGCTGTGGCATCGGTTGCAATCTTTTTGAAGTGATAACTTCTTATGGGAGGGTAACCCGCTTCGTTACGGGGCCGGTCTGTCTCGCTTCCCTTTCTCTCGCGCATCCGGCAGCGGTAGACGGGCTCCTCTTCTCGCATTCTAATCCGCAGCGCTGGTTAGATTAGTTTAAGTTATCACTTCTGTCGGGCGTCCCGAGACCCCGTGAAAACTTCTTTTAGCGCGGTACGCATATTTTTATACGAGGACCCCTGGATTCGCGACACTGTTACCGTCTGGGACGAGACGCAGCCGACTGCCGCGCTCGCCCCATTTGATTATAAACCTTAATTCACATGTTTACAGTCTACTTTTGTAAGGAGAAGTTTACTGAGTTTGGATCTTTGATATATTATCTACATTCAGTAATTTTTTTAATTTATTTTTAAACTCATTACCACAAAGTTTTTGGTAGCTTTTTGGTATCTTATTATAAATTGTTGGTGCCATACAGACTATACTTTTATGTAACAATGCAGTTTTGGATCCAAATAAACAAAGATTATCCTCACGTCTGTTTCGTTTTACATTGTTGGACATTAGTGGAAACAGGTGGGGATTATTTCTCACAAACAATGCTACCTCAAGTATATACAAGGACGGAAGCGAAAGAATTTTGTGTTTCAAGAAGAATGGTCTGCAACTATCTGTCACACGTATTTTAATCATAGCTCGTAGACAACGTTTTTGCGTTTTAAAAACAATTTCTTTATCTGTCGAATTACCCCAGAAAATAATTCCGTACCTGAGTACTGATTCTACTAGGCCGTAATACGCTATTATTAGTGTTTCTATATTTACAGTTATTGATAGTCGAAATAAGGCATATGCCGAGCTGCTTATTTTCTTACTTATATACGCAACATGGCTTTTCCAATTAAGTTTTCGGTCAATTTGTAGGCCTAGGAATCGTGCAGAATCTGCTTGTTGTATTTTATTATTTCGAAATATTAGATCAATGTCAGATGGATTATTATATCTTTGATTAAAATGCATTATAAGGGTTTTTTTAGGTTTATTTTTAAATTATTATTATCAAGCCATGTAATTATCGATGTGAATGATTGATTTATATTAGATTTATAATTATTAATGTCATTGCATTTTATAGTCATAGAACTGTCATCGGCAAACAATGTCATTGGGTGATTAAGTTTATTTGGTAGGTCATTTATATATATGATAAATAGAAGTGGCCCAAGTACGCTTCCTTGAGGAACACCATAATAAATATCTCGAGCAGTGGATTAATAAGTAACCTCATACTTTGTTTTATAGTTTAATCTTGTGATTTTTGTCATTTGTTAATGATTAACGGAAGTATTTAATGATTATAAGACAAGCTCTCGTTTCAATAAAGACAGATAAAAACCGAACGTACGTAATACTAATCCGAAACCGTTAGAAATCTACGAAATTAGTTTAGAAAATCAGGCTAGTTACCGCATAAATCCGCATAAATCGGGCCCCAGGCAAATGCTTAGCACGTTAAGAGCGGATCCGAAGGTCAAAGTGACCGACGTTGTATTTTTTGATCTTGCCGCTACATACGACTCGGTAAACATCGCAAAGCTCCTGGCAAAACTTACAACCTCGCCAGACGACAACGGTTTCATATCATATAAAGGGGAACGATGAGCATCCGTCGTTACAAAGTCCAGTGGTAATCGAAGATGAAGCTGAAGGTGTAGACTGGGGTGCAGATGGATGTACTGGTCGGACTGGGGCGTGCGGCCGCACATCGGACGCGCCGGCATGGACGGCGGCGGCGCCCGCGTGCTGCTGACGGAGCGGCTGGGCTGGCCCAACGCGCTGGCCGTGCTGCTGCCGGCCGCCGAGCTGTACTTCGCCGACGCGCGCGAAGACTACATCGCCGTCGCCGATCTCGACGGATCCCACGTTCGCATCCTCTTCTCTAGGGGTGAGTCCGACTCCTTCGAATCCCGAAGCGAACGCGCTTTCGATTCGCCCCATATGATCGTAAATTTTCGCTGTCATGTAAAGATATTTATTTTGACGAGGACCACCGGGCGGAGCTCCTGCGCGTGCTCATTGTATACGATGGGCGATGGCACCGTTAGTTGCGCAATAAGGTTGTCTGAGTAGTGACGTCGGTGCGCAGAGAGCATGCCGTGGCTGCGACTGCACCACGTGTTCGCGCTGGGCGTGTGGGACGGACGCGTGTACTGGAGCGACTGGGAGACGCGCGGCATCGAGTCGTGCCGGCGCCGGGCCGCGCCCCGCCCTGCCCCTGCCCCCGCGACCGGCGGCGCACTGCAGTGCCGCACGCTGACCACCACGGTGCACAAGCCGATGGACCTGCGCGTGCTGCACCCCGCGCGGCAGCCGCCGGTGCCCGGTGCGTGTGTCGGACCTTACCTCATATCGTTATCCTAGTTAACGGGTACCATCCGTAACATAATGCTCCTTGATATCCTGAAATTTAAGGTCAAGATTTACAATCGAGAAGACCGTTTTAAACTCTCTTCGTCGGTTCATTGGATGTATCGTTAGGATGGGGTCCGCATGACCCGCATGACCTACAAAGTAAGCTGGAGGGTAAACGGATCTTATCCGGTCCACGTTTGTTATTTTCTCCAATCTTCCTAAAGTCCGTTTTATATAACCGCTCCTCCGGCTACTCGGCGGCAACTATTTATATGCTTTCAGTCAACCCGCCTTCTCGATTATTGCAATTGAACCGAAACGCGACGACTTTTAGATTCAGTAATAAATTAAAAATATGATGCGACAAATACCCGTTAACGATTAGAATAGGATAGTGACGGTAGCGGGGTGTGCGTGTGTGTAGAGCTGTCTGCGCTGTGCGCGCGGCTGCAGTGCGCGGGGCTGTGCCTGCTGACGGGCGCCAACGAGACGCACGGCGCGTCAGCACGCTGCGTCTGTCCGGAGCACTGGGCGCTGACGGCGGACGGACGCGGCTGTACCCACAACTGCACCTCCGCGCACTTCGTGTGCCACTCCGCGCTCAAGTGCATCCCCTTCTGGTGGCGCTGCGACACGCAGGTGACCGCCTCCCTCATTACCCTACTTTATTGTAAACGAAGCCGGCGCTGACTTCTCGGTCATGTTTTCGACCCAAAAACCCTTGACTTTGAACAGTATTCGTCAAAATTATAGCTAAAAACCACACCTGATACCGTGTAGTATTTGGTATAGCATAAATGAAACACTCTGTTCGAGTAGTAAGAAGGAACTGTTTTATTCTGTCCGCACATACCTACCCACGTTTACATTATTGTGCCACCTACATTTAGATCATATACAACGATTCCTGCTTTCTATAAACTGGACAAAATGGGATGTTTCGTCTTCGCTTAATTTCATCGCCACTGAAATTCCTCGAATGAGCAGAAAATTTAAACAAAACTAATCACGCGCGCTCCCGACAGGACGACTGCGGCGACGGGTCGGACGAGCCGGCGTCGTGCCCCGCCTTCCGCTGCCGGCCCGGCCAGTTCCAGTGCGACAACGGACACTGCATCCACCCCGCCCACCTCTGCGACGCCACGCCCCACTGCGGCGACGGCAGCGACGAGCGCGACTGCGACCGCTTCGCCTGCCTCGCCACTCAGTGGAAGGTACCCACCCTCTCCATTCCCCTGGTCGTCTTCATCTCTTTTTTACTCATTATTAACTTAACCAACGATGGGGTCTTATAAATTTAATCTGTGAATCTGCGTATACGCAGAATGTTGAACCGATTTAGATATTCGACGATTCAACAAAATTTGTTCATCTCACTGGGAGAGGACCCGAGCGACTTGCACAGGTCTGATCGCTTCGAAATTTGGAATCCTGTAACTTCAGTGATATTGCAAGAACATTGTAATCTTGACCAAATGCTGCAGCATCGCCTGAAATATGCAGGATACTTAACTCCTTCCGATTTATAGCAAAGGTATCGTGTTCGGGCTCATCGGAACGGTCTCAATGAATAGGATTCAGATACTCGGATAAATATATGTTTAATTTTAGATCGGGGGTTTTTCATATTTTTAATCAATACTTGTCGTCGTAAACCTAAACCGGCATCCCTATCCAGGATCTGGATCACTTTCGTCACCACTGTAATTTTCATCATCATAACGATCGTTCTAAATCGTGTGTATCGCGTAATCGCGTACCAAAGTCCAAGAAAGTAATGTATACGTGTTGCGCGCCAGTGTCGCGGCAACGCATCCCTCGGCATCCCGGCGCGCTGTGTGCCAGTCTCCGCGCGCTGCGACGGCCGCGCCGACTGCCCCGGGGGAGACGACGAGGCGGACTGTCCGCCGCGCACCTGTCCGCCGGACAACGTGAGTCGCATCCCTTGTTCTCCCTTGCTCGCATCCCTCCCTCGTCCCGACCCGTGCCGCGCGACCTGCAACCTACGCCACTGACGCTACTCGCTTGTGCCGACAGTTCCTGTGCGAGTCGGGCGGCAAGTGCCTGCCGATGGTGTGGGTTTGCGACCAGGACTCGGACTGCGCGGACGGCTCGGACGAGGGCGCCCACTGCGAGCACCGAACCTGCGCCTCCGACGAGTTCCGCTGCGCCAGCGGCCGTTGCATCCCGGCCAGCTGGCGCTGCGACGCCGAGGCCGACTGTCCGGGACTCGAGGACGAGAAGGTCGGACAAATCTCTACCACACTATATCGAACTCTCACCCTAAGCTGTAATATTGTCAAAAACCTAACGATGCTGGAAATCAGAAGACATCCAGTACCGCTATTTAAAATTGGCCATCATCAAATTTCGTCCATCGTCGGATATAGTGATGTTTATCCGAAGCTGTTGCAACAATTATGTATATTTTTTTACTGAAATATTCATTGTCAATTTTATAATTTTTGGAATCCGTCCTGTAAATAAAATTAATACACTAACAAATAGATTTAAAACATGGAACAACAACATCTACAAAAATGCCTACTGCTATGTAATGTGAACCGCCTTCGAAGCTGGCAGATAAGTGACGAATAGCGAGGAGTGGGGAGTGGGACAGGTGGACATCGGTTGCACAGTGGAAGGTAGCGGCTCGGTTGTAGCGTCCAGTCCCGGTTACAGGATTGCGGAGACGCGACGCCGCTCCCGTGCGAGCCGACGTACTTCCGGTGTCCCGACGGGAGATGCATCCCCGGACGATGGCGCTGCGACTCCGAGGTACGTACCAACTAAACGACCATCTAAGCGGATATCCAAACGCAAAAATCATTCTAATTCTTACAAGTTAATAAAACCAGAAAATGTACCATGATTAAGTTGAGAAAACACGATAAAAGCATTCAACGTCTAACTGCAGATCGGTAGGAGCAATCTCTACTCGGTAAGGTTATCTTCCTTCTGATATTATTCTGAACTTTAAAAACTTTAAGCCCGTTCGCCTACATATTGTATTTTTTCAAAAAAAATTGAAAGACCTACGCACTTCGTAGACTTCATCGACAAGCTCCTCGGGGTCGTAAATATCTACTAGATTTATACGATTTTCGATTCAAGAATGAAAAGATTCCTTGTAGCAGGGTTCAAAACTAGACTAGTAGATTAACACCGGTTTCGCAAAACGCGGGGTCTGACGAAAACGGTCGTTGATCGCACGGGTCGGTGTGGGTCCCGCAGGACGACTGCGGCGACGGCGCGGACGAGATGTCGTGCTCGCGACGCGCCTGCTCCGAGTCCGAGTGGCGCTGCGCCAGCGGGGAGTGCGTGCGACGAGCGGCGCGGTGCGACGGACGCGCGCACTGCGCCGACGCCAGCGACGAGCTGTGTGCGCGCTGCGGGCCCGGCGCCAGGCTCTGCAACACCACGCAGCGCTGTCTCGCCAAGTACTACTTATCCAACCGTCTGCCGCTAGCTGTCTGTCTGCCGCTACCCGCCGGGCCTAACGCGACCCTCTCGTCCGGCAGGGAGTGGTGGTGCGACGGGTCGGCGGACTGCGCGGACGGCTCGGACGAGGCGGCGTGCGGCGCGCCGGCGGAGGGGCCCGAGGGGCAGGGGGAGGAGGGGCACGCGTGCGGCGCGCGGCTGCACTGCGGGGGGGACGCGCGCGCCTGCCTGCCGTCCGCCTGGCGCTGCGACGCGCGGCCCGACTGTCCGGACGGACGCGACGAGCGCGGCTGCCGAGAGGACGCCTGCGCAGCCGACACCTTCCGGTGCGCTGACCCTCCTTCCCTACCGATCTCCGAGCTCGTTCGTTCGCACCGACGTCGCTGACGGTATCGTTTTCCGCAGATGCGATGACGGCACCTGCACTCCCGCGCACCTGATGTGCGACGGCTTCGATGACTGCCCCGACGGCTCCGACGAATCATCGATCCTATGTGAGGTTTCCCCGATCTACTACCGCACCTGTCGTTCGATCGAGTACCGGTCGAGCGGAGGCGCGCGAGAGCCTATCCAGATGGAGCGTTATACGTGCGCTTCTACGCGCGATGGGTTTGGGAGGGACTCAGGGACAGTTACAAGCATGGAGCCAGATAAAGCAGTTGTATTGAGGCTCGCATACCGCCGATAGAAACGTCATAAACAAGGAGAAAGTTGAATGCTTCAAAATGCGGAAAAACTGGGAAGAAATAGTCGAAACTTTTTTTCGACTATTTCTTCCCAGTTTTTCCGCCTTGTGACTCTTATTAGAATAATCCAAATATTCCATATCCCATGTGGCTACTCTTTTTTCAACTTTGTCAATAAAAAGTTCCGTGGGTATCAAAATTATCAAGCTTCATTTTGCACTAAATACATCCACTCGCCACGGACTCGCGCATCCCACTGGACGCAGCAATAGCGGTTAAGCATCTCAACACGCGCGGCGGTGGCGCGCGAAACGCGCAAGTCGAGAGTCCGGCACGTTGCACGCGTTTTACGCGCGAGTTAGGAAACGCGCGGCAGCATCTGGACGAGATAATAATAATAATAATAATAAACTTTATTTGGAACAGATAACAACAGGTACATAAACATTGAGAGTCGATGACATCTGCAGAAGTGTAAAACTGTGACTCAGACATCAACGCCCTCCTCCGAGAAAATATACAAAGTTCCTTAACATTACACTTGACAACATGTAGTTAGGTAAAGTAGGGAGGGGAGGGTGTGTTTGTTTAAGTGTGTGTGTGGATGTGTATGTATGCGTTCGTGTTTATGTGTTACTTAAGAGGAACCAATAAGTCTTCAGTATCAGTATAGGTTAGTATCTGAAGCCATTCATGGGTTTTAGATTTACATTTGTTAAAAGGAAGGGGATAAATATTTAAGTGTTTATTTATTATGTTGTAAAGAAACGAACTGATAAAGTAATAATGTCGACTCGCAATTGTTGTGCGTCGGCTTTCAATCTTGCAGACATTATAAGACTTACGTTTGTTAATGGTAAGGTTAAGGTCAGATGTAATTTGGGAATGTTTGCGAAGTACTGTTTGAGCTATGAAGTGTTGCCGAACTGTAAGAACTTTAGAAAGTGAGTAAAGTTCAGTTGTAGGAAATAAGATTGGTTTTTTTGCGATCACTTTTAGAACAGCTCTCTGAGCTCTTTCCAGATTTAACATTAAGGACTTCGCGAGTCCACCCCATGCTGTTATACAATATGATATAACTGACTGGCCCAGCGCATAGTAGACAGTCTTCATGCATTGAATGTCAACGACATCCGTAAGATTTTTGAATAAGTACAAAAATTTATGTTCGTATGCGTGAGATTGTGGTTTCAATATGATTCTTCCAGGACATTGTGCTGTCAAGGGTAACACCTAGATATTTAATTCATGAGGTTCGATCCATTAATGAACAGTCGCAAGTCGTTGAAGCGTCATTTATAGAACAGAGATGGGCTCGAATAGTAAATGTGGAGGGAGGCTGGGAGTTTAGGGTCGGGGCAAAAGTAATGAACTTGGTTTTATTGATATTAAGAGTGAATAAGTTTTTGGACAGCCAGCGCAACACATACCTCAAGGCTTGTTCTGTGAGGTCTCGAGCTTTTACCCAGGTGCGACCGTGAATGAGAAGTGCTGTATCATCAGCGTATGTGATAACTTTGCAATTAGGTGTGAACAAATTACATATTTTTTATTTTTTTTTATTTATTAACCTATACTTTCCCACTTCTGGGCAAAGGTCTCCCCCAATTCCCTCCATTGGTCCCTGTCCCCGGCCATTTTCCACCAGCTTTTCTCGAAGGCATCGAGATCGTCACGCCAACGTTTCTTCGGGCTGCCCCGGCTACGTCGCCCATCTGCAGATACCCATTGTGTGACAAGCTCTGCCCATCTGTCTGCACTCATACGGCTGACGTGCCCCGCCCAACTCCATTTTAATTTGGCGGTCTTGTCTCCGACATCTGCGATCCCGGTCTTTGTGCGCAAAGTTGTATTGCGGACTCTGTCTGTCCTCTTCACCCCTAGCACACTACGCTCCATTGCTCGTTGGCAGATCTTGAGTTTGGACTTCTGAGATTCGGTTAAAGACCATGTTTGTGCACCATAGGTAAGAACGGGCAATATACACATATCAATGAGTTTTCTGTTGGGTGCTATTGATCATTATTTGTGTCTTTAACTGATTCATCATTAGTCCAACCTCTAGGCTTGCTCTGCTTAGATCTTCAAGCATAGTTTGGAGTTCTGATGCAGTTGGGGCGAAAAGCACAATATCATCGGCGAAGCGCAAGTTTGTAAGCTTCTTGTCTCCGATAGATATTCCTTTATTAGACCAAGATCGAGTCAGTGTTTTGAAAATCTCTTCTAAAGTGCTTGTAAATAGTATTGGAGAGAGCGGGTCACCTTGTTTAACTCCCTTATCAATTGTAAAATGGGGTCCAGAGCTTGTGAGTTTTATTTAAATGTCGTTTTATAGAACAAATTACATAATTCATTAATATAAATAAGCAAGAGGGTAGGTCCAAGAACACTGCCTTGAGGAACTCCAAATTCAACAAATTCTTCAGTACTTGTTACCCCAACAATGACAACATATGTATATGATAGGATGTATATAGCTCTAGTATCTGAAGAACGCGCGAATGTTCCATCTGGACAGGCTCTAAGAGGTGATGTCGTGTCCGATCGGTGCGGGTATGTGTATGTGTGTTGTGTGCAGGCGAGCGACGTCGCGGGAATGTGTATGTGTGTTGTGTGCAGGCGAGCGACGCCGCGGGCTGGGCGAGGAGTGCGGCGCGGAGGAGCGGCAGTGCGCCGACGGACGCTGCGTCGTCGACGACGCCGCCTGCGACCCCGGTGAGTACTCGCACCGGGGGGTGGACCCTCCCGTTTACGTACGATCGTAACTTGCATTCTCACGTTTCAGAGATGGACCGCGCGTGTCCGCACACCGCCTGCTCGCAGGTGTGTCTGCCCAAACGCAACAACCACACCTGCAAGTGAGTTCTTTTCCAAACTTATCGATTCGCAATGAGCTCCCGGATAACTCTCACGATGATATCTTTCGCGATGCAGGTGCGTGTCGGGCTTCAAACAACGCCTCCTCCCGGACGGCACGCTCACGTGCGAAGCGACCGGTAAGAATTCAGGCACCCCAGCCGACCGGCTGTTGTGATTTAAATTCTACCCTTAAACGAATAAGGTTTTGATCGGTGATGCGTCTGCGCGCGCAGGTGAGCGCGCCGTGCTGGTGGTGGGGGGCGGCGGCGCCGTGCGGCTGTGGGCGGCGCACAAGGTGGCGGGGGCGGGGGGAGGGGGAGGGGAGGGTACGCTCGACGTCGACGACTCTTGGCCCGAAGTCGACCGCGACAGGTAAACCGATATCGTTCATTCTTGCACAGCTGAATTGCGGTATTGTGTCGATCGTCTCGATAAAATGTGATGCGTCTCTCAGAGCGGAGATAACGAGCATAGCGGTGGCGCTGATCGACAACGTGTGGTGGATCTGGTGGGGCGACTCGGCCGGTCGCGTGGTGCGACGTGACGTCACGCGACAGATGCGCGCGCCGGGCCACGCCCGCGACCTCTCCTCCGGCGGAGAGGTCATCGTGAGTACCTGCCCTTGCACTCGCACCTCGGTACCCGACATGTTGATGCATTACTCTCTATAATCATAATAATTCGTTTATTCAATCGGACACCTTACATTAATGTTAGAACGTATGCAAGTCCTATTTCTATGTTAGTGGTCCGCATTACAGTACAAACGATAGGCTGATTAAACATTTTGATCTCACATTTGCGTTCCGATCCAACTCGAGTGTTAACACTGGACCGTATCATAATGTGCAGATCATATCTATCCGGGACGACCCGTAGAATGCCATCGGTCCTGCTCCGCAATTTGCTTGAGATTGTTAAGCTGTCAAATCTCGCTTCTGCGAAAATTGACGACGGCCTGCAGAGGCAAGGCAGCCCGATAACCCATTATTATACCGGTTCAGCTGAACAAAACGATTAGCAACAGGCTTTGAAGAGCGTGACATTTACTCGGCTACCGCATCGCGCAAACTAGCAGGCCAGAATATTAGTTGTAATCGGTTCCGCGTCCCGCGCTCTCCTTCTATATGTGTCGGTTGTACGAGGCGGGTTCTATATGTGTCGGTTGTACGAGGCGGGTTCTATATGTGTCGGTTGTACGAGGCGGGTTCTATATGTGTCGGTTGTACGAGGCGGGCTCCGTGTCACTGTACAGATGCACGGCGCTGGGGTCGTGCGGGGCGTGGCGGTGGAGTGGGCGGTGCGACGCATCTACTGGACCGCTGTGGGGGGCGAGGGAGGGGGCGTGTACTGCGCCACGCTGGATGGACGACGCACCACCACCCTCGTGCTGCGCGATGACGCCGAGCCCGACGACATCGTGCTCTACAACGACACCAGGTACGCACCCATCTCCAACTTTGTTTGTTGTTGTTTTGTTGTTGTCAGCCCGTACTGTCCCACTGCTGGGCAAAGGCCTCCCCTCGAGTTTATATTGCTTTCTGTCTAACGCCATTGTCTGCCACCGACAGTCGCTAAAAGTGTCTAATCACTCGGATAATCACAAGGATCGGATCGGATGAATTATGTAAACATATAATAATTTTAAAAATTCAATGGATATCCAATGGATCTAAGAGCTCAGCAAGTATTTCGATCTGCGATCCCCTCGCTAGTTTTTCATCAATATTAAGGTGTAGAAATTAGAAAAATCGCGGAAACCACCCGATCGATCGTCTCTTTACAAATGAGCCTCTTCCGCCGGTTGTGGGAATGCGTGGTCGTAACTCGCTTCGGGTGCGTTCCGCAGACAGATGTTCTGGACGGACCGCGGCGCGCTGGGCGGGGTGTGGGCGGCGGGGCAGCAGGGCGGCGACGCGCGGCGGCTGGTGGCGCGACGCGCGCGACGCCTGTCGGCCCTGGCCCTGTACGCGCCGGCACGTCGGCTGTACGCCGTGGACGCGTACTACGACACGTTGGAGAGCGTGCGCGTGGACGGCGGGGGCCGCCTCACGCTCGCCCTCTTCGCGCTGCGTCCGCTGCGGGCCCCGAGGGCGCCGCATCTCTACGTCGACGGAGGTCGGTCCCATCGCTCGCTGCGGATCCGCTGTCGCCGCGGGTCTGCTCGAGCGCGATCTAGATGTGTCTCGTTGCGTGTCGCAGAAGCGGTCCCGGCGACGGAGGCGCGGCTGGCGAACGTGACGCGGGTGGAGACGCGCGCGTGCGCTAGCGGCGGGCTGGCGGTGTGGGAGGAGTGGGCGTGGTGCGCGGCGGGACGGGGCGTGGTGCGCGTGGCGCGGCGCGGTGCGGGCGGGGCGCGACGCGTGCGAGCGGCCCCGTTGCCGCTCACGGCGCTGGCGCTCGCGCACGCCGCGATGTTCCCGATGCCTCCCGGTCAGTCCCCTTTCTGTCGGTGACCGAAGCCAAGGTGTTAGGCGTCGTTATCGACCCCCTTTCGATCGGACCTCGCGATGGGTCGATGGATGTCTCGCGTTTCCTCCGATGGGCGCGGGGATCGGTAAAGAACCCCGCGGCTGCTCTACGAGAGCTCGTAAATCCCGACCTGCACCGATGCTATCCAATTCGAGGTCCGATCCGATATGAGCTTCATTTATTGATCGATTCACATTTCGATTATTGGTATTTATTTATTTATTTTATTGGAAAATCAACAGCTATCATAGATCTTAAATAGATTAAAGTAATAATAACAGAAAGCTAATAACAGATTTTCATGTGTAGTAACAATATAACTAACAACAACGTGAACATAAGTAAACATGACAAAAGCTCAAGACCATTGTCTTGAACGTGGAATAATAGAGAGTAGGTAAACCTAATATATTTATTCATTACCTTTTTTATTTATTATTATTTATATCAGTATTATATTTAGTTTATTTAAAGATTATGTAAGTATAGAATTATATTTATCGAAACACTACACCAACATGGGGCATGTTGGTGGTTCTCTGTTTATTTATAGTCCAATTTATCCAAAGATTGCCTGACAGAGATCGCTGTTAGCGATAAGGCCGTCTATTGTATTGCCTTTTATTGTAAAATAATCGTTTTTGTATTTTTCTGTGTGGTGTAACAACAAAAAATTTAGATAGATAGATATCTAAGTATCTATCTATTTATTATATGCTGTCGATAACAGTGGGAGAAAAACGGAACGGATCTCGGGTAGCCTAACGATGCGGGTCCGTTTAGGAGGTATTACTATTAAATTACGACCGGGATGGCTTCTCGGACGGTACAGAATATTTATTTGTGTAGTTTACAGGGACTTGGCTTTTTGTAAATTTTAGTTATCTATTCATATAAAGAGTAAATTTCTTAATTTACAAGTTTTTAGTTAACAAGTAATTATAAAACTTAAAATAAACGTGCACACAAGTGCACACCACGCTACATGGATTGCAATGAGTAACGCCCCCCTCCCCGCCCCCGGCAGGAGGCGACCCGTGCGCCGGCGCATGCGCGGCCAGCGCGCTCTGTGTGCGCGCGGCCACGCCCCGCGGGGTGGCCTGTCTGTGTCCCGACAACTTGCAGCCCGGGACCACCCGCTACACTAACTCTGACACCGACACCGACACCGATGTAAGACTCTTATTGTATTACCTGAACTAGCTGATCCAAGAGCGACTTACACTTTTGGCGAGCGACGCGTCAATTTCCGGATAGGTTACAATGTTTTTTAATATTCTATGAATACGTTTTGAAGTACATTTAGCGCGTTATAGTACTTTTCCATGCAAACATTAACCCTATGTAGATTATCGTGCTCTATTTTAGATTTTTCTAATCGTTCTCACGATCATTCAATAGATGAATATTAACAATTAGCATTAACATCCAGTCGAACGTGACGTGCGTGGGATCCCGGAGCGAGCCGGCGCCGACGGATGCGACGTCCTGCTCGCTGTGGTGCGGCGCCGGCACGTGCGTGAGGGAGAGGGAGAGCGCAGGGCGGGGCGAGCGGTGCGCGTGCGGCGCACTGTATGCGGGTGCGCACTGTCAGCACTACCGCTGTGAGCGGCACTGTCTGCACCGCGGGGTGTGCCTGCTCGACCCAACGTCCACCACCACGCCCACCACCGCACTCGCACCCGCGCTGTCGCCACTCAAGGTACGCCCTGAACAACCATCTCAATTATATTATGTTATAAAGTCAAATCTCAAGCTTAAATAAAAATCTTAAATAAAAACATTGAACTAGACCGCCCTTTATAAAGAATTTAAATTTCTTAATAGATAGTTTAGTTGCATTTTCAGTAAGTCGGCACCGTGTTCCACGTAAAAGACCTACATATTCGCCTTCTCTTTTGTTTCATTTCTCCTTTTTTTTCTCCTGTTTTATTTCTTTCAATATTTTATTTTGTCACCTGATATTTTTGTAAAGCAAATACTGCTTGAATAACAGCTGCTTTTCCCCAAAGAATGATCCCGGATGTCGTAACATAATGGAAGTAGTTGAAATAAATTAGTCTAGCTGTAGCTTCATCAGTGAGCCGCCGGATCGTACGAACTGGCTTTAGAGCAGCTCTAAGCCAACCAGCACGTGTTTAAATGTCGTGTTGTCGTGCAGTGCATCTGCGTGCAAGGGTACACGGGCCCGCGGTGCGCCACGCCCCCGGCCCCGCCCCCGGCCCCCCCGGCCCCGCCCCCCGACAAGTGCGCGGAGTTGCGCTGCACTAACGGCGCCGAGTGCCGACAGCCCGGAGGCGCCGCCCACTGCGTCTGCGCGGATGGATACTACGGTACCCGCCACTCCCACTCCCACTCCCACTCCCACTCCCACTCCCACTCAACACCCGAGATGATCGTTGGGACGATGATGATCATCATTATATTGAGTTTCACGTATCACAAAAATATCGGTCCTTGACAGGACCAAGAAATGGATGATAAACCTTAATGCATCACAATCTATTCATATAAACTTTATCAACAAAAAGCAGCAGTAGGTACCACCCAGTATATATCAACAATAAGTGCCATGTAAAAATAAGAAAATATGATAATATGATGTACATATCATATAATATGAAGTCAAAAGATACTTTATTCCTTTATTCAATACAATCACAAGGATCACTTTGAAACGTCTTACATACAAGGTGAATTTAGGTGCCAAAGAGATTATTATAAATCTAACATTATATCCTGAATTAGATTATATAACAACACATTTTATACACAACACTGTGGGTTAAGCGCATAGCTACTGCGTCCTCCTTCTCTTTTTCCTTTCCTCTTTCTGTTGGCTGACAGTACCGATCTGGAGGAGAATGTGTTGGTACCATCTGACGGCCAACTCTACCACCGTGAGGGTTCATCGATCAAATCAAATAGCTTTGACCGATGAACCCTCCCCGGTTTCCCCGCCTTCCTGTCGCACATTTCCGTCCCTTTCCACAAAATCTCTTCCATAGATTACAGGAAAGATGTTGACATCGAAAATAATGAGGAATGTGTTATTGCAGGATTAAGATGCGAGAAGTGCGTGAACGGACCGGAGTGCGGGCCGGGGGCGGTCTGCGTGCGGGTGCGGGCAGCCGTCGGCGGCCGCGGCCAGCCGCAGTGCCGACCCGACAACTGCACCTACTGCCTCAACCAGGTACCGGCATCGATGCGTACTTATTTCTAATTTATAATATAAAATTCAAAAAACATTTATTGTCTTAATATTAGATAGCCTGAACTATTTATAATAGTGTGACTGACCTGTCAGCTCATTTGGTGGTAGTTCCGCCTTCTGTGCTGTAGATTGCAGGTTGGATTCCTTCCCAGCACAAATGATGACTTGGAACAAACATTGGTGTGATGAACGAAGCTGTTTAACTAAAGCCATTTCAGCTGGTGTAGTGTACAATACTCGCACTGGAGCTTTTTCCCTCTGTGGTTAGGTGCTAAAAATTTTTGCGCATGTTTCGTCCTGTTTTGCAGAAAAATGTTGGGATAGATTCACAAATATATGGAGCCGGGGCTAGGTCCTACCTACCTACTTTTTATATAAACTACTCCAAAATCATATATTATATTCTGGTTTTATAAATGCTTATATTCTTATTTTATTAAGTCAATAAACGCAAAACTCAACAATAACAGAAAACAGATAACAACTATAAAATAATAATGAGCTACAACAACAACTTTAACCAAGGTTCAAAATTACAATTTGCGTGTTGTTATCGAGTGTACTGCTAAGAGTAAGCAAGATATGACGATGCCACAAACATAAGTGAGGGAGCGAGGCAGTTGATCAATGCTGTCTTCATCGGTAAAATTGGGGATCGCCGCGATACTGCTGGTGCTGTTCGATGCTAATGTTGAGCTCGATATTCGAAACAATCGAACAAGATCGTTATTTTCTTAACCTTAATGTTTAAGTCCAATTTATAAGTTTTATATATTTTTTTTATTTGATTTCGCTAAAAATTTAAGCTTTAAACATCCGCATAGCTGTTTATACCTTCCGAGGTACAAAGATCCAGTGTGGGCATTGTAACATATACTTGCCCTCTGATGCGAGCCTGTGTGTAACGTGTCCGCGTGTCCGCGTGTCCGGGTGTCCGGGTGTCCAGGGCACGTGCTACAGCGACGAGAAGAGCGGCGTGGCGTGCGCGTGTCGCGACGGCTGGAGCGGGGAGCGGTGCCAGCGTGCCGCCTGCAGCGACGCCGGCTGCACGCCCCGCCCACCCGCGCACGGCATCGGCCCCGCCCACCAGCCGCCACACCACGACACCCAGCATGCCAGTGAGTACACCACTCCGAACTCCTTAACCCCCGACTCTACACGCTGTAGTTAAGTTTAATGTATGCGCCAAATCACAATCCATGTTTCAAGCCATGGTCAATGGGGAAACATTATCGATCCTGTCGATATATCCTGTGCTATCGATCGATATAACAATATATATATATCATAAAGAAACAAGCAATCATCTCTATATCCAACTCGTTCGCTCTTATGCATTCGATACGCGTACTTTGTAGTGCATCTACTCGATACCAGATGACGTTGTACGTGATTATTGAATGCGTCCGCCAGCCAACAGATGGAGCTATGTTGCGGGCGCATCACTATATTTTTTTTGTAATATTGACGTATTTAACATTTTGTCATCCTGTTAATGTGTATGTACACATTAACACATTTCCATCATAGTTCACTGATATGATTATCGTCACCCTGTATTCATCTATATTCAATTCTATCTATCCCAAAGTTGTCTGACAGATTTTGCTATCTAACTATAAGACCGCCTATCGTACTACCGTGTAGCTAAACATTATTGCTTATAAAAGTCCAATGTTAAAGTATTTTCTATTGTATTCAGTTCTATGTATCTGAGTAACGTACCTAACTCTCTCTGTGGCGTCGTAGCTAACGAATGAACCGATGTAGATTTAGTATTTTTTATTTGAATGGTGACCAAATACATAGTTTTTTTCATATATGAAGATCTCTTTTCTAGTTAATGATGAGATGCTAATAGATTCATATTTTGTACCTGATAATTGCGAAACATGATAACCTTCCACCTGATGCAATGATACAACGTCACCTAAAAAATATAATATGCACAAAAAAGCCTGCGAGGTTTTATGTCTAACTGTTTAGTAAAGCGCAGACTTAAGGACAAACGCGCAGACGAAGTCACGAGCGTCCCAGCTATAAGTAAACGTACTTTTTGTGCTCCGGTTTTTTTTTCAATTTATACTTGACACATGCTTGGTTTCATTTTCCATGAATCAGATGTTCATTTGCATGCATATTGCTAAATAGTTACTCGATGCTCTTACTTTAGCTAACAGATGATTATTGTGTAACGCCGAGTGATGTGTGACGTCACCGACAGATGTAGCGACGCCTCCACTCCGGACACGTCCCGGACACGGACAGTTATTGAACATTCACCAAACGTTGTCGCCACTTGCCATTAACTTAAGCCTACCACCGACATAATGATTTATGTTTATTCAAATTGCTATCAACATTATTCAGTAATGATTCATGAACATGTACATTATCCATACTTATATCCTACTTTCTACTAATATTCAATTCAATTCAATGTATTTATTTCAGACAACAAACAGTCCATAATTCATAAAATACAGTCAGTACATAATTATCTACATTAAAATAAAATAAAAACATACAAATTAAATTTAAACAAAAATACACATTAAACTTAGGTACACTAGTTATTTAGCGCAACGCATGGAGTTGCAGGGCAGCACATGCGGTTTGATCCAGTGGCTAAGGATCGGACCATCCAACCGCTCAGCCACTGTGCCCAGGAGGCTGTTGGGGCTGGCGCCAGCGCCCTCCGCTCTCTCTCAACATCCATGTCATCTTTGAGGGTATCAGTGACCCAGTGACCCAGTGACCCAGTGACCCAGTGACCCAGATACTTAAAATGCGTGACTTGCTTGAGAGCTGTACCACCTAATGAGACGGTAGGTACATTTGGGTAGTACTTAGATCCCGCCTTAAAAACTAACAGCTCTCTCTTGGTGGAATTGTACCTGAGACCATGGGTCACTGCATACCTCTCGCAAATGGCAACTAGCTTTCGGAGGGCGCTTATTGATGGGCTCAGTAACACCATGTCATCTGCATAACTTATATTGTTAACCATATTTCCGTCAACGGCGCAGCCAACCATGGCATCACTGAGCTCACCAATGAGCCGATTAACGTAGAGGTTGAAAAGCCGGGGTGAGGTTAACCCCCCTGCCTCATCCCACATTCCAGCCCATACGGTTCGGAAAGCGAGTCCGCCCACCTGACGACATTACTCTGGTGGCCGTACCAGAACTTAAACAGCTCAATGAGTTCACCTGGCATCGTGGTATCTTCAGACAGCTTCTTCCACAGAACACTATAGGAGACCAAGTCGAAGGCTTTTGACAGGTCTAGAAAGCACGCGTACACTGGGGTCTTCCTATCTGTATAATACCGGACTGCATGCTTGAGACACAGCACCGCCTTTTCTGTAGAGAGCCCTGACCGGAAGCCGAATTGGGCGTCAGATGGGCCTATAGTTACCTATATCCGAAGCGTCTCCTGTCCGGTTCTTTATTAATGGCACGACCACCGTCTTCATCATATCGTCAGGCAGGTAGGCATGTACCACACACAGCGAAAACAGCATAGCCAGCACTGTAGGTAGATGGACACCAGCATATCGCAAGTGTTCAATGCTAAGAGAGTCGTGGCCCGGGGACTTCCCCCTCTTCATGCCTTTCAGTACTACTGATATTTCTTTAGCAGTGAACATATGCAACCTACCAGCAGATCCAGCACCAGGATTAGCATCCCCTGACGTTACCAGAGGTGATTGAACCCTAAAATGGTCTTTAAAGAGGTCCGCTATCTTTGCTGCCCCGTTCACACCCTCTACACTCACTGGCAGGCCCGACTTGGGACTCAGTTTGCCGGTTTGCTTCCAGAATTTCCCAAACTGTTTGTCAGCGTGATGGCATGCCAATATGTCCATCTTAATTTGGTCAGCATGTTCCTGACACCACTTAAGTTTTTGTTTAAAGACTTTCCTAGTTGATATCATAGCATTATACAAGTCCCCAGTTTTAGGTTTACCAAATAGAACCCAGTTCTGAAACCCAAGTCGCGCCTCCGCATGTGCTTGCTTAACATGTCTGTTCCATCCAATTATTTGTTTTAGCTCCTGTACTTAAAACGTCAACTATGTCAGTATAAATCTTATTAGTAATCGTCCTATGATCTAAATTGTTACAAATTCTGTCACTGCATTGCTGAAATAAGACTGGAAAATCTAGGTCCCTCAGCTTCCCATTACAATAATCTGCAAACACAGCGATTTGTTCCTTACTTCTATCACCCCATAAGAATGTGTTACGTTCAGTGTTATTAAAAATGAATTTTGTTCTAAGAATGTCTAAGTTACACGTTATCTCTAAAGGAAAATGGTCGGACCAATAAACGTCATAGTGAATTTTAGCGTCCATTACTGATCTCCACGCTGCTCCGGAAACTATACAGTGATCTAGCCAACTCTGAGTACCATGAACATCACTCACGAATGTGTACGAGTCCGACGTCAAACCGAGTAGCTCAATGTCCGCACATCGCCACTGTTGTTCTACACAAAAATCACGGAGTTCATTCCCAAAGAGCGCACCAGGTTTCGCATTTAGGTCTCCTAAGATAAACACTGAATCTACGTTACAGTCCTCCACAATCGCAGCCACTTCACTCAAACATTCCGTGAACTCGGTGAGATTCGCATCCTCGTCGGTAGGCATATACAGGGAAAACATTAATAATGAACGCTGTGATAATACTATTTTTATACCAACGATTCGTGCACTTTTGCATTGTATCACAGAAACATTCTTAAACATACTTTTCCGCCACAATAAGGCTACACCTCCAAACGGCCTACCACGCAATAACCCGGCGCTGGTATCCATCGATGATTTACCATAATACTCGAACTCCGGATCAATCGTACCCAGAAACTGGATATTATGCGTATACAGCCACGTCTCTTGCAATGCAATAATATCAGCTGATCGGCATAGCCGTCGCACACAATCAGCTGACCGCGTCAAGCTCTTACAATTATAGCTAAGGAGTTTAAGTGTAATTGTTTATAAAAATTTGTGTAATATTATAAATGCGTAAGTTTGTATGTATGTTTGTTACTCTTTCACGCAAAAACTACTGCATGTATTTTAATGAAACTTTACAATAACATAGCTTATACATTAGAATAACACATAGGCTATAATTTATAAAGATATTGTGTGAATTGTCCAAAATATAACGATAAGCGTCAAGTAAGTAGGAAAAGTAATTGCCATCTGCGAGCTATTCTGGCGTGAGCTGCAAAAACCGTTAGTATTACACGAAGTTTTATAAATTCGAAAGGCTGGACGGATTTTGACAAACGAAGTGTCGTTGGATTGTCTGGATCACGAGCGTGTCTTTGACAACTGTAATAATTACGTTTTAAAAACTAAAAAGAAACCGACTTCACTGAATGAAATTTGAGCCTATAATACATTTTAGTGGAAAGTAGATGTATTTTGTATATATATAATATGGGTAGGCCAAATAAACGCACCGCTCCAATGAGACAGCGATGTATCGAAGTACTTGAAAACATCATCGATGTTTACAATTTTTTGATTTTCGTTGATTTTTCAGCTCGACTGATTTTAATTAAATTTATATGGGACCACCTGTGAAGTAAAAAAAGAATTTTCCAAATCGGATCAGCCGTTTTCGAGAAATCGGTGAACATACATAAATAGATTCCGACGAATTGAGAACCTCCTCCTTTTTGATAAAGTCGGTTAAAAATCCATGGCTAACTAAAAAGGTCGGATAATAATTGATCGATCTCTACAAATAAGTGTCACTTTTGCAGTACAGATGTGTCGCGTGTAACCGTACTATTGTTGATGTCATAAAAAGTAGCGGCAACGGATTTACCTGTCTACCTGTCAGGTTAAACTGAAGCTAAACCGATCAAGTTAAATCTATTTTACCTGAACATACACCGAACTAATTAGTAAATAGGAGGCTAGAATCCGCAGTATAATGGTGGCAATTCGGTTGGTTCATTTCTAAAATTAGGAATTGTCTAAAATATATTTAGTTAGTCATAGCATTTGTAAAACCTATTCGGTTGGTACCATCTAACTAAATTAGGAACGCTTAATTAAGTTAGATAAAATTAAATTAGGATAAGTTGGTAGCAGCAGAATACCAAATTCATTGACATTGAACTGTTCATTTGACCAAACTGTCAAATGAACAGTTTTAGTCTAAACCTAATTTTAGCTAAAATTAGTTAGTTTGGTGCCAACAGAATTGAGGCCATTGTCTTTGAAGCACGGACGCCTAAAAAAAGTGTACATACTGAAAAACAATTTTATAAGCAAGCCATGCTTGCGCTCCGGTAGTCAACGTTAGAGCAAGTTCAGTTAATTCTACGCAGTCGGGTCTTTTGTTTTTTTTTTACAATGATTTGAAAAGTAAATATAACAACAGCTAAAAATTACTAATACCTACTATTGAAACTAATGAAACAGCTTATCTCCTTCGTACAATCTTTTATTTGAACGTACACTATACTTTTTGTAGTACACTACCGCTCGACAGCCTGCCTTGTTACATTCCTTTGCCCATCTACAATCCCGGCCAAAATAAATTGAGATACTTATTAAATATTATGAAAAAGGAATGGAAGTCACTATACATTTAAAATCAAAAACACAAGTTTAAAAGTAGAAAAAATAGTAAAAATTACCATGAGATAATTATAGAAATATAAATGATGACTCTATATTACAAAATGATACTTAAGTGTTATATTGGCACACCACGATTCTGAATCCGGTTCCCCCGAGTCCGGCGCGTCATACGAACATGGAATGTTACCTCATATCAATGGTTTTCCCCGCGCTCTAACTCAACGCAGGGGTTCCCCTCCGAGCCTCCGACATTAGCGCAGTAAGTATTGCTTGTCGCCATCTATCACTTGAAGCAAACATTTGACGAACAATAAGACGGTGCGGTCAAGTGCGAGTCGCGCCTCAGAGTACCGTACCTGCGTAGGTACCTACATTTATTCCCCACGACGGACGGTTCTTTTACCATCGGTTAGCATGACTACTATTCAGGGCACCGTCATAAACTATGAAATTATGAAGGACAAGCTTAATTTTGTAGTTGAATATAAATTCCCATCTATCAATACCTATATACCACACGGTCATGTAAGTTTGTGATCGTAAAACTATTGTTTTTGATGTAACTACTACAAATGAACGTATTTCAACATATCAGAATTGTATGCTTCTAGATACAAATACATTTATTTACCAAGAAAAAAGTATTTACAAAAACAACTTGCTACCGGCATGTGTCAGAGTGATTTACTGGAAGTGTTCAAATATACATCATAAATGGTCGTGTCTTTTGATTGCGTTGTTTTAGAACCTTGATTTTCTACAGCTCCAAGAGATTGTATCCCTTAATTTATATTAATTTTAAGTCCATATCTTCGCGCCTTTCTGACAATATGGGTTTTGACATAATGTGATAACGAACAACGAAGTGATTATGGCTTTCTTTTTCCTTGTGAAACACAAAACCCCAAAGATAACCAACTAACAGCTGTAATCCTCAGAAATGGTAGACACCTCTGATCTCTAGTAACTTAGATCTTTTTGATGAAATCTAAGAGGGTTAGTTTTACATGTCCTACATTATATAACAGCTGTGGATAAATAAATATAGTAGGTATGTACATAATATCTTACTTAACATTGAAAATGCGTGAGGGATCCTCTAAAGAATGGTACTGCCTCTCTAGTAAAAGTATATCGCATCGTCCGTCATTGGAAGTTGAAATTTTGCAATTGTCATGTAATAGTCGTCCATCACGTTTGTCTGTCCCCCCGCCCCGCCCCGCTCTCCTCGACCGTGTACGACTTGTTCCATTCACATCAAACTAGTTTCAAAGTCAACCAGACACATTCTAGTTAATTTACATAATTCTTATGTAATTAATTAAATTCTTCGAATTTTGAAGCTTCGTATCTTTATCTTATTAAAAGGACTTGCCTAGAGCTGCGCTACAGAATGTTTATTTATGTTTTATATTGTTTTTCCCCGCAAACCCATCTGTACATTTAATTATACCTGATAGCCGAGATACTGAAATGCAGGAAAACTCCGTAAAAATTACCCGGAACATTTTTTTATAAAAGAACTGGTTTTCCTCAAGCAAATGCTATTTGCATAGTTGTGTGAACTCTGTGATGATTCAGCTGCAAACATGTTTTGAGTGTGGATCTCGTGTGTAATTTACCATGAAACAAGCCTTCTATTTAACGTTATCTTATCATTATCTCACAATTATCTAGGAAATGGGATGATCACGTAATACCATGCTGGGGTAAACCAGAAATGATAAAAATTCTCCTTGTCACTTTTCGCGGTTTATTTTTTAATTTCACTTCAATTTTGTTTACATGTTTCGTGTCAGATAAGTATAGGGATACTGGATACGGTTCGCTTGCATAAGTTTTTTTATTAACGTACCATAAAGTCTGTAGAATTTGTTTATACCCGATTTCCGAGCTTGTATTGTATGTAATACAATTGATAACAGATAAGTCAATTATAAATTCGAAAAACAAAAGCTAGTCAATTTTCGCTCTTGTATCAGAAGCTTTACGCTTTAAAGTTGCCAGCGGTTTGTGTACCTACTCGTATGTGTATGTAGGCGGTGTGGCCTCGCCAGCACCCTTGACCCTCCGCTCTCGAGCCGTCTCCGGCGCGATGTGCCGCGAAGTGCCGCGATGTGTGTCTGCTGCCGGTATCTATGACCCTCAAGCTTGCTTTAGTTGCCAAATCAGGTTCTCCAAATAATCGTTAGATATATTACGATTTAATTTACAAATAATATGACGTTGACATGTTTTTCAAGAAGAGCTTAATTAACAACCATTGGACTGAACTGGAACTGGAGGTTCTGGAGATAAAGTCAAGATTTCCTATTGTTGGTTGTGGTGATGTCGCGAGGCGGCAGTGACCGGACGCGCCGGGCGCGTGCCGGTTATCCGCCTGATAGGAACTCGCATAGAAACAAGTTCTCCTACTTGGAAACCCCACGATTACATCACACAACACAATGTTTTCTTACTGTTTTCTGGGATTGAACACCCAGAAGCCATATCAACATAATAAATCTGTTTTTTTAAGTAAATGTAAAAGGAATTAAAAATTGCTTTGTTTTTCAAATCGTCATCTTCGTAATATATATAAATCACGTGTCACGTTGTTTGTCCGCGAGGGACTCCTAAACTACTTAACCGATTTTAAATTAAATTTGCACACCGTGTACAGTTTGATCCAACTTAAAAGATAGGATAGCTTACATCTTAATTTATAGTCGCAATATTATTTTATTGCAAATTATTTTCTTTTTTTAAAAACGCGCGGACGATGTCGCGAACGGGACAGCTAGTTGTTTATAATTTAGCGTTTCGGGTCATAACTTTAATGTAATGCGGTAGTGCGGTATGCTTCCTGCAAGGATTTACTTGTAGATGTTGTTATTTTAAAACTGCAATAACCAAGACGTTAATCATTAAACAAAAACATCGACCGCACGGAGCCACGCGACCCGGAGCCGAGGTCACCGAGGAAGAGGAAAAGTCACATCGATTTGTGGCTCATATCTTGCATAATATATGAGCTCCTAATAAATTAATCTCAGTCATCTTTTGAACATGTACTTGTAACCAAGGAAAATGGACGCATGAATCGCGATTGCAACCTAACGACTTGATAAATTAATAAGTAAATGACCATACTGAATGTTTGTAAAAAAGATTTTAATCAAACCTACAGCCAGCCAAACAAGTCTCGTAAGAGAAGTTAGTTCTTCTTGTAGGAGGCTGGGCCACGCCGGCCGGTGCTGGATGAGTTACCGCCGGCGCCGAGACTACTTGTAGACTCACCTTGTTACGTACTGTCTCGTCGGGTAGGTTACACACAGTGCCCTAGTTACGTAATCGTCGTAATAAGGCTTTGGCCGAGCGCGCCGCATCAGTGACGCCACAGTGGCGCACTGCGTCACCGCTGCAGGCCTCGCCTCGCCGCCTCGCCGCCTCGCCGCCTCGTACAGTGCCTTGTTAAAGTGCAGTACAGTGCCTTGTTTTGTTAAGATACTAGTAGCACATTTTACTCTACTCATTACTCATTTGTAGACTCGTGTACTCTTGTATAACATATAGCGACTAAAAAGTATGCGGCACTGTTGTACATTATTAGAGACTGACCGTTGTCATAGCAACGCATCGTAAACTTAAGCCCCACGTAGGTATTTTGGCAAACGCCATGAGAACAGTTATTAATGATGTCGCATCACGATATCGTTTAGGTAAGACGCTGGCGGTTATCTACATATCGCAGTTGCAGTTAACTGGACTGGCTAATTAATTGCCAGTTAAAGTAATTGCTTGAATGCTTCAATTACTTTGATCCTACTTTATGGGCTAGGACAGCGTACTCCCCGAGTTTCTATATTAGTGCGACCATTAAACGGTTATAAAGTGATGTACGAGTATAAATTCTATAGATATGTACAGATTTTGGTTGAGGAAATCATTATAAAACAAATAAACAGAGGTTACACTTTGCATAAAAAGCTAAACATAACAAAAAATATATTTTCGTTGCTAGTTCAATCGAATCATTATTATACTGGTATCCGTGTGCGCAGCTCAGAGTAATCGTATGGTAGCATTACTCTTCGTAGAGCAAGAGCTTTGCCTCGCTCGGCCGAGCTCTGTCGGCCATAGGCCATCAGCCACGAGCTATGAGCCATGAGCCAGTCTCGATCCGATGCTGGCCGGAGCCACGCACGCTAGTACTTCCGCTCGCAATATTATCATTTCGTGAGCGATCTTATGTTGTGAAAGAAGTTAACTTTATTAGAAACTTGTATTAATAAAGTGCATAGAGTAAATCAAATTAAGACAATATACTACCAAAGTAGTAGAGTTCTTAACTTATAATATGTGCGACGATTTCATATTTGGATATTATGGATATAGATACCGTATAATTGTGTAATCATTGATTTAGTGTAAATAAACAAATAAGTTGATATTTCGTGTTGTACCTCCGCTACGACGTGTGAGATGGTGGCTGATCGATGACTTGATAAGTGGGTAATATTTCTCAAATTAAAATTGAGTACGTTGCTGAAGGGTTGTGTGCGAAACTCTGCGATGACTCGAAGGAAACGTGGAAGCACAGGTGAGCTGGCTTATTGTTACTTGGCAGGCGACTATGTTTTTTGGGTAATTAAAGTTATTACTGCAAGTGTTTAAGGTTCGAGACTAGGGTTCGGCTTAGCACGCGTGATAGCCGGTTCTATCCCACGATATTATATCTCCTTACATTTCATCAAGATCCGTTCAGCCGTAAAAACCTAACAAATAAACAGAAAGAGGCACTTTCGAATGTTAATACCTATTAGTAATGAAGTATGGATTTTAAGTACCGACTTTGCGGTAATCATTATTGAAATCACATATTATTAAAGTATCACCTGGGCATTGGAACAGACACGTATAGTGAGATACCGGCCCTGATCCCTGCTCTCACCAAACTTATAAAATTTCCTAAATATAAACGATCATATTTGACTGGCCTGTCAGCTCCGTTGGTGGAGTAGCTCTGCCTTCTGCGCTGTAGGCTGAGGGTTCGATTCCCTCCCAGGATAAACATTTGTGCGACGAACTTGGGTGTTTATTCCGTGTCTGGGTGTTACAAATTAAAAATTAAAAAATATATAGTTCATCATTCATATGATAGCATAGGTATAATACAATGTTTAAATGCACTTTGATGCTGCTCGATGCTATTTCTATTTAAAATTCGTCCTTTCAGCGGCCTTCACACTAGGCAAGCCTGTATCGTGAAGACCAGTTATAAAGTATCATAAGTATGTATTTAAAAATATCTAAGTATTCTATCAGTCATCTGGTCACCATAATACAAGCAATGCTTAGTTTGGGACTAGATGTTGTGTGCATTGTCCAGCAATATTTATTTATTATTTTATTTATATTTAGTTTACACCAAAATCCAAATGAAAGAATTGAATGACAGATTTAAAATAAGTTAGAATTGACATTTATTCCCAATATATATAGAATTGATTTTTATAGGATTTTCTGCAGTTTTAATCAACACCAAATTACATGGCGTCAATAAAAAATTATACTCTAATTTAAACTAAATAAGATCGGCCGTATTTTACGAACATTATCTAGTCCTGCAAAAGTGCAGAATTAGCTCCATTATTTTAGGGCTCAGTCGGTAGGGAGTATAGGGAGTCACGAAGGCTTGGTTTCTTTGTGTACTTATATATTTTCATCACTGTATATGTGTATAAGATAAGACACCGGCGGCCGCTTGTTTCAGCTTAGCTGAGAAATGTTGCGTTTTCCTCACCGTGTCACGCACCTTATAATAGGATGTAGGTGTTAAGTAATATTTAAATATGCTGCTGTTCTTAGGAAATGGTTATTGGTAGGAAAACATTTCATAGAAGTGTGAAACAACCTATGCACCTACAATAGGGACCTTTTTAGTGTACGTTGTCATCTGGAAATAAAATAAGTTACATGATGATTTACGAGTAAGTTATAGCTAATGGTCTAACGACTAGTTCTGACAACTAAGTAGTTGCATCATGCTATTGAAATATCAGGCTAGATAATAATTGTATATCTATATAACCTAGATACATTTTAAAGTGTCTGACTGCCTGTTTCTCCGAACGGACTTTGATGAAATTTGGTAGTGAGATAGATTGTATCTAACGAAGGACAAGGTACTTTTTATGTAGGTATATAACTAATTGAAGTTAACTAGCTCTGCGAGAGAGTAGTAAGTATTGCGTCTTGAACAGAGCGACATCGTCATCGACACGTGAATAACTGACCCTCCCTAACTATCGTTCGTTTATTGCTATGCCACGTAGTTCTGGTCCTTATTATTTGTATTCTACTTGTCTTCGGGATAATAGATAATACTATTGTTATAATAATATACTCTCGAGTTCGCTCTATGAATTATATCTACTTACGTAAAGTTTAATTTAAGAGTATCGTCTTATACCCTCAGCAAATTACCTTTTGTATTGGAAAATGTCTCCTTAGCCGCTATTTAGTGGCTGTCGGCTCGTTCATTGAAGGAATAATTGTAAATAAATAGCTCCAGTGCATGTGAGCTCGCGCAGTGAAGGCTTCCTAAGGGAGTCAGTAGGGATATGAACGACAGGTGGTCAGGTGGTGGGTCTATTTTTAACATTTAATCTAAGCATTTTACTAGTACAATGTGGTGTAATTTCAAAGAAAAAAATAAGTAAATTCGTTATTATTAATTTTATGGGGCAACTATTAGGGTTTCAAAGTACAAAAAAAACCTTTTAGCTTCGCCAAGTCCGCTTGTCTTTCTGTGAGTCTTTCAAAATAATTAGAAGTCTTTTTAAACAGTTTTTCGATAGAAATAATTGTATAAATTGAAGCTTCGTCATTTTTGATAGAAGTCCAGACTCCAGCGGTTAAACCACTTAAAAAGTTTTTAAAATCGTAGCGTAGATGCAGAAATTATAAATAAAGTTATCACGACGAGAAATGCGACTACATTATGAGTAGTAACCTAATTTGTTTGATTTATCTATATAAATGGTGTTGATTCGGTTCGGTTCGTGATCTGAATACTAATCGTACTTATCTTTACTGACATCGGAAGCCTTTTCTTTATAATTCCAATCACATTTTTGTTTCTAATATAAAAATCTCACTTGCCTATAAAATAGGCTCCTCCTCTCTCACTCTAACTCACAGCGGTAGTTAGATAAGTTTAAGTTATCACTTCTGTCGGGCGTCCCGAGAAGCACACGTTTTTTTGTTTATAAGATCACTTGAACGAGAGTGTTGAGTTATTTATGATTCAAGAAAATCTGTCCAACCATTGGAAGATAATCAGTTCCTTTCTAACTTATGATGGGACATGAACAACTTCCACATGTATCATAGATCAGTTTGTAATTTGGTATCCTGTTAGTTCAATGATATTGCAAGGACATGGTAACCTAAGTAAGCCTAACTTGGGGCTTATTGAGGTCGCAATGAATCAGTTATAGATCGATACATATTTTTATGTCCGAGATAAATATTTTTTCGACCGTATGTCGAAATTCGACAAGCGCCAGGGGTCGTGAAAGTGGGTAGGTACGGATCACTAGATTGAAGTGTAATTCGGCCGGACACTTGGCAAGAAAGGACGACGAGAGATGAACAAAGACAGACAGAGTGGTGGCCGAGGGATGCTCAACGGCTAGGAGGCAGACCACCCGCTTGGTGGTCAAATGACATAGTGAGCGTAGCCAGCCAGGGACCGGAGAGAGGCGTCGTAAAGAGGAGGCCTATTATTGTAGGCCTCCTCTTTACGACGACTCTCTTCGTCTCCGTTTAGGTTATTACTATTGTAATGTGTGCAATCGGGCTGGATGATGATTTTACTTGTTTACTTTGAAATGTACAGAGCACTCGTTGATGTGATACGGTGTGTTGTTGCAGAGGGGGTGGACGCGGGGGTGTCGTGCGACGGGGTGCAGTGCGGGCGTGGCGCGCGATGCACGCGCGTGCGGGGCGGAGACGGCGGGGGCGGGGGCGGGGCGGTATGCACGTGCGCGGGCGCGTGGGGCGGGGCGCGGTGCACGCTGTACGTGGGACACGACCACGCGTGCCGCGCCGTCTGCACGCGCCCGCACGTCTGCGTCTGGGGACCTGACCGTGAGCTGACACTCTACCTACACCTGTACTTATTATAGACCCAACAGACCCCAGGCCAGGCACTAGTACGAAGTCACCTAACCCAGAACATTGGCCTACCTAACTTTAAGATTGAAAGAGAGGCACTATGTAGGTAAATATAATATTAGGCACCGAGCGAGCTGAATAGCGTCGTAGCAAGAGTCGCTATTTATATAAATGTTTTCGCCATTCCGCCTTCCGTACATCCTTGTAATAATAAATACTCCGTGTCCCCACAATATTACTTGTAAAACTTTACCAACCTCGATGCCTATTTTGGTTTGACTATGGGAATTCTCTGTTGCTTTTTTTGTAGAAAAAATCTTTTTTTTCCTATCTTGACTTACGTAAAGTCTTTCTACCCTGAAATACGTCGTCCAACTAAAACACCCCCATTGATCTCATTACAGTGAGCGAGACGGAAGCGGGATCCGTGTACTGCGCGTGTCCACTGGACGCGGACTGTACCCCCTCCCCCTCCCCCTCCCCGGCGGGTGCGCCCCCCCTGGGTGCGGGGGGCGGGGCCTGGCTGGCTGCCGTGCTGACACTAGTGACGCTGGCTGCCCTGGTGCTGGCGGCCGTGTACATGGTGCGGAGACGGCGACGGTGAGTTACTCCTGCGCAGTCCTGGACATGTACACGGTACTCTTGCATTACTGGAGTATAGTACCCCTATCGATCTCGGTGGATCGATCCAAGTCCAAAAAGTATCTGACCAACCAGAGTCTCAACAGCGAAAGTAGTAGGCGGCTGCTAATGTTGATGCACGTTACACTTTGGTTCAATTCAATTCAATTCAATATATCTTTATTCAAAAAAATCACAAGGATCACTTTGAATCGTCTTCTTGCTAGTGAATCTAGGTGCCGGTTCCTCCTAACCCCAGTTCTAGAAGAATCCGGCAAGAAGCTGGTCTTAACACTTTTTTGATGATCGTATGATCCTTGACAATTTTGCTTACGGATGCCGAGTCTAGTTGGAGCAGATTCATCCCAAGCTTTTTTGTCATCTAAATAATCAGAAATTTTATAATATGCTTTAATATTAATAGACAATAGAATTACGTTTTTAAATTTGCAAATCCACAAATCTAACACGTCGCTTGGGACCTTATTGTAGAAGCGTACACATTGCCCTATATACATTATATACTTCTATATGTATATATATATATAAATACTATATTATATCCTATATATATTATATTTCTATACGTGCAGCCTATGGGTACGATATACGCAGAAGGCATACAGTGCACTAAGGTCCAGGTCCAGTATAATAACATTCAGGATGCTGATGGGTCTGCCGCGGTTCTGTAGCGCATCAGGAATGTTTGCAGATGCACATGTCGATGACATGAACTCAATTGTTCGCAAGAGGATCGCATCCCTCATGCGCCGCACCTGCGCCAGCTCCCACAGCTTACTTGCAATTGTGACTGATAGTTTTAGTTTCAATTCTGGCATCATGAGCCACTAATAACCCAATAATTGTTGAATTTTAAAATCTAAATTCACTTATTTAAAATCCACATGACATAATTGAAATTGTTATTGTTATTTATTGATTGATTGATTTTTTTTGTTTCCTTTGTAATTCTACTAACCACTCTCAATTTTATATACGTGTTACTAACAAAATAGCCCTCTTCTGCAACACAAATATGGTGTTAATATCAGCAGCACTCCCCCACAACAGAATGCCATAAGACATAATGCTATGAAAGTAGCTGAAGTAAACGAGTCTAGCGGTATCTACGTCGGTAAAATGACGGATCTTTTTAACAGCGTATGCCGCAGAGCTGAGTATCTTCGACAATTTATCTATGTGTGGGCCCCATTGCAGCTTATTATCTAAAGTAATGCCTAAGAACACTGTGGTGTCGACGAGATCTATCTTTTCGCTTTTAATTTTTACATTAGCTTTCACCTGTTTAACGTTGGGAAGTATAAAACGAATGCATTTCGTTTTTTTCTCGTTAAGTAATAAGTTGTTTACATTAAACCATGTTACAACTTTAGAGATTGCATTATTTTCATCGTCAAGATTAGTAAGTCGTCGCTTTAAATAAAAGTGACGTGTCATCAGCAAACAGTACAATCTCGTGATCATCCTTTACAAGTTTAAGTAGATCATTTGTATGAGTATATCGGTGTCGGTGTAATGTGTCATATTAATATTATCATAAAATATTATAAAATACAGACAACCTATAAAGGTACAAAAAACTACATAACTATTTTTTGTGACACCAAGGGGTCTAGATAAATACCTCACTCGTTTCTGCAGAAAAATGAAATTGTATGAAAACGACAGCAAAAATCAAAGTTCAGTCACGTGACTTATCGCGAGCTAGTCATATCCATACCATCAGATATTCTCGCAGCGAGAACGCCAACAGAAAGTGGATCTTGTCTAGCCAGAATGGCGTCTATATGCAGTTGTAATGCATCAGTTTTGTTGTTTTAATTTGGAGTACAAAAGTAGCACTACCATCGACCGTAGTCCAACCGTAGTACCGTTGAGTTGTTGGAGCGAGTGAGGCAGGCGATGGCTGAGACGGAGAGCTTGTGTTGCAGCGGACTGTTCGTCCACGCGAGACTCGCCGACAACGTGGAGATCTCCAACCCCATGTACCTGGCGGGCGAGGACGACGAGCCCGCGTCTCTCCCACTCCCCCGCACCCACTCCGTCAGTATACATCATTATAACCGTATTTTTGTATATAACATGCTTTTTGAAGAAACATCGCTTTACAAATATGCTTTAATATGCAATTATACATAAACCTCAAATTTAATAATAGTAATAGTGGATAAAATTATTTCAGAACGGAAACCACTTCGCCAACCCTGTGTACGAGAGCATGTACGAGCCTCAACAGAACATCCCTATAGAGGTAACTAGCCGACAGATCGCTATTACCACTTGTGTTATAGGTACATCACTAGCGACCCGCTCCGGCTTCGCTCGGGTGCTATTACTTGTAATTCTATCGTAAAGTATAGTTGAAGTCAACAGTTTACAGGTTTAACAAATTGAGCTATTTTTAGTTATCATAGTTTTATTATTACTGAAGTTTTCGATTCCACCCGTGTCTTCATTGACTAATTTACACAAAAAGCAGTTATCGTGATTTTACTATAGTAGATATATATAGTTAGGTAGGTATATAGTATAGTAGGATTTTTTTTGGGTAATGATGAATAAGCAGAGCAGCATTACGGACATACAAAAAATCTAATATTTTCTATTTATAAAGGAGTTGTAGCTTAAATCCTTCCCCAGAATGAGATTTATCTCCTTACCAAATTTTATTGATAAGTTTCAATCCAATCACCACCCATTTAAAAGTTTCCATACAAACATGCACACCCCATTTTACTCCTTTTTGAGAGTTTTTTTGAAAAATCCTGAAACACGTGTCCATTTATTTTGCATTTTATGTATCCAAACCAAGTTTCTAAGAAATCACACCACACGTTAAAAAGTTTCCATACAAACTTTGACACCCCACTTTACATTGTTACGATTATTTGTTTTTTTATTGACCCCCTTTGTTAAGATTATTTTGAAAAATCCTGAAACACGTATACATTTATTTTGAATTGTATTTATTCACATCAAGTTTTAGGCAAATCGCACAACGCGTTAAAATAAATCATACATTCGTTTTAAGCCCTTTTCACCCTCTTAGGAATTGAATTTCAAAAAATCCCGCCTTAGTGGGTGGTTTTGCTGTAAAAGAAAGCTGCCTTCCAAATTTCAGCTTTCTAGCTTCAGCGGTTTCGGCTCGTCGGCGATGATGAATCAGTCAGTCAGGTTAAGCTCTTTTATAGGTAGGTAAAGATTTTAGATAAACCGTAGGTAACCTACCTTCCACGCCTGAATGCAAAGCCGGGCAGGACTATACAGCTAATTCAAGTTGTTGTAGTAGCTCATATCAAAATAACTGAACTAATTGCAAAGCTGCTGTTTTCCTTGCCTGAATAAAGTGAGAAATCGCAGAATTGTTTTCTACACTAGTGTTCACTGGCACATGAATTAAAATCATTCCGATATTTCGGCAGCGATCTTACGTGTGCTGCCGACATGCAGCAAAAAACATGTAAATATCACGTCGTCAGTCAAGATGAGTTTTTGTACAAAAAGACATTTTTTTTTATTTAATATCAATAAGGCCATAGCAACTGTGTTAAGAACGCACTCAACAAAAACTTTACACACACACACATTGTTAGATGAGCTACTTCATGTTGGTCACCTTGAAGTGAGACTACTTTGACGATTACAAGAATCGCTTACAGTTGACCTGCGCTGAGACACATTGGTGGCAATTCGGTTGGCTCATTTCTAAAATTAGGAATTGTCTAAATACCTATTCGGTTGGTACCATCTAACTAAAATATGAACGCTTAATTAAGTTAGATAAAATTAAATTAGTATAAGTTGGTAGCAGCAGAATACCAAAGATTAATTTGACAGTTCAAAACCTAATTTTAGCTAAAATTAGTTAGGTTGGTGCCAACAGAATTGACGCTATTTACCTAGTTGACTACTTGAAAAATAATATATAAAAGAATTGATGGTGACACAATGTTGCAAGTGTTAGCTAAACTAAAAGTAATATTAACATTAACGATGGCGGTACTCTCTCTGAGCTACCTTGACGCGTCTCTCAAAGTAATATTAACATTAACGATGGCGGTACTCTCTCTGAGCTACCTTGACGCGTCTCTCAAAGTAATATTAACATTAACGATGGCGGTACTCTCTCTGAGCTACCTTGACGCGTCTCTCAAAGTAATATTAACATTAACGATGGCGGTACTCTCTCTGAGCTACCTTGACGCGTCTCTCAAAGTAATATTAACATTAACGATGGCGGTACTCTCTCTGAGCTACCTTGACGCGTCTCTCAAAGTAATATTAACATTAACGATGGCGGTACTCTCTCTGAGCTACCTTGACGCGTCTCTCAAAGTAATATTAACATTAACGATGGCGGTACTCTCTCTGAGCTACCTTGACGCGTCTCTCAAAGTAATATTAACATTAACGATGGCGGTACTCTCTCTGAGCTACCTTGACGCGTCTCTCAAAGTAATATTAACATTAACGATGGCGGTACTCTCTCTGAGCTACCTTGACGCGTCTCTCAAAGTAATATTAACATTAACGATGGCGGTACTCTCTCTGAGCTACCTTGACGCGTCTCTCAAAGTAATATTAACATTAACGATGGCGGTACTCTCTCTGAGCTACCTTGACGCGTCTCTCAAAGTAATATTAACATTAACGATGGCGGTACTCTCTCTGAGCTACCTTGACGCGTCTCTCAAATCGCGAATATTTAATCAGAAAAAATAATTTGATAAATTTAAAAAAGAGAACGGACGTATTTTATTCTCTTAATATTCGTAAACTGTGTAATCTACCAATCCTAAGAACGTCCATTTTAGAAGCAGATGATGATTATTGAATATTTGATTTCTTAAATAAAACAACAGAATAAACAACAATTTTCAAAACGAGAATGGTAAAAAAATATTGATATTAAATATTTTTATAATTATCAAAATTCAAATTATCGAGCAGGCAGCCAAAACATATCGTCAAAATAAGAGACGTTTTGTTCATACAAAAGATCATTTTCTGCGAACACCGTCTTAACCTTACTTATTTTAGCACACTTCCCTTTTTAAAAGGAATCAACATTAACGGTAATATAATGATGTATTTCCAGGAGCACGCGAACCTCCTGTCGGAAGCGGCCGGCGATGGCTCCCCGCCTCCGGCCGAGAGGGCGGCTCTCCTGTAGCCGCCGCACTAGACCACTAGAGCACTAGAGCACTAGGGCACTCTCGCTGCCAAACTATTGTATACTAAGCACGTGAGGTCCAATGTAGCGCGGCTATCGGAACTGACACGGGAAAACAGGCTGTAATGCGTAGGAATAACATGTGTTTTAGAAATATGAGATGTGGACCAGGCTCATGTATAACATATTTTCATATTTACTATTTATTCGTAGCTGTTTGATAATCATCTTTCGTGTTTCAATGTCAGGGCCTAACATGTTCCACATCCTAACCGTATTTGAATGATACTTTTTGATGTGTTGAAGCGAAAATAATTACAATTACATTATACAAGTAAGTACATAGTAAGTACAGAACAAACGTTTCCATTATCTATATATATCTAACCATCTGTTCATTTAGATTAGAATTTGTGACAATGTGTAAGTTAAGTAATCATTACTGACTTCGCTCAGTTTGTTGTGATGTTAAGAATCACTTATTTTAGGTATATTTTTCTATTTAGGTTGCTGAGGCCTGAACTGTTGTAGATCTATATCTTGCCGTCTGGTCTGTGATGTGATGTGAGTCAGTATAATCCAAATAGCATCTCCACTTACAGAACTTGTACACTAACTATAATAATAATGTTTTTACTTTAATTTTGTGATGGATGTAGTTGTAGTTGTTGTAGTAAGAAAAACATTATCTTGAATTGATGGCGATCAAATTGTTCTATTTTTATCGTAATAATAATTGTTCTCTCAACTAAACTCTGTGCCATAAACGAAAAATCCAATAATTTTTTAATTATGTTATGATTCGTTACGTAGAAATGTCAAGGTTGCTTCAACAAATTAAATTTTTGTTTGAATGTTAACTAATGATAACCTCATAACATTTTATGAATGTTAATGAATTCATTTATTTATTCAACAAAGGCCAGTTTAGTTCTTACAGCCGCACTCAGTCTGAGTATGGGCGTAAGTGTTATTTGCTCTTAATACTTGTAATGCAGAACGATGCTGGCAACTTTAGGTACATTTTGGCAGCTACTTAATGAGACTGTTGTCTTTAGACATATCAATGATCAATTCAAGTTGGTACAATTACTTTGTATGAGTTGTGATATTTTGTATGATATTAGTAATCTACTCATTATAATTAGTATTTCAGTTAGAATTAATTTGAAGTATGAATAAGATAGTAGCGAAGAGATAATTTGATGTAAACCTGTCCTAATCAACTCTCACTGTCTGCATAAGTACATAAGAACAATGAATCAATAATAAAATGAATGTTAGGTTAAATTTGTTTATTTCCAACTTCCATCCATCGATATTTCCATACATTTAAAAAATACGCTCATCAAAAACTGTTTATTCTGCTCATTATAAGTATTTTTGGATAATCAATTGTAAGAAATACATAGTAATAACTTCTAGATAAGGCGGGAAAAAGTTCGTTGCCATGCTACTGATTTCGAAGTGATTTATTACTACCTATTTATTATAAACTATAGTATTTGACTAAACACGTTATTTTTATGCCTGATAGATAGGTAATATATCTATTAGTACATTGTTTTTTACAGAATGATAAAATATGGTTTGGTTGTAGAGTTATTACATATTTTCTACAATGCAGTATTTTTGCCGCTACTTTAGTCTAGTCTAGCCTAGTTTAGAATCTAGTGCTAGTGCTGCCAAAATTTTTAACTATAATTTGTTCGGGACTTTTGGGGACTTTTGATGGGTTGCAGCATATAAGTAATATATCAGTCATGTGGCACCTATAACACCAGCTCGGCTTACTTTGGGACCAGACAGATAATGCTGTGTGAAATGTCCGTCATTATTGGAACGAAGTTCCATATCGCACGGTACGGACTTGGCGGATGGGGGCTAAGCGAAAATAAATGAGATTTTTCTGTCACGACCCTTTATTTAGTGTAGACAGTTATCCATAAAGTGACATTCCCAAACAAAATATCTGTATAATAGTGTATCTGAAACGCTTAGCAGATAAAACAATCATTTACATAAATTTCCACTTATTTTAGCTGGCCATTTCAACATCAACTTTTCCAGTAAAAACTCAGAACCACTTTTGGAATGTCTTTCGGATGAATTATGATTTACAAATTAATAATGAACCAGCAAAGTCTAGGATAACATACCTACTTGGATAAAATTGAATCTCAAACATTAGTTTCCTACTTTAGTTAGCACAAACCAATTATTACTACGATTGAATGTACTGATTAAGTTTATAATGAATTCGATGAATTAAATGATGTACAAAAAAAATATTATTTTCACCACTCGAAAAAATATATTAATTTCGAAATTTCCTACCATTCCTTTAATTCATTAGTTTTTCGGCGCTTCATTTAATTGCTCTCAGACGCTAGTAATTAAAAACACCAATTGTTTGAAAGTCCTGAAATTCTATAAAAAGTAGGCGTATATGAAAATTGGTCATCAGTCCAATGTTTTACTTTACTGGGAATAAGTTGAACTTAAGAAAAATGGACACCACAGCCACAGAAACCGCTCTAATCGTCAGCCTAATTCAGCAAGGGTTGTCTCAACGTAGTATCGCTCGACAGCTTCACCTAAGCCAGTCCTGTGTCTCCAAGGTGTACAAGATATTCAGGGAGATGGGAACTTAGTCCGGAGACCAGGATCTGGACGACGGCGATGCACTACGTCAAGATCGATTATCGATTTATTGTCCCCACTTCTCTCCGATATCGACACCTGACCTTAACATAGAATCATGAAATTTGGTAAGAAGCAAGGACAGCACAAGTACCTATAGGAAGAAATCCGAAAACCGTTAATAAATAGTAAATATTGGTGGACGGATATTGACACACAACACCATCGAGCCCCAAACTATGCATAGCTGTACTATGGGAACAAGGTGACTGATAGAATAGATACATTATATATTTCTAAATACATATCTAGTTATGATACCTACTTATACCTAGACACAGAACAAACATCTGTGTTCATCACCGAAACTTTTATCCTTCGAGGGAATCGAACCCTATACTTTAGTTACTACCAACTGAGCGGAGGCCAGTTAATATGTACTTTCAACAGTAAAAAATGTTTTTGTGCTTACAAATTTGAAAACAATGTTTGGGGTGCTTTCGTACTCGTAGCTTATTCCAATTCCGGGTTCGATTTCCGCCGCGGGCCAAATGTTTGTATGATCTGTAAGTATTTGTTTCTGGTCTGGGTGTTTCTATGTATTCACAAAAAAAAGTATATAAGTAGTGTATCAGTCATGCGGTACCCATAACACAAGCTCTGCTTACTTTGGGGCCAGATGATGTTGTGCGAAATGTCCGGGATTATTTATTTTATGACGGTCTGACGGTGACGAAAGTGTGTCTGTTTGTCTTTCTTACCTTTTTCCAAAATGTACGGAGATAGATTGTAATCTCGGGGACTCGTCTACTTTTTAGTAGGTACCACGCGTGCGAAGTCGCGGACTGTACAGCACCAGTCATTTTATAAAATAGTTTGTTTCATTGTTTGCTTCGTAATAAATCACGCAAAGGCTAATCACATTCGGACGAAAATATAGATATATATATAGAATAGATTTGGATTTGGAATACATAAATTATACTTTTATTTTCGTTCCTCGCGGGCAAACTCTAGTTAATAAACTTAATTCACGCGCAAGTGACAGCGTGACTCGTATCAGTGGTACTCGTTGGGAAAACATCATTTAACTAGAAAAAAACTGAGTTTTCAGGGAGCGAAATTTAGAAAAAAAAATCTATAGATTAAAAAAATATTTTATTGCATAAAAACTTTTTACAGATTTAAAAAGATTAGGTTCAGTAGAAGTCGTCAATGTTGTAGTTGGGATTGGAGATGGTGTTCTTGACCTGGTCCTGCGCGAGATACATCTCCGCGATCTGCTGCGCCGACGTCGCCTGCTCCGCCGTCTTGTCGGCGCGGACTCGCACGAACCTACACACCAATATCTTATTTACAATTCTTATTATAGCTTATTTAACATTCAAATAGTCTCCATTACTCATGAACTCTGGTAAGTTGTTATCGACTTGCCAGCTGGCATGGCACGGTACTGAGACGGGTTATGTAAAGAGAGCTATGCCGAAAAGAGCGTCGCATCGCAAGCGGAGCGGAAAGTGATATTGTAAAATCTTTAAAGGTAAAATGATCCAATGGCGAAGTCACCTTCGCGTAATTTTAACTCGAGATTTAGCTTGTATTTTGACCGGAACATCTTCGTTTAACATTTAATGAAGTAACTCTTAGATATATAACGCGTTCACGCTTTTTCATCTACGCTATTTAGTATTCTCCGTTATTTTACTCTATTCGTGTTAATAAATAAATTTCGACTTTGTGACGTTATTATAACAAAACAATAACTTCATATTTGTGAAATTGTTATCGTAAGAGGACATGCCATTATAGAAAGATAAAAAAAAGAAAAGTTTTGACCGACTTTTTGTCTTTTTTTCCAATAAATAAAATAATTAACCACTATTAGAATTTCAGATATTTATAGATCGTTTTAAACGGTCAAACGTTTCTCATGTATTTTATATTATTCTGTACATTTCAGTTCAATTTATTAAATTAATTTCTGTACTTAAATAAAAATAAACCATACATTGTTGCTTGTTTTTACACAAAAATAAAAACAAGCGAACTCTACTGTAGTCGCATATCATGTGTTTGTTACAATCTGACGGCCAACTCTACCCGCGCGCGCTTATTGGTCAAATCAAATACTGCGCGCTTCCGCGGCTTCATACTTTCACAGATTGCAAGAAAGCGAGAGGAAAGATGTTACACATCAAGAATATTTAAAGATAATTCTATTGTATGATTGATATTTTCAAGATCCGTCTACCGACTGGATGCGTTCGCGTTGGCTCCATCGGTACTTCTCTGAGGACACGTAGCAAAGCGCTAACAGTACCGATACATGTAAGTCAAATTAAAGTCAAAATCATAAGATATTTTATTCAATACAATCACGACGTTTCAAAGGATCACTATGAAACTTCTTACATACTAGGTGAATTTAGGTGCCAATTCCTCCTAATCGAAGATCGAGAATAACCGGCAAGAAAGTCGTCCTGGGGTAGATATAGTGAGAGCGAGAGTTACCTGGGGAACCTGAGCGAGATGCCCTTGTCCGGGTCGACGAGCCCGATGGCGGCGCGGTGTGCGGGAGAGAGCGAGAGTTACCTGGGGAACCTGAGCGAGATGCCCTTGTCCGGGTCGACGAGCCCGATGGCGGCGCGGTGTGCGGGAGAGAGCGAGAGTTACCTGGGGAACCTGAGCGAGATGCCCTTGTCCGGGTCGACGAGCCCGATGGCGGCGCGGTGTGCGGGAGAGAGCGAGAGTTACCTGGGGAACCTGAGCGAGATGCCCTTGTCCGGGTCGACGAGCCCGATGGCGGCGCGGTGTGCGGGAGAGAGCGAGAGGTCGGCACAGCGCACCTCCCACACGCACGCCGGCGCCAGCCACGCGTCTGCGCGGTGACTCGCATCGAACCTGAGGGGGGGATTATTGTAGAGAGCCCAAACACGATACCACTGCATTTTCTGATTATCATTATCGTGAAAGGAATAAACGGAGGTTCCTCTGGTGCTCATAACGCATATCTTCGATCTTTTTAGATTCCACGACATGCCGATGTTTTCCTTCACCGCTTGAATGTACCGGTATAGCGTGCATTCATTTTTGGTTTAGAGAAATTAGGATCGGAAGGCGGGGCCGCTCCCACTAGGCCACGCTCTGCCGTAAGTTGATGGCGTTAGGTATCCTGTAGAATCTAGATGCTTGCAATATCATAAAAGTAGACCCAGACAGACAAACCTAGTCGGTTCGTAAGTTCTATCACAACCTTATTATTTTTTAAATTTAGAATCATCATCATCATAATTATCATGTTGCACCGCTGCGGTTACGCGCCAACAAAGATTTTCAACATTCTGCAAAATTTAAAAATAACATTAAGGTTTGTTCATCGAACCATCGATCGATTCGGTGAAAATTCGAACCTCAAAGATAGTAAAAGGAGCGGCCGACCTCGCGCGGTTAGGACGCCGGCGGTCGTCGAAGCAGTGAGAGCGCGAATCCAACGAAGTTCCTCCGTGCGTAAACGAAACATGTTAGCTCTCAGCTCTTCAGATGGGAAGCTAAGCAGAACAACTGTTAAAATGGTGTTAAATCAAACCTACGACTACGGGCTTATCGAAGAAAGACCGGACATATTTGAAATGCGCGCCTAACATAAATTCGGTTGGAAAGATCTCGCGCTTTGATACGGCGCGGCGGGACGCGGGAAAAAAATACCGCCAATTTTTTTTTCTGGATGAAAAAATGTTAACATCGAAGAAAGTTACAACAAACAAAATGATAAAGTGTACGCCCACAGCGCTGCCGTCCGATTACTAAAAGGCCGT
This sequence comes from Lampropteryx suffumata, assembly GCA_948098915.1. Taxonomy (NCBI): domain Eukaryota; kingdom Metazoa; phylum Arthropoda; class Insecta; order Lepidoptera; family Geometridae; genus Lampropteryx; species Lampropteryx suffumata. Next base: position 16,568,857 of record OX402566.1, on the reverse strand, counting down.
TAAGTGACATTTTATCAAATTTGAGTTATATAAACTACGTAATTGCGCATATTTTGCTCTGTCTATCAGTCTCGGACATACTGTTCTATCATTTAACGTTACTGAGAACCAGAGACCACCTACACGGGTATCTACACTTTTTTTGAACCTGTCCATTACTTAAATACGGTTAACTAGCATTAACACACTAAAATACGGGTAAACGCGCTTAACAATATATTTCTACATTACATTATATCTATTGAACAAGCTTAAAAAACGGTAAAAGGACGTTACGATACTATTTAACCGTTACCTGGCTTTACAGGCTTTTTTGACATTTATATTTGCATCCCTCTATGGTATCTACTACGTCTAAAAGACAGTTCTTCTTCAACTACTACTCTATAAAGCCGCTAAACATACTTAGCTGGCTAGTTGTTTGTCACCTATAGTAGGTATAAAACATTTACAACTCTTAAACACGGTGACTGTATTCTAGTCATGAGAGATGTTACTTAAAATTGATAAATACAACATTAGAAAACCGCTAAGCAACATTTAAACACTAAAAGACGTCTACATGCTGTACATTTGCGCATGCACCGAACACTCGCTAACTCGTCGCCAGGACGCGGTGGGGACAGGACGTGCGCAAGTTGGTGCGAGTTCCCGCCAAAATGCAGTCGAGAATGAAGTAAGGATTTCGTATTTATTTAATCTGAAGTATTAAGTAAAATAGATAGGTAGGTATGCGCACCTACTTTGACTTTAGTATCTCAGACATTACTTAATGGATTTTACTATTAAAGTGTTAGAGATGTAGGTAACTTTTTATGAGGTCATGTTAATTTGCTACAGAATCATTTCAGTATAAACTAATCAACAACAAATTTTATTTTAGATTTCAAAATCCAAGAATCATAAATATGTTAGAGAGATGCAATGATGGATTCCACACGAATAAAAAAAATCTGCCACCGTTTCAACAGCGACCTTCCGTCGAGACATGCAGCATAAATTCACCGTGCAAAAACCTCTTAAAAAATAAAACTTCGGAACAACTTGTTGACTCCCTAAATGCATCAGTTTATTCTATGACATCTCCTGTATTTCAAACATTTGGTGAAACGAAAACTTCATTTGATTACGGGCTAAATTTTTCCCAGCTGATTTCTACTATTAGTGCTGATTGTCTCCCGTTTACAGAACCCATTTCTTTGATCTGTGACGAATATATGCTACCACTATCATGCAACAACCCGACAATGTGCGACCTGTCTTGCTTGCGAAATGATGAGAACCATGACGTTTTATTAATAGCACCATCGCACAATTCACCGACAGGAGATTATTCATCAGATGATTCGGTAAAAGATAAAGATTACTGCCCGAGTGATGACTACTCATCAGCTGATGACTGCCAGTCAAGCGCCAAAAGACCCCGTCACAAAAAAAACATGATTAACATAGAGCCTCGCCAAGAAATTAACTTCATACAGCCGGAATCTTCTATTTTGCCTGTTATTATAACAGCAGTGAACGACTCTACCGATGTAAATCGACTCAGCTTGCGGGATAAAATGTTGAAGCACAAACAAAAAAAAATATTGAGCTATAACGTGAAAATTGGGTGTAATGAAAAATGTATGAAAAAATGTTCGACTAAGTTTACATCAGATGCGCGTGAAGAAACCAATAAAGCATATTGGGTTTTATCGTGGAAAGAAAGAAGAGTATTTGTACAAAAAAGTACCGCGGTAGCAATACCTAAACGGAAACTTACATCTGAACCTAAAAGAGCTCCAAGAAGTACATTTATTTTAAAAAATATTGATGGAACAAACGTAGAAGTCTGCAAAACTTTTTTTTTGACAACACTGGGTTTTCATAAAAATAATGACACTGTATTATACAATTCTCTAAAGAAAGAAATAGTTGACAGACGAGGATTACACACAAAGACGCCCATTTTTGACCGAATGTTGCTAACGGATCACGTGGAATCATTTCACCCCCTGGAGGCCCATTATCGGCGAGAGCATGCTCCGCTCAGACGATATATAGCATGCGATATTACCGTGACTCTGATGCACAAAGATTTTTGTGAGAGGTACCCATCTCAGAAGGTATCTTATGAATTATACAGAAAACATGTGAAAAGTATGAATATCTCATTTGCTAAGCTCGGCAATGAAGAGTGCGAACTTTGTGAAGCGTATGAGTTACACTCCAAAAACACATCTCATGATGCAAAGAACGCTGTACCCGAAAACTGTGAATCTTGCACTTTGTATGTGTGCCATATAGAAAAATATAATAAAGCACGAAAGTTATATGAGTCCCACAAACAATATGAACAAAATTCTGAAAATATATATTTCACTGTTGATCTACAAAAAGTAATAATGTTACCGAGACTGGACAGTTTTAAAAGTATATATTTTAAGTATTAAGTATAATATTTTGTATATATTTTGTATATATTTATTTATTTAGTATATTTTAAGTATAATATTTTGTCCCAGGTTAACCACATTTAACTTATCATTCGCACCTGTGGGTAAGATTACAAGCCAACACAAACCCCTAGCATGTGTATGGCATGATGGCACCTCTGGACGCAAACAAGAAGATATAATGAGTTGCTATTATAATTTTATATTGCACTACCGTGATGTTAAACATAACGATTTGGATGGATAACTGTAGTGCCCAAAATAAAAACTGGTTGTTGTTCTCTCTAATGATATTTTTAATCAACAGTGACTTGATTGCAACCGAAAAAATAACATTCCAATATTTTGAGCCTGGTCACACCTTCATGAGCTGCGACCAATTTCATCATCAGGTCGAACTGGCCATGAAAAGAAAAGGAAAACTTTACGATTTTCGAGATTTCACAGAATGTGTTGCTTCTGCTAATCTATCGAGAGTGGATGTTAAAACTATGGAGCCAAAAGATTTTTTTACATTTCAAAACTATGTGTCAGATAGACGTATACAAACGACAGCACCAAGAGTTTATCTGAAGGATATAATAGAAATCTGTTTCCAGCGGAACCTCTATGATATGCTGTATAGAAACGAGATAGATGGTGGGGAGTATAAAGTTTTACAATTCATGACCGACAAATATATGAAACACACAGATATATTGAAACCTGAGTTTAAGAGTGCACCTAAAGGTATCTGTAAGGCAAGAAAAGATGCAATCGTGAACGCATTAAAAGATATAAGTGCTCCACATAAAATGCAGTTCTGGCATGAAATGCCAGAATGTATATGATTTTTTCAAATTAAAGTACGTAATCATTAAGCAGGTACTTATTTATAAGATGATAATTAATGATTATAACTTTGAGACTGATTTTGCATGCCAAACTTAGAAGATTATAAGATTTAGATAGAAGATTATAAGAATTGTTATGTAGAATTGGTGTTTTCTCTGTTAGATACTGATAACTAATAGATAATAAGTAATTTTTCTTAGGTGAGCTCGGAAGTGACTTAAGTTTTTTAATATACCTAATATGATCTCTTTTAGTTCCTAAGAATATACTGATAAAAGTTATGGAAAATAGGTTGTGCCATTTATTTTGTAAGAAGTAAGTATATCTACCTCATTGTATTGGTAATAAATGAAAAATTTTAGCAAATATTATATTGTATCATTTAACTATCTAACTTTTTTTTATTTTTACACTTCAATAATGTAATAAAAAAGTTACGCTTAGCTGTCCATTTGAAATATATCTTAAGAAATTCAAATAGTATTCCCAACTCTAAAAAACAGTTTTCAGTGTCTGTTCTTCCTGTAACTATGTTCAAGTCTAGGAATATGAGTAATTTTAAATTGTCAAAACAGTAAATAAACAGTTTATTGCCATTAACGTTGTTTTCAAAAGTAAAGTAGATTGTATTTTAATTAATTTACAATGCAAGAAGAAGGTTATGTATCTTAACTGTTATTTAGCTTTGAAATTGTATATAACTGTAATTTGTTAGAAAACAGTGTTGCAGTTACATTTACTTACAACTCTATAAGACAGTGGTACTTCAGCCAGCCTCTTTTTAGTATAGTAGATGATAAGTTTTAAAATAATATTTGCATGATTAAAACACAAAAACTTAAATTAAAAAACAAGTAGCAAAGCTGCGTCTCATTGTAACGTATACAAAAAAAGCATAAAAGTTTACAAAAAAAATGATATACCAAAAAAAAGTGTACGTCTCCACAATTTCTAGAAACAACATTTCCTACGTTTTTGCTCATACCCAAAATTTAGGTTTAGTTACTTAGTGGTCTTTTAGTAATCGGACGGCAGAGCGGTGAAGAAGCAAGCGCCCGTATTTTGAGAGTTCAGCGAGGGTATTATCCTCCGTCATGCACGATTTGGCTGGGAATGTCATATTCAGGCCTAACAGATGTGCAATTCTGTCAGAAAGGTGTGAAAACTAGTGCTATTGTGTATCAAAATACCGTCCTTACTAGTGGAACCTTTTTCCCAAACAATGTTCGAAAACAGACCTTTGACTTTGACCACCCGTGAAATCGACTTTATCAGGCACGAAGACTTGCCCTCGTCTAGCCCAGACTTAAATCCACTGGACTACAAAATAAGGCAGCATTTAGTGGAGAAAGTTTGCGCTAAGGCCCATCAAAATTTGGAATCTCTCCGTGAATCTCCGGTTAAAGCAGCGGCAGAAATAGACATGAATGTGGTGCGCGCTGCAGTCGACGACTGGCCGCGTCGGCTGAGAGCCTGTATTCTAAATCGGGGTGGTCATTATGAATTATATTAATAAAATTGTACTCTACATTTAATTATCTTTTTTAAGCCAAGTCTCTTAACTTAAGCCATTACGCGGATCGGACATGCCGGTTTCCTTACGATGTTATCATTTTCCATTTTAAGATTGTGATGGCAAATCGAGTGACATAAAGGCACGCGGATCCATATTAACCCACATACAACCGATTAGATGCGTGTGCGCTTCTAGGAATACGAGGGCTGGGATGGGACGTGGGACGTGGGACTCACGTGTAGTAGCTGCGTGGCTGCGGGATCTCGTGCGCCCGGAGCTCCTCGGTGAGAGAGGAGAGGTCCTCGTCGCTGAAGCCGGTGCCGAGCTTGCACAGCGCCTGAGATTCAACATTTATTGCTAATTTAAAGTCACATTCTTCAATTTGTGAGATATTAGGTTTAAGTGAAGTCGACGCGGGAATCGTTAGCTTTACATCTTCTTCGCACATTATTTATTTGGTATTAAATATTTAGGGGACGCCACGGCATCCCGCCGCGGGACCCCGTGGCGCGTCCTTCGATGCCGTGGAATGAAATCCCTTTCGATGTCACGAACCACGATAATGAAACCCGAGGGCGGGGTCGCGACAGGCGGCGAGGAAGCCCCCCACATCGCGGGGGATGTAACGGTACCTGGTAGGTGTCGGAGGCGGGGTCGCGACAGGCGGCGAGGAAGCCTCCGTAGCCGGCGCGTCGCTTGCCGCGTCCGAAGTAGGCGCCGATGATGACGACGTCGATGGTGTCCCCCACACCCTCCAGGTAGTCCTTCTTCAGCTGAAAGTACAACATTTTTGAAGCGTAACTAGGTACTTTCCTCTCGCTTTCCTGCAGTCCGTGGGAGTTATTTCGTGTAAGGAGACGAAGGTGTGTATCAGGAAGCCGGGGTAGCGGCGCTATTTGATTCGATCGATGAGCGCGCGCGGTGGTAGAGTTGGCTAACAGATGGTACCGCATCAGGAATCAACCTAATGTTGTGTAAAAAGTGCGCTGTTATATAAACTAATTCAGGGTATAAAGATAAGATGTGAGATGTTACACATCATAAATGATATGCGTTTATAATAACCTGTCGTAAACATAACATATAATGTGTTTAATCGGTTCGAGCGAAGGTTTTACGCGACGTTTTCTTTCTCCGTTTTGAGATCACTATAATTTATTTTACTTATTTTTTCGAGTTTAAAAATATTTGTGAGATATATTTTAAAATTCTTGACTAGGCCTGTTGATAAAGCTCTAGGCCTAGCAGAAGCTTAGCCTTCTGTCCTTCACGTTGTGGGATAAATATTTTTTTGATGATCACAGATGTTCGTTCCGTGTCTGGTTGTTATAAAGTATCATAACATTTTATCAAGAAATTAAAAATATTATCAAGTATTTTAACAATAGTCTGGTTCCAAAAGTATAGATAATGCTTAGCTCGAAGCGAGATGGTGTCGGGTGAAATATCCACCGATATCGATTACCGTTCATTCAAACCCACAACCGTAGGATCGAAAGGCTCATCGGATGTGTCGAAAATAGAAAGAAACAAACCAACACTCGTGATATTGTTGTGATTTATTTTGTTACATAAAAGTGTAAAAAAACTTACCTTAAGCCAGTTGTGCGAGCGGCGTGCGATGTCGTACTTGGCGTTATCTCCCTCCAGAGTCTTCACCATGAGTCCCTCGCACGAGCCCCTCACCGCCTCCTCCAGGAACCCTTGCACCTGCTCCATGTCCCGGCAGTCCCGAGACGTCGCGAACTGCCATTCCCCTGCCGACACCCACATCCGGTTATCTCACGAAACAAGCGGAATCACACCTTCCTCGCCACTTGCATTCGACCTCTGCGAAGCCGAACATCTCGAGGGAGAGCCGATACGTTTAGCCGGGCCGGAATTCCGTTACTATCGAATGAAATTGAAGTAGGACAATCAGCAGCGAACACTTGACATCAATTTATAGCGTAAGAACGGAACCTCGCGTTTCGTTTCACGAAACAAGCGGTAGGTACGGTGCATGCATGATGTATAATGTATACCTTCGACTTGGTTGAAGTTGTCCCGGAGCGCGGCGCGGCGCGCGGCGAGCGGCTCGCGCACGAGCGCCCGTCCGTTGAGGAACAGCAGGTCGAACACGAACATAATGTATACCTTCGACTTGGTTGAAGTTGTCCCGGAGCGCGGCGCGGCGCGCGGCGAGCGGCTCGCGCACGAGCGCCCGTCCGTTGAGGAACAGCAGGTCGAACACGAACATAATGTATACCTTCGACTTGGTTGAAGTTGTCCCGGAGCGCGGCGCGGCGCGCGGCGAGCGGCTCGCGCACGAGCGCCCGTCCGTTGAGGAACAGCAGGTCGAACACGAACATAATGTATACCTTCGACTTGGTTGAAGTTGTCCCGGAGCGCGGCGCGGCGCGCGGCGAGCGGCTCGCGCACGAGCGCCCGTCCGTTGAGGAACAGCAGGTCGAACACGAACATAATGTATACCTTCGACTTGGTTGAAGTTGTCCCGGAGCGCGGCGCGGCGCGCGGCGAGCGGCTCGCGCACGAGCGCCCGTCCGTTGAGGAACAGCAGGTCGAACACGAACATAATGTATACCTTCGACTTGGTTGAAGTTGTCCCGGAGCGCGGCGCGGCGCGCGGCGAGCGGCTCGCGCACGAGCGCCCGTCCGTTGAGGAACAGCAGGTCGAACACGAACATAATGTATACCTTCGACTTGGTTGAAGTTGTCCCGGAGCGCGGCGCGGCGCGCGGCGAGCGGCTCGCGCACGAGCGCCCGTCCGTTGAGGAACAGCAGGTCGAACACGAACATAATGTATACCTTCGACTTGGTTGAAGTTGTCCCGGAGCGCGGCGCGGCGCGCGGCGAGCGGCTCGCGCACGAGCGCCCGTCCGTTGAGGAACAGCAGGTCGAACACGAACATAATGTATACCTTCGACTTGGTTGAAGTTGTCCCGGAGCGCGGCGCGGCGCGCGGCGAGCGGCTCGCGCACGAGCGCCCGTCCGTTGAGGAACAGCAGGTCGAACACGAACATAATGTATACCTTCGACTTGGTTGAAGTTGTCCCGGAGCGCGGCGCGGCGCGCGGCGAGCGGCTCGCGCACGAGCGCCCGTCCGTTGAGGAACAGCAGGTCGAACACGAACATAATGTATACCTTCGACTTGGTTGAAGTTGTCCCGGAGCGCGGCGCGGCGCGCGGCGAGCGGCTCGCGCACGAGCGCCCGTCCGTTGAGGAACAGCAGGTCGAACACGAACATAATGTATACCTTCGACTTGGTTGAAGTTGTCCCGGAGCGCGGCGCGGCGCGCGGCGAGCGGCTCGCGCACGAGCGCCCGTCCGTTGAGGAACAGCAGGTCGAACACGAACATAATGTATACCTTCGACTTGGTTGAAGTTGTCCCGGAGCGCGGCGCGGCGCGCGGCGAGCGGCTCGCGCACGAGCGCCCGTCCGTTGAGGAACAGCAGGTCGAACACGAACATAATGTATACCTTCGACTTGGTTGAAGTTGTCCCGGAGCGCGGCGCGGCGCGCGGCGAGCGGCTCGCGCACGAGCGCCCGTCCGTTGAGGAACAGCAGGTCGAACACGAACATAATGTATACCTTCGACTTGGTTGAAGTTGTCCCGGAGCGCGGCGCGGCGCGCGGCGAGCGGCTCGCGCACGAGCGCCCGTCCGTTGAGGAACAGCAGGTCGAACACGAACATAATGTATACCTTCGACTTGGTTGAAGTTGTCCCGGAGCGCGGCGCGGCGCGCGGCGAGCGGCTCGCGCACGAGCGCCCGTCCGTTGAGGAACAGCAGGTCGAACACGAACATAATGTATACCTTCGACTTGGTTGAAGTTGTCCCGGAGCGCGGCGCGGCGCGCGGCGAGCGGCTCGCGCACGAGCGCCCGTCCGTTGAGGAACAGCAGGTCGAACACGAACATAATGTATACCTTCGACTTGGTTGAAGTTGTCCCGGAGCGCGGCGCGGCGCGCGGCGAGCGGCTCGCGCACGAGCGCCCGTCCGTTGAGGAACAGCAGGTCGAACACGAACATAATGTATACCTTCGACTTGGTTGAAGTTGTCCCGGAGCGCGGCGCGGCGCGCGGCGAGCGGCTCGCGCACGAGCGCCCGTCCGTTGAGGAACAGCAGGTCGAACACGAACATAATGTATACCTTCGACTTGGTTGAAGTTGTCCCGGAGCGCGGCGCGGCGCGCGGCGAGCGGCTCGCGCACGAGCGCCCGTCCGTTGAGGAACAGCAGGTCGAACACGAACATAATGTATACCTTCGACTTGGTTGAAGTTGTCCCGGAGCGCGGCGCGGCGCGCGGCGAGCGGCTCGCGCACGAGCGCCCGTCCGTTGAGGAACAGCAGGTCGAACACGAACACGCACACCTGCACCTTGATATCCGCTTCCGCTGCGTCCTTGCGTTTCCGGGTCGACAGGATCTACAGGCAGGCACGAGTTACGTTACAGTGGATGCATTAACCATCTAATCGTACTCGACTGGCCCGTCAACTCGGTTGGTGATAGCGCTGCCTTCTGCGCTCTAGGTTTAAGCATATGCTACACGGTTTGGTCCCGCAGTAGAAACTGCGGTTTCAAATCGTGTAGATAGTGGTTTCAAACCAAATTTCGCATGACCTTTAAACGCCCTTGGTAGACAGGCTTGCCCAGCAAACCACTGGCAGAAGCGGTGGTTTAAAACTTGTTTCAAACCGTCTAGCCGCTTGTTTAAAACCATGCGTACCTAGGGCTTGCTATCCGGATATCCGGATATCCGAATTATCCGGATATCCACCGATTTTCAAATCCGAATAGTGACAAATAAAATATCCGGGTAATGCGGATAGTAGGTAAAATCAATCAAAAATTACATCTCATCATCTTACATCAAAGACGAAATGAATGCATCAAAACAAAAAACAAATTTTACCTCCGTTATAGGTAAATAGTGCAGATCATAATAATTTAGCAAACAGCGCATCACTAACATTGGAATCACTCAGCCTACGTGAACACACTGAGCCCCCCCCCCTGCCCCGCAAGCACCACGTACACACATCTTGGAAAAAGGAATCCAAGGTGACAAATTATTTACAGTCCGAAGATTGCACGGAAGTTAAGGTTTCAAAACTAGCAGCTCTAGATGAATTTTCATTTAGTGTATTTAGGACGTCAGAAACTCAGAACGTCAGAAAATGAAATACCACTATAATACAATTATAATAATGACAATAATCGCCACACGCCATAAAAAATGGATATATATCATGGTGATGACAATCGTCGATAAACACCAAACACCGCTACCTATAGAGATCTAAATGTTCCACCTACCTATTGTCTAGATTTTACAAATAGCCTATATTCTAATAAAGACCTATACCATACTTACCTTAGCAATAACATTCGTATTTAGGAATCATTTGTACTTACTTAGAAATTACCTAGTATACTATACCTACTTACCTAGAAATAACATTTGTATTCACTTGTATTTATGTAGCTTTGTACCTACTATATTGAAACTTGTATCTACTTATGTTAATAAAGCGCTTAATGCGCCACTATTTCGTTGCACCATGCGATCGCTCTATAAATATTCGCGCATTTTCACGCAACAGTCACTCACCGAAGCGACGTCGCACAGTGCACACGAATCTGGACAACTGAAGAAAGAAGTAGTGTTTTACTGAAACCTCCTTGAAGACCACCCTGAGTAGGCTGGGCGAAGTAGGAATAAAGAAGACCCGGAACAGGCAGGCTAGAAGAATTCCTATCTACCTAGGTAGGCTAGGTAGGAGGCACCGGATCGTCGAGAGGAAGAATTCTACGCAGCTTGTGGCGGTCTCAACCTAATCTGCCACACATGGAGAAGAAGAGAAGAGCGATATCTACCCATTACCACTACACAAACAGTGAGTTTTTATGGCGGCTCTACAATGGTATTAGGAGGAATAAGTTCGGATGCGCGTACGGAGTTGGTGATCGTCGACGATCGGCTAAATGCTACTCGTTACATGGAAGTGATCCTCCAGGATCATGTTCTGCCTTATTCCGAGTTCATTTTTTATTAATTATATTATATATATATATATATATATATATATATATATATATATACATATAATTATTAATTAATTATATAACAAACAATTTTTATTAATGCACGATAACGCATATAAACATTTAAACTTTTGTGCGATGAATATAGGCAAAATATATGAGTATTATATCGGTCATCCGGCCGTCATATTATAAGCCATGCTTAATTTGTGACTAGATGGTGTTGTGTGTTACGTCCTCCGATATTTATTTATACATAGAAACTCATTTATTTGTTACTCGAGCGCAATCGGTACAAACTGACAGATACATTGCATAACATATAATAATGAAGAAGACAGAGAAGAGCATGTCATGCTGTAATAGTTCTACAAGTTACTATAAATTATTTTGTTCTTCGTAAACATATTCTTAACTGTAAACAGTTATTACACTTAGCTTTCTTCGTAAATGCAACGCACACTAGTTTTAATCTGTCATTGTCAAATACTTGCTCACTCATTGCGTCGGCCAACTTCGGACCGGGAGACGTATATTTACGTTTTAAAAACTAAAAAGAAACCGACTTCATTGAATGAAATTTGAGCCTATAATAAAATAGTTTAATAAACCGTGAATAGAAGGTATTTTTAATGTAAAAGGGTTCTTAAAAAAAAGCTACCCATCTGAAGACCTCCGTGTCCCGACTGTTTTAGTCCAGACTGACAAACGCTTCATAGTACTCAAATTAAGGCACTAGCAGTCACCCATATGAACTACCTTAAGCGAGCGAGCTCGGTAACGTATAACACATGTCACGATACCTGGAATGGCAGGATCTGCTTATTGACAGTGTCGTAGGCCACGGCCTCGCAGTCCAACACGCAGCTGGTCACACTCTCCTTCATCAGGGACGGCAGCCGACGCAGGATGTCCGGATATTTGCTGCAAACCAGCCGCATAGTCACCGGAGTGCATCATTATAGCCTCTTTTGTTTGTTGCCGGAAGTAGGATATAGATGGGAGGGTTATCGTAGTCGTTTCTATGGACTCTATTAAGCACTAAAATAGTTTAGTTTAACTTTAAAATATTAGTTAACTAAGGTAAGTTCATATGTCCCGCTACGGAGCGAGCGTTACCTGGTGTTGTTCTCCTGGTTCCGACTGAAGACGGCGGCGCTCGCCAGGTCGGGCGCGAGGTCCCCGGGCACGTGGATCTGAGCGCGCTCGCCGTCGTACTTCCACTCGCACGTGAACTGCGACCCTTCGAACCTGGACGATATCACTACAGATTACAGCATCTATGCAAGCTTCCCTACAACCGCTTTTTACTATTTTGTAATGAGTTGAAATGCCGATATATATCGGTGAGAAACGGATATAAAATAGACGTGGCGAAAAACTATGGGTTGAATCTGACGTAAACCCTCAATTTGATCGAGTGTATAATTTCCCTGCCCTTATCCCACTCAAATTGGTTCGACAAACGTGTTCTTCTCGCTCTGTCAAAATGTCATTGTCAGCCGTCATTTCAGTATTTACTCGTTTATTACCCGTGTCATCTTTCCAACGATCCATCCATTTTATGTTTGATCTCTTCCCATATATGCCTCCACGTTGTTCTCGAGTGTAATGTGGATAAATAATGAGATAATAATGAGAGTAATGAGTAATGAAAATTTTTTATTCAGATATTGGTAGTTATGGGAATCACAAGATCATGAACTACTTACATACTGCATATATAAAATTTTGGACCAGGCAACCGATTTCCACAGGACGAGCTTCGCTTAAGTTAAAGATGGATGGTGCTCTTATGAAATCGAGAACCAAAATATTCCATCAATCAATCGACACGACGTTCACCTCTCCACAAAGCATCTAAACGACAGTCAGCTTGCAGCGAGTGGGCAGACCCCACCCCGCACGCCGTGCGCCAGCAGCGCGGGGATGATGTAACTAACCTGTTGAAGACTTCATGCACCCCCTTGGTGGGATGCGCCAGCATGGGCTTCAAGGGCACCCCGACGGTCAGCTTGCAGCGAGTGGGCAGGGCTCGCACTCCGTGCGCCAGCAGCGTCGGTATGATGGCGTCGTAGTTGGGACACTCGCAGTACGTCGTCTTTATTATGAGCGAGTGCTCGTCGACCTGGGCCTGAGGGAGTTAGGTTTTTCAGGTTAGATTCACTCTCGGGAAAAACATTTGTGTGATGAACGTACATGTTCTGTGTTTGTATAAGTATTCTATTAGTCAGCTGGTCATCGTAACGCAAGCTATGCTCGCTCGGTTTGTGATTAGATGATGTTGGGTGAATTGACAACCAATATTTATTATAAATTAATGAAACCACTCGGTTTAACCAAATACTTAACAACTTTTAACCTAATAACTTTTATTTAAAAAAAATACCAACAACGAACTAAATCCACTGCTTCTACTAGTATATTTCCAAATAGAACACAATTATAAATTTCACAACACTACTGCACAACTGATAGCACTTCAAAACTATCGCACTTGTATCACTTGTTAAGCCGAGAATAAACTGACCGTATCTGCACATTACTGCCGCTTTTATTATGAGCGGCGAGTCCGTCGCGTAAAACCTAAGCGATACTCGAACGTTTGAGAACGAACCGGAAGGTGCTAATATGTTCGCTTGTAAGAGAGATATATCCATCTCGTTCGCTCTTATACATTAGATATGCGTACTTTGTAGTGTATCTACTCGATCCTAGATGGCGCTGTGGCTTAATATTTAAAGCGTCAGCCCGCCAACAGATGGCACTATGTAGCGGGCGCAACAATATTACTGAACTTATTCGAATCATTTTTGTAGGTTGTTTTTTAAGTTTGGCCTTGGATGCTAGTGGTTAGCTAGTTTTTACTGGCACTGCTTCACTCTGCCCGAACCCAGTACAATAAAGTGTACTTTACCTTGAACTTTTCCGGCGACAATCCTTTAGAAGCATCGAGTGTCTCGACTCCGGCGGGGTTGGGCGGCGTGGTGGCCGTGGCCAGTGCCAGCGCTTGCAGCACTGACTGCTCGGCTAGACCGATACGAAGCTTACCCTCCAATGACCTACAAATACAATTATAACGTTTTAGTATTTAGCGGGTATTTATCGCGTATTACCTTAAACTTTCGCAATCAGAATTCATATTGTTTTAGAATTCTGATCGCGAAAGTTTAAACATACTATAAACATATAATTCATCTCCTCTTTGGCTCTCGTACCGAGCGGACGTGTTTTTGGTGGAACCGTTTTGTGCCAGGCGTACTGTCGGACTTCGCCCTGAAATTGGCAGGGTTTGTGTGCTGCGCCCCGGAGTCTTCGGTTGGGTCCTCTTCGCTACGGCTCAAGCGCAGTGAGTGAACGCTGCTTTTTGTATTTCTGACGGATTTAACGGATTCGAAGCGGGGCTCTGCGGCGTTGCGGCCTGTGCTTGCGCCAACTGAGCCAGTGGACGAGTGAGCAGCCGCGACGAAATTTCTCAACGCGACAAAGCGTAAGAGCTACGAGCGTCTACGTGGCGCGCTACGAAACCCACTGCGTGCTTCGCGGCGGTTACGCATGTGATCGCTATACAAGACCAGGTGAACAGACGTGCCTCTGAAAAACAAAAAGGCCTTCGCCACATCTTTGGAGTCTTTGGAGAACAGGTTGGACAACTTTGAGCGCAGTAGCAGATCCACCTGTCTGGAAATGAGAAACCTCCCTGCATCTCAATCTGAGACGAAAACGACTCTAGTCGATACAGTCCTCAATGTTGGAAAACACTTGAACGTAGAAGTGCGGGCATCTAATATTAAGGATGTATTTAGAATCTGCACCAAGGACCCTACGAATAGAACAATAATTGTGCACTTCACAAGCGTGCTCCGTAAGGAGAGCTTCATCATGAAGTATAGAAGAGGCATTAAAGATAATAACAAGATAACAACTGAAAGCTTCGAATCCCTGGGCCTTCGAAGCCAATCTTTATATTTAAAAATCTGCCTTCTAAGGTCAAGAAGATATCCAGGTCCGCGAATACGCCAAGGAAAACGACTTTAAGTTTTGCTGGGTCTTAATGGGAATTTTATCTGCGGAAAAGAGGAGGCGGAACACCAATTCGGGTCAATAATGAATCGGACTTCACCAAGTTAACCACCAAAAAGTGACTAGTTCCCCTTTTTATTTTATATTTTCATTGTAATTTAGTTGATCTACTCGCTTTATTTTTTATAGTCTTAATTAATATTAGTTTATATAACGTGAAAGCTGTTACATCCCTTACATCTGCACAGACTTCTCTACACTATACATCACAACATCACACACAAATCTTTTACATAAAATATCACAACACTACATTAAATGCCATCGTTCTTAAGGCTAGTCCCTTAATATTTTCGTGTCATGTTCATTCGTTTTTTGCTCTCGTGTTACTTTTTAAACCCCAATATGGATGATGTAGCTTCAGTAGCTAGTAGCATCGAAACTATTAATCTATCATAGGTATATAATAATATACCTATGATTGCAAACTCCTTCACCTTTGACAACCGAGTAGCTATCATAGCTGTTTATCGCTCACCATCTCATAAAAATGTTGACGATTTCCTAAATAGTCTATATAGCTGTTTAGCTGAATTGCATAACTTCCCCACTATCATCATTGTTGGTGATATTAATATGAACATTGTTCCGAATATAAGTGACTCGAACTCTGATGAGTATCTAAACTTGGTATTTTCACACGCTATGCTCCCTGCACATGTTATACCTACTCGTAATACCAGCTGTCTAGACCACATCGTCCTAAAATCTCCCTTCTCTGCAGTAACTCTGGTTTTAGACTCACTTGTCATTGTCACCGATCACGCCCCTATTCTCTTTTCCTTGAACATGGTAACTCAACGTCGATCTCTCAAAAACTCATCGATCAAACTGGATTATACTGCGATTACAAAAGAAATTGAAATCACGGACTTCACTTCAATCATGTTGTCAATTAATGAAAACGCTGCTGCCCATTCCCTCGTCCAATTGCTATCTTCCATTGTGGAAAAGCACAGTCAAGGTTTATCGGTGTCAAGTAATAAACGCATCATCAAACCGTGGATTACCCCTGGTCTTCTGAGGTGCATTTATTTACTTATTTATTTAATACAGTTATGATATTAAGCTTACAGTAAAAAACCAACGTGCTATCTATCTTAAATTAAAACTTAAATACATTCTCATGGAGAAAATAGCGGAAAGACTGTCATTAAAAATATGTATATGTTGAACCTCGTGTACATATTCATTAAGTAAGATCAGTGCCCTTAGGGTTGGTGCGTTGTTCGCGTGATGGGTACGCGGTGTGTGGCATGCAAACAGAGGATGGCGACGTCTGCCACAACGCACGTAGTTGTCGGGAGCATAAAGTGGCATCATGCTCAGTATAGTCGGATTATTGACTTTGCCACGGAGAATCAGGCAGTAGTGATAAGCTAATTGTAGCTTACGCCTTAGATCAAGTGTGTGCATGCCGAACAAACCAGAAACAAATAAAGATAGGAAAAGGTTAGAATCCGTACTGTCTTATATATAAATACTTAGCGAATTTGCGTTAGAGCCTTTCAATCAATAACGTATATTTATCCTCACGTGGATCCCACCACCCTATGGAGCCAAATTCGAGCTTGCTTCGCACAAAAACATTGCAAAGCATGATTGCCACTCTTACATCGCTGAACTGAAAAGCAGTCCTCATTATGAAACCCAGGTTACGGTTTGCCGTTTTGCACATAGAAATAATGTGATCGCCGAAGTCCAGACGAGTATCCTCATGAAGACCTAAATCACGAATACCACTAACTCTCTCTAATGTGGTATTTGCCAAGGCATAAGGTGTTAATGTAGGCACTTGCAATCTGGTAAAAGTGATTGATTTACATTTCGAGACGTTAAATGCAAGTCTATTACAAAAACTCCATTTTGACGTGACAACGACTAATAAATCGATGAACGCCGGCTGCACACACGAAAAAGGATGACTCATTGTCCCGTTACGCTCATTGTAACGTTACGATCGGAGCGAGAGCGCATAACAAAACAGATAGATGCGGCGCAAGGCGCATCTATCTGAATTATTGTATTTTTGGAGTAATTGGCCATCAAATTCATTACATACTGAATGGTAAACTTTTAAATCATCTGCAAACATTAGACATCGGGCAGTCTTTAAGATTCTGGGGAGGTCCTTGATCATACTAAAAACAGAGTTGTTCCAAGTGTACTGTCTTGACTGACGCCTGACCTAGTATAGTACTCATCAGATCTATAATTTTTAAGTTGCACGTACTGCCTACGGTCATTTAAATAATTTGTAAAAAAATTTTATAGTCTGGGAGAGGTACCTATAGACGAGAGCTTGACCAGTTGCGTGCTTTCCTAAAGTCGAGGAAAACAGCATCAACCTGCCGGCGTTCATCTATTAGTGTCGCCACGAAATCCAAGCAGATGGTATGGTTTGTAGTTGTAGAGCGGGCAGAACGAAAACCATGCTGAGAATCAACCAAGGTACGATCAAGTTGACGAGATAGATGAGAATTTAAAATGGATTCCAATACCTTGGCAAATACATTTATACAGCTATGGGTCTAAATATAGTAACGTCAGTAGATGACTTAGTTTTAGGGACAGGTGTTAATCTAGATATATTCCACCAAGCGGGATAGCAACTTGTCCGTAGGAAAAGATTAAACAAGAATAAGAGTGGCTCCTCTAGGGCGGATATACAGTCTTTAACTACAAATGGAGGTATGGCATCTGGACCAGCGGCCGACAAAGGCTTAAGACGGCGGACGACTTTAAGTAGATCTCCACTAGAAACAGCATCTATGTTCATTAACCGCGCATCAACAACTTCTGAGATACTTCCTAGCTTCTCAGCACCCTCAGCACCCAATTTAGGAATACTATTCAAGAAATACTGAACCAAAGTATTTGGCAAATGCAGCAGCAGCTTCTTGGGCTAAAACTGACTTTCCATCAACCGTATAGTTTTAGGTTGTTATATGTTGGTAGTATAGTTGTTAAACTGATCCCTACTTTTACGCCTATCATTTACATATCTCCAAAATTGTTTCGGATCACGACTAATATTAGATCCTACCGACGCTATATATAACGATGATACGCATCATCCACTAATTCTTTTATATGGCTTCTATAATACCTGAAAGCCTCATGGTTGAACTGTTGCCCTAATTCTTTACATACGTCATCGTGATCGTCTTTACCGTAAATTCAACAAAAATAACGACAATCTTACTCTTAAGCTTACATTTACTCGGCACCGCAACTATTGTAACAATTTACTAAAAAGGGTAAAGCATGAGTATGAGCAATCCGAGCTCCAGAGCTCCAGAGGGCCTGGGCCAGGAATAACCCAAAGATGACGTGGAACATTATTAAGAAAATGGCAAACCTTAATCAAAGGCAATCTCATTCGGAAGATCTTTTAAAACTATCCCCGAATCCTCACACATCTGTTAACATGGTAAATAGCTTCTTCGCAAATGTGGGTAAAAACTTAGCACCTAATATTAATGTATCCTCTTCTTCTACTTTTTGCTCCTAAAATTCTGCGAACTCTCTCCCTCTTGACTCAATGGCTTTACTGCCTACCGACTGTGAAGAGATAGAAAAGGTGATCATCAGTCTGAAGGATAAGTGTGCAGTTGGTAAGGACAGGATACCTACGTCTGTCATAAAGAATGCTAAGCACATTCTATCCCCTATTTTAAGCTTCCTCTTTAACCTATGCATGTCTTCTGGTACATTCCCTTCGGTCTTCAAAAAAGCCATCGTTCATCCCATTTACAAAGGTGGAAACAGAGGCAGTGTCAACAACTATCGCCCAATTTCCGTACTTAGCGTGATGTCTAAGGTTTTCGAAAACATTATCAACAAGCGTCTCGTTAAATTCTTGAATGACAAAAATATATTATCTGAACATCAATTTGGTTTTAGAAACTTTAAGTCGACAGAAGATGCTGTCAATGAACTCACATCGGTTATAGCTAAAAATTTTGACAAGAAAATTAAAAACAGTTGGCATTTTTCTCGATTTATCAAAAGCTTTCGACACTGTCTCTGTCCCTATTTTATTGGACAAACTCACTAACATTGGTACTAGAGGTGACGTCAGTGACCTTTTTAAGTTACCTAATCGACTGTCGTCAGTTAGTCGTAATTAACTATGTATCAAGCAATGTGGAAGAGCTTGGTTTCGGAGTTCCTAATGGAAGTGTTCTTGGACCTACGTTCTTTCTCGTCTACATAAATGACCTGTGCAAGCTACCGCTTCCCAAGTGTAGCCTATTTACATATGCAGATGACATTGTTAGTGGCCGAGACTGGGTGGAGGCCAGTTTATTTGCAGAAACAGCTCTAAATTGGTTCTAAGTGGCTCTCTCTGAATGTTCTTACTCTAAATATAACAAAAACTAAATTCCTACCTGATACCTGATTTCATAACTGATGTATATCTTTAAGATTCTGAGAAATAGTGCTGACTTCACTCCCTAAAATTGGTGTATTATGCTCTTGCACAATCGATCCTATTATACTGCATTACTGCTTAGGGTGGTTCTATTAAGACTTCCATGATTAGACTTGAAAGGGCGCAGCGAGCTGTCCTAAAGGTGATGTCCTCGAACCCGAGGCGTTTCCCAACTTCCTCCCTCTACTCACTCTGTGACGTGCTCGTCAGATGTCTTATGACCCTAACATTACGAGTGTAAAACGACGGTCGGACTTAGTCTGCAGAATAGAACCACGCAGAACTGCTGCTGCCGGTAGACATTTCTTCTACCTAAGTTGTTCCTTGTACAACAGAGTCAATAAAGCTATAAATATTTACCCCGTACCGCTCCACAAATGTAAACTTGTATGCATATTTTGGCTACGATCCCTATCTTACGATGACACTGAGAACCTCTTGATTACTTAAATATAATAATTTTGCTGATATTTATAGTACAATTTACTTAAACTCATAGCCTATACACACGCACACACATACATACACACACACACCACACAGACACAAACACACTCGTATACACAGATCTGTTTAGACTCTGTTTAGTTCACACAGTATTTATTCTTTTATATTCAATTTTAGTTATAATTCTGTTATTAGACTTCCGTTTAATATTACATAATTTTTTTTTTTATTTAATTAAGTATAATTACAGTTTAATTAAAGTATAAGACTTTTATTAGGTATAATATACCTAATAAAAGTCATACAGATAACCTCTCTGGCTTGCGCCTGGCTGAGACGCAGATTGCCGGCGCTGGACAATATTTGTATGATCTGCAAGTATTTGTCTTGGGTCTGGGTGTTAATACGTATAATATATACATTTACAAAATAAAAGTATACAAGTATAAGCAGTATATCAGTAATATACTACCCATAACACAAGATCTGCTTACATTTAGAAGACAACAGATGCAGCATAGACCAACCATTCCTATGGAAGACAAGAATCAGCCATGCTAAGACGGCAACGTCTAGAAAATATAAAATTACCTTATCAAGTATCGAGCTTCTGAATGTCTACATGCGACGTACAGCGACTGGATTTTTGCGATTTTCTTATTTACTGAAGCCTGACCTGAAAAATATTAAGTTTTATTTAGTAAAAATATAATTTAGTTCTAAGAGTCGTGTCAAGGTACATATGCCTCACCAGTCATACATATATATATATATATCATAGGGCATGTCTCACAAGTCATAACAAGTATCATCATGTATTTTGACTGGTTTCACAACTCAATAATCAATAATAGTTCTGTTTTTTTGACTGTCGGTTGTGGATACTATAATAAAACGAGCACGACCTATCGGTGGATAATGCCCACAACACCCTTTAGCACCAAACTAAGCATATCTTGTATTATGGTGATCAGATGACTGATGGAATACTCATATATTTTTTAAATACACGTCATACAATATATACAATATTGTCATACAATATATGACATTTTACAACAGACACAGAACAAACTACGTTGATCACACAAATGTTTGTACATACACATGTATCACCTATCCTGTCTCATCATTCATATGTATCACCTGTCATGTCTCACCAGTCTTATTATCACGGATCATCAGCCACGTCTTACCGGTCATGTTAGCGACTTCCTTGAGCGCCGCAAATACTTTGGTAACGGTGAGCGGCGGCTGCGGGAACATGGTCTTCTGTGTGGCGCGCGCCAGCTCGGCCACCGCGCCCAGGTCTCCGCTCCTGTGGTGCGCCGCCTTCAGCTGCGCCAGCGAGCGGCCGGTGCACGCGCCCACCGCCTTCATCAGGTACGTCTCGGCGATGCCTGCACTCACGTTATATAACCATGATGGACAAATATTTTGTACTGTTCCGCCAATCTATTCCTAACGAGTTAAACATAATTTATTTATTTTTTTATATTTTTGAGGTTGCATGTGTGAATAGTGTGCGCCAACTTTTTACTATAGGACCTGACATTAGAAATTCTTAAATATTCCGAATTTATTAGTATTATTATTTTATGTTACTGTTGTTAGTTTATCTACCTTATTTTAATAGTTATCCTTAATTTAATATTTTGGGTTTATTAATTGTAATTAATGTAATTAATTCATAGTGTACATTCGAATACGATTTGTATAATAATAACCAATAAATATTGGTAAACAATGCACACAACACCATTGAGGCCGAACTAAGCATAGCTCGTATTATGGTAACCAGACGACTGATATAATACATATGTATTTTTAAATATGTATGATACTATTTATAATATCTACACAGAACAAGCTCAACTGCTTTGAGTTTGATTTAAACAAAAAAATATGTGGATGATGAACTGACCGAGCTCCAGACTGTGGTAGGCCGGCGCCAGCTGGTTGAGGCACATGTACACGCTGGCCAACAGGTCCTCCGGAGTCAGCACCAGCACCGACCTGGCCGACACGGTGCCATTACATTAGCACACTATTACTTTTTTCATCTTATACATACAAAACAGCATTAAGACCAGACGAGTTTCTAGCTGGATTTTTCTTGAACTAGGAATAGCAGGAATCAGCACCTAGATTTACTAAGTATAAGAAGGCGATTCAAAATGGTCCTTCATTGGAGATTTTTTGTTTCTTTCTTTCATTCAGAGTTACAGTCGTAATAGTTAAGATATCGATCTTTATCCTGTTGTTTGAAAAATATAAATATGTGCGCTCTTAATCGGTGAAGAAACACTCGTGCTCTCACGAGAAAGAAAGAAAATTCATACCTAAAAAGTTTTAAGATATGTGTAATGTGCACAAATGGAGTCTATTCATTCTTTCACCACACTGGTTCAAAAAGAAACAATCTTGATTTGTTTGCACAAAAATATGAATAAGATTAATTAATATCTTAAATTAACTAAACTAACGTGTGATTGACGCTCATTTTATAATGAGCGTCAATGACATGTAATTATTTTGGTGTTGAATAAAACTGCAGACAATATTAAGAAAATCAACTCATTTAAGGAACAAAAGTCAATTAAACTTTTTTTTAAACTGTTGTTCTAACTTGATTAAAATAAGGTATTACGAAATTTTTGCTATTACCTCGAAACAACAGAAACACCACTATTGTCTAACTGATTTATTAAAACATGAAATCAGCAATAGGTACACACCTGAAATAGTTACTCAGAATCTCTATGATCTTCAGGCGTGCCGATGTGGGTTCGATGGCCTCGAAAGTCTTGGCGAGAGCGAGGTAAGGCACGGCCTTCCCGCGCGACCAGCACGCGTCCTTGATGGGGTGGTACTTGGCTTTGGCCGGATTGTAATCTGTTTCTGCAACTGAAATCAACAAGTGTGTTAGCTGGCTTTATTATATATAACTGAACCAGCAAACAAGATTGATTACTACCCAACTGATGGATGGTAAGGTTACCATAACCTATGATCCTGTGACGCTTACCAGGAGGTATCACATTAATGTTGCACTAAAGTTATTTTTTATTTTCAATTTCTCTAGTGCTTAACCCAAAAAGTAATGCTTGCACTCTAATGCTTGGAGGCAGAATACCTGGGACTGTGGTGGTACCCACTAAGATGGAATCTTGCTGAAGAGTCACCAGGAAATTACCAATTCTTTTCATGTCACAGATATTGCCATTGTAAGATTCTCAATGCGGCTTCATGGTGGGCACAACCAAATATAAGACAATTATGGAAATTTACCTAATATTTTCAAGAATGATGTTCGGAATTTTAGATTTTACCTGGAACTACTTCAGAGTTATCCACACAGTTCTGTTCGTCCTTGCTCTCTTTCAAATCTTCTGTAAGCGATATGTTAGTAGTCAATTCTTGCTTCACTTTCTTACTTTTTGGAGACTGACTTACAGGAGATTTTGAATCTTTGGAAGATTTTAATTTAGGAGCAGTCTTCTTATTTTTAGGAGATATACCATCTTGTGTTGTTTTCTTATCAATATGTTTTACAGCCTTAAGACTTCCTTTCCGGCTTTTAGGTGATGCATAGGTTTTGGGAGAGTCAACCTTTTCAACTTTGATTTTGGACTTCCCTTGTGAGGTTGTGATAGACTTAGGTGATGAATCAACATCAGATTTCGGTGATGATTTGACTTCAGGCTTAGGTGATAATGGTTCTGGTTTTGAAACCTCAGATTCACTCTCAGAGCTGTCTATCCGCTGTCGTTTTGGTTTCTTTTTCTGAAATGTGAAAATGTTTATTAATCAATTTATATCTTCAGGAAACAAAACTATTCATTAATAAAAATTTAATTAATAAAAATAATAATATATCTAATAATAAATAACATTATTCACAGACCCAAAGCCAAAGGGGCTTAAGAAAGAGTTATGGAAACACTTGTTATCATTATTAATAATTCAAGTTAAATAAATAAATTGTCCACCAATATTGATCAACAATATTGATCAACAAAATAGAGTTGATTTGAGATGGCTCATTATAATGAGAGCTTTACCTGAGCAGACCTTAATTTCTAGCTATATATATTGGGCAGCTAGTTATATAGCTATAGCTATATAACTAGCTGCTATATATGCTAGCTAGTTATATAGCTATAGCTATATATATATAGCTGTTATATAGCTATAGCTATATAACTAGCTGCTAGTTATATAGCTATAGCTATACAGTGTTCGGAACCGTACGATAATTATCGTACAAATACGATAATTTTGTACTTACGTACGATGTACGATAGCACAGTATTATCGTACGCAGATTGTACGATAATTTCCATCATGATGCAAAATTTGAAGAATTAATTTATATTACTCACACGCTGATAGCCTAAACTAAAGCGCAGTAGCATGTTTTTATTCACAAAGTGAATACAGTTGCATGAACAAAGCGTTACTCTTAAAAACAAACTCAACAGAAAGCACTGCCAGAACGGTTCAGAATATTTTATGGTGACACGAATGTAGAGGAATTAAATAGTGATTTAATGCCAAACGATTTTTAAGTGATATAACGAAAAATTAATATTTATGAATATATTGATTACTTACATTAATATATATGTTTTAAATATTATATTAAAATAAATATTATCTGTTTATATGAATAATGTATTATTATATTGGTATGTAAACAAAATTCTTTCATTTCATTTCTCATTACTCTTCCATAATCCATATTCATTTCTACTTTATAAATACGAAATATTGGCGTGTTTCATACAGAACTTCCGAGCGAATTCGAATTTCGCGCGTTTACTGAACTTTAAATAGAAAGGGAATCGGTTCAGGTCTAGTACCATGCAATAAAACATTTGGTTTTCAAAGTGTTCTGTTGAGTTGAAATCGGTGGTTTAAAAGAGATAAACTACAGGGTACTTGAATACATATCAATATCATGTATAATATGATTTATTTATTTATAATAGACATTATTCTGATAAGTACGATAATTTCGGTCCATGACAGTGACAAATACGATAATTCTACACCCCTGGTACGATAGTCAGCTCGCTTCAGGTTGCTAACACTGTAGCTATATAACTAGCTGCCCAACTATAGTTAATACATATGTATTAACTATAGTTGGGCAGCTAGTTAATACATATGTATTAACTATAGTTGGGCAGCTAGTTGTATTTTGGTTAGACCATAGAATTGTTGTTAATATGTTATTGTATACCTTTTCTGAACTATCAGACAATGATTTATTGTGATTGGGAGCTTCAGATTCACTTTCGCTGCTCACCAACCTTGCTCTTTTTGATGATTTCTACAAAAATAAAATATTGTTGTAAAACATAACACCTACAACATTGACTTTCAGATATAATAATCAGTTGTGATGTGACAAGTATTTTACCTTTTCTTTTCCATTAACAATTACTGATGGTTCTTCTTTATCTGGGTCTTCTTTCTTTTCCACAGTACTCTTCAAAGGAGTGAATTTGAAGAAAGAAGTTATACTTGTTTGAGCCATGGTTCTCTGTTCACTCGCATTGAACTCTCTTTTCACAATAAGGTTGGGGCACAAATTGGTTCTGCTTATTCCTTTAAATAATTTTATACCTGCTTCTGTTACTAGCTTACAGGTCAATAACTTTAGATGCATAGATATTTAACTTTTAAGTAGGTACCATAAAAATGTTTAAGTAGTTTCGTTACAATTCTTTCCGATTTATTAAATTCCAATGTGTATTATCGCGTGGCGAATGTAACATGAAATTACTTTTATTTACTTACCTTTGTACTTTTAGCATTTCCTAGTTTAAATTTTACGTGTTAAGTTATTAACTACTCTTGAAAACGCATTTTTATAATTTCCAATGTTTTGTTTTGGCTTTTTGGTTAGTTAGATATAGACAGCAGACAGACAAGAGACAAGACACAGACAATGAATTCATTTGATTGGATGGCATTTTTGACGTTTATCTTTTTGGCGCGAATATTATTTTTCTTTTACTCTTCTAGGGCTGGCAACTGGCAAAGGTCTGGTATACCATACTACTAGACCATCACATCGCCGCGCCGGCATCGGTCGGCAGGCAGCGCAACGGCCGCACCCTTCCCCACTGTCGTCTGTCGTCTAACCAAGCAAGTGATGGTGTGGAAAAGGATGTCATTAGATAAATGAATAAGTGAAGTTAAGAAGTTATATTACTACATATAGGGAGGTGGCTCCTGACATTAGATTATAACGGAAAGCCTTCTGGAAATCCAATCTGACATTACTTTGTCAAAGTGTCTTGCTATCAACCCATTCTCCCTTCCCTCTTAGTTATAGTATATTATAGACGACCTCTGTGGCGCAGTGGGCTTAGATCCGGCTGAGACGCAGAAGGTTGCGGGTTTGATTCCCATCGCGTGACAAATGTTTGTATGATCTGCAAGTATTTGTCTCGGGTCTGGGTGTTTCTATGTATAATATGTATGTATTTACAAAACAAATAAAAAAGTATATAAGTAGTGTATTAGTCATGTGGTACCCATAACACAAGCTCTGCTTACTTTGGGGCCAGATGATGCTGTGTGAAAGGTCCGGGATTGTTTATTATTATTATATTAATTTAAATTACTTACTTTGACACTCACTCCTCACACACTTACTTATGCCTCTCTAAAGTCCTTTTTATGCATTCTCCCAAACCGCACTTCTTTGTATTGTAAGTGATAATAATGTTGTACGTAGTAATGTAAAAACTGATTTTGCTAGGGGACCATGTACAACGTTATTTTATCCTAGCAACTTTTATTTCAAAATAATGAACGTTAAACTATTAAAGATCGATTGCAAGGCTTCTAACAGTGTGTATTGTCAATACCTAATATTATAATTATGATTTAACTGAGCTAACGCGCTGAGCCGGGTGACGCGGGTCGTGTCTCCCGACGTGGTGCGCGCATGCTATTTTGCCACTGTGCACTCTCTGCTCCAGTATGGCGCTGAGCTATGAGTGACGTTTCTGCGAGGCTGCACTTCAGGAGTCTAGATATTCTCACGGTGCCCTGCATAGTCGTTTATCAAGTAGCATGTTACGTGAAAAGTAACCTGGACTCATATGTGAGGTGTGGACACACGCACGTGTACCACACCCGGAATCGATATGAATCGCTACAGCGGACTCTCGCGAAGTAATCGAAACTCATGTCATGGGTCCGACTGTGTACAATAAGCTCCCAGAAAATGTCACAAAGGCCCTAAGTATGGCTATTTTTAAAAATAGGCTGAAACGCTGGCTTATCGAGCAAACTTTTTATAGCTATGGCGAGTTTTTAGATTATAAACTAAGTACCTAAAATATGATGTTCTTATTAATTTGACATTTCTACAAATTGATTTATATATAATTATTATGTATTAGTGCCGTCTTAATAATTTTATGTGCGTGTTTACTTTTGTATGTACTTTTTACTTTTGGCTATGATATCATAAATAAATAACTATTATGACTATTATTATGACTGCAATATTAGGTACTACATCTTCAAAACGATTTCATACAATATTTTTGCATCTATCATCTCATCAGACACTATGGTAGAAAATATATCATAGTTCATATCATAGCATAGTTTCATTTCAGTTCATTTATTTATTCATTTAATTTAACAATATACATTGTATTTGAATGCATTACATTAAATTAGCCTAAAATTACACATAATTAAAACAATAGATAATAAAAAACAAACACACAATAGAAATAAATATAAGTGTTATATAATTCAATTTTAATCACTTCTAATGTTGGGAGTATCATCCACGGTATAAAAACACCCAAAGTCAAAGTCAAGTCAATAGATGATTTATTCAATACAATCACAAGGATCACTTTGAAACGTCTTACATACTAGGTGAATTTAGGTGCCAATTCATCCTAACCCAAGCTCGAGAAGAATTGCCAAGAAACTCGTCTTGGTCCTAGCGCTTTTTTATATGATCCATCTTATAACTACCTTAACTACGAAATACTAATACAAGAGAGTTTATACATTTCAAGTGTATCGGTTAACTGTCTGATGGCACGATATGAGGCCATGCATTCTTATCAATAATATAGTCATCTATATTATAATAAGCTTTATTCAAAAGACTACCTTTAATGTATGCTTTAAATTTCTTAATAGGTAGTTTAGTAGCATTTTCAGGAAGCTAATTATAGAAGCGCACCGTGTTACCCATAAATGACTTAATAACTTTTTCTAGTAGAAACCTAGGGATGTATAATTTATGTCTATTCCTAGTGTTGATTTTATGAAGGTCACTATTTTGCTGAATTTCATCTCTATTTTTATGTGTGTATAACAAATTTTCATATATATATTGTGAAGCTATTGTGAGAATATTAATTTTTCTTTGAATATTTGTCTCAAAGATTCTCGTGGTTTCATTTTATAAATGGCACGTATTGCCCTTTTTTGAATTACAAATATTTTACCAACATCAGCTGCTTTCCCCCAGAGAATGATGCCGTATGACATAAAACTATGGAAGTAACTGAAATAAACTAGTCTAGCTGTAGCTTCATCAGTAAGCCACCGTATCGCACGAACTGCATATGCAGCGGATCTAAGCCTACCAGCAAGTGTTTCAATTTGTGGTCCCCACTGTAGTTTTGCATCAACATTAAGACCTAGGAAGATCGTGGAATTTACAAGATTCATTGCCTCTCTATTTATTTCAATGTTGGACGGACTATGAACAACATTTGGCAAAGTGAATTTGATACATTTAGTTTTTTTTTAATTAAGCAAAAGATTATTTACAGTGAACCAGCGTGTTGGAATATAACAAAATAAATCTATCTCACTCTAACATATAGTTAGCGTGTCTTGCTCTTTTATACGTATAAGTATTTAGTGAAACAGTACTTTATTGTTCTCAAGAGGATCTGATTAAATAGGCATAGTTCCTATTTCTTTTGTGTAGTCCGGTTAAAGCTCTGGCATAGAGCACACACACCTCTCCTACAAATAATAAACGATTAATTAAATTCAGTTATATCAAATCGTTAATTACGTGTTTCTTTTGTCACCCAAACCCCAATAGGTTGTACCTCTATAAACTTTAAAAATTAAAGACGTATCGTCTGCAAATAAAACTATATCACAAATATTTTTTTACAAAAAAAGGTAAATCGTTAACGTATACTACGAATAAAAAAGGGCCTAGTATCGATCCCTGAGGTACCCCTATATCAATAATTGATCCCGAAGACCTCTCACCACCCACGTCTACTTTCTGGACTCTATGGGATAGATACGACTGTATGAGGTCAATCGTCCGGTTTTTAATGCCATAATATTTTAACTTTATGATTAGGGTTGCATGACTCACACAGGCAAAGGCCTTAGATAAATCGCAGAATACCCCAACTGCATCCTGTGACTTCTCCCAGGCCTCAAATATATGCTTTAAGAGCGCTATATCTGCATCAGCTGTTGATCGCCCTTTAGTAAATCCGTATTGATTACTATGTAGCAGGCCGTTAACGTTGTGGTAAGTGGTATAATAACTGATTAAGAATTATTTTTTCAAAGATTTACTTAAAGCAGGTAATATCGATATCGGTCTATAATTAGCGAGATCACTTTCACTTCCAGACTTAAACATAGGAATGAGTTTACTGTGTTTCATGAGATCGGGAAAAACTCCCTCGTCGATACATCTATTAAAAATATAAGCTAAGCATGGTGCAATATCTAAGATAATGACACCCAGCACCTTTGTAGACATTCCCCTTCCAGCAGAGCTTTTTAAGCTTATTTTTTAATATATATGGGCTCTATGGTTAAGTGTCTAGAACCTGTAGGCAATGATAAAAAACATTTAAAAAAACACATTATATGTATTACATTTTACAATACAATGTGTTGTTCATTTCAGCAGGATCCATGGCAAAATTATGCAATATGGATTGAAATGGTTTGCTATGATCAACAGTATCCACCCGATGATGATATCCAGCCATCCAGGTGAGTGGGTAAATTCAAGCCCGAGTAAGTATGCATAAGTACATATACATACTTACGTATGTATCTTAAAACCTACTTATAAGTAGGTTTTAAGATAATAATAGACGTTTTTGTAGGTTGACAAGTCATAATAACTCATAAATGTTACCTGGTATAATATAAAGATTGTTGTTGTTTTAAGGTCTTCTATTTAGGTTTATGTTTATATTTCTTAGTTTTTTATAGATCGTACAATTAAACATAGCTTGATAGGTAGGTAACGCTTTGGATTAATGTATCTGTAATGTTATTCTTATTCTAAATGAATAAACTTGAAACAAAACTTAAACTTGAAGTACAGTCTACCTCGATCTTGCAGACTTGTCTCAACCATCAAAGGTTGAATTAATAAATTGATTAAGTCGTCTGTAATTACATTTTTTAATAAACAAATGAACAACTTTGCTCGTAGAAAATACGATTATAGCAGAGATATTAGCGTACAAAAAGTGTGTTTGACAGGAGTGATCGCGCAATTTACACCTATTAGCCGATGTTCTTCTGTTTATTCTAAAAAAAATTGATTTAAAATCGTTCTAAAATCGTCTTAAAATTTCCCATCGATTATTCCATACGCACGATCCAGTACGATTAGGATTTAAAATACAAGCGTTTCGACCTGTGCATGTGAAGTCTGCCTAATGTCAGTCAAGTTAGTTGTGTCCCAATCCCATAGATAGAGTAATATCATGGTCCAAAGTTCCACCCACATGTATCCGAACATGATATTTGTTTTTCCGGTGTACTTAGTATACTTATTTTATTATAATTACATATTCAGTCTAAAAAAACTCTATTCAAATTCAATAAACTTTGAACTTGTATTTTCATTAGTTAAATAAGTAAATATTGCAATTTTCTATTACAAAAAAAGGAGCACGACTGAAGATCACATAAATTTTGCAAAGATGGCGCCCTCTTTGCTTTATTTTGTATGAATGAATCGAACTGTCAAACAAAATTGTCAAAGTTAGGCTCATGTCGGTCGGTCGTCCATGTTCCGAATGCGGTGTGACTTATTTTTGTTTTGTGATAAATTTTCACAATTTATTCTAAGTGTGAAATGCAAAAGCATGTGTTATCCGTTATAGTGCAACCTAGCTCCGGCTGAATGGATCCCGCGGTCGCGTGGTATCAGCCTGAGCAGGAAGGACCCGCGAAGCGCCTGTGGCTTCGGATTTGGGAAACTCAAAGTGAAATAGACAAAATGAACATAAAAAATTTAGAGAACGCTAATCCCAACATAAATAAAGCGCAAGACTTTATACCTATAAATGATGTGAACGGTGAAAGTAGAAATAATAATTACTTCAACCCCGCGAGGAGGAAAGTGAACGATAACCGCGCGTCAACTTTTAACCTGAATAAAAACCACGATGCTCTAATAGGTGAATACGGGGGTTGTCCGTGGAGGATACCCAATTATGCTTACAAACCAGGAATTCTGGGGTGAGTGTTTTTTTACTTGTATTGAATGATGTGCGTGAGGAATGTCAACGTGGGTGACGTATTGGTTAGAATTCGCGAGCAGCGGGTGCCAGCGGTGTGCGAAGTGCGTTGGTATGTCGCAGTCGGGCCGCGTTGCTTGCCGTTGTCGCCGTAAATTAGCTGAACTGTTGCCAAGCGCCTACTTTTGTCAGTTGTGGAGCTAATATGCAATGCTCAAGGTTATCCTTTACCTTACTTAAATTCTCATTGCCACTGTTTTGATGTGCACGAAAGGAGCCTCAGAGGCGCACTTTAATCCTATCTTCACATTTAAAACTCATTAAAATGAAGAAAACTGTTTTGAGCCTGCTTGACATCCTATTGCTTAACTTGTTCGGAATAGTTGAGTGACTGCCCTCCATAATTAAGTACTTAAAGCGGAACAAATTTTCTTATAATAAACATATGCAGGAATAAAACATGAATGGTAGATCCTTTTTTTAAAGTGTAGGGCTATTAATAAAGCTGACCATAACATTGTGTATACAACTGGTATTTTTTATATTGTGCAACGATTTTATTCACTCACTTGTTAATTTTATTGAAAAAATATAGATTAGGGCTCTTGGGTTAATTGGTATAGTAAAAAGTAGTGTATAATGTTATTCCAGGTGTTTGATATATTAAGTATATATTAAATAGATATATATGTATACTAAGTTTCACACAAAGTTTTCAACTATACAAATAAATAATATTGAAGTGTCAGTTTATAATGAAATACTTACAGCTTTTTATATAGGTATCTTAAAAAAATTGTGACAGTCTGTCCCTGCCAATTACCTAAATGGCTGGATAGATTTTAAGAGGACTTCCACTGATTGTCAGGAGAGTAACTTTAATTTTTTTAGAAAAGTTTTTTTTTTTTATAGTTATCCAAATCCAATTCAAATAGGGAAGTATAATATGTAATGTTATTGTAAGAAAATAAAACTAAATCTGTGGACACAGACACAAACAGATCAGTTAGTTTATAATATTACCAATATTTATTAATATTACATAATATTAATATTACCAATATAATATAATATAAGTAATATTAATATTACCAATATTTTTATTGCATGGTTCTGGAGGTCACAGAGAATCTAAAGTTAATTTATATTTTAACTTAGTCTACAAAACTTGTTCAGCAATATACAACAATATGCAACTAGCTCACTGCCTCATGCTTGTTGCTTGCTTATTAGTAGCTGGTTGGGGATGTTGGCAGTAGGTCTAATGTTACACATGTTGGAAAATAAACAATCCCTTTAAAGAATATTAAAAGATTATCAACCACGTTTATAGTGAAACCATGTAGCACAAATGTAAACAAATCTTTCTAACCTAACAATTCCTAATAAGAAGTGGCAATGTGTCCCTATAACATGATTCCTATTGGAATCTCTTTAGCCACTGCTAGTATGATGCGGATTATTATTATTTGTATATTATAATTATGTTGATTTTAAAAAGCTTCCTGTGTAGTGATTATTGTATGTTGGAGCTATGACCTCTTATACCACCTTAACTGGCCCGGTGCCAGCTGTGGGAGTAGATGGACAATTAGCCCAATGGCTTAGCTCACCTAAACCATGTGCTGTATTTGTTTTATTGGCAAAGATAATCCAAGCGAGGTGCATGTATTGAAGAAGTGCTAGTCCTTTAATTAAAGACCTACATGTAAAGGTGGGAGAGCATGATTGATATCAATAACAATTTACTGTAATGCACAACCTGATGTACAGCATTGTAAATTCTTATCAATTACTTTGCATTTGTAATAAATAAGGCAATTCTGAAGCACAAGCCATAGTTACTTAAAATCCTCAACTTTATGCATTGTAAACGCCAGATACAAATACCCGCTATAAATCTCCAGGGGCCAAGACATCAACTCAACCCTTTAAACTTTCACCAATTGACTAAAATAGCAATGCAAGAAACGCTCAATGTTATGAACCTGAAGTAAATACTATAATAGATATTACAGCTAATGGTCTTCCTCCAAGTCACTGGTTTAACTATTAGCATCGCCAAGGTCATGTCAAGGTGAAGGAATCGTCTTGAGAGAAACAAGGCGTGTCCTACAACCAGATCAGAAACAATGGCATCTCTCTCTGTGATGCATACTAAATTATTCAACTTCACTGCTTTCAAAATGAGTCATAGAGCCTCTGGATCCACCTGGCCAGTGACCTAGCGAAGAGTGTGCAAGCAAGAATCAGTGCTAGGTATTTCGTCGACTATAGAATGGCTCAACCGCGACCTAGTCAATGCCGTTTGCCTTCCATTGCGGCGGGACTGCAGCTGCAACATTGTTGGGTATAATAATCTCGGTGGCAATATCATAGATCTATTGCGTGCGACACAATCTGCCGTGTCGCGCGCATCGAATATCCCTTATAATAGGTACCAGGGGACGAACTGCGTCGAAAAGGCGATGCACGTCGATGGTCTAGTCTGCCAAATATCTATCTAGACCTAAAATGGTTTCTCTAATAACATTTTACATTAGAGTTAAAAAATTTCCCCAGTCCCTCAAAAAACAAGACGGGCATAATCTAGGTATTATCTTTAGGCTGCGCTATAGGTTTATTGAATTCAAAACATTACCAAAGTTTCATCGTCACGAGAGAATAGATGAAAGATAATCATAAAGTTTTCGTGTTATCTGTTGTCCTCTTGAATTTTACTGGACAAGTAGCCCTGACCCAAAAAAATATTTCCAAGTTATCCACCAAAAATCTAGGAATAAACAGTTTAGTCACGCAGGTCATTTAGTTTGCTCTAGATTCCAAAAATAACGGTGCTTCTAGATTTTTTGGTGAAGCTAGACTAGATTGAAGTAGATAGGTATAAGTTGGTAGGTATACCAGCAAATTCAGAAATAAAGCACCTATTCCATATTTTGTTATATTTTGTTACCACACGCGAATATTGCCTTAATGAAAAATGTAGTAGGTACCTACCTACCTACTACAATTAACACAGCTTATTCAGCCGTAAAACTCATAAACGAATCAAACGCTACCGGCGATTTATTTTGATCCTTGCTACAGGTAATATTAGAGTCCCAAGTAGTAGATGTTGTACGGCTTTACGGATCAAGGTCGTCTGCCCGCGACTGTCTGGTCTAGCCTAGACCGCATTGTAGAGCGTTGAAATATGAGTAGACGGGAAATACGGCGCCGTCTGTCGCTGCAAAAAATGATATCTTGTAGCGTAACATCTTTGTTACATCTTTCAAACTATTGTTTACTAGTTAAGGTACCTACTTACACGTGTATTGCCGCTGTACATAGGTACGTAGGTAATTGTTTCGCTTCAAAGCGCTTTTCCGCATTCTTATATCTTGGCCAATATGTTATGCATAAAAATAAGCACACCATGAAACAACGTTACTGATAATAACTAGCACCGCCAGATTTTCTGCAGCCTGTAAGATTAGCGCAATAAGAGAAACAAATAAATAAATTCTTATAGGTATATTTTGTATCCGTATTCGTTTTGTAAGCACAAACGTATAGCACAAACCTACCTACCTACCTACCTAGTCAAACGGAACTATCCATCACGCTTTGACGACGTGTGTGAGTTCTTCGCGATGAGACTCCTGGTTGAGAACTATTTTATGTTACTACTTATCTTCATTCTTTATTGTCCCTATAGAAGATTGCCAAAGTACAAAGCAACTTTATTAGTCCATTACTCGATCATCAATATGTAATAATTGAATTATGGCATAAAATTTTATCTCATCTCATCAAACCAAAAGCATAAAACAACCAACTCACACTCACTCTTCCATATCATGTCTTGAGTTGATTAGATATCCCCTCCCCCTCCGCTTACCCCCTCGACTGCTATGTCCGTTTTTCTGCTTATTGACCGGACCAACAGTGGAACTTTATAAGCCATCTATACTGATAATTATGTTATGTAACATGTAACAGTGGAACTTTATAAGCCATCTTTACTGATAATTATGTTTCTTGAATCTTTGGAAGAAAAGAAATATATAGGGTCAGTTCGCCTGTTAGCCTACCACGTCCCTTTCTCGACCTTTCGTCGCACTACCACTAAACAATTGCGAAAAATAGCTTATGTAACACACATACGCTGAGGGAGTGTATTTTGGCGCTATCTTGAATGTCCAAGCAAACACACGGAACAAATTTCAATCCACCAGCGTAATCAAAACAAATATAAATAATATAATCAATATGTAGTCGGTCGTAAGATGTCGTTAAATACATTGAAATCAGCAAAAAAAATTGTGGTGTGATGCAGCTTTCGCGGTATGTTACTCACAGATTTTTAGGTATTCTGATTATTTGTATACCTTTATAATAGATCAAAGAATACGTTCATAAGGCATTTCGAGTCAAATATTAAATATAAATTATTAAAATTGCATGGTCGAGAACTGTACCACGCTTTTAAACGAAAATCCCGTTTTCGTCCACATGGTCGGAGATAGGCTATATCATATCAAGAAGGTGGTATCTTATATTGTCTTATGTATGATAAACAAGTGATATTTTTTAATTAATTTAAACATAACCCCTCCCAAGTTTAATTGCCAGTTTTCGTCCGGGCTATGACGGTTCAATGAAAAAATACAGATGTCGTAATTTTTAAATAATTGCTAGCGGTTGGAAACAGAATTGGGTAAAAAGACTACCAAGATTTCGACCATGATTTAAGTAATAAATGGTACAAAACATCATTAGATGATGTTTTTTTATGCTATAAAATAATATGTAATGTGTATTTTATTAATGTATATTTTTTTTCTAAAATGCTTAATAATATTGTGGTTGGAGACCGAAACATCCGATCGATTTTCGAACATTTAATAAATTATTGATTTATCAAGATAAACTGAAGTCTTTGCTCGTGATAATGGCGCATGCAACTGTGTCGAAATATCGAGAAGCAGTAAAACTAACACAATTATCATGGTATATTACTTATATAATATCCCGTTTTGAGTGAAAATTAGTTTCTTTTACATATATTATATATATATGTTAAGATTAAATAATATTGTATAATTAATATCAAAGATGAATTAATATATTAAAGATCTTATGAAGGGTACTCTTCCGTTATCTTTAAAACGGAAGCTAATGGATATATGTATCCTCCCCATATTAACTTATGGAGCACAAACTTGGTCTCTTACAAACATCCAAAAGTCCGAACTCGAGATTTTCAGAGCTTTCAGATTCAGAGATTACAGAGCTTGGGTCCAAATAGCTCAAAACCGAGATGACTGGAGAGATCAAGGGGAGGCCTTTGCCCAGCAGTGGGGTGTGACACAATGGACAAATCGCAATCGTGCTTTATTATTATTTAATGGAAATTAAAATCCAAAAAGAGATCTCTTCAGAAGTTGGTATCTTGTGAGTAGACTGATTTACGATTATTTCAAAAAATAAGTAATAAGTTTTATGAATATGAATAAGTATTGAAAAATAAAAATATGGCACGATAAATGAGTTTAATTTATTTACACACAATTTTCACTCCTATTTTTAAAATATTTTCCCATTAAAAACGCTTGGTCGAACTAGGGACCAGGTGGTCGAAAACTGGCAAAAATTGGTATTTGAGCTTTAAATATTTCTATAAAATTTGCATATTGTTTTATTGTTAAACACTTAATATAAAATGAAATTAGAGTATATTAGCTATTAGATGAAAAACAATTTTGATCTAAATAATTATAAAAACATATACTTTATGGTTCTTGAATCTGACAACTCAGCTAACTGGTCGCGAACTAGCGCACTGACCCTATGTCTAATACTCATTCATTATCACTACAAATGACAAGACTGACATGTTATTGATCCATTTCGAAACTAGACCAACCAAGTCACAGGTGAAAGGCCAGTAATTCCAGTGACCTGACCTTTAAATATGCGAAGGTGAGTTCGGAGAATGATTTGACGTGTTTTCGCACTTGCAGACTAACGGTTACATAATTTACATAACATAAACATAATGCCAATATATGGATGATACTGAAATATTATGTCGTCTATCTATCTATATATAAATCAATTGCCGCGCGTTTTTCTCGCAAAAACTGTAATATTTATTTATTGCTATTTAAATAGAACTATTTGAATAACTTTTATATAAGCTTTATATTAGCTTCACTTGTATGTATGTTTGTATGTTTGTAACCGACTCCTTAGGACGCGATTTTGACCCACTTTAAGAGCCTGTCCAGATGGAGCGTTTAAATTTGAATTGCGTCCAGATGCCGTGTTTTACGTGCGCTTCTACGCGCGATGTGTATGGGAGGAACCCAGGGACAGTTATAAACATGGAGCCAGATAAAGCAGTTATGATGTGGCTTGCATACCGTCGACAGAAACGTCGTAAACAAAGAGAAAATCGAAAGCTCGAAAGTTTCTTCCCAATTATTCCGTTTTATGACTATTAGAATAATCCAAATATCCCATATGGCTACTCTTTTTTCACCTTTATCAATAAAAAGTTCCGTAGGTATCGAAGTTATCAAGCTCCATTTTGCACCAAATACGTCCACTCGCCGCGGACTCGCGCGTACCACTGGACGCAGCAATGGCGCCTGAGTATCTCAACTCGCGCGGAGCTCGACACGCGCGCGAAACGCGCGTGTCGATAGTCGAGAGTCCGGCATGTTGCACGCGTTTCACGCGCGAGTTAGGAAACGCGCGTAGGCATCTGGACGCGATGTATATAGCTCTAGTATCTGGAGAACGCGCGAATGTTTAATCGTAAAACGCTCCATCTGGACAGGCTCTAAACGGCCAGATTTCATTCAAATTTTGCACACCTGTCAAAGACCGATGACAATGCAATAATTAAAATATATATATATAAAAAAAAAAACAACAATCCTAAAACTAAAAAGTAGAAAATAAATAATAGTTTAAAAAAACTAAAAAACACGCTTTATATAGAAAACTAAACTAAAAAAATAGAAAATAAATTATAATAAATGTAAGTACTTAAGAAAAAAATGTTTTATTTAAAAAAAAGCGTGGGGTGCATGGTGTCATGTCAATAGTTATAAATATTTCATTGACAGATATGAGAATAAGGATTATCATTTCGAATATCTTAAAAAGCACCCCACGCTTTTTTTAAATAAAACATTTTTTATTACTTACATAATATTAAAATTCATTTTCTATTTTTTAGTTTGGTTTTCTATTTAGAGCGTTTTTTTTAGTTTTTTAAACTTTTTTTTTTTTATTGTTTGCCTCAATTCTGGGGTGGCTTACAATAAAATCAATTAGGAGGTGAGAAGTTCACCTGCTCATCTAGTGTACCTATATCTAATGTAAAAATGTTCGTCTGACGGTCGAACTAATTAGGTAAGCTATTTATTTAAAAAGCGTTCAGTGACGTATTGTTTCTAAAATTAACTCACTCTTCACTAAATCATCTTCCAGTCACATGCATCATTCCTGTGTTGTAACTTGTGAAACTAACGAACAATAGACTAACTTCACGTGGTCAACTCGACGTCGTCATCTCCGCGGATTGCGTTCACGTCATCTTTATGGTGTGCCGCGTACGTCATGGCCTAGTATCTGTTCGTTACTCTGTGTGCCTCATGACTTCTCAATGAATTCCGCTAGTCACGAAATATGATGACGATGTGCGCCTACTCATATTACACAATATATCCGAAGTAAACAGTATTGTTGTTACTAACTGATAAGTGGGATATTTAGCGTGTTTTTGATTACTTTGGAATATATTTTTAAAATTCCACACATTTGTTGACATTAATAATAAACTAGTTAAACGGAGAAAACATTTATTTTGATCCTCATACCTATTTTTTTATGACAATGGTCAACTTGTCCGTTAAACCTCTTTCTCCTTTTCAGGTTACACGAAGAGATAGAACACTTCTACATGTACATGTCTCCCACGGAGACGGAGCACCTGGTGCGGTCGACGGTCGTGAACAGGATCCGCGGCGCGATACTTGCGCTGTGGCCCCAGGCCCGGGTGGAAGTGTTCGGCTCCTTTAGGACGGGGCTGTACCTGCCGACTAGTGACATCGACCTCGTCGTCATAGGTGAGTTTACAGGTACCAGGTCGAAAATACTGATCTTCATTTCACATCGTACCTATATCATTGTTACAGCTTTTTAATGCGATATTAAATTCAGTAATTGTGATGACAAATCGTGCTGTTGTCATGCCCCATATCTCGTTCCTGCTATCAACCGAACTAAACGCTGTATTTATTATCCTACTATCTGTAAGGATACATGTATACATCGTATATAGGCTGTGTATTTCGTAATATTACGAGTATTAAACGCGCGTCACGCACGACGCCTCGTGGCGTCCTAAAGACAGATAACAGTTAATATTATGATTTTGTATGTAATAGTAATTCGAGAACCTTCTGTAATGCCATTCAAAGTGAATTGTTATTATTTTATGTACTTGTACGATATGTCTACTCCATTTTATAATAATAGTATTATAGTCGACTAAACGTGCTTTTATAAATCTTTTATCGCGTATGACGCGACTGCTGTCTCTGTCTGTCTGTCTGTCTGTCTGTCTGTCTGTCTGTCTGTCTGTCTGTCTGTCTGTCTGTCTGTCCGTCCGTCCGTCCGTCCGTCCGTCCGTCCGTCCGTCCGTCCGTCCGTCCGTCCGTCATAGCCACAGATTTTCACACAAAAATAGAAAAAAAAATCAATAAATTTTGGGGGTTCCCCATACATAGAACTGAAACACAAAAAAATGTTTTTCATCA
The DNA here is from genome assembly GCA_948098915.1 of Lampropteryx suffumata. Taxonomy (NCBI): domain Eukaryota; kingdom Metazoa; phylum Arthropoda; class Insecta; order Lepidoptera; family Geometridae; genus Lampropteryx; species Lampropteryx suffumata. Next base: position 16,528,709 of record OX402566.1, on the reverse strand, counting down.
AACCCATACGTGTATCTATGGATAGGTAAAATGAAATTGCGGTTTCTAAAATCTTTTTTTCTAAACTGAATAGTTTGCGCGAGAGACACTTCCAAATTGGTAAAATGTGTTCCTGAACTTCTAAAATAAGAGAATGATAATACTAAAAAAAATATATGATGTACATTACCATGCATCTGTAAGAAAGTTATATATTGTTAATATTATTCTAAAATATCATAAAACCTTAGTGTATAATAGCGATATTTTAAAAAAGAGGAGGAAAGACAAGGTGGTTAAAACTCATGTTACTAGAACTACATTTGGCGCCAATCAATATTGTAGAAAGTCTACTCATTTGTATAATGGCTTCAATTCTGTTGGCACCAACCTAACTAATTTTAGCTAAAACTCGGTTTTGAACTGTCAAATTATCCTTTGGTATTCTACTGCTGCCAACTATCCTAATTTAATTTTATGTAACTTAATTAAGCGTTCCTAATTTAGTTAGATTGTACCAACCGAATAGGTTTTACAAATGCTATGACTAACTAAATATATATTAGACAATTCCTAATTTTAGAAATGAACCAACCGAATTGCCACCGTTTTCATAAATAAAATCTTAGATATCTATCCTAAACAACTATATGAATGTAAAAAATATGTAACAGAATGGATAAAAGATAAAAAGTATGAAGAAATTGAGGCACTGTTCCAAGTTTTAATATGACATATTAGGTTTCAGTACACACTACATAGAGATCCTCACACAACACGACTTCTGTACACATGCTCTATACCACAGCATGGTGTCGTCAAGAGGACCAACACACACACACACACACATACATACATACATACACATACACATACACATACACATACACATACACATACACATACATACACATACATACACACACACACATATATACACACACCACACACACACACCACACACACACACACACACAAACACACACAGTCAGTCAATACATAGTCTCGACTCTAATACACAAGAGATTTTTAGGTATTAAAATGTATAGTTTGTTATTATTTAGTATTAGTGTCTGGTTTTTATTTAATCTAAAGATATGTATATTTGGGTACAATAGTTTTCATATTTTTTTTTCACTTGCACAAGTACTTCGTACTTAAAGAAGGTTCCCATTGTTATAAATTGTAATGTTTGGCTACTGAAATAAACGATTTTGAAACGAATTTGAAATGCAAACTTCCACCGAAAATTGGTTTGAACGAGATCTCGTAAGTTGTTTTTTTTTTTAATACGTCATAAATCGAAAACCGCAATTTACTTACCTATCTTTAATTCAATCAACTCAAATATAAAAAAAAACCATTTAATTTCATAAACATAAACCTTATGCGTAAACCGTGAACCATTATTTTCTAATAATAAATGTGTAATAGGTGCCTAAATAAATTATAATTATAGTTCGTGCGGGGCGTGGCTTGATCGGTATCGCCCAGTTGTACAAACAAAACATTCATGGAGTTCATCAACAAAAATGGTTTTTTGCAACAACAATATGCCAACATTACTTTTTGGAGACTTCAACGAAGATTTTTTAAAAGACAATTGTATACTGTCATTCAGCAGAACGCTGGATGCAGGACGTTATTACCACCTTGTCCAACTACGCGAGGAGGCACACAAATTGATAATATTTTTGGAAATATTTCTTGTCAAACTGGAATATATATTTGCTTGTTTAGCTATCACAAGCGTATATGGGCTCGCATATCCTATCATTTAGGTACCTAATTATAATGTTTACTTATCAATAATTAATGAAAAAAAAACACTATTATTAAAACATCGATCAAAGTTACAACGAACTACAAGAACTTTTATATTATGTTACTTGCTGCTACGGAACCCTTCATGGGCGAGTCCGACTCGCACTTGGCCGCTTTTTTAGAATACTACTTTTTAAGGTTCAAGCTAACTGCTTGTCGATTTTTGAACTCTTGATACAATCAATGTCTGTCAGTTTTGATTAGCAATTGGCATTATTTCATGAATTGGTATAACGCACGTTCGGTTTCCATCTTTTCTTTACATATAAGAGCTTATCAACATCAATCATCCGCAATACCAATTTATCAGTGCACGAAAAGAGCCTCAGAGGAGCACTTTAATCCTTTCACCACACTCGTTGAAAATGTGACACGATAAGAAGAAGTAGAAGAACAGTAACTGAAATCTGTTAGCATCGATGTTTTGATAGTCTCAGAATTCTATAATCGCTTGTCTGTCTGTTTTACAATAAAATTTATAGCTTATTTTAGTAAATGAACTTACTTACCTGTATTACTAATATCGCTAATATCTTTGGTATACTATTCTACAAAGTATACAAATGAAACCCACGCGTTCGATAAGATAGCTAGCCTGGATAGGATGCCTACCTACAGTTTGTACTCGAACAGTCTGAGTAATATTGGGGACGCTCGATTGTAGGTGAGTAAAAGTTATTCAACTCAGTAAGGTCAGTGAACTTACTTTCACTCGTGATAAATTCATTCGGCATCATTTTTCGCGCAATTTAATTATTTCCTTAGCAACAGAGAGATGTTCCGTATCTCGTAAATTAATTCCGCTGTCCTAATATATAATAAGCTTCATTTCTATTTTATTTATCAAAGGGTGGTTATGAAAGCAACAGTTGTATAACATTTCTAAAGCCGAGGTCACATCAACTAAGCTACATACGAAAATTCTCCCCATTTAAAGTTCAACGGATAAAATCAACACCATCCGTTGAACGCCATTCAACACGACCCCAAGCCAGGGTCCATTGTATCGTGACGGCTTCTACACAAAGATTTATTTGAAGATTCATTGCAGGAAGGTTAGGCAATATTATAATAAGCGATAGTTCCTCACAGTTACCTTCAGTTTAACGGTTAAAATTTAACCTGAACACAAAAGCACGGACTAAGTAATACTTTGATAGGCTGGGTTGTTGTTTCTTACGCGCGGTTTCCTGTCCGTAGAATTAGAAATACCAAGTAATGTTCGCAATGTTCGTCCCTTACTAGGTGGCATGGTAGCCTCATTGCCTTATCAACTAGCTATCAGCTATTATTTATTGATGATGTTTTGAGGTTTGCGATGCGCTTTGTTGATAATAACATGTGAATGAAGCATTCGTGGGGAAGTTTGCAAGCTTGGTCTCTTAACGAAGGAAACCAGGTTACTGGGTTCAGCATTGTGGGTCGGGTTTGGCCGGGTGACCAGCCCAGCGGCATTTACGCCTGACTGCTTCCATGCTTCCACCTGTTCCGGTCCAGCGTAACAGTAACGATATAACAATATATCAGTCTTTAAGACATGGCAGGCTTCCGGGTGGCAAGTGTACTCCGTCATCGGAGTTGGCTGGTAGTTTATACAATTTACATTACACGTACAAATCAACTCTACGCATTTATAACATCTCAGTCATCAGTTTTGTTAATCTGTCACATGTTGGCCAGCAACTTGACGTTACTAACACAGATTAGCTAACACATTGTCACGCGTAGATAGACTGTAACTCCTGTACGTAGTGCAAAGATTACAAAGATTGCAATAGTTAGTACAGAACTGAGCGGAGCGGCGGCGAGGCCGTCGACAGTCAACCTAGCCTAGGGTATAAATAGACTGCCGATGTTGGGATTATTTATGTTCCATCATCAGAATGCTTCGTGGATTGAACAAAGAGTTTAATGAGGTCCTTGCCATTCTTCAGCAATCAGATTATATGATATATTTTTAAGATATATGACGCGACCTCTATGGCGCAGTAGGCTTAGGTCCGGCTGAGACGCAAAAGGTTGCGTATCTGCAAGTATTTGTCTCGGGTCTGGGTGTTTCTAGTATAATATGTATGTATTTACAAAAAAAAAGTATATAAGTAGTATATCAGTCATGTGGTACCCACAACACAAGCTCTGCTTACTTTGGGGCCAGATGATGCCGTGTGAAATGTCCGGTATTCAAAAAAAAAAATATATATTTTGAGATCACTTCTTCCATAGATAATAGCAGAAAAGTCATCAGAGAACATCTCATAAAGTTCCCATAGGTTCTGGTACTTAGAGAGAACTTAAGACGTGTCACATAGCTCACAGCTCACAGACCACCTTCCCAATTCAGTAAAATTCTAGGTTCTATTTGGAAAACAAATAATATGGATATATAATGTATATGGGAATTTCCATATAATTTGTACACACCTTTTCATTCGCCTAGACCCACACCATAGAATTATGTTATGACAAATTATCAGCTCCATAATTTCGGAAACATGCAAGTCAATCCGTTCTGCGAATGCGTATCATTTCACCCAATTAGCTGTTATCAATGCTTCGTATTATGTGGACATTTCGTAGCGGTGCGGATATCGCTGGCAAATTGGAGTGCAAAACCCGTACGTAAACAAACGATTGCGCAATAACAATACCCAAGCAAAGCGAAGAAGCAGTAACGCATCTTCATATGACGTGCCCGACGACATTATCGTATACTATACCGAAGTACTCGAAACTCAGCATGGCGATTATGGAACTCCTGATACAAATGTCTATCAAGGTGTATCAGGAGTCCCATAATCGCCATAATAGTTCCATAATGTCTTTCGTTAAGGCATTATTTTATGGATTGGTATTACGTACGTTCGATATCTCTCTCTATGTTTCTATTCATAATACAGCACGTCTTCTAATAAACATCAACCTTCCGTAATATCAATTCATCAATAGTTATTGCAAGCTGTTAGTATCAGTGTTTTGATAGTATCAGAATTACATAATAATTCGGCACGTTGCATTAGCACATTACGAACCAAAACAGGTGTATTGTCAGACAGAGCTCATAGTTAATTGACCGAGCGAGCGCAAAGCGCGAACGAGTGTCTCCGTTTCAGCTTAGGCAAAAATACTTTCGTATGTCTGTTTGTCCGGCCGGCGTCTGTCCGGATGTTCTCCTCTACAGGTCGCAATTCTCAATCGATTCTCGTGAAATTTTGCAGGTTCTATTAAGTTTGCTTGGACGGTTCGGTCATCATACTTAGTGGTGGGTGACCACAAGAGACGCAAATAAGCACTATCAGCTGTCAGGCACTACTTTCATGTTGCCCATCTGTTATCTGATTATGATTATGCCCTACCGTTTATTGTAATTACCTTCGTACGCTTGATGTTATTCAGTGCCAAAGACCTTTCCATGTTGTTTACCTTTCGGGACGCATGTGACTGCCAAGTTTTCCTCATCGCGCACGCACACGTTAAGTTGCGTTACTGGTGATTGCTGTTACACTGCAGTCACGCATCGTTGTGCCATGAGTCACAGCTGCGCAGCTCCCGCGTATACGATGATGCGATGACACTCGGGCTTAGAGTTCAGCTAATTTGCACACAGTGTTGCCTATAGAGAATAATCGCGATTCAGGATGCGATGATGTCATCTAGGAGTGAAATCATTGTATATATCATCAGCTTTATGACTTCTACCATCTATTTGCTTTCAATTAAAATGGAAAAGAAGCTAAGTAAGTTAGTAATGTTTGTTTATATTTATTGTAAGTGTTGGCATTTATGTATTATGCTTATAACACCAAATCGGAGTGTACTTCCTTCACCTGTACCGCCATAAATAAATAGTAATATTTGCGGACGTTTATTTCCAGCAACAGCCATAAATAGTTCAATCAAGATAGTCGAGCCACTACGTTTCCTCTATGGAGGCTCCATTCATCCAATCACAGCAGGCGAGCGTGTGCGTGCGCGCATACAAACCATACGATAGCGTGTGCCCAGATGTACTCTGTGGATATAGTTAATTGGATGTTTTGACAGGAAGTCGTTAGATGATTGCTGGCTATATTATTATGTTGTAGGAATCTCGTATAGTTTAAATAAAATAATTGTAACTTTTATTTAAAATGACTACACGGTTTTCAATATTGTGTTTGATCATCTTGAGCGATTCTTATTTAAATACCTCTGTGATGCAGGAAACTACTGTTTGCCAGGAAGAGGTGATGATTCCCGCCACGAGATAATTGTTGAGTTATATACTTGCAGTGTGTAGTACATGGTTTTTGAAATAGATATTTACAGTGTGGGTAAAGCAACGTTTTGAGTCAGATTAGAGTTATGTAAAGTGAGTGTTAGGTTGGTTTGATAACAATGGTATTCTGTGTGGTGCAGGTCAATGGGAGAAGCTGCCGCTGTGGACGCTGGAGCGCGAGCTGGTCGTGCAGGACATCGCGGAGAAGGAGAGCATCAAAGTACTCGAGAAGGCCACGGTGCCCATCGTGAAGATGACTGACAAATACTCGGACGTTAAAGTGAGTTGCAGATTAGTCCTACTGAATGTCATGCTGTATTCTGGTCTAATGTTTTCTAATTTCTGCTCTAATGTTTGTTTGTAAACTAGAAAAAAACCCGATTTAGTAATTCATCAATTGCATAATTATAACTAACGAAGGTATAAAAATAAACAAAAATCTGAATAAGAAGAAGAATAAAAATCTGTGCTATGTTAATAACAATAATAACGCCGCACATTTCACACAGCGTCATCTAGCCCCATATTAAACAGACCTTATGTTATGGGTACATGACTGATATACTACTTATATACGTTTTTTTACGTAATTATATACATATTATATATAGTGACACAGACCTGAGTTAAATACTAGCAGAACGTACAAACATTTGACTCGCAGCGGGAATCGGCACACAACCTTCTGCGTCTCGGGCAGGTATTCGTCCACCGCGCCACAGACGTCGTCCTATTATGAATTGAATGCACAACGCGCCGCTTCACTAACGAGGCCTAAGGCAATATGAGTCAGTAATTAACTTAAGTGACGGAATTATCAGGCCGTCCAAAAGCCTTCTTTATAACATGTCCTCCGAAGACAGAACCGCCATCCAGGTAATGACTTAACAGAGCCTTGTAACTTCGTCTATCTAATAGGAACGCTTCAAGAAGGCATTAAACTGTGGGACTAGCATAGGGCATGCTCATGCCCATGCGACATTTTAACAACCTCTGTGGCGCTGTGGCCGAAGGCCAGCCTGAGACGCATAAGGTTGCGGGTTCTATTTCCGCTGCGGGACAAATGTTTGTATGATCTGCGAGTATTTGTCTCGGGTGTTTTCTATGTATAATATGTAAGTATTTACAAAAAAAAAATGTATATCAGTTATCTTCAAGCTCTGCTTACTTTGGGGCTAGATGACGATGTGTGAAATATGCGGTATTATCTTTTATTATTATTATATTTGTAGGCCATATTTAACACCTATTACTACATTTATGTAAACTATAAAATCAATAAATATTCCAGGTGGATATATCGTTCAATATGAGCAGTGGAGTGAAGAGCGCCGAGCTTATCAAACACTTTAAGGTCAGTATTACGTATGCGTTATTTCATAAACAATGTCTAAGTAAACTGATAAAGACTTTTCTGACACGTTTGTGAACGATAGTGAGTGATGATTACCCTTACGAGGTCTTTCTCTGCATTTGAATCAATGTACTAATGGTAGGTACATAATAGTGCCGGATCGTTTCCTACATATCAAGCATCGCTTAGCGCTATCACTATTCGGATTGGCGACTGGCAGTGGCGTTTAGATCTGCCTGACGATTATGGAATTCTAATACTATTCGCTTTCAGATACTATTGATGAACTGGTATTACAAAAGCTTGATGTTGATCGTAACACTTGCTGTCATATGAATAGAAACAGAACGTACGTAATACCAATCCATGATATAATGCCTATTGTGAAACTAATAGACATTGATTGTATCAAGAGTTCTGTAACACCATCCTGATCTCTGGCTTCTTTGGATAAAGGAGGACATCTGTTAGGCCAAATTATTTTGTCCCCTTTATTCATAATTGTGTTATTGACTGGCCTGTCAGCTCAGTTGGTAGTAGCTCCGCCTTCTGCACTGTAGGTTGAGGCTTCGATTCCCTTTGTGTGGAGAACATAGGTGTTTGTTCTGTCCGAGTGTTATAGAGTATCATAAGTATGTATTTAAAAATATATAAGTATTCTATCAGTCATCTAGTCACCATAATACAAGCTATGCTTAGTTTGGGGACTAGATGGTGTTGTGTGCATTGTCCACCAATATTTATTTAATATTTTTTATTTATTATGCTTGATATATTGTCTAGGATCCATGGTCCATTTTTGCTTTTGATTACTATCAAGCTAATTTTCCGTGAGTAGCTTCATTTTGATGAGACGCCCAACAATTTCTTGTACGAAACTCTCTATCGTGGTAACTAACAGAGGTAGCAAGGATAAAATATGTCGATTTTATGATTATAAACATTTATTACTAACAGATTTTTTTTTTGTTAACTTAGGTTAGGTACTACTACTTTTGAGCGTAGGACCGGGATAACGTACCACGCAATTTGTAGGACACTATGACTGTTAAATTATATAAATATAAACTAAGTAAAAAAATAATAATCAGCTGGTTAGTAATCATTTATGATGACCTCGTTATCGATACATGTTGGAAGGAGGGGACTCTTTGATCAAACCATAGATTTTGTAGGACAAATATTTTATCGAATAATGTAGATAATTAACTTGAGATTTAATAAAAAAAATCAGTTAGTAATAAATGTTTATAATCATAAAATCGACATATTTTATCCTTGCTACCTCTGTTAGTTACCACGATAGAGAGTTTCGTACAAGAAATTGTTGGGCGTCTCATCAAAATGAAGCTACTCACGGAAAATTAGCTTGATAGTAATCAAAAGCAAAAATGGACCAGGGATCCTAGACTAATAACTATGAGGCAGTTAAAATCTATTAAATCTTTATTTATTGATATTTGAATGAGAAAGCCAAAACACACTAATCCAGCGTTTTTAAATGGCAAAGGAATATGAATATTGGTTTATGTGTCTTTTATAAAACCCTGTTTTTCTAACCCTATTTATGTACACGCACCTTCATCGAATGTTTATTCCTGTACGAAAACATGCTTTGTGGGGTGAGGTGAACACAGATATCACCAAGCATATTAAAATTAACTAAGTAATCCTTTGCAAAACAAATTCAGTGTCACTGTTTCTGAAAAACGAACAATAATAATATAATAATATTTTTTTGTGGACAATTGCACCTAACACCATCTGGCCTATACTTATGATATGTATTATATAGTATTTTGTTTTGGGAGAGAAAGAACCCCAAACAAAAAGCGCTACAACCTATAATCCTATAATCTATAATGATTTCAAGTATATGTCTTTTCTCAATTTTAATTAAATTTTAACATTTTTTAACATTGTTTAACAATGTTAATATATTTATTTATTATTATAACAACCTGGGTTAGCATTACTTTTATTTAATATTAACTAGCTGACCCGTGCATACTTCGTTGGGCGGTAACAACTTCACAAAAAATATAAAAGTATTAATATCGCAAAGTAATAAGGTAATAATATTCAAATAATATCAAAATAGCTATTCAAATTATTGTAATAATTACAGAGATTAACCAAAAGTTACGGATAAATATTGATAGATGGCGCTAGCGGCCACCCGCAGCTTCGCCCGCCCCGTTCCCGTTGTTTTTCTGGATAATAAATAGCCTATATCCTAATCCAAGTCACTAACTATATTCATTTTAAGTTTCATCCAAATCGTAAGTGGTGTAACTAACACGACTTTCTTTTATATAAATATAGATCAATCCATAACTTACATTGTAAATTACCAATTTACCATTAAAGTGATTATTGTGATAATTGTTCCAGGAAAAGTATCCAGTCCTCTCGCGCCTGGTGATGGTCTTGAAGCAGTTCCTACTGCAGCGCGATCTGAACGAGGTGTTCACAGGAGGCATCTCCTCCTACTCCCTCATCCTCATGTGCATCAGCTTCCTGCAGCTGCATCCGCGGCCCGAGAGGCTGCGCCAGCCGCACAACCTCGGCGTCCTCATCGTCGAGTTCTTCGAGCTGTACGGCCGCAAGTTCAACTATGTCAAGACGGCGATCCGCGTCAAGAGCGGGGGCAGCTATGTTTCTAAAGACGAGATTCAGAAGGTAACTATTATTTTATGGTATAAGAAAAGTAAGAAGGCGTCACATTTTTTACGATCTATTGCTAAACCGAGTCGAGAAAAGTAAACCTGCTCCCATAGCGATAGATTCGTTGTTGATTAGAAGTAGAACTGCCAACGCTAGTTTTTATTTTTAAAACTTTAAAATAGAATCTGTCCATCCACCGATCCGACCAATAAAAACAAGCCTAAAAAATATCTGTAATTCACGAACTAAAAACTTACCTTACTTCGACAAATACTATCGCTATAAATTACCCTATCCTAAAATTCAATAAATAAACTCACGCACTCACACATGTGCGGCCGTCGATGGCTGTCGGTAGCCCGCGCTGCTCTCGCTCTTATTATCTTGGGATATAGGTCGATAGTGCCGTGCGCGGCAACTATCATCGTCCCGCGGGCTTGAGAGTTTGTCTGTTACATCTTACGCCAAGCGGTGAAACTTTTGTACATGTAGCTAACCAGATTTTACATTTATTTAACAATTTATGATCCTACCCTCGCCCTTATCGTTTAAAAACCTACTGAAATATAATTGTCATGCTATCGATATCAATTAAATGTAATGCTCGTCAAAAAGCTTTCACCTACCTACGTATCTCACGTACATACTTACTAATGTCTGACCCAACAATTACCTACTTTACAAAACATTTCTTACCTCAATAGTTGTAACAAGCACTAAGCTTATAAAACGTAAGTTATATCTATTAACGTCTATTTCTAGTAAAAATCTACACTGAAAATTTTACTAATGTATTATGTGTCATGAAATAAAAAACTTTGTTGACGTTTTCTGGTAAGAGCGTGGATAACTTGCAATACTTATATGCAGGCAGGTGCATAAGTATTGCACCGTATTCTGTTAGTGCAACTATGTACTACGTATGAGACACTGATCAACTCTTCTGATGGTAATGATAATGTGAAATGATAATGTGGCAAAAACATTCGTCATTCATGGCGTAAGTACAATTGCTAATAGTCAATCTGTTTTTTAGGAGATGAACGAAGGTCACCGGCCATCACTGCTTTGCATAGAAGACCCCCTCACGGCCGGCAACGACATCGGACGTTCCAGCTACGGAGCCATTCAAGTTAAACAGGTACGGCTAATGTTGAATGTGCATTTAGTTGGACTATCTGATAGAGATTGATACACGGTGCGCTTCTATAATAAGCTTCCTGAAAATGCTACTAAACTACCAATTAAGAAATTTAAAGCATACATAAATGGTAGTCTTTTGAAGAAAGCTTATTGTAAAAGGATTCAAGTTAATTAATATAAAAAATACAGAAGATCTTTGGGGAATATCTACAAAGGTGCTGGGTGTCATTATCTTTTCTTTGGTCTTTGTTCAGAACAGACGTGTCCCAAATGTATATTTAAATAAACAAATAATCACTTGCTGACTCATGACCTCGTTTACTGTGCAGCAATCTGTGTCATACCTACTCAAGGTATAGGATATTATGTTTAGTGTCGTGAAAATGGACAATAATTATTAACTCTGTTTCACTTCAATACTACAAAATGGACAACAGTCCCTTCAACCGGAGCAGCAGGACAGCTCGCTCGCCGCCGCCTGCGGCCTCGCCTGCATCTGCACCCCGCCCTATAGCACCCGCCCTATAGCACCCGCCCTATAGCACCCGCCCTATAGCACCCGCCCTATAGCACCCGCCCTATAGCACCCGCCCTATAGCACCCGACCGAGAAGATGATGTCGTAGAAATTATTTCTACCCCTGAAATACAGAACTGGATAATGTCAATCGAGCAGTACCTAAACGAAGTATGTACTATTGCATCGGAGGGGAAACTGAATACAGAACAAAAACTTCGCATAAGTACTTTGTGTCGAAAAGTTGGTCATGGTACATCGCAGATGGCAGTGCAATACCAATCTCTTAAGCAGAAAGCCCTTCAAACCCACTCCGTTACTCAAGAACTGAAAGATAGACTTAATCTTTCTCAGCGGCTTCAAGAACTTAAAGAAAGTATTGACCAGTCCTCGAAACCCGTAGCAGGAACCTCTTTTGCCGATATGGTTAAAAATTGAACCAATAACTACATTAAGCCAATTAATCTTAGTTCAGTTGCCATTTATCCCAACGATAAGTTGAAATCAAGTGAAGATACAAAATCCCTTGTCCAGAAAATGCTTTGTCCTGAACGGATGAAGTTACACATATGAGGCCTTCGAAAAACAAGGAACGGAAGAATAATAATAAGCATTGAAACTAAAGATGACATTGAGAAGCTCAAGCAATCGATGCAGCTTAAAAACTCTGACCTTACGATCGATGAGCCATATAAACGGAAGCCCAGAGTTGTAGTTGTCGGTGTGCCTTCATCGATGGCTGAAAAAGAGGTTTTTACGTGTCTCTATCACCAGAATCTGGCCGATACACTTAAGAATTCTTCTCTTGACCAGTTTTTAACCTCCATTAGATTAAGCCATAAGTCAGGCAAGAGGACATCTGAGACCTGTAACTACGTCATTGAAGTACCTGCAGATATAAGAAAAGCCCTCATAACAAAAGACAGAGTTTATGTGAATTGGTCGTCTTGCCCTGTGCGAGACTTTACTTTAATCACTCGATGTTATAAGTGCCATCAGTATGGTCACGCGGCCAAGTCATGTCGGGATCCTACATACACCTGTGGCCATTGTGCTGCTCCACTGCTGCAGATGAACCAAAGTGCGCCACTTGCGTCCACTTCAATAAGCCGAGTAAACATTGTACAGGAACTGCTGAATGCCCGGCAAAAATAATAGCAGAAAAAAGGTACATTAACTCCATAGATTATGGAGGTGCCTAAGAATGCCTAAGAAGACTATTTGGATGCGTCATTTAAAATATTTCTAGTGTCGGTTCGTAAGTAAAAAAAAAAAAATTAAGACTAATCAATCACGATGCCCTACTAACCTTAAATTGTAAGTCAAGTTAAATAAACAACGTTTGCACATTTTCTAAGTTAAATAATTACACGTAGAAACTAGAAAAATACTTACGTATCATTACTTTGTTTACAATTACCAGTTTACAATTCCGCTAACTCGCAATTTGTTTATCATTTGTTTTGTGTTTATATTTTTATAATATTTGCATTATTTGTAGTTTTAAGTTTAGTTAAGATTTTTAATACTATTCTATACATCTAACAGAAAATAAAATGTCAATGTAGGTGATTATTTTAGAATCTATGAACCTAAGTAAGCTCTTCACGCCTGAGATACAGGATTACCTAGTTCAGGCTCGTATTATGCATACCTTTAATTAAATAAGTTTTAGAATTTTGTTATCAGATACCATGTAAATTTTGAATAAATATTATTATTATTATTATTATCATCTTAGATATTGTTTAGCTAATATTATTAATAGATGTATCGACGAGGGAGTTTTTCCCGATCTCATGAAAGACAGTAAACTCATTCCTATGTTTAAGTCTGGAAGTGAAAGTGATCTCGCTAATTATAGACCGATATCGATATTAACTGCATTTAAATCTTTGAAAAAATAATTCTTAATCAGTTATTATATCACTTTAATGTTAACAGCCTGCTACATAGTAATCAATACGGCGATTTACTAAAGGTCGATCAACAGCTGATGCGGGTATAGCGCTCTTATATTAGCGCTCTTATCTTATATCTTATAAAGCATATATTTGAGGCCTGGGAGAAGTCACAGGATGCAGTTGGGGTATTCTGCGATCTATCTAAGGCCTTTGACTGTGTGAGTCATGCAACCCTAATCACAACGTTAAAATATTATGGCATTAAAAACCGGGCGATTGACCTCATACAGTCTTATCTAATCCTATAGAGTCCAAAAAGTAGACGTGGGTGGTGAGAGGTCTTCAGGATCAATTATTGATATAGGGGTACCTCAGGGTTCGATACTAGGCCCTTTTTTATTCCTAGTATACGTTAAAGATTTACCTTTTATTGTAAAAAATATTTGTGATATAGTTTTATTTGCAGACGATACGTCTTTAATTTTTAAAGTTTATAGAGGTACAACCAGTATTTGCGATAACGTAAATGAATTGTTATCGTTAGTTCTTAACTGATTCACTGTAAATAATCTTTTGCTTAATTAAAAAAAACTAAATGTATCAAATTCACTTTGCCAAATGTTATTCATAGCCCGACCAACATTGCAATGAATGGCGAGGCAATGAATCTTGTAGATTCCACGATCTTCCTAGGTCTTAATATTGATGCAAAACTACAGTGGGGACCACACATTGAAACACTTGCTGGTAGGCTTAGTTCCGCTACATATGCAGTTCGTGCGATACGGTGGCTTACTGATGAAGCTACAGCTAGACTAGTTTATTTCAGTTACTTCCATAGTGTTATGTCATACGGCATCATTCTCTGGGGGAAAGCAGCTGATATTGGTAAAATATTTGTAATTCGAAAAAGGGCAATACATGCCATTTATAAAATGAAACCACGATAATCTTTGAGAGATATCGTCAAAGAAATTAATATTCTCACAATAGCTTCACAATATATATATGAAAATTTGTTATACACACATAAAAATAGAGATGGGATTCAGCAAAATAGTGACCTTCATAGAATCAACACTAGGAATAGACATAAATTATACATCCCTAGGTTTCGACTAGAAAAAGTAAATAAGTCTTTTATGGGGAACACGTTGCGCTTCTATAATAAGCTTCCTGAAAATGCAACTAAACTACCTTTAAGAAATTTAAAGCATGCATAAAAGGTAGTCTTTTGAAGAAAGCTTATTATAATATAAATGACTATATGTAGCTGTACGTTTTCCAAACATTCTAAAATAAAATAAAATATTAATAAGAATGCATGGCCTCATGTCGCTCTGCCGCATGCCGTCAGACAGTTAACCGACACACTTGAAATGTATAAACTCTCTTGTATTAGTATTTCGTAGTTAAGGTAGTTAAAAGATGGGTCATATAAACAAGCGCTAGGACCAAGACGAGTTTCTTGCCAATTCTTCTCGGGCTTGGGTTAGGATGAATTGGCACCTAAATTCACCTAGTATTTAAGACGTGTCAAAGTGATCCTTGTGATTGTATTGAATAAAGTATCTTTTGACTTTGACTTTGACTTGATTTAACGAAGATGTAGAACGAGGCTGAGTTTACAGTTTAGAACACGTCGCAAGAGATACGATAAGAAGATGAACTTGATAAGTACCTCAGAGCTTGGGTCTCAGATAAATTCTGACTAACTAACTTTGAATAGTCTTAAATGAAGTGAATGTAAAAATGTGCAAAATCAGAAAAACTCGTCGTTGAACCAATCGGCGCAAAACCGGGATGTCTGAATAGTTGGAAGAGAGATCTTTGACTAACAGTGGGATTCAATGGGCTAATAGTAATTTTATTATTTGCTAAACCTAAGTCTCAAAGTTAAAATAATGTTATTCAATTGAATAACAAAAACGCTAGGTGTATATATGTGCCTGTTCTATTTGAGCAAACAGAAATATTAGGCAGCAAAGTGTGGTTGATTTATATCGTTTTTGTATGATCCTTCTATTATATCGGTTTTATGTTAGAAAGTTTTGCTACGATATCAATAGCGTAATAACGAAGTAGCAGATTCTATTGAACTAACCGTACTAATAATTTGTTGGGGTTAGGAGCATTATGGAAAATTAATTGTTTCGAAAGTTTATTATAAAATACCGTAATAGATTATTTAGGTGACTAAAAAGCTAGAGACAAATATGATCCAACTCGACTCGGTAACCGTAATAATCTAGCTAAATCGAATCTATTTTATAAATTGGTATAGTTTAGTGCTATAGTCTAGTGCTAACGCTCTCTAAGTGATTTGGTGTTTCTTGCTGGTTAACGTTAAGACCGGGCAAGTTCCTTGCTGGGTTCGTCTTGATCTGGGGTTTTGAGGAACCGCTGAGACCAGCTGAGATCGCTGTTTGACCCACATGCTGCAAAGACAATAATTACCACCAGACTATACCAATTTATAAACTACTGTTCTGTATATGTTTTTCTGTTTTACTTTGTCTATGATGTTATTTTTGTTGTGTTTTCTGCGTGTTATGTGTTTTCTATTCTTTACTTTAATATGATAACCATGTTTACAAATACTTGTGTCATTACCATAAATAATTGTTGTGCGTCTAGCTGAATATAAATATGTAATGCCAGATATTTCACACAACATCATCTAGTTCCAAAGTAAGCAGAGTTTGCGTTAAGGGTACCACATGACCGATGTAAAAATCTTTTCTAAATACATATAACACATAGAAAAACATTCAGACCCGAGAGAATAATTGCAACTTTTTGCGCCTCAGGCGGGCCTCGGCCCGCTGCGCCACAGAGGTATCCCTAAGTGGGGTTAGATCGAGTTGTGCATTTTCCACTAATATCGATGAATACGTTGCAGGCGTTCGACTACGGCTACATAATCCTGCAGCAGGCGATCTGCTCGCGCGGGGCCGGGGGCGGCGGCGGGGGCGTGGGGGGCGCTGGTGGCGCTGGTGGGTCGGTGCTCGGGCGCGTGGTGCGCGTGACGGACCACGTGCTGCAGTACCGGCGCTGGGTGCGCGACACCTTCCAGCCGTACTTCTTCCCGCCGCGCGCCGCCCTGCTGCCCGAGTGCGCGCCGCCCTCCGCGCCGCCCTCGCCCGACCCCTCCGACACCGACCAGGTACCCGTCTACCTCCCCTCTACCTCCCCTCTACCTCCCCTCTACCTGCCCCCCTTCACACCCTAGCAGCGAGACCTAGCTCCTGTCACCTACCTCAGAATTACTCGCACATTTGTTCTTAGGGTCCAAGTGTGGTGTGTAACGTTAATGTAACGAGTGAATCCGATAGGATCGCATGTGAACGCTCGGCTATGTCGATTACGAACCAAAATTGATTCAGATCTCCTTAGTGTGTTTAGTGGCTGTTGACATACCTTCTGACCCATCTTAAGGACTCGAATGCTGTGATGTAACAAGTGGATCCTTTCGAGGTTCCTGATAGGTATCGGTGATCTTGAAAGTGTAAGTCGGTGGAGGTCCGGGTCCCGAATTTTATAAAGAGCCGTTCAACCGTGTAGCCGTGAAAGGGTAACGAACGAACAAGCAGGTAGACAAAAACGCTTTCCGATTTATAATATTTTTATATATATCCCGGTGGTGTGACGAATTTATCAGCTATGCATAGCTTATTCTGTCAAACTTATATGTAAAATTATGTGTGAAACTGATTTGTCAATGAAAATATTTTTATCGTCGATGGTCATGGTCATTGTGTCGGGTTCGTAGTCGAAGTCCAGTTCCTTCGTCCTCAGTATCTGCTTGTAGATGAAGGCGGACTTGCGCGGAGTCCGCGTACGCAGCGGACTCTCGTAGTCCACTTGGTAGAGGCCGAATCGTTCCCTGAAACACGAGTTGTGATCGTTTACTGCAATAAGAGACCACAGCTGACCTTCTGATCGCTTGATACCCGGTGTATTGTAAAAAATAATGTATTTTATGTGGATGTAGAGGTCTTAAAGTAATGCTTACGAATATCCAGATGCCCATTCAAAGTTGTCCATCAAGCTCCAGGCGGTGTATCCCCTGACATCGGAACCCTCCTCCATAGCATCCAACATGGCTGCCAGGTACCCTCTGTAGTACATAACACGGTCTTCGTCCACCAAGCCGATGCTAGAAGACATCCCGTTTTCAGTGATGAAAACCGGAACATTGTCGTAATCTTCGCGTATTTGCTGTAGCAGCTTGGTGAAGCCCCATGGCACGAACTGTAAGATAAAATCGCAAACGTGGTTATGTACTAGCATTGTGTGATGCGATAACTTAGCGTGATCGAATAAATGACCATTGTATAGTCTGACTCTCCAATCTTCCATTCGCTCAGCTGATACATGAGCACTTCTAAGTCGTCGTCGGACGACGGCGCCTCATAGTGGCCAGCAGCAGACTCGTTCCTGTACACCAAGTATGTGCTGTAATGGTTCAACCCGAAAACGTCTGATGTTCCGCGGATGTATTCAATCTCTGAAAAGGCGAAATCACGTACATCACAGAACTATGGTTCGATGTCCAAGTATCTGAACATAATAAATGGAACAGCTAATAACGTATTGGTACTGGTATGTTGTGACTCCGGTCTCGTTGCTCACCTTCCGCCGTGAACTCCTGAAGTCTGGTCCTAGGGAACCCTTGTTCCGCGCTCTTGGCTGCCACGCGCTCCTTCACAATCGGAGGGTAGTCACCGGTCTCGGAGAATATAGGATGAGCGTACATTGCCCACTGCAAACAGACATATGTGTACAAGTGCAGTTACTTTTGATGCAAGCATTGTGTTAGTATCTACTGCGTCATGTTAACTTGATTTTTATACCTAATTTTAGAAGAACCCTGATATGTCAACATTGTAAAGTTTCTGGATTTAAAAACTTAGAGCTACTTACAAGAAACTGATTAGCATCGTGGGCTGCCAGCACATCTGCTTTGCTGGTACTGGCCGGTTCGTACCACTGGGCACTCAACGATATAAAAATACAACCTCCATCTCTCCTGAATTCTTCATCATAAATATGATAAACTTCCGCATGCGCTAGGAGCACGTTCTTCGTGCACATGTACTCTGCTATACCTTTGATGTTCAACCTTGGAGCAAAAATGTCGTTTCCATAACCAAAGTAACAAATCTGATATGGCTCGTTTATGGTTATAAAATATTTGACCTTGTCACCGAATAGTGTAAAAATGACTCTTGCGTAGTCGGCAAACCAGTCGACTATAAGTGGGTTCGTCCAGCCTCCCATATCTTGAAGCTTCTGCGGCAGATCCCAGTGGTATAACGTGACCATCGGTTCTATGTTGTACTTTAGCATTTCATCGATCAATCTGTTGTAGTAGTCGACTCCAGGTTGGTTGATTTCGTCAGGGAAACTACTGGGTAGAATCCTGGTCCACGATATAGAGAACCTATAGAAGTCTAAGCCGAGCTCTCTCATCATTTCCACATCGCGTTCCACTTGGTGGTAGGAGTCGTCGGCGATGTCGCCGGTGGAGCAATTTCTTATCACGCACGGGTCCAGATGGCTCATGTGGTCCCAGATGCTCGGAGTTTTGCCTGGAAATATACCAATCATGTTGACGGGAATAAAGCAAACGTTTGAAGTAAATTAAATATGTTACCATCTTCGTCCCAAGCCCCTTCCACTTGGTAGGAGGCGGTGGCGGTCCCGAACAGGAGTCCCTCGGGGAGGCGCCTCGCCCCGCGCGCGCCCGGCTTGCACGAGCACAGCGCCGCGCATCCCAGTCTGATAACATGTCAACCATTTCATTATTATATTCATTAGAAGACGCGCTGTGCCCATACACGCTAATCCTACCTACATCTTGGATTTGAGTCTTAAGCTGGAATTAGATTGGGGATTTGCTGCGTAGGGTTTTACCTTGATCGCTAGTAGTAGGCGACATCATAGGCATCCTACTATTAACTAAGTGATAGAATGTTTTATTTAGTAAAATTACCGCTTCGTAAAAACACCCTCATAAACACTACTTACAGTAATAAGCCGCGGTACATAGTGTGGCCGGTCTCCGTCCTAGTGTTGCGGCTGTCACGATGCACAAGTTTTTATACTCGTATATTGTGGGTTCTATGAACTTATCGTGCTAACTTGTCAATGTGTCATCCATAACTTAAGATAACGATCATTTGTAGATCTCAATACAAATAACTAAATAAGCTTATCGGTTATTTGCTATAAATATATTAATGATCATGAAATTCTGATATAATGATTTCTATATTGTAGAAATAATTATCAATGATTCCTAACCGACTAGAGGGTTATAAATTCGGTTGTATTTTTTTTGGTGTTACTTTATAGCTCTGTCATTTATATAACGATTTGAAAAAATATTTTATCCAAGTAAACGAAATTTCGTATTTTAAATGTAAAGTCATTTTGTGGTATCTTACTTTTTTTTAAAGCAACGAATCCCCAAAAAAATTACCGTGTTATTGTTTATTCGATATTTATCGTGATCTGTGCAGATTATCCCCAGCTGTCGCACTCAAGTGTTTCCCTACCTACAGACAACTACTGACACTGATCATTTAATGCGCGGATATAGTATTTTCATCTTTGGTATTATGTCATTAAGCCAGTTAACCACAATCTTCAGGATCAAATATTGATATAGGGGTATCACAAGTTTCGATACTAGGCCCTTTTTTATTCCTAGTATTATACGATAACGATTTATTGTCTTAAGCGTTTTTAGGGTTCCGTAGCTAAATGGCAAAAAACGGAACCCTTATAGATTCGTCTGTCTGTCCGTCCGTATGTCACAGCTACTTTTATCCGAAACTATAAGGCATATACTGTTGAAACTTGGTAAGTAGATCTATTCTGTGAACCGCATTAAGATTTTCACACAAAAATAGAAAAAAAAAACAATAAATTTTGGGGGTTCCCCATATGTACTTAGAACTGAAAATAAATTTTTTTTTTCGTCAAACCTATGCGTGTGGGTTATCTATCTACCTATCTATCTATCTATCTATCTATCTATCTATCTATCTATCTATCTATCTATCTATCTATCTATCTATCTAGGTCTTCAAAAACGATATTGAGGTTTCTAATAATATCATTTTTAGACTGAATAGTTTGTGCGAGAGTCACTTTCAAAGTGGTAAAAAGTGTGTCCCCTGCCCCCTGTCTCTAAAATAAGAGAATGATAAAACTAAAAAAAATATATGATGTACATTACCATGCAAACTTCCACTGAAAATTGGATACTGAATACGTCATAAATCGTAAATATCAATAACTTGATTTAAAAATAAACACTATTATTAAAACATCGATCAAAGTTACAACGAACTACAAGAACCTTTATATTATGTTACTTGCTGCTACGGAACCCTTCATGGGCGAGTCCGACTCGCACTTGGCCGCTTTTTGTAGAGTATTTGTTATTATATTATAGTTGTTATCTGTTTTACTGTTATTATTGGGTTTCTATTTTATTGACTTACATCATAAAATTAGCATATATAAAATGAGAATAAAATAAGTATTTGTTGAGTAGTTTAAATAAAAAGTAGGTAGGTATCATGGACCTAGCCCAGTCTCTACCCATTTGAGAAACTATCCTTTGTGATCTGTATCGGGCTTCAAACTACCTATGTACCTATTTTTGTAAAAAAAATAGTGATATAGTTATATTCTATAGTTTAATATAGATGGCAAGGACAAACTGTACTTATACTGAAACTGTACAACTGTACATACATGCAGTCGTTGTGTTTGAATTGAATAAAAGACAAAAAAAAATAGCTCTTTTAAGGCTAATTATTTATGGCTTGACTCCTTTATTATTACATTTTATTGTCTTTTATAATAATAATAATTATTATTATTATTTATTTATTTAATAAAACAACAAGGTCCAGATGGTGAGTAAAACTTAAAGTTAGGAGTTATTACTTAATAACTAAAAGAGATTTTGTCCTCTGGGTGAGCTGACACATCAGAGGACATTCAAAGTTGTTTGCAATAATTTTCAGAATGCCGTTGCTTTCAGAAAGTCACTACTTAGTCGAGTGCGCGGAAGCCCGCGCACTCGACTAAGTAGTGACTTTAACAACCTCGCTAAAATTAGCAAATTATATGTAAGGGTAGGACTGATATTAATAATCCGTTGTTTGCTGCTGAATATGTTTATTAAGTTTTGATTATCTGATCAGTGTCCTTCGTCGATGGTCATGGTCCTTGTGTCGGGTTCGTAGCCGAAGTCCAGTTCCCTTGTCCTCAGCATCTGCTTGTAGATGAAGGCGGACTTGCGCGGAGTCCGCGTGCGCAGGGGACTCTCGTAGTCCACTTCGTACAGCCCGAATCGTTCCCTGAAAAAGATGTCGTAGAAATAAATGCATTAAATAAAAATTTGTAGACAATTTTACACAGCAGCATCTAGTTTCGATCTTACGTATATCCCAGCATCCATTCGAAGTTGTCCATCATACTCCAAGCAGTGAACGCTCTGATATCCGACCCCTCTTCTATAGCATCCAGCATGGCCGACAGATATCCTCTGTAGTTCTGAATGCGGTCTTCATCTTCCAAGCCACCGAAAGTTGAGAACCCGTTTTCGGTGATGTAGATGGGAGGGTTGTTGTATTCCTCACGTATGTTCGTAAGCAGGTTGTAAAAACCCCATGGAACGGACTGAAAATAAAATTGATGATATTCGAATATTAAAACTCTTTAATACTCTTGAATGAAATCATGTTTATTTTACCACTTTACCATTGCATTGAATTCTTACTTTGGTAAACTCTGACTCTCCAATCTGCCACTCATTCAGCTGATACGTGAGCGTTTCCATATCGTCGTAAAACGACGGCGCCTCATATTGGCCAACCGCAGACTCGTTCCTGTACACCAAGAGCGTACTGTAATGGTTTAACCCGAAAACGTCTGACGTTCCGCGGATGTATTCAATCTCTGGAAAGTCGAAACAATCATATGTAGATGCATTTAGAAGTTAAATATCTAATACACTTTAGGCGACCTAGGTCCGTTTTACGTAAGTGTACATTTTGGGCTCACCTTCCGCCGTGAACTCCTGAAGTCTGGTCCTAGGGAACCCTTGTTCCGCGCTCTTGGCTGCCACGCGCTCCTTCACAATCGGAGGGTAGTCACCGGTCTCAGAAAATATTGGATAGCTGTACAAAGCCCACTAAAAACATTTTCTCATGTTAATGCTAAATTACGATACTTAATTGAGACGCAATTTACGCTCGCTGACATAACACATAATAAAAAATGGAATCTTCTAATTTAAAAATGTGCTGTCACTACTTCTTACCATAAACTGATTGGTTTCATAAGCTGCGACCACGTCTGCTTCGCTGGTACTGGCCGGTTCGTACCACTGAGCACTGCACGATATGAAGATAACTCCTCCATCTCTCCTAAATTCTTCATCGTAAATATGATAAGCCTTCGCATGCGCTAGGAGCAAGTTCTTCGTACACATGTACTCTGCAATACCTTTAAAGTTCACCATTGGTGCTTTGGTGACGTCTCCGTAACCTTGATAACAAATCTGGTATGGCTCATTAATCGTAGTAAAGTATTTGACCCTGTCACCAAATAATGTGTAAATGACTCTTGCGTAGTCGGCAAACCAGTCTACTATATGTGGGTTCGTCCAGCCTCCCATATCTTGAAGCTTCTGCGGCAGATCCCAGTGGTATAACGTGACCATTGGTTCTATGTTGTACTTCAGCATTTCATCGATCAATCTGTTGTAGTAGTCGACGCCAGGTTGGTTGATGTTATTAGGGAAACTACTGGGTAGAATCCTGGTCCACGATATAGAGAATCTATAGAAGTCTAAGCCGAGCTCTCTCATCATTTCCACGTCGCGTTCCACTTGGTGGTAAGAGTCATCGGCTATGTCGCCGTTCGAACAATCCTTAGTCACACACGGGTTCACGTGGGTCACATGGTCCCAGATGCTTGCAGTTTTGCCTGGGAATTAAAGCAATATATATATTATCTCAGTGACAATACCAAATTTGTTTTTAATAAGAACCTTACCATCTTCATCCCAAGCCCCTTCCACTTGGTATGCGGCGGTGGAGGTACCGAACAGGAATCCCTCGGGGAACCGTCTCGCGTCTCGCCGCGCTCCGGCCTTGCACTCGCACAGCGCCACACACGCTATCAACAGTCTGAAAACATAATCATTTATAGCCTATTACCTGCTGCACTCGTGTTACTTACATAATAGGCATGTCTGTCCACAAGATACAATCTCAATTCTCCATTCCCAATCTACATTCAGCCGTTAGCTGTGAAGTGGTATCAATCAGACAGACAGACAATTTAGAATTTGTAATATAAACATGTATTCTTAAAATTGACGGAGCTAAGCACTGTAAATCGTTTAGCACAGTCCTATAAACAGGTACTTACAACACACCGCGATACATAATACAACTTTTAGGTGTTCCTCTGAAAATATCTCGAAGATGCAGCTCCTTTTATACTGATTGTATCTATGCCAAAGATATTGTAGGATTATGTCTTTATCTTGTTAAATCCTGTCATTCATAATAAAGATAGCAGTGATAGATTTCACGTGCAAACAAACTGGTTATAAATTATGGTTCGATGTGATCTATATAACTTTTGTGTTATCATTACTGTGCACTCTATTCGCCACGTTGGATTTTGTTACCAAGAGATTGAAAGAAGGATAAAAGAGCCAGGAATCCTCGCCTAAAGTTTGTCATATGGGACCTCATTACTAAGCCTCGGCCCTCCGCGCGCATCTCTCGTAGCAAATTTAGAAAAAAACATTCCGGTGCCATATTTTAAATAACAGAGAGCGTGTACTTCTTTAAATAACAAACATATCACTACGCCCAACTTTAATAATAATATATGGGTTTCGCACATCGATATCTAGGCGTCTAGACTATACCGACATCCCAAATAGGTTTTAAAATACCTATTTTTGTTTGTAATTTTGTTCGTTTGGTTAAAGGAGGTAATCTTTAAAAGTATTAAACCTATTCTCATAATTATCTAACTAGCTGCTGCTCGCGGCTTCGCGTGGTACCTACATAAACAGTACCCTATGTCCTTCTCCAAGGTCCCATATATACCAAAATTTATCAAAGTCGGTTCAGCGGTTTAGGCGTGAAAACGTAACAAACCGACAGATAGATAGAGTTACTTTCTTGGATGTATAATATTAGTTAGATAGCTATAGCTAGCGATAGGCTATGGATTGTTTAAATAAATATCGAATAATAAAATAAAATAATAAGAATAGGTTATGAATATAAATTATTATGCAAAACGCGGCTTCCGATGATAATACACGTTGGAACTATGGAGTGTGCAGCTAGTACATAATAGAAATAGAAATATTTATTGCATTTATGTTGTTACAGTAAGATGGTAATATATTGTTTTAGTCTCAAACATAAACCCTGTTAGGGCACAGCAATACTTAACTAGGGGCGCTATTACTGTACTTTAATAACTAATTAACTACTACCTTAACTAATAACGTATTATAACTATTAGCGTAAATACTACAATATTGATAAGTTGATCCTATATTATCAGTATAATATAGGATCAACTTATCAACATTGTACTGATTAATATACTGGTTGCATACAAGATATGTGGAAAAGATACATTTTATCGGTTAGGTACTCCGAAATTGTGATGATATTATGAGGTTTCATAAACACTATCATAAATGGGACAGTTTAAGGATAAAAAAGAGGAAGGTCACTACATTACTCAAGTAATGTGCTACATAGCCAGATTAAATTAGAGAAAGTCGTTGTCGTGTCGTATTAGGAGGTCAATGAGGCCACGCTGGAGAGGAACTGGAACGAGAGCATAGCTCTTAAATTAGAAGAAGAATATCCAATGTTTAGGACTAGTGGAAATCACGCGATTTCATTCCCGTAAGGTTTCATCTTCTGAATCCTTAGTGCGCCACCGTTATATCTCAAAAGGCAGTCATTCAGTTTGTTAATCCCTTAGATTATATCTAAAATCTCCATCATGACTTGGCGAGGCTCTACGTCCCCAACAACTATTGCAGTAACAGAAAGCACCGGCTGTTCCAGTAACCTTCTTCTCGCACGGTTGCGTTCGCACAGTCTCCCATTGCACGTACTCTTTCTGCGCTGAATGCTCTCTTGAATGAGAACCCTCATGGAATGTGATTCTATCTGTATGTCTGAGGTTCTGTGAGAAGTCTGTTTGAGTGTGTAGGTAGATGCTTACTTTACTACCAATTTAATATTTATATTTTGTATTATCATTTAAGATTTCTATTATTGTTCTTGACATGTTCATGTGACATGTTAATTAGTGTTATTGACATGTTCGTATTAATAAGTAAATATATATAGGTAGGTACTTAGATTGTTTTAATTTAGTGATTTTGAATCATCATGTATCTCATTTGTTTGACTTGTTTTTACATGTTCAACGTTAACCAACTACTCGCTACATCATCGTCAGCGTCACACTCGTTCAATAGACCGATGATCGTTACGAGGGCGCTACAGACTGTGTTGTTGGATAGTTCATTATCATGTCTATGTACACAATATGCAAATGATCAAAATAAGTGCTGTGGTAACTAATATTATAATCTAGCTGACCCGTGCCCACTTCGTTAGGCGGTTACAACTTCACAAAAATATTAAAGTACTAATATAGCTATTAAAAAAAATATAGCTATTCAAATTATTGTGATAATTACAGAGATTAACTAAGTTACAGATAAATATTGATAGATGGCGCTAGCTGCCCGTTCCCGTTACCGTGGTTTTTCTGAACATTTTAAAGTAATAATATCACTATTAAAAAATAGATAGCTATTCAAATTATTGTAATAATTACAGAGATTAACAAAGTTACAGATAAATATTGATAGATGGCGCTAGCTGCCCGTTCCCGTTACCGTGGTTTTTCTGAACATTTTAAAGTAATAATATCACTATTAAAAAATAGATAGCTATTCAAATTATTGTAATAATTACAGACATTAACTAAGTTACAGATAAATATAGATAGATGGCGCTAGCTCCCGTTCCCGTTGTTTTTCCGGGATAAAAAATAGCCTATATCCTAATCCCAGTTACTAACTATTCATTTTTAGTTTCATCCGAATCGGTCTAGCGGTTCTTGAGTTATAAGTGGTGTGACTAAAACGACTTTCTTTTATATATATAGATATGGTATGCTCATGTGACTGCCGTTTGTTACTATGTACATACCTACATACTAAACCACGCGTCAAACTACAACTAGCCATTTTACTACTAGTAGAGATTTACGACGAAAGAAAGTGAGTACCTAGCCTAGACAAACCGTCTCAGGTTTTAAGATATAATGGCTACCAAAGTCATTGTACAGTTTTAGTGTTTTAAATAAATTTAAAAAAATGTTTGCTCTTGCTTTAAAATGTAGACACCCTTCTCGAGAATAGTCTATTAAGAGTGTTATCGTTTGTAGTGGTTCTAAAATCTAATCAAAATTGACAGATATCACTTTCAAGTGTTTGTTTATCGCCTGAATTATACATAGTAGTTCTGCGATAAATCTAAGTTCAAGAGGCCGGCTACGTCGTAGGGACCATCCAAAATTAACATTAAAATAAATAAATATGTGTAAAAGGTACGAGTATGGATCTGCACCAATGAAATCCAGTTTAAATTAAAAATTAGTTTATTATCAGATTATCCATTATTTATTACATATCAGTGTATTTAAACATATCAGTGTTGATGGTCGTGGCCGTCGATGGTCATGGTCCTTGTGTCGGGCTCGTACTCGAGGTCCAGTTCCCTCGTCCTCAGCAACTGCTTGTAGATGAAAGCGGACTTGCGCGGAGTCCGCGTACGCAGGGGACTCTCGTAGTCCACTTGGTAGAGGCCGAATAGCTCACTGAAACATGAAGTTTTCATTCGTTACAACAAAACGTGAGGTATATCATAGAATCACAAGAAACCAGGACAGAATTGTATTGCCTAAAGTTCCAAAGACGAGTATGTATATAAATAGTAGCTATGCAATATGCGGGAAAGTATAAAATTGCATACATGACTACATAAAAAAATTACCATTAAATAAATTTATTACGGAACTCAAGACCTGGTTACAAGCTAAAGGTTTTTATAACGTATCTGAATTAATAAAATGACATAAATTTAATTAAGTAATATTCCTAAGTGACGTTTATATTGAATTATTATTAAAACCTGTAATATACCTACAATAAATGAATTACAAATTACGTTTCATCCTTAGGCTGGTTATCTAGTCTACAAAATAACTATTCGTATGAAACTTACGTGTATCCTTGCATCCATTCAAAGTTGTCCATCAAGCTCCAAGCCGTGTACGCTATGACATTACATCCCTCCTCCATAGCATCCAACATGGCCGACAAGTATTCTCTGTAGTACGTGACGCGGTCGTCGTCCTCTAAGCCGCCGTGGGATGCGATACCGTTCTCAGTGATGAAGACAGGAGGGTTGTCGTATACTTCACGAATGTACGACAGCAGCTTGTGGAAACCCCATGGCACAGACTGTGAAATAAAGCACCATATTTTATGGACCCATTTGATGTATACCTAGTTTGACGATTATTAAAACCTTATACATAGTTTAGTAAGGACTTTATGTTTGGTCTGTTTACATGCTTAAATGCACTGTACTGAGTACTGTATTCCCACCATAGTAAAGTTAGAGTCGCCAATCATCCACTCGCTCAGCTGATACATGTTCACTCCCAGATCGTCGTTGAACGACGGCGTCTCGTAAAAGCCGACAGCAGACTCGTTCCTGTACACCAAGCTTGTGCTGTAATGGTTCAGTCCAAAAACGTCTGCCGTCCCGCGAACGTACTCAATCTCTGAAAATATAAATTATTTATACAGGGTGGGCCAGAGTAAAGTTCACTTTTGAAACCTTTATAAAAAAAGACTGATAGTACTAAAACAATTTATTTAAAAAGTAACTTAATGTAACATTATTATAATTTATTTTTTGAAAACAACATCATCTAGATGTGCTCCCTCTCGTCGGGAGCACTCTTCCAAGCGGTGTTTAAAATTTTCAAAAACGCGCTGGCACGTTGCTGTTGATATAGCCGCCATTTCCGTTCGAATGTTTTCTTTCAAGGCGGTAATTGTCTCTGGTTTATTGGAGTAAACGTTATTTTTGAGGTATCCCCACACAAAAAAATCCGGTGGAGACAAGTCGGGGCTTCGTGGTGGCCACTCGATATCACCCCTCTTAGAGATCACTTTACCGGGGAACATCTCCTTTACGACCTCCATACTGGCATTAGACGTGTGGCAGGTGGCGCCATCCTGCTGGAACCAAGTCAGGGAGTTGTACTCCTGCAGCCCAGCAAGAGTTGGTCTTAAAAAATCTTTTAGCATTTTGACATATCGCTCCGTATTTACCGTCAATGCTTGGCCGCTAGAATTTTCGAAGAAATAAGGCCCAATGAGCCCTCTAGCTGAAACCGCTGCCCAAACCGTCACTTTCTGGCAATGAAGAGGCTTTTGATGTTTGCGTGAAGGCTGTTCAGCGCTCCAATAACGGCAATTTTGTTTATTTACAAATCCGCTCAGGTGAAAATGGGCTTCGTCTGAGAAAAGGATGTTCCCGAAGTTGGAAAACCGCTCTAACATGATGGAAGAAAATCTCTCTCTTTTTGTATGGTCATCAGGGTTGAGTTGCTGGACTAATTGGATTTTATACGGATGAAGCTTTAAATCGTGTAAAATTCGTCGTAAACTGCTTCTTGAAATTCCCATAGCTGCCGAACGTCGCCGTGTAGAGAGTTCCGCATTTTGCTCAACAGATTGATTAACCTCTTCAATCGCTTGCACTGTGCGTACTGTGCGGGAACGACCTCGACGTTTCTTAGGAAGCGTCGAACCAGTTTCTTGGAACCTCTTTAGCCATTGCTTAAGTAACTGAGTGCTAGGACACTGGCGGATACTTCGTAAATTAAATTTAACTCTGAACTTACGCCGCGCAACAATATAAGAACGACCATTTTCGTAAAACGCTTGAATAGCGAACGCGCGATGCTCACCCGTGAACGGACTCATGGCGACTAAAAATGCGAGAGGCGCGGCAACCGATCATACCCCGCGCACCCCGCTACCTGCCGCGAGCAACGGTTTTTTTTGACAAGGGAAAGTGAACTTTATTCTGGCCCACCCTGTATATAAACTTTCATGTATGATAACATGTATGACATGTTCTTACGTTACCTAGGTCTAGGCCGAGTTATCTCGAGTTCTTTCGATTTTGTAAGAACGATTTTGTAAATGTGGCGATACCTACCGATAAATAAGATGTATGCTAACCTTCTGGTGTGAACTCTTGAAGTCTTGTCCTAGGGAACCCTTGTTCCGCGCTTTTGGCTGCCACGCGCTCTTTCACAATCGGGGGGTAGTCACCGGACTTGGAGAATATCGGATGAGCGTATATAGCCCACTGAAAAACAAAATTCAAATTAAAAACATGAACATAGCGAGCCGCGTCTCTGTAAAAAGGATAAGGATCAAGTGATCGTATATATTTGAAAATCTACAACCACTCACCATGAATTGATTAGCGTCGAATGCTGCGGTCACGTCCGCTTCGCTTTCAGTTGCCGGCTCGTACCACCGGGCGCTGTACGATATGATAATAGCCCCTCCATCTCGCCTGAATTCTTCATCGTAAATATGGTAGGCTTTCGCGTGCGCTAGCAGCAAGTTCTTCGTGCACATGTAATCTGCTACACCTTTGATGTCCAGCATTGGTGCGAGGTTGACATTCCCATAGCCTAAGTTGCAAACCTGATAGGGCTCGTTCATAGTTATAAAGTTTTTGACTTTGTCTCCGAATAGTGTAAAAATGACTCTTGCGTAATCGCCAAACCAATCGACTATCGCTGGGTTCGTCCAGCCTCCCATATCTTGAATCTTTTGCGGCAGATCCCAGTGGTATAACGTCACAACCGGTTCTATGTTGTACTTCAGCAGTTCATCGAGCAACTTGTTGTAGTAATCGACTCCTGGTTGGTTGATGTTGTCAGAGAAACTACTGGGTAGTATCCTGTTCCATGAAATAGAGAATCTATAGAAGTCCAAGCCGAGCTCTCTCATCATTTGCACGTCACGTTCCACTTGATGGTAGGAGTCGTCAGCGATATCGCCGTTGGAGCAATCCCTAACTGCACATGGGTTAGTGTGAGTTAGATGGTCCCAGATGCTTGGAGTTTTGCCTGAACATTAACACAATTACGATAACGTGAAACAATCAATGTTTGAACTTCAGTACAGGTTTCTCATGGTTTCTAATCTTGAATCCAATTTAGACCCAAAAAAGTAAATATTTTTTATCATTTTCCTTTTTTCTATAACTTACCATCTTCATCCCAAGCCCCTTCCACTTGGTAGGAGGCGGTGGCGGTCCCGAACAGGAATCCGTCGGGGAACCGCCTCGCGACGCGCGCGCCGGGCTTGCACTCGTACAGCGCCACACATACTATCACCAGTCTGAAAACATTTAAATATAGAAAAGTTTGAACTTTTAGATCTATTGAATGATCGCGAAAAACATTAAAAAAATACTTACAATAATCCTCGTAACATGTTGCTGCCGATCTCAGGTCTACTGAAGAGTCCCCCCAACGTACAGAGATATTTATACCTATATCTATTTATACCTGGAAATTCTAGCTTTTACTTGTCAAATAACTTCTTTACATATCAACAATGATATTATCTTTAATCTTCTAAATATGTATATAAAACGGTTAGGTATTCGTATTACTGACTGATAATCACCGCACAGTAGTAGCAACATCCAGAGACCAATAGAGACTATCAATCTTCCTTTCTGGTTTTGATGTGCAATATTCAGTTCAACCTTTAGGAGGGTGTAGCCCTCCTAAACTAATACAAGAGTTACAAATTTGCGGAAGTTCCACTAGTTATCAATGAAGACGTCAAGAAAAACAAATCCGAATTAAACTCTTCATGAGATGTGTTCCGCTCTTCTCGTTTACAGGTGTTTATAAAAGACATTTGAAAATTTCACTTGAGGTAGAGTAATTATATTATGTATGGTACGAAATGCTCATGGACAAAGTCGCGGACTACCTACATAGTACATAATAAAATTCGGCCAAGTGTAACTCAGACATGTACTAACCGAATGTTTCGTATATCATAATGAAGCTATCGAAATATGCAAATATTTGTAAATAAAAGTATGACGTGGTCTCAGAAATATAGAAACCTCATGACAAAGAACAAAAGTCCTGGTTTCTTTGGCAAATAAATAATAGTTTAAAAAAACTAAAAAACACGCTTTTTTTTTAATAAAACATTTTTTTCTTACCTACATTTATTAAATTTAATTTCAATTGTCTTAGTTTGGTTTTCTATATTAAGCGTGTTTTTTAGTTTTTTTTAAACTATTATTTATACTCTACTTTTTAGTTTTAGGATAATACATTTTTTTCGAATTATTGCATTGTCATCGGTCTTTGACAGGTGTGCAAAATTTTAATGAAATCTGGCCGTTTAAAGTAGGTCAAAATTGCGTCCTAAGGAGTCGGTTACAAACATACATACAAGTGAAGCTAATATAAAGCTTATAAAAAGGTTTAACTTTTACCATTTTGGTTATAAACCCGAAATATCTATTCCAAAATTGTAACAGTCCTAGAATAATGATTGTGTTATCGCTTCTCCGTTGTGATAATCGTGTCGGTTGTCAGAGACATGCGCGGTTTAAGCGGTGCCCCCTGTTAAGATCTTACAATCTTACTTGTCAATCAATACAAGAGATGGATAGAATTGAGCTGCTTTTGACATTTTGTCTTCAAAGCATTAAGCCGCTATCGCCTTGGATATTATAGTCTCCATAGTCGTGTTTAGTTGTTTATTGCTTTAAAATTCAATTTTACGAAATTTCCATGAAACGACAGTTCTCGCCTGCGCGGACTTTCTCATTTTTAAATATTTGTTATCCAAGGGTTCAGTATCGCCACACCACTGGTACCTTCATCAAGACTTCGACCACATACTGATTTCTACTTTTAGCATAAACACCTTACACATTAGTAGACATTTTCCGTGGAAAACCCGTATCTCATGTTTGTAGGGGGATGTTGCACAACAAATAAATATTGGTGAACAATCCACACAACACTAGCTCCAAGCTAAGCATATCTTGTAATATGGAAACCATATAACTGATAGAATAATGTTCAATACTGATAATCCAATCCACAACCTACAAAGCAGAAGCTGCCGACCGAAGGCACCAACCGAGCTCCAAGGTTTGTCATCTGTTTTCTCTGAAGACAACAGCGACATCGGTCAAACCTTCTGGTCACATGATCTAGGACCACACAATATCTATCAGTGCAAGTACACAATGCGTTCTTCACGAAAACATTTTATAAACAGCGAATCTAGCTACGACTCAATAACGTGCAATTCAGCTCGCACAAGCGCTCAGTGCCTAACATTATTTACCCACATAGTGGCTTTCTATCGCGTAACTCAATCTCGTCTTGCGAGGCACTTCTCTAAAGATTAGCCCAACAGGTTGGGTACACCGATGTAACCGGAACAACTAGATGGTGAAGTTACTAAGTGAAGTGTTGTGTTGTGTGACAGGAGTGGTCGGACGGCGGATGCGGCGCGGATGCAGACCCGCCGCTGTCGGCGCTGCAGTGCTCCTCGCCGACGCCGCGCCGCGTCTCCGCGCACCAGAGCCTCATCATACACCACATCACCAGCAACAGCGACTTCAACAACATCCCCTCAGGTATCTACTCCATACTCCATACTCCATACTCCATACTCCCTCTACAACATGTACTCAAGGCGTTCGATGAGTTTGCCTGCCAACCCAGAGTGTGATGTTGCGGATGAATGGAAGAGACTAATGTTCTTGTGCTTGAGGTATCGAGAATGACGGATGATTAGAATTTGACGTTGTATTACTGATATTTTGATATTATATCTACTAATCTTTATTGGGACAGAAAAATTCGCCAACTTGCTTCCATCCGCACCGGGACGGATGGTTGAAAGTTTCTACTTCGGGCGCTTCGGACGCACAGCGTGATCGCCCCGGTGTCGGTGGTAGCTCGAGTTACTATCTATCTTTTTCATATGTCTCCCGAGTGATTAATCGAAACAATTAAATTCTGTAGCAAAAGTCGGTCATAGTGGATGACAGCGCAGCGTCAGTTGTTCTGCATCCGAGCAGTAGCGCCCGAGCATTGCTGTGGTTAGATTTGAAGGCTAGTTTGATTACATGGCGAATGAGACAAATTAAATGCGCCATACATAACTTAAGACTCCGCGATATCCCTCAGATGACAATTTCCCAGCTGATTAGAAGACAAGTGTACGACAAAACACGGTACGAGTCAATATGCTCTTTTGAATACTTCTGTTTGAGCTAAACGATAGTAATACTGCTCGATGGCACCGCACAATGAAACTCCTCATAAATGCACGGCGTAGCCGGAAGGACTTAGCGAAGTTCACTTTAGTAGTCCCGGAAGAGTTCGTTCAAGAATCAATTCAACATCTAGAAAGGCTAGATAACTCGAATCAACGCTAAACGATATTCATGATATTTTGCATCCATCTATATTGACAATACATCTGATCCGCATCACATAACAGGTGTAATACAACGGTACAACGGCGGCGGCAACAACCCCGCCAACGAGCGAGTGAACGATCGCGTCGCCGGCGACAGAGCGACCGGCGAGCGAGTCGGCAACGAGCGAGGCAACGGCGTCGCCAACGAGCGCGGCGGGAACAACGCCGGCGCGGGAGACTCCAACTCCAACTCCAACAAGCGCGCGCCGCGCTCCTTTACCTCCAAGCAGAGGAGGTACGCGGGCGGCTCCTCGTCGCCCACAGCCCCCCCGCCCCCGCCCCCGCCGCCGCCCGCGGCGCCTCGCCCGCGCCCTCGCCCTTCCGACCAGCGACACCACAAGAAGCGACGCCACAACTTCACGCCGCACCCGCAGCGATGACGTCAGCGCAAGCCGCGAGACTAGCGACCGCTCGCTCGCCTCCGCCCCGCCTCGAGAGAACCGAACACCGATGGCACCCCGCAGACGCCACCGGCTTTAAGTTTCGCCGTGCCGTTATTTTGGCACTTATGTGTTCAAGGAAGAGTGAAATATCAGTGCGTTGAAGTTTTGTTGCGACATCGTATCGCTCTGTGTTCTGCTGCGCCTGGCCGTTGTAAATCTCAGCCTTGTGGACTTGGAAGTCGTATCGAGTGTGATGCGAGTGTTGTGGGAACTATAATTTAGTTAGTAAATACAACGCTTTGATATTCATATTGTGTAATGTGGTCGGCTGTCTGTTTGTTACAAAATATCATTCATATAGACGCAATAAATAATCAGCGTTCAAAATAATAGCAAATAGTAAGAGTACCGCTATACTACCTATAAATTAATAGATCTGTGAATAAATGTCCGACTCCTTTAATATAAGACACTCAATAATGATATTCAGCTGAAGAAAGTTCGATACCATCTCCCACAGAGATGGCAACGTCTTGCATCAATATATTTTGAAGTACAATGCTTCTGCTGCTCCTGCTGTTTGTTATATTTTAGTAACAAACAGCAGGCACATGTGACATGGCTAGCTATAATGTGTGATACAGTGCTCTCCGAAGCAGTGGACTTAAAACTTATTTAATTACATAGAGACTAACCCGTACCGGAGGATGCTGTCCTAAGTCATTTTAGACCTACATTGACCATATTACTTGAAATTTTATATAATTTGACAGAAATATCATGAATTGTATACACAAAATAACATTAGACAGGGTCTTGTGGTACGAGGATTTAGTTTGTGCAATGTTCCCATATGAATAAGGCAAATGTATTATATTTTGTGATGCCTTGGAAACTTATGAACTTAAAACTACTTATTACCGGTAACTATGATTAGATAGAGCGATTTGCTTCGACAATATACTTAATTAAGGCTAGTTTGTAAAGGCTGGTGTTTGCCAAAGTGGAGCGGGGTTTAATGGATGCTTCTGGAATACTTGTTAGCATCACGCCATCTGATAATCAAGATTATATTAGACGATATCTAGCTCCTCTTGCTGTTATTGGTGGATACTTGCCTTAATCTTCGGACCTCATATAATTGAGATAATTTAATAAAAAAAATAACAAAAAAAATGGTTTTAAAAGTGGTTTAGGACTCTATTTATGTTTTCATCAACAACTTCTAACGAACGCTTGCTCAGAGCGACCGGGGAATTGTCTGAACAGAATAGATGCAGTGGGACTCAACGGTATGCAAACTCACTACTAAACTATTTGCCATAAAACCACAATTCATTTAATACTCAAGAATATTGTAATTGCAAACATTAAAACCTTAGATACCGACAAATATGCTCGAGTCTCTCGAATTGGAGAATACAGAATAAAGAAAATCAATCCCACATCATACTAGGGCGGTTGACTATACCATAACTACATATAAATGGGTGAAAGTGTGCGAGAAGCAATAGCAGTTGTTGGTGGAGACGAGGGTCTGACGCTGTTCTGGGGTGCCCAATAGTTTCGCAGGTTTTGACCAATGTTTTCTGACAAACTTTGAGCTTGTTCCATTACTTTTGTAGCTATAACTTTGCTCTGTCGTTTTTCTGCTTCTGTATACATGTTGAAGTATTTCTCAGGTAGCTAGTTGTACATGGATGATGGAACATGCTCTATGTCAATACACTGAATTGAATACTTATTTATACTTAGGCTTTCAAGGTGTTTTCTTTAACACCACATCAGAAAAACCATAAAATAGTTAATTTCTGGAACTAAGTTACGGAAATAAAACTAATAGTATATCAAGTGCCCAAAACATAAGACTAACTGTAATCGATAATCGCAATGATAGCTTGATCGTAAGACTGTCGTAGTTGAATGTATTGTTTCGTTACTACTGTTTAAGGTATACGAGCCATCCGACGCCGACGCTAGGGCACCGACAGATCGTAGGGGGTCGTTCCTATACTGAAAAGGGTAGACACAAAATCCCTGAAGAGGGGTTTAAAAAACTCTAAAATCAGCGCTTCAAGCAAAAAATACAGCTGGTAATCGCCACCATCGTAACATCGTAACATCTCACAGAATAGCATTTTTGTCAACAGTTTATTGTAAAAGCATTCTAAACCTGCTTATATACTCTAGTGAACTTGCCTGTGCAAGTGGTTTTATGCGGTTTAGGTAGTTTAATTATATTGAATATTAAATTGAATATATAAAAAGAAATACAAAACTTAAAGGCGTTAGTCAATAAGCAATTAGTTCTGAAACAGTAGATCTCTATTGTATATTACATTATTTAATTAGACTAATATTTATTTAGTATGTATTGTTTAATATACTTGTAAAGGTTACTAAAACACAATTTGTTATAACTGTTTTGTTATTATGTATTTTACGTATTAGCGAGCATAATTATGTCAACCTGACAACATTTAGATTAATACTCTTTAACTCAACTCCTATTTATATGTAAAGGTGCCAGAAAAATAAAAAAAAACTTTAGTATAATTGAATTGGCCATCGATCGTATAGTAATCATGGGTGATGATGATTGCCCTATTTGTTTATTAAAGTCGTTTGTTTAGCAAGTCGCGATTCGCGATTCGCGAATGTCTCCCAACCGTCCTAATGCTAAGCTCAAGGTTTGAATGGCGACTCGCGTGTGGACTATGACTCATTTTGTTGATGACAAAATAACATTAAGTTTTTGTTCTTTTGTGCTAATGATTGTGGCGATCAGCAAACAACATGTTACTCTTAAAAGTCACATTGCCCCGTAGAGTACAAGTGCGTACAAGTACAAGAGTTAGTTGTCGTTCTGATGAGTTTCGCAGGGTATTTACAAAATGTTAATTTGAACGACGTCAAATACCCTGCGGGATTCCACTCAACGCAATGGACGTCCTGAGGGATTTGCAATAAGACGTATTGGTTCTTGCTTGGTCACTGGTAGCTTGGTTCTGAAACGGGCCCGAGTGATAAAATATGCTGCAACTGATCAAATAAACAATTTGCACACATTGGCTGTATTTTATGCTTTTGAAGTGCCACAAAAAAAACTTGTAGATAATGTGTTGGCAACGGTTTATATTGCATTTCAAGAAAACTGAACACCAATTAGATTTAAACTCTTTCTTAAAAAGCAATAAGTCGAATTGTGAAAATACATATTATTATGTTATAGGTTATAAATTATGTAAAATTACCCTTTAATATAGAGAAAAGAACGAGAAGAAGGTACTTTTTTCGCAAAACCAGATAGAAGTACATGTGCATTATTTATTTTTATAGTTAGTATTGCAATAATAGATCGAAGCCTTACACTTTTTAATAAATAGTTGGTTATCTACTATAATGATATTATGCGTACCTAACGAGTGCAAGTGAAACTTATTGTACGAACTAGTTGTAAGACATTACTCTCACTGGTAAGAAAAAATGCTCGCAGTTTATTAGTTAAAATCAATTGTTTTAGATTGATCGGGTATTGTTACTTGTAGTGTGATTAAAAATGCATTTATCTTATAAGATTCGTAATAAATGGACAGTGGCCAATTTTTCTTACCACTCAGTGTAGCCAGTGTTTTGTTAAGCAATATATACTATGGAATGTACGGTTAGCATAAAAGTAGTAGGTATGTTGTTTTAAATGTAATGTTGTACATAGCCAACTCACCTGTACATACGGCACTTGTACAAAGTCTGTAAATAATTACACTAAAAGTATATTATATTTAATAATAGTAATAAAAGTTGGATTTAAAGAAAAAGTTTTAAAAATAATTTATAAAAATTAAAAAAAAATAAAGACATACAGTGCGTATGAAGTGGAAAAACGACTTCGGCTTTTATTTTCGAATCCTTCAATTACTTAATTTATATAATTGATTTGATTACATAATTATCTTAACACCTACATACTTTAATTTTTGATATAAATATGTATGCGGTGCTTAGAGCTCAAATATACATATTTTTTTATTACAAACTAATGTTCAGTTTAAATAAAAGTTGAAAATATAATTCAAAATTTTTAAAACCTTTTTTAAGAATTTTTAAAACTCAACAAAAGAAACATTTATCGATATCTTATTGATTGCGATCATTATATCGAGCCCTAATACGATACATCTGCATAAGTTGGTGAGGAGGTGGGTATCCTGCATCCAGGTGATACTGCAGCACCAGCTCAAGGTTACCCAGCCCTTGCAATATCATTCAAGTAGCAGGATACCGAATTTTGAATCGATCACATCTCTTCATCAACCAGAAAAAAGTTGATGGCTAAAATAGCTAAACAGAATTTCTCAAATTTTAAAGAACACTATCAAGTCACCTTTCAAACAAAAAAACTAAATCAAAATCGGTTCATCCGTTTAGGGAGACGATGCCACAGACATACGCACAGATACACATAAACTTATAATATCATTGTTTTCTTTGGGGGTTAAAACGATACTAACAAATAAAGACTAGACAGTATGAATTAAAGTTGCCATTGTTGCCTTTAAGTTAAATTTATTTCCACTCTTTATGTAGGTATGCTCTACGTTTGAAACTTGCTTGGCACCCAACAGGGTAACTCTATTGCATAATAATATAAACTAGTTGAAAATAAACACCCCTCACATAGCAAAGTTGTACCTAGTTGCTTCTTATATTTACATAATAAATTAATATAAAATAGGTAGCTCATTAGAGTGTAATTTGCGCGAGAAAATCCAATTTGAAGACCCACGTTGGGGCGCCAGTTAACGACCACTGATACACATTGTGCCTCGTAGGTGCAAGAACCCCTGATTTCACCAGTCTCCGTGGCATTATAAAAACGGATTTGATGCACATGCACATGGCGTTAGCGTGATACAACCATATCCTGTCTGAATTAATGAATTTTTAATTAAAAAGGTACAGCCACTTTTCTTAAACATAAAAAAAAGACATCGTGATTAATGACGTGTTAAACCGACCACGCGTAGCGCAAGCTTTGGACACTAATGTAGCTTTTATGTCAACGGTCTAAAGGTGACAATAAAAAAATGTGCGGTAGAATGAAATAATATTTATTCCATAAAAGAGGGTAGGTGCCTAGTGTGTACGCGTGCGCGTCGCGGCGTAAACATCGTTCCTGCGTCCTGTGCTGTCATGTCAGTCGTGCGGCGGCCGTCGCCGTAAGTAGACCGTTTCGTGTCTTCGATGCTGCTACATCGCGTGTGTTAGATTGTAGTAAGAAAGACTTGTGTATTTGCTGTAATTAGTAACAAAGTGCAAAGTGATTTTTGGGGTAAGTGTACCTGTCTAAAATTGTTTAACTTGTATTTTTTATAAATAATCAGTTATCCTGTGACCCATTTAAGAATACATAAATAAAATTCACACCTAGCCGTTTGGGTAAGTATTATTAGCTCATTACAAGCTGATCATTATATATTTATGTCCTTTGAATGCCATAAATACATAACGGCTAAATGGTTAAAATTTATTGTACGAGTAACGTTTCACTGTCAATCTTATTTTGTGTATCTACCTAATACTTGAGGCTTTTAAAAGGTAAATAATGCAACATAAGTACGTAAGTAGGTACCCATAACGTTTTGTCTTCAACTTTAAATGCGTATTGCTGTTATAATTTGCTTAGGCATCATGATCTATAGCAGAAGGTAAGTAGGTATATACATACAATAAGGGTATAGTCAAGGGGGGAATTGCAATAGCCGGGTAAAAGTAACAGGGATGTGTCGATGGTTAATTATTTAAAGAAAACTGGTTAAAAAACGGAATAGTTGTGTGGTCGGTAAGAAAAAGTTAATATCTTTGTATGTTTTCACGTGATCTTGAAATAAAAACCAAAAGTTAATTCCTTTTTTCGCATTGTTTTGCTATTACCCCTGATTTAAAATTATCTACAGTCGTGAGAAATTGAGCAACATTATTTATATGCCCAGACAGGGGCAAAAGAGAGCCATATTTTTTAAACTATACCTAATTATCTTCCACTATCAGAGTGATTTTAATATAACAAATTACTTAAAACTTTGTTCTACTAAATGCTTGATACACATGGGAATTAAGTATATACTTGTAAAATTATAACAAACTAAAAAGTTGTGTATAATGATAATAATAATAATGATACCGGACATTTCACACATCATCATGTGGCCTCAAAGTAAGCAGACCTTGTGTTATGAGTACCACATGACTGATATACTACTTACATACTTTTTTTGTAAATAAGGTCAACGTGGGGAATAAGTCCAGGATCCATGGTCCATTTTTAGACTTGAATACTATCAAGCTAATTTTCCGTGAGTAGCTTTATTTTGATGAGACGCCCAAGAATTTCCTGTACGAAACTCTCGATTGTGGTAACTAACAGAGGTAGCAAGGATAAAATTATGTCGATTTGTTGATTCTCTAAAATTTATTATTGTTAAATCTCAAGATGATTATCTAAATTATTTGAAAAAATATTTGTCCTACAAAATCTATGGGTTGATCAAAGAGCCCCCTCCTTCCAACATGTATCGATAACGAGGTCATCTTAAATGATTACTAACCAGCTGATTGATTATTTTTTACTTAGTTAATATTTAGATAATTAAACAGTAATATTGTCCTACAAATTACGTGGTACGTTATCCCGGTCCTACGCTCAGAAATTGTTAATACTGCAAGACCATTTTTTTCATTACTAACTGTTGGACAAAAATATTACAAAATAGGTTAGTGTGTTCTCTGCCCAAATGAAACAATGTCCTACAAGAAAACAGTTATGTATCACTGGCCCGACAAGAATTGTAATTTTTTCGTTTTCCCATTTGTAACATAAGAATAGATACAGTGAAATAATATTATTTTAAATCTAAATATTTTTTTTTTAGTAAACTAGGTAGGTACTAAGGTAAATATTTGTGTATTTATGTTTTAAAAAAAACTTCATCAGATTTATCTGATAAATCTTCATAATCTTCGCTACTAACATCGCTGTCATCTTCATCTATTTCACTTTCCTTACTGATATAAATAACAATAGTATTAATAGGGTACCTTGTATGTCAGAAGACAACTCTTCAAAAGATGGACTTTGGGGACCATCAAACCAATATGATTCATATTTGCCATCAATTATTGTCCATCCAAAATTTTCTGGCAATTTTTTCGTGGGGCATGTGTGCATTACACCATACATTGCAGATGAATACAGTTCTTTTAATTTGTTGCAACAATTATTTTATTGTTGGTGGCAAACTGGAAGGATCAAATCGACGAGAAGAGTTTGTAATGTTAATAATTCCAGAAGCTTAGAAGCAGCATCAGCATTGATTGTTTGTTCAAATGTTAAATCAACTGGAATTCTTGAAAACGGTTACATTGTTCTTCGAATACCCACGAAACTCTTTTAACAATCATCAAGCAATCCGGGATGTGTAGTTTCAATATTTATCAATTTATTCCAATAAATAGACCTTGCCTTGCATAATTATGGTGATTTATCGAAAAAAAAACATTTGTTATTTTCGGTAAAGTGTGTACAAACAAATTGAAGTTACCTAAACGAATACTATATTATAATTGAAGATTTAAATAATCAGCTGGTTAGTAATCATATATGATGACCTCGTTATCGATACATGTTGGAAGGAGGGGACTCTTTGACCAAAGCATAGATTTTGTAGGACAAATATTTTTTCAAATAATTTAGATAATCATCTTGAGATTTAACAAAAAAAAACCCAGTTAGTAATAAATTTTTGAGAATCAACAAATCGACATATATTATCCTTGCTACCTCTGTTAGCTACCACAATCGAGAATTTTCGCTCAGGAAATTGTTGGGCGTCTCATCGAAACGAAGCTATTCACGAAGATTCAGCTTGATAGTCATTATTTTTACATCAAGGATCTGTACCACAACTTTTGAGCGTAGGACCGGGATAACGTACCACGACATTTGTAGGACAATATTACTGTTAAATTATCTAAATATTAACTAAGTAATAAACAATCAGCTGGTTAGTAATCATTCAAGATGACCTCGTTATCGATACATGTTGGAAGGAGGGGACTCTTTGATCAAACCATAGATGTTGTAGGACAAATATTTTTTCGAATAATTTAGATAATTATCTTGAGATTTAACAAAATAAAATTCAGTTAGTAATAAATATTTGAGAATCATCAAATCGACATATTTTATCCTTGCTACCTCTGTTAGCTACCACAATCGAGAGTTTCGTACAGGAAATTGTTGGGCGTCTCATGAAAATGAAGCTACTCACGGAAAATGAGCTTGATAGTAATCAAGTGCCAAAATGGACCATGGATCCTGGACTAGAAGTCCGTCTAGGCCCTAAGTCCGTCTAGCGGAAAAATCCAAGGAGTTTTTCGAGTGTCTGTGATAACGTAAGTCATTTACAGTTCCGTAAATTGCCTTTAATACCTACATTATTATAGCATTAATTTCGTAATTATTACCGACTGAAAAAATCTTATTTTAAAATGTGAGTCGACTGAACTGAGTGAGGAAGTCGACTGGACTTCTCAACTATCACATTTTAAACAATTTTACCATGAAAAAGGCAAGTCCGTCACATGCCGGTCTTGCCTCAATATCAGATATTGTCAACCTTTTCAGTAGCCCATATTTTTTGTACAGAATTATTTTATACAGTATAAAAGTAGGTATTATTCAACGTGTAAAAGTGGTTGAAAAAAATATGCACTGGAATGTTTGCACTGGAAAGTACATATAAGTACATATAACTGTCCTTAAAACGTATATTTTGAAAGCACGAAACTTATGAAATAATTAATAATTAATTAATTTCTAGAATTTATAGAATTAAGAATTAGTTTATAGAATTAACGCAAACTAATTAGACTGATCTCTTTTCTTATGATTATTTGTATAGTTTAAGCTAATGCCTGCTCCAATATGGGTTCGAAGTTCGAATCTTGAGCATACGATAGGTACTTAGGTACCATACCTTAATTTACGATACTTGTTATTTTTTTTTAGTTTCATATGACGGTTCACGGTGACATTAAACATAAATTTTAAGTGAGCCGCCAATTTGAGTTAAAATGTAAGTTAACAGATTATGCCAGGATTAGAATAAAATTCTAACCCTGTTAAAGATCATTGAGGAAATTTCAATTTATGTTTTTGATTTGTAGTTATCATTGTCAATTTCTTACTTACAAATAAAGTTTTTTTTAATAATTTGTGTTTTATTTACAAACAAATACTTAAGTAAGTACTTCGTGAAAATGTTTACAACCATTGAAAGTACGTCGTCACCAAAGATATGCCGGTCTTGCCCTTAATTTAAATAATTTGATTTTTCTTGAATAGTATACCTTACAGATAAACATTTAAAACACATATTTCAACAGCAGTCTTGCATCCTTGTTCGATACAGTTTTCATACCATATTGGTGGCAATTCGGTTAGTTCATTTCTAAAATTAGGAATTGTCTAAAATATATTTTAGTTAGTCATAGCATTTGTAAAACCTATTCTGTTGGTACCATCGAAGTAAATTAGGAACGCTTAATTAAACTAGATGAAATTAAATTAGGATTATGTTGGTAACAGCAGAATACCTAAGTTTCTCACAAATTACGATTTTATTTCTAAATAATCATAAGAAAAAAAAAATAAAGAGATCAGTCTAACTATTTTGCTTTAATTCTATAAATTAATTCTTAATTTTATAAATTCTAGAAATTAAGACGGTCTTACCTCAAACTGCTCGGGAAATCCGTCTACGCGTCGAGTTTAAAAAAAATGCTTAAACTCTTAAGATAATTACAATTAATCTATTTTTTAGACCATTATAGATATATGAATATATTACTAATATTTTCCGACTACTAAGTTACTTTAGAAAGCGTA
Organism: Lampropteryx suffumata; assembly: GCA_948098915.1. Lineage (NCBI taxonomy): Eukaryota > Metazoa > Arthropoda > Insecta > Lepidoptera > Geometridae > Lampropteryx > Lampropteryx suffumata. Next base: position 16,483,995 of record OX402566.1, on the reverse strand, counting down.
TCTCGATTCGTAAAGTTGAATTGAAATTAAATTTTAGAAAAGTATGCCGGACTTGCCCACATTGACCTTACATACATATTATACATAGAAACACCCAGACCCGAGACAAATATTTGCAGATCATAAGTACAAACATTTGTCCCGCGGCGGTAATCGAACTCGCAACCTTTGCGTGCAGTCGGACTTAAGCCCACTGCGCCACAGAGGTCGTCAATAAAGAGGTATGGTTGAATACCTATGTAATTATTGTTATGGTACTCGCATTTACCTCGCTTTACTTCACCTTCATATAATAAATGTATGTAAGTAAGTGCCTACCTACGAATGTAGTAGTAAAAATAAATAATTAGTAGGTAGTACGTGTTCTTTCTTACTTTGGTAGGTACCTAGGTAACTTTTTTTGGGAATATAGGTATATTGAAATAGGTGGGTAGTAGGTGCCTATTTGATGACCGTCTGAGGAACTTAACTTACTTACGAACTATTTTTGATGATGATGAAATGATGATATTATGCTGATGCTTAGGACCTACTTGTCTACTTACTTATATTTACCTACTCATTATTTAAATTGATTAAAATTGACCTTTTAGCGTCCAACATCCACTAACCTTAACCAAGGTATTTCCGGTAGGTAGGTATGATCTATACCTACTTATACATAAGGAGTAGGTGCCTACCTTTTTATTAAAAGTTTATAGTAAAAAATACCATGGTAGGTATAGGTTAGGTTAGGTTAGCATTTACCTATTTCGGTGTCACGGACCTCTTGCAATTCGGTAGGTAACAAACAATCTATTAAAACCTGGAACCTGAAATTATAAATAAACTAGGTATAAAACTATAAAATAAAATATATCTAATAGGAACTCTAATACCTATAACCTAGTAAGTAGGTAGGTAGGTACCTACAGTATGTTTTTAGTTGTGAAGACATCAAAGCCTGGTATAAAAGCAAACCAATTTTATCAGTTAATAATAACTAGGTACCTACATAAATACGTACATACTTAGTTAATTAATACTAAGCCTTTAGATAGATACTCGACATCAGCTGAATGGAGGTGTTTGACTTGTAAACTGACTGACCCTTGTCAGACAAGTTTATTTTAGTACTTAGCTATACCTAAGTACCTACACCCTGCAACGCTTGGCTTGTATTCGTATCTACCTAACCATTGTGGACATTGTGAGAGTACATAGGTACCTTGGTGTCTTCCAGCTGTGTGTGTGCTCAACTAAGGTAGGTGCCAACCGCGTGTGGGTAACCAAGATGATTGATTACCTACCTACTCTATTGCGAACCACATGGGGTTTTCCCACTCATTATGACCATTGCGGTGATTAATTAAATAGGCAGGTGAAACACGTACCTATGTATTCTTTTTACCTATTATTAGTTATCTAGAGATGCTGTGACCAGAACCTGAGAGATTATAATGGTAACTATAGCTATCTAAATAGTCTTCCTATCCTAATAGCGATCTGTCTGGTCCAGGCTGCTCGGTACATTCCTATCGGTATCCACGAATCAGGATAATTCAGGATTCAGTTGATCCCCGGGGCCGCCTCGCTCGTGTAACCCTTACAAGAGATTTTGCAGTCTGATATTTATTTACTGAAGTGCTATGAAATGAGGCAACATGAATTTATAACACAAGCATTTTTCTAAAGCATTTATAAGTACCTAGTGAATAAACTAATTAGATAGTTAGGTAGATACCTACCTATGATGATTCATAGATAGGGTACCTACCTGCGTAGTTAGTGTTAAATAATGTTTTGAAAAAACATTCCTTCCTACCTACAAATACAATCAAACACATGCTGATGAAACTCCATAGATAGGGCGAAATGCTGTAGTTTTAAGGTTGAGCGACATTTCCCTCAACCCCTAGCAAGTTTATGTAGAGAGATATCTCCACTATCTGGGGCAATGATCACTGTCACGCAAGTCCCGTCCATCAAGCCACCAGCTGTAAATAATCACTTAATCTCGGACTGATGTGGTTTCCTTTATTACATGGGCCGGATGTGGGTCACAATGAAATTCTGTATGTTTTAGTGGATTCTCTGGCGTTCTCAAAATATTTTTATTTTTTTCTGTATAAGTACCTACATACAGTGGTCGTCAGGGTTGTACCTACCCAATAACAGATCGTTGAATAAATGTTCAGCCACAACTTAAGTTTCAAAACTTTCGTAAATTGTATACATTTTGAGAAACACGGTATTTAACTCGCCTTTTATTTATTTATTTATTTATAGGTGGTTTGAAACTTACGTCTCAAAATGGAAACGGTCTCTCGTGGTAAACAAGAGCCCTACGTTGGGCGCCATAGCTTATTGGCTTCTTGACCAACTGTCCGATGAATACTTTTATCTATTTAGGTACAAGTAGATGTATGCATTCTGACTTCTAGTAGTGATTCCGAAGAACTCCACATTTCAGTGACCTGTTCATTTTGACATTCCCACGTTGGGCGCCTTAGCGTAATGGCTCCCAACGTGGGGATTAGGAAGATGAAGTTAGATTAGCATTCGTTCGACATTAGGTACAAGTAGATAGGTTCTGTTCCTAAATATATGCAATGCCATGTCGATAAAAAAATCACTATACTAATTTGAAACTGAGTAAAAACAGACCAACTTTTCAGCGCCGACTGAAAGCGGGCACTAAATCGTTCTTTTGTGGGCCCTGAGATTAATCTTTTGTGACGCACAGTCCCTTGGCCAAGCTTAGTAGAGGAATAGCCCAAATTGGTGTTCTTTGAAAATGTGCTAAACGATTACGTCACAACAAGACGAAGCCTGATTAAACAGTACCTAAGTAAAGGAATTGTTTATCACCGAGTAACTAGCCGTATATACAAGACAGCCTGACGGTCAGTGAGACTGGCCAAAAAAGACGAAATTCCTTAATATCAGGGTTTTATTATTTATTTTTGTCCTCAAAAGATGGATATTTTCTACCTTTCGTGCTGTAGGTTTAACCCAGCTAATGATCTAAAACATCCCTGCCGACGACGCTTTATCAAAATAACATTTAAATTTAACAGCGTAAATTAACAGAATTCAGCGCTGGTCTTCTAATTATTTGTTTTGGGTCTATTTGGACACAAATAATTTAACTTGGAGTTCTGACTTTGTTATTATAAAATTCATATTTAATTATTTTAGAATTATTATAGCCAGCTGGACAAATAGTCTCTAAAAATATTGTCATCACAGGATTTGGCAGCTACGGATTTGTTTTTTGATCACTCACGCGACAATCCGAGCTCTGTAATTGGAATAACAAAGTTGGTGGTTTGTTTGTGCAATCAAAATATCACCTAGTGGGGGGAATGTGGATAGGAATGTTTTTATTGAAAATTCCCAGCTGGCATCGCGCGCCGGGAGCGTTGCTAGTGGAGGCAGCTGGAAATAACCAAAACATGATGTTTTGTTGAAACTTTCAATCGTTAGGTACCTACTCGTTTATGAATTCGTAAATAATCGAATCAGTCTTGGAACTTCGCAAAGGTTTGCAGAGCCAAGTTATTTAATTGTGGAAGCTTCAATTCAACGTTTTCGTGAAGCGAATTTTCCATTAAAAGTGCCACCGTCTAGTAGAATGAGCGAGGAGAGAAAACCGCATCTTCACTGAGATCTTGCTAATGAACTTAACCATAACTTTTTATTTAAATAATTCTTATGTTAGATTAGTTACTAGCTGGGATTAGTAGTATGGGGCTCATTGCTCATTGTATTTAAGCTCAAAATATTTGATGGTACGTGGTCTTACTTACTTACCTACTTTTAAAACATTTATGGCGAACTTTTATGTATGTATGAAGAACCTTATCACAGCCCATATCACCTGGCGCCTAAGGTTTTAGAAAATGATAGTGAGACAACGCTTTCGAACTTAACACACGTATGTACCTTAACGACACACACGTACCTTTACCTCAATGACACACGACGTTCCACATTAACAGCAGGAAACTGTAACTAAATCAAATACCAAAACCTTTTCCGAGACATTTATTTTTTGTAAAAACACTTTTCATTTGTTTAATCCTCAAGATCTCAGTAGCCTTTAAATTAAACTTTATTCAAGTTAAAGAAGTTCGAAAAAACCGGGTCTAAAGGGCAGGGCAGGCCAATTATGGGTTAAGGAGTGAGTAACTTAATCATGGACTAGCCGACCTTTGGACCCTGCACTCACCCACATGGGTGAATATTTGAGCTGATGACCAATAGTTTTTAACGTATACGCGAACACTGGGTTGACATTAGAGCTGATTACTGACAAGCAATATGAGTTTATTACTTCATGTATTCACCATGTTAAAGTCATAGTCAAAGTTAAAAATAGTTTTATTCAATACAAGGATCACTTTGAAACGTCTTACACACTAGGTGTAATTAGGGGTCGATTCCTCCTAACCCAAGTCCGAGAAGAACTGGCAAGAAACTCGTCCTGGTCAGAAACTTATCCTCGTTCTACCTCTTTCTACAGCTCATTATAATAGCAACATATATTTATCTTTGTAGTTGGTTTGGTCTAGCTTCTATACTAAAACTAAAACTAAGATACATACATTTGTTATCCCGATCTAGATTCTAGACACTGTAGGTAACGTTTTTTAGCAGGTAGACACAAATGCAAATTCATATTCAAATGTATTTTTATTCATTACAATCACAATTCAAGGATATTTCTTTGGGTCAGTCAAACGACTGACCGAAGAATAAAATAAATAAATATGGGTGGACAATGCACACAACACCATCTAGCCCCAAGCAAAGCATAACTAAAATTTAAAAGTACTATATTTATTTAACTTACTGAAATAATTATATTAATAAATATACAAAATAATATAAAATACTACCTTGAGCTATCTAAGGACCGTTTAAAAAATCGATATATAGCTCAATTGATGCAGATCCAGTTATTGCCAAAGGGCAGCGTTTCCAATGCTGCAGCATGGCTGCATAGCATAGCTTGTTTTATGGTAACCACATGACTGTTGGAATACTTCTATATTTTTTAATACATACATTATATAGAATAGAATAGAATAGAATAGAAAATATTTATTAAACGTCACATATCAAATACAGTGCAAATGTAATATAAGCTAGTCTATGTACAGTGACGAAAAAAAGGCTACCACTCAGCATATGATACAGAACTGTGAAGGCTGCTGTATCGCTGGTTTTCAGTGGCGCCATAGTGAGTAGCGCAGCAGCTACTGCCACACGCCATGAGTGTACCACATAACATACATTAACTAACTAAAATTGGCAAGTTAACAGGTAAAACTCTTAAAACTAATAAAAATATTTACATGTTTGTTAAATAGGCATTTAACGAATACAAATATAATATAAAATTAAGCAACCAGTTAAACATTGTGATAAACCCATTAATAACAAAAATAATATAAATAAATTTAAACCAAAAACGACCTCTTAAAGAGCAGACTTTTGTGCATTTAACAGGTATTTTTTAAATGAATTTTTGAAGGACCAAATGGTAATGGAACTTCTGATGGGAGGAGGAATATTTTTCCAGTATTTTGTGGCAGCATACCGGAAACTGCCACGAAATGCAGTCGTTTTATGGCTTTGACAAATTAAACGAATTGCTAAGCGAATATTACAAGTAGAGAATTTTAGTTTTTCATACAAATATATTGGTACCTGGCTTTTTATAATTCCAAAAAGTAGAGTTGCAAAGTGAAGTATACGACGTGATGACATGTTTAAAAGACCGTGACTATTGATGTATGGAGAAATGTGAGCTCTTTTCGGTATAGGGAAACAAAATCGGACACACACATTTTGTACCCGCTGTATGAGTTTCTTTGAACGGACTAGCAGACAACCACCAAAAACGTTATCTACGTACGTTAACTTGGATAGAATAAGCGAATCACAAAGTGTGATTCGCAAGTCGGTATCAAGGTATTCGCGTACACGGTAGAAAACAGATAATCTGTAAAAGCAGTTACGAACTGTTTGAAGAACGTACCTACTTTTCAAAGTGCAATGAACTGTCCATTAATAGGCCTAAGTTACGAATTTCTGTAACCCGTTCTATTAACACTCCATTGGCAATAACTTTAGGATCGTTTGAAAGTATTCCATTGATTTGGTTCTTCGAACCAAGAACGAGAAACTTCGTCTTTGCAGGGTTCAAAACCAAACTATTGGACTCGCACCAACCAACCAGTCTACTTATATCCTGATTTAGAGCAGTTATAGCTGCATTCAAATGACTAGGCTTAAAATATATATAGAGTTGTAGATCATCGGCGTAAATATGGTATTTGCATTTTTGAATTTTGTTAATTATATCTGAGCTGTAAAGAGCAAAGAGTAATGGTCCTAGAATGGAACCCTGAGGGACTCCTCGAGTCACAGGCATTGTAGTAGATAGAGAGATTGAGCCGTCTGGTTTTCGGACTTCAACTGGCTGAGAACGCCCGCTGAGATAGCTCGCAAACCATTCAACTGTAGCTTCGTCACATCCATAATATCTGAGTTTAGATAATAGGAGAGAAGTATTAATTGTATCGAAAGCACGTGTAAAGTCGAATAGTGTTAAAATAGTTCTTCCCCTATATCTTGCGCCGCCAGAATATCGTCAACGACATCTAATAAGGCTGGTGCTGTACTAGGACCTTTTCTAAATCCTGATTGTTTTTTAGGTAATATATTATTAGCTGTTAGATAACTAGTAAGCTGAATACATATAGCTTTTTCGATAATTTTGGATAAGAACGTTAAAATACTTATTGGACGCAGTTCTTTCAAATTGGTTTGATGGTTAGTTTTGGGTAACGGTTTGACTATGGCCGTTTTCCATACGGAAGGAAATTTTTGCGATTTTATTGATGTGTTAACTATTGTAGTTATCAAATGAAGTGTCTGCGGAAGTGTGAGTATGATCATATCCATAGATATACCATCAATACCTGTGGCATTAGTGGAAAAAGATTTAATTATTTCACCCACATCACACTCATTGACGGGATATAGACTAAAGACTGAAGGTCCATGTGTATGGGTTTCAAAGTACTTTATATCCGCCATATTTACATTGTTGTTACCGGGCAGTGATAGAAAATGGTTATTTATAATATTAGGATCTTGGAGATGCGTAGGAAGGTCCAAAGATTTGTTTTATTTTTAAGATTTGTAAAATTTGCCACGTTTTGTTTAATGTTATTCCATAAAATACGAGGGTTTTTAATGTTTTGATTAACATTACAGTTGAAATAGGACTTCTTTTCAGTATGGAGAGCTACATTTACAATACTTTTCAAGTCTTTATAGTATTTTTTATGAGCATCATTATTAGTTAAGCGACTACGGGTATGGGCTTTATCGCGTGTCTTCATCATCTACCTAACATTGTATGTAATTCAAGGGTGAGATTTATTTCTTATTATAGTTTTCCTAATCGGCGCATGTATATCAAAAAGATTTAATACATTATTACCTAAATGTTCCACCATTTTTTCAAGATGAACAAGACTGTTCCAATCAATGCTTTCAAGATCATGGTAAAAAGATTCAAAATTTATATCTTTTAGCGGACGATAGACTATCCACTGGGGTGAAGGTTTTTGTTTTTTTACACTTAGCCTGCACGATATGAAGGAGTGTCTACTTAGATCAGGGATATAATCTACCACCACATCGACAACCTGCAAATTGGACCATGAGCATATTAAATCAATCAGCTTAGCGCTGTGGTCAGTAAAGTGGGTAGGGACCGTTACATATTGCTCGAGTTTAAAGCAGTTTAAAAAGTCTAAGAGCTTATTGGAATCTGAATCGGACTCTAACATATTAACGTTAAAATCACCTGTCAGAAAGATGTGATCAAAGTTGGAAAGCGAGGTAATTGTGTCTGTTAACGCATCTAGAAAAATTTCAAAATTTTGCTATGGTGGACGGTAAGCGGTTCCTATCGCTAACTTAAGGCCGTTAGCCGTAACACGAAGCCACATCTGGTCGACGGCCGGAGTCTCGGGGTAAGCGAGAAGACGCGCGCTCACGCCGTGCTTTATGTAAAAGCCAACGCCGCCGCCGCGCTGACGGCCACCGACGGCACCACCGTACTGACGCGGTGCGTGTCGCAGCTGATAGCCAGCCAGTGTGGGTGCGCGCGCTTCTTCTCCATTTCGCAACCACGTCTCGTTGATCGCCATTATGTCAACCGGATACCGCAGCATTGCTACAGTAAACTCATCATGCTTCGTGCCCAAAGACCCTTTATTAAGTAACCCGAATGATAGTGATTTACTCTTGATAAATTGTATAACAAAGGAATAAAGGATTTGAATATACTTGCAGTTCTTCAAAATAGTCTGTAGCACGCAACGTGTCGTTCATCAGACGGATTAAAAAGCATCAACATCGTCACTCGGAAGCGTTTTAAAATGTCAAAGCAACCTCTCACCTTTATATATAGCGATCGCGTGATTTTGTATGAAAAACTTCACTACAACATCTGTACCACCTTTTAGTACCTAAATCAAGCCTTAAAAATAATAATTCCAAGAAATTTACCATACATACATAATAAGTAAATGAAGTAGCATAAATAAATGAAATAATATTAACCTTGCACCACAGAGTCATAAACTTATAGATATAGGTAGGTATAGTACGTGAGATCAGAACAAAACGAAACAAAAAATAGGTATTTAATAAAGCTAAAAACCACCCTGATAATACCTTAAAGCTGCACGAAATAAAGTTGTGATAACATATACAGCTGACTAACAGACTCCGGCACCAAAAACCTTTAGAAGATCTGCTTCCGTACGGATACGCTTAGCAGCCTCCCCGTGCTCGCAGCGTACTAGAATCGCGCCGTCCCTCGTCCACGCAAACCTCCAGCTCAGCCGACGAATCTCCTCCCGCACTCGTCGAAAAAGTATGCGGTTCGCGCGCGTGAGACGTTCATTCACGTAGAACCGGCGCGTGGGCTCTGGAAGGTCCAATCCTGAAGTATCAGCGCCACGACGCACGCGAGCGGCGCGCAACAATTCGTCGCGTTGGGCGCGGCGTAGCACACGCACTACTAGCAGGCGCGGCCCGTTGACGTCGCTAGTGCTGGTAGACGCGGTCTCGGCCTCAGAGGCGGTGGTGGCGGTCGAGGGCGCGTGCGGGGCGAAGTGCGGAGTGGGTCGGGAGGAGATGGCGTGGGTGCTGGAAGGTGCGGGTTCGCGGCGGGCACCGACCCGCACTGCACTGACCACGTCGCTTTCCGTGATTTTGACAGTATGAACGGGATTTTCGCCGTACGCCTCGGGAATTCCAGAAATCTCAATCTCGTTCACGAGCAATTCCTGCTCTTTATCGCTAAGATTGCACTGTAGTCGTTCGACGGTCGCCATGAGGTCATTGACCTTTTTGTCAACCTCTTCGTCTAGGCGCTTCTCGATAGAAGATATTCTCATTTCGATGTCATCGCAGCGGGAGTTGAAAGATTGAATTGATCAATTGATGAGTAAACGCTGCCATTTGCTCTGCAATGTATTCTTTTAAGGCAGAGGTGATTTCAAGAGCCATTTCACCTTTGGCGGAGCATTCATCATCAAAACAAACACTTCTTTAGTTTTTTGCGCTTTAGTTTTTGAGAATTTTCTCTCAGTGTAACATTATGAAAGGGGTCAACAACCTAGTCATCCTCACTTAGGTCCGAAACTGTGGCCTCCGGCTGTAGTCCGGCAGGCTTGGCGCATCTTTCAGAACTTTTTAGTGCTACTGGCTTCGCAGCGGATTTTGGCGCCGATGGTGTCTGCACTGGCACCAAGAATGTCCGTGCATTATTGGACTTTTTCCTGATGCACAAATCGCACTGCCATTGTGATTTAGGCTCGGCTTCTAACAGGTAATATCTTTTTTCATAGCCCTTACAGTCGATATGAAAATGCAGCTTGCAGGCAACGCAAGACAAAATAGCTCTTTTTCCTTTTATAGGTTGTTCACATTTTCCACAAGTTTTGTGGACAGGTGGTGACATCTTGTAGTAAGCGTCACAACCGCTATGAATTTTTTGTTTTGTAAACAACTTATTCAAATTCGCTTTAATACAAATTTCACAAGCACTAAAATACGATGTATACTTCCCACTTTACAATTGTGTACAGCACAACTAATAAATGTTACGTTTACCAATAAATTTCGATTTAAATATACGGAGCAAAACTATGACGCGTGTTGACATTCTACACTACATAGTATAAAACAAAGTCGCTTCCCGTTGTCTGTCTGTCCGTATGTATGCTTAGATCTTTAAAACAACGCAACGGATTTGGTACGGTTTTTTGTAATAGATAGAGTGATTCAAGAGGAAGGTTTTTATGTATAATACATGCATAATATGGTAGAGAAACACTGATAATTTTAGAGGTTTCTAATTACATTACACATTCTGTAGTATATTTAGTATCAGCATTGCACCCGTGCGAAGCCGGGGCGGGTCGCTAGTTAACATATGTATGATACTTTATACCACCCAAACACAGAACCAACACCTATGTTCAACACACGTCAAATATGGATCATCGTCAAATATGGATATTCCTTCATCTCGAACTAGATATGTGACGACCTCAGTGGTACAGTGGGCTTAAGTCCGGCTGAGACGCAAAAGGTTGCGGGTTCGATTCCCGCCGCGGGACAATGTTTGTAAGATCTGCAAGTATTTGTCACGGGTCTGGATGTTTCTATGTATAATATGTATGTATTTATAAAAAAAAAGTATATAAGTAGTATATCAGTCATGTGGCCATAACACAAGCTCGGCTTACTTTGGGGCCACATGATGCTGTGTCAAATGTCCGGTATTATTATTATTATTATTCCATGTTCCATTCCATATCAGTCGGTCTGCGGAGGCATACTTTTAACCGACTTCAAAAAAAGGAGTATTTCAATTCAACTGTATCTCTTTTTTTATTTCATCTGATAACTCCGTCATATTTGAACCGATTTGATTTTTTTACCTGTGATAGGATACACGAGTAGGTACTTCGTTTGGTCCGATTGATCCCATGGAAATTTCCTGTGATAGGATACACGAGTAGGTACTGGGTTTGGTCAGATTGATCCGATTGATCCCATGGAAATTTCATCAACATCAGTTCAATAGTTTGGTTTTTGAATCAAAATATCTGGTAAAGTTTGTCATCCGGTAAACGAAATCTCGGTATTTAGCTTTCCTGTGGCTTTCTAGTCGTGTTTAATAATAATAAAAACTTTTATATAAATGAAGTCGGTTTTTTCTTTTTAGATTTAAAACTTAATTTTATTTAACAAGTAGAGCTTAGATAGGTACAAAAAGTCACTTTATAAGATACTCATAAAATATAGAGTCCAGATGTTGGTACCTCCCCAAATGTAATACACCGTTAGTTCTCTCTAAGTGTCCTATTAGGGTAAGAGAGGGTTGTGGGGATTGCAAGGGGGTGGGGGATGAATGATAATGGAAATTCTGTAGTACTTAATTGGTCGTGACGAAATTATTTAAACTAATTGTCCTTTATACGTTAATTAAAGTCATTATTTAGCTGGTGGAGTTCTTATAGTGATAAGATACCATCTAGTTTATTGCATGAAGTCATCGTCATTTATATATTTCATCATCATTTATATATTTCATCATCATTATCATCACATTACGTTAATAATGAGCTATTTGTCTAATTGCCTGTATTAAACTCAAAGATAGAAAGTTATGTAAATATGGCTACCTATGCCTACTTTCTAAAAAGTAAAAAGTAAGTAAGAAAAGTTAAGTAAAAGTATCGAAGTAACATTAATATTAGTAAAACATACTCTTCATTAGTAAGTGAAGTTTAATACTTTTTCTTGTGTTATTTTATGTTTTATTGGTTAGTCTTAACGAAATTATAATCAATAAATGATGACTTCTTAAAACAAGTGTTACAGTAGACTATTTAACTATTTTTGTATTATGTTGCTATTCAAATCACGTACGATGATGAATTCCATGGAAATTCTGGTAGCCATTCCGCGATGACGTTTAGAACAGACAGATGACGAGCAACTGCAACTTTATGACGTTATTATAACAAAACAATCACTAGACATTAGCTAAATAGTCATAAAAACAGATGAAAAGAAAATATAATAAGTATAAGGAAGAAAAGAAGAACAATTAATAAACACTTGATTTTATGTAACGAATTTTTATTTAATAGTTTGATCACAGAAATTAAATTATTTATGTACAACTGTTAATTATTATTATAGTTCTGGCATTGCATTCTCTAAAACTTAAGCTAAAAAAAGTACCTATTATCCTGTGCTATCATTACTAACATTGCTATCATAACGAAAGAGACCGCGATACTTTCTTAGCTTATGCTTAAGGAATACAAAACTTAATCACTACCTACTTAATATATTTTAGATGGCTAAACTGACATAAACTTATATTAAAAGTAAGTACATTAGGGTAGTCGGACCAATACATGAACGGTTAAGCGGAATACAATTTGTTTTATTTTTGAACAAATGTCCTATACAATGAATATTCGTTGTTTTTGGTTGTAGAATTATATAGATATGTGGTACATTAACTAGTTAAACTGTTTTTACTCTTAATTATTTTAAATAATGTTGAAATTGCGAAAAATTGTGAACGGTTTGGAACTAATTCTAATTCTGAACAAAATCAGCCTTATTTATGAACTAAGAAAATGAAAGGCTAAATTCTATTTAAAGAAACATAATATTAATTAAGCATGATTTCACTTACATAAAAGTATATTGAGGTATATTACCTCAGACCGTTATGAAGTTTCTTGTGTACCTAGTTGCTAAAAAGAATTAATAGAAAACATGTGAAATAGCATACTACCTACATAATCGATCTCAATTAAGTCTACTTTGGTAGATGCACCCTAATAAACATATACAACAAATTTATTGAAACATTGTCAAAATATTAGTTCATAATTAGTTTTTAAAGTCCTAATTATGAACCATTAAAATTCTTAGTTCAAAAATGCAACGTTTGGAATAATCATGAACAGCTGAAGTAATAACATGCCGAAACAACGATTTTTCTGTAATTAACCACCGTTCATGTTTTGGTTTATAGAATTATGTATTCAAAGCAATTAAGAAAAATTTAAAACATCATTAAAAAATCAAAGATACAATCTAAGTGCAATATCAAAATAAAATGTACAGGGCAGAGTTAATTCTGAACACTGGTTCACAAATAAGATTTGTCTCTTTTTTAGACCAGTAATTGAACACTCAATTTCTCAAAAACCTTATTAAAAATAACATATTTTCTTTGACTTTCTACTTGAGAAAATAGTCTTAATTGCAAAGAGACCAATAATTGGGGCCTAATTATATCAACGAATCGGCAATCCACTCAAAAGCTTAAGAAACTGGTAAACTCATTTTAGCTCGTTCTACATACAAAGTGCAAATGTCCGAAACACGTGTGTGTGCACTGAATGATCTCCTAGAGCGCGATTGACTGTTGAGTGACGGTTTATTGGTTATTAATTAAAGGTACAGAGTTGTCGCTTCAAAAAAAATGTCACTACAGGTAAGCCATCACTCAATTCTTAAAATTAAACAAAATGTTAATTTCGTTCATCTACTGGGAGGCTTTCATCTATTGGTACGATTACCCTACTTGCATTATAATTTATTAACATGTATCGCATGTATAACATGTAAAGTCAATTTGTATAAATAAATGTAATAAATAAATATTGCTTGCTGGATAATTAACACAATACCATTTAGTCCAAAATTAAGAAAACATTATACATTATGGAAACTATGACAGATAGAACACTTACATGATTGTACCTAAAAATAGGTACATACCTACATAATGTTACGTTATAACGCTCAGGCAAATGGCTTTCAAATTTATATTCATAACAATTCTATTGGCGTATTTCTATCTCAACTCAACTCTTAGTTTCTCACCACATTTTATTTCGGTGACTCACAGAAATATGTCGGCGTCATTACATTACATTTTTTTTATATACATATATGTACGTTTCAACCGAAAACATGTTTCTGTTTCATACCAGTTGTTTCATACAATCATGAGAACCACTTTGAATCACTAGACCACATGATGGGTGAATGTAGGTGCCATACACTAGTAGCGATGAGTACACAGCTTGTGTACCTGGTAGTATCTACCTACTACACTTTATTTCTTGGTCATGGTATAAAAATAGCACCATAGAAGATTTTTAGAAAAATTGTTGCAAAAAAAATCGTGTGTTGTTTTTGCAAGTGCGAACTCTCAGAAACGATCGCTCTGGATTATTTAAACTTAAAACATTAGAACACAGTTTTCCCCAGCTGTTTCACTTTAGATCGAACCATCTAGCTTTCGTTTGCGGCTTTGTTTATGTTCAATGAATATCCCACCCAAATCCAAAAACTTGTCGTTCGGCGCGTTTTTACGTATTAACAAAATGCTGGGTTCAACGCATCAGCATGGACTCCCTCTTGCATTATTATAAAGCATTTGGTTTTAATAGACCTGTGATTGGTTTATCCCAACTGATAACGCGAACCTGATAACATAATAAGATTATTATAAATACTTACGGGTATTTATCGCGTTTATTTACCTATTTTTCCCGACGTTTCGACAGGTTTACACTCTGTCGTGGTCACGGGATGACTAAACGCGATAAATACCCGTAAGTATTTATAATAATGTGTTCTGATCGCGTAAGTTTAAAAAACTTTATTATAAGATTGTCGGTATCTACCTATTATAATCATTTTCGTTATCATGCAATACCAACTTGCGTTTTGATTTTGAATCCAGTCCTTTTCAACTGTAGATAGATAGATAGATAATACTTAATACACCAAATATACAAGTAGAAACAAAAATAACAATGTTTTGCTAGTCGGTAGTACAATGGGCGGTCTTATCGCTATGTAGCGATCTCTGCCAGACAACCTTAGGATGGATTGAACAAAATGTAGCTTAAAAAAGGGTGATGATAACAATATTAAGAGATTTATAATTAAAATAATGTGTACATACAAATTAACAGGATAAGAAACAGATAGATACTTATACAAAAATATATACAATACATACACTGTATACTGTAGATAGGTAAGTACCTACATTTTGCACATATTTTAATACGAATGGATAATTATTATTTTTTTGCAGCTGGTGGCTGTGGAGATGTCTAAGGATACTGAGTAGTTTCGCAACTATAATTTTGTTTACGTTATATTATTCCGTCACTGACCTCGTTTAAAACACGAATGAAAATGTCAAGATGTATAAAATATTCCATTTAAGTATTTTAATATCGATCTATGACCTAATCTACTTGTGAATACAATATATTTGTTAGATCTCAAACACTATCATACATCATTTAAAACACAGAAAGATACAATAAATATGCTTTTTCAATTTACAGGTGACCACACCATGACAGATTATAGTAGTTATTAAAGACCTTTTTGTTATAATAATTGTTCACCTGTTAATAATGACCTATTCATGGTGTTATTTATAATACATATAATATGCACTACACCTTTCAAATTAAAGGTAGGCAGGTACATGAAGTTTGACATTGAATAATATTACTTACATAACAATTGCATGCATACAGGATTTTCCTTATAGTATTTACAAGTAGGTACCTTCATTGTTTAACATTACCTATAAGAAACATAACATGTATTTGCAATTCGTGTGTAGTGTATTTTTTTCTTATACAAGTAGGAATCCAGTTCATACTTAGAGCCAGTTATTGTAATTAAATATAATTCACAAACCACATCAAAAACATGGCAATCAATTTTATTGGTAATTAAGTGATCTCTAAAAAATAAAAAATAATGCTTGATATTTCATACAGCATCATCTGGCACCTTGTATATACTACTTATAAATACATGCATATTATACATAGAAACACCCAGACCCGAATCGTATCTGGTACCTAGTGATCTGGATAGATATGTAACTATCCTGGGATCGGTTGGAACTTGTCTATGGAACGCTTTTATGGTACTTAGGATAGGTACCTCTTGTTTGTAGTGGTCTAAATAAAGCTGTATCCAGACATCGCGGTGGGTTAAATAATGTTCAACACAAATACAAAACTTCCATCCGTCTCAGCTTATATTTTCCAAGTCACAATAATGACTTTGCCCTTTTTCGTTTCGTAATTTTCGTAGGTGTTCTCAATCCTCGTCCACACACATGTTGTTAAACCTCACCTGCCCTGTCGGACACTGGTCGCCGGCAAACGCCGCTCTGTCATCCACAGCCGGAGCTACAGTAGTTGTCACATTATTCATTTCACTTCCATCGCTCCAGATCCATTTATCATCTTCCTGCTTAGAACCACTAGAAGGTCCTAGTTCATTATCTTTAGTTGTTTTTGTGTAACTTTTAGTTGCATCTTCTTGAGTGCTTTCAGTGAAAATAATTTTTGTTATTTGATTGTTCAATGCTCTCTCTGCAGCTTCTCGGTCTCGGCTTATTATTTCTGTTGTAGCTTTTGATTTGTTATCAACAGTTGTAACTGTTTTCTCGATGTTTGAATTGGGTTCACTGTTTTGGTTTCTATCTGCAGTCGTTACATGCGTGGTTTGATTGTTTTGTTTATTATTTTTTGTATCATGTTGGTGGTTGCTGTCTGTAGTTTCACCCGTTCGCCTTGAATTAGCATGCCCTTCATTTAGGTTTCTTCTTTCTTTGTTGTTTGTTAATTGCACACTTTGCATGTGCGATCTATATTTTCTATTGTTTTCTGCATTGTAATTGACGTTTTGACCTCTTTGGCTGGTCTGATCAAAGTGTTGATGTCTATCTAGGTTGCTATTTGCTTGCTTATTTATATCTTGTGTATTTTGATTGTAGTTCCCGTGCGTCCTGCTGATATGTTCATTTATATTCAGACTTGTGTGGTCGGTGTAGTTATTAGGATTAGTAGGATTTTGTTCTATCTTCCTTCCATTCTGCTGTTTTTCTGACATCTGATTTTGTTTCCTATCATTGCTATTTTGTAAATTTGAAGCAACGACTCTTCCTTGACTACTATGTACGTCAAACTGGCCATGCCCTGGTCTCCTGAACGCAGTTCCCTCTTCTACATCGTACGTGCTTTCAACTTTAGGCGGAGTATTTCGACCAGAGTTTTCATTGTCTGCGGGAGCAGAATCTAAGTTAGTTCTTAGTATGCCATCACTTTGGGCGTAATGACCATTTTGAAAACCACCGACCTGTATAACCTTGTGGTCTGTATTGATTTTCAAATCTTCTTGAAATTTCTTATCATTTAATTCAGCGCTATCGACACTGAAGCGTCCTCCGTTGCTCCTTCGCTCTGACACAAACTGTGCTCCAACAGAAAGACAAACAGACACCACGATCACAGATAGTATTATTATTTTAGACATTTTGTTTGTTTCAGTTCATCACTTTTACAAATATCTTTGTTTCATAACCCAGCAAAAAACAATATTAGGAATATTTATGAAAGTATCTATGACGGATATTATTTGTAACGAGCGCGTTGAAATCTTTTATTCACAGAGCACGTGCGCGCGCGCAGACGCGTTAGGCGAGACTGTTTACCGTGAAGCCGGCCAATAAAAATAAATAAAACCTTTTCCGTTAACTGGTTGACCGTCGCCGCAATGAGCAATTTACAGATGTGACGTAGGCTATTAGATACAATGTTACCATCAAGCCTATTAAGAGCTAGAGGAGGTGTTCGGCATTTTACACGTATCTAGATAAATTCTACATTTATAAACATTGTGTGTCCCACTGCTGGACAAAGGTAATGAATAAATTAATACAAAAAATATATTGAAGACTTTGATGTTATGAAGTTTGATATGCTTAAGAAACAAAACACGCCGCTATATTTTATCTAGAGTCTGTGCAAGCAAAAAATGAGAAGAGTCGTGAATCATTACACCTTATACCTACCTTAATTATGTCATTAACATAACTGAAACCCCAGCCCCAGAACTCGTCTCTTAGAATATTAACTATACGAGTATGTCAGACATCACATCGGGAATAACCACAGACACCTCGGTGAGCTTTTTTTCGTTGATTCATACATTTGTAGGTATATTGCCGTCTCATTGCGGCACAATTGCGCATAAAACCGTAGTTTTTCTTTGAAACTCTATTATTCATTGTGTAACGGTCAGAGCTGTAGTCAGGGCTCGACATGAGGGGTATTCCTCTGGTATTTGAATTTAAATCATGGCTTCTTGGTTATTCTGGTTTGTTGACCTTCAAAAATACCCATGTGGTAATTTCCACAATCTGGTGTTTTGCAAACACTTCCCTGGATAATACCGTTTAAATTTAGGTATTTTTACTTATGTTTGAATAACTATTTCACATCCAGAGTTCAGCAATCGAATTTAGTGCTGAATTGCTAGTAAAATATTGTAAACAGGCACTAAAATGCACTGTATCCTGCAAAATGACCGGATAAACATAATCAGTGGGTCCAGCGAATAGATTACTTAGATTTTTATAGTCAAACTACTTAAACACTAGTCCTCTATCCTATAACCACATACGAAGCTAACGTGGCGTTAAAGTGTTTATTTATTTATTTGGAAAAAGAAACAGAACAATGAAACTTACTGACTTCACTAAAATATTACATAATCTACTAAAGTTTCCAATAAGTAAAGGATAATATATGCGAAGATAAAATGGACATTCTGAAAAGGAAATAGTATTTTTTTATAACTAATGTAAAGCGAACAACTGCTATCTTTAAATAACTTTTCTACATTATTTAAAGATGTTCGCTGATGGCGTGTTTTAATTTGGAAAGGAAGAGATCAAAAATATCTAACAGAAAACAAATCATTATTAAAGATTATGGAACGGGTTATAAAATTGTTTGCGGCGTAATTTGTACGAATTCTACTAGGTTTGACTGTGTATGGTAAAGTATGGATTGTCCTTGTCATTCTAATGTCAATAAATAAAGATAACAACAAATTAAATAGTGTTTGATTATAGGTTAAACCCTAGTTCTATATATCCCGAAGTTCACCCCCTCGGGGGTAGCCCTTAACTACATCCCTATCAGCTATTGTTGTATTTTTCCTAGTATTTTATTCTTTAGCTATTGTGTCAGATCGTGCTAATAATCTGTTGTTAATTAGCGTAATTGATTGAGCTTGTTCCGTTTCTATACTTACAGGTTTTATTTTCCTAGGAAGTGGATCCATTAAGCGACGGTCAAAGTGCACGCGATATCTCACGACTATTGGTACTGTCCCACCACGGTCGAGGGTCGAGGGTCGAGGAGCGAGGTGACCAACGATGAGTACGCTAGCAATTTGTTTTGAGTGTCTTAGAGACGGCCAATCTCTTGCAACTTTGTACCAAGTGAGTCTCTCTAAATTCTTACAACCAAGACAATATCACTCGCACTAGACGAGTTTTTTCTTGAGAGTCTAGCCGCTGCGACAAACTATTGCAGAGAGAGTTCATGATAATTTACAAATATTTGTATTCTATCTGCCCGTGGCTTTGCCCGTTTTGCTCCAAGCGATCGTTGTGATTGTACTGAATGTACTGAATGAAAACATATTTGAATTTGAACTTGTAAGTCGAGAATAAGTATAGTACTAGTATATGTAATTCCAGATCCAAATCCATATCATTAACAAGTTTCATCCAAGTCGATTCAGCTTTTATATGATTGAGTATCAAAATAGCATCCAATGATTGAAAGGAAAGAATCCACCCTTATTAGATAATTGGCGACGACTAGCAATAGACGTCTATTGCGCGATCGCTGCTGTCAAGCAAACTTTTTGTAAATATTACACGCTAATATCTCTACTATAAGCGTTATTTCGCTTGTAGATTAGCGACAGGCTAAAAGACAACGGCTGGCTCCTGTAAAATTTTTTTATAGCGGCTTATTTTGCTACTGTTGCTACTGCTACAGTAGCAAATCGACTGACTAATGTTGCTAAGGTGAAGATTTTATTAAATTGAAATGAGGCATAAGTGGCGGCTTCTAAATCAGCGCAGGCGCAGGCGGCGGTGAGCACTTTGCACTAAATAATTATACACCTAAACTTTTCGCATGAATCACTTAATCTATTGGTGAGACCCGTTCGAAGATCCGTGGGATAGTTTTTGAGTTCATCGCGTTCAGACAGACAGGCAGCCGCGACAGGTTGACTTTGTTTTTCAATATGATAGTAGGTTAAGATCGTGAGATGATCGCATCTTAGGAAACCGACGAGGAAGAGATTACTTAATTACTGAGTTACTTAATTATGTTGTAAGTGAGGAGTGCCAAGGAGGAAAGCTGATCTGCTTATTTTGTCATCATATTTGCAATCCTCTGCTGAGTAAAGGTCGTTTTGTCTTAACTGTTCATGTAATTACGTCTGATTGATCTGCTGACTGCTGACACTGAGTCAGTAATGGTTGCTTAAGTCGCTCGTTATTATATATTTTTGTTTTACTCTTTTTAATCCTACGACACCTTCCTGTCTCCAAGAACGTTCTGGATCTGGATAGTTTGAGCTATTTATAGTTTTAAACTGTCCTAAGATAGCTCAACTGTTTCGCACGTATTTTATATTATTGTATATTATTCTGTACATACTCGATTCTGTAATTATTTTTAAATAAATTTAAATCTTTTCAATTAATTGTACTGGTAATTGTACTACTAGGAATGATGGAAGTTCCTGGATTACGAAGCCATGAGATATTTGGCCTGTTAAATCTGGCACCAAAGCTGATTAAATATCTCATAAACGCATAAAACTCATAATTAAAGACAGGGTAGGGTGCATTTCGTACCACCTAAAATTGTTTTTTTTTGTAAACTAAAATAAATTTCCAAATCGATCGAGTCATTTTCAAGTTTTGGTGTAACATATTTATATAGATTCGCATACCTACTTACCTAGAGTAAAACTAATTAATGATCTTGTTGGTTTTTACGCATGTGTTTGTCTAAAAATCAAGTTTAAAATTACCAAACAAAACGTAGGTAGGTACTCTGAACTATTCTACATAGGTTCACGTGTTCGCATTAAATCAGGCTCACTCAGGCAACATCATTAAGTCAGAAATCAACTCTGCTGCTTCAATTATAATCTAAAGTTACACGTGAATGTTTGTTTGTCATTATTATGCGCTTCATTAAAACATATTAATTGGAAATCATTGACGGGATAACTCATCTTAAAATAATAATTCAATGTTATTACACGTAGCTAAGTACTAACTTACGTAATGTTCTGCAAATTCAGTCTCACTTATCGGCGTAACAGACTCATGTAAGGCCATAGGCCAATGTAAGTTTCATCTCGAAATTTTAGCCTACCTAAAGCTGATATGTTGCCAGGAAGATTTGTGAATTAAATATATAGTTGTAATGTCGTAAACATTTAGGCATTATGTATTTCGTCAACAATTATTATATTTGCTATGGGCATTATGGGTTCGATTCCCCCCAGGACAAAGATTTGTGTGATGACCAAAATGTTTTTCTGTGCCTGAGTGTTATATAGCATCACATCAAAATATGTGAGTATGCAATCAGTCATACGGTTGTCATAGTACAAGCTATGCTATGTTTGAGACTAGATGATGCTGTGAGGGCTACCAGCGATTTATTTATTTATAAATAATAAATAAAATAAAATGCATTTATTTCAGACAACTGTAAAATTTGATTAGCTTGTCTATTGCCCCATTCGATTTTATTATTTAAACTAGCACCCGCCCCGGCTTGGCACGTGTGCAATACTGATACTAATTATACTACAGAATGGTTATCCCTAAGAGAAAGCCATATACCATCGCAGACTTTTTTGTAGACCTTTTGAGGGTGAGGTGTGCATGTTTTATATATATAAACCTTCCTCTTGAATTACTCTATCTATTTAAAACAGCATCCAAATCCGTTGCATAGTTTTAAAGATCTAAGCATACAACGGGACAGACAGACAGCGGGAGGCGACTTTGTTTTATATTATGTAATGATTATTATTATCAATTTATTTTTATTTCTTACGAACCTTGAGGTCACATGTTACTAACAAAGGAAAGTGGTCCGACCACATAACATCGTAGCATAACTTAGTGTCCATAGCAGTGTCCCATGCAGACTGAGCCACGACGCAGTGGTCCAACCACCGGCGCGAGCCATGCGCATCACTGATAAACGTATATTCACCAGAACGCATACCTATTTTTTTGTAGTCAACACAATACCGCTTTTGTTCTTCACAAAAACGAATTGAATCATAATTAAATAACTCACATAGATTTACATTTATATCTGTGAGCGGCTAACTCTGCTGACAAAGTTCATAAAACTTCCCAAAGGCTTTCGTAAATATCTACCCTCCAAATTTTAGAAGCGATCACCATTCTAGCGTTTACCAACATTCAAATGATGACCGTGAATCTTGCTTAACTAGTCTGCGCTAGAAGATCATTTTCACTCAAAACGGGATATTTACCATGATATGTGTTATTCTGACTCCCTCAGCCCTGTCTGTCTGTCTGTCAGTCTGTATCACAATATTCTTCCTCCCATCAGAAGTTCCATTACCATTTGGTCCTTCAAAAATTCATTAATAAAATATCTGTTAAATTCACATAAGTCTGCTCTTTAAGAGGTCGTTTTTGATTAAAATTCACATTAATTTAATAGTTATTAAATTATTTTATTTATATTATTTTTGTTATTTAATGTATTTATCACAATGTTTAACTGGTAACATTATTTTGTATTATATTTGTATTCGTTAAATGCCTATTTAAAAAAGATGTAAATATTTGTATTCGTTCTTTAGTTCTAAGAGTTTTACCTGTTAACTTGCCAATTATAGTTAGTTAATGTATAAAAGAAACAGTTTCTTGCGGTAAGATTGTAGGAGTTGTAAAATTGATAAGAGTCTCCGAAACCGAAATATGTATTCGATATCACGAAGTTTTTAGGTTATTTGTATAAAATATATAGTAAAGTGAGATGGGAAGAGTTTTAGTTAATTTTAATTTACACAGTTATGCAACAACAGAATCACTACCAATGACATACCTAGCTAGCCTGTACTCTCAAACCATAACGGAAAACTTCGGGAGAAAACCGGCATTTATGACATGAACCCAAAAAGTTCGAAGACATGTACCAAGTGCATGAAAGAAAACTCTAAAACGCACTTTAATCCTTTCACCACACTGGTTTAATACTACTAGTGACATGATAAGAAGAAGACAAAAAACTCAAATCCAAAGTCAAAAGATACTTTATTCAATACAATCACAAGGATCACTTTGGAACGTCTTACATGTTAGGTGAATTTAGGTGCCAATTCCTACTAACCCAAGCCCGAGAAGAACTGGCAAGAAACTCGTCCTGGTCCTAGCTCTTTTTTGCATGATCTTTCTTATACGAACTAGCTTAACTATGAAATACTAATAAAAGAGAGTTTATACATTTCAAGTGTGTCGGTTAACTGTCTGAGGGCAGAGCGACGTGAGGCCATGCATTGCTATCAAGAATATAGTAATTTATATTAACTTAACAAGCTAGTCGTAGTAGCTACACAAATAGAATATACAAGTGTTGTCGTGTGCTTCGGCTTCTATTAAATGGGTTCATTGTCGCGCAGACGACTGAAGATACGAGATTATCCGGCGGGATTTGTCTCGGGGCTTATAAGTCACTTACGAGGGACTTTATTGGTCCTCGCTATCGTTTGACTATAATCAGCTTCAAACAATGTTTGCTCGGCTGAGACGCAAAAGATTCGATTCCCGCCGCGGGACAAATGTTTGTAAGATCTGCAAGTATTTGTCTTGGGTCTGGGTGTTTCTATGTATAATACGTATGTATTTACAAAAAATATGTATATAAGTAGTATATCAGACATGTGGTACCCATGTGACAAGCTCTGCTTACTTTGGGGCCAGATGATGTTGTGTGAAATGTCCGGAATCATTATTATTATTATTATTATATGTATAAAATACAATAACAAGGGCCCATAGAAAATAAATCCACACTAATATTATAAATGCGAAAGTGTATCTGTCTGTCTATTTGTTACGTTTTCACAGCTAAACGGCTGAACGGATCTTGATGAAACATTGTAAACATTGTAGGTATATTTATTTATTCACAAAAGACAACGTACAATATACATTAGGTAGAATAATTAATACTCGTAGTAGAGCTGCATAATGTCACCCGAGTGCAAAACCGTCTGACTTTTCATTAATTAGCATAATAACCTATTGTTGCATTGAAGTCACAATAATATTCGACTACCTCTGTGGCGCAGTGTGCCCGCCTGAGATACAGTTGCGGGTTCGATTCTTACCGCGGGACTAATGTGTGTATAATCTGCAAATGTTTGTCTTGGGTCTGGGTGCTTTTCTATTTAAAATATATATGTATTTATAAAAATGGTTGTCTGGTTTAACTTATTAAGAGGCCTATCACAAAAATCTGTTCTGAAGGATTAAGTATATTGAAGCACGGCGACAACTCGCTCGAGGTCACGAGTTCACGACACTGTTGTAGCCAACGTGTAGCCGAATTTTGATACTTTTTATATTATTGAGTCTTGTATTAATATTTTTCTTACATATTAAGTTGAGATAATGATAATAATGATAAATCATCCAATTATCAGGGGAAGAACTAGAACTGTAATAGAGGCATAAACTTTTCGCTTTTTTTTTTTGTGTGTTATAGGTATCTATTTATATTGCTGTTTTCCAGCCCGTGGCTTGTGCAAATTGTATATTAAGTTTTTTTCTTGTTACGAAAAAAAACTTAATAAATAAAACTTAATATTGATTTGTAACTTTTTACATGTCTTTTGACGTTTTGTATAACAAATAAGTAACCAAGACAAATAAGTTTTTACAAAAAATATTTAATAAAACAATAAAAAATTAATTTAATAATAATGGCATTTCCGAAAATTAAATTTTATAATTAGAAAATTTGTATAACCTGTTTTTTTTATTTGTTGCTTCATTGTTTTTTTTTTAATGTAGATGTGTAGTGTATCTTTTCTTTTTAACAGAATTATACACGGAGCCTTTTTGACCCATGCTAAAAATAAACATAACAATCAGTAAGTAAACACTCGTAAAAAAAAATTACGAGTCAACATTAAATTTTCCATTTTGATAAATGTTCAATATAAAAGATCAGAACGACGTAGTCTCACTACACGCACCCAACGAAGCGTGAAATACGCTCATTCCTATCGTTTGGCGCGTAAAAAATCGACACAAGGTCCAACGTCTACGAGCGCGAGCGCAGTACTGAGCTGAGTTCGACCGGCCCACGCATCGCATTATATAATTTATTTTGAGCATTTCGCGCAGTTGTAATTACGTTTATTTATAGTTTTAAATACTATTATTAAAAAAAAATTGTATTTCATTGATAACGTTTACATACAATTTCATTGCTAACGTTTATTTTGGTATAAATTTTACTCGATAGTATTAATGTACTAAGGTGAAATTTACAGCTAATTCTGATAATTTTAGTAGTTTTATAGTTTTGAATGGGATTTATTTGTAGATACTTTTTACATATTTCTGAATTCCGAGGCCGCTATAAACTCAACCACTATATAAGATATGTTGTGGTATATTTTTCTTTTCGTTTTCACTGTACAGACGTTCAATCCACGAGCTTGAAAAAGTGCCCTCGCGCATTTTATTTGCAGTCTTGCTTCGGAATTTTGGCTTTATATAAATAAATAAAATAAAAATGCGAAAAGCGAGGCCGCTATGAACTATAATAATGACTATTCTCCGCCATACAATAAGTAAAAATTGTCGAACACTTTCAGTTTCCCTGAACAAGAATGCCAAAGATCGGCATTTAATTAAAAAATCACGATCATAATGTAATAAGTCTCTTAAGAGATGCGTCACAAGCCGAACGCTTAGGCCGATCGTGCCTCTCTATCGCTTGTTCCGCGCTCTTTTTGGCACGCTCGACTCAGGCGGGACTTGACAATTTGTCGTGCGTGCAGCCGGCGTTCATCCATTTATAAGACGTTATCACGTCAAAAAAAATAGTATACAAGTAGTATATCAATCATGTGGTTCCCAAAACACAAACTCTGCTTTCCGTGGGCTAGATGATGCTGTTTGAAATGTCTAGCATTATTTATTATAACTTTATAACTTTCAAAACTTTCGTGTACTGTACATTTTGAGAAACAGTTCTCGCGTATTATTTTGTCGATGTAAGACACTTTCACAGACACTGTTTTGATTCATCACGAGAGTCATCATCAGGGAGTTCGATATGCGGTTCGCTCGTTCACGATCGCACTCGCGATTTGCACTGATATCACCAATAATATGAAATAAAGTGAGTGACTCCTAGATATTATATAACTGCTCTATTTTCTCTTAGTTACATAATTAACGACAAAATAACTACGATGCCTGATGGTATTTTCACGTATGAACAATCATATTATTTCTTCAGGCAGAGGCGTTTTGATTTATCTCCTTCTTTGTTATGCCATATGTGGTAATAATAATAATAATAATAAAAGTCCCGAAATTTCACATAGCATCATTTAGCACTAAAGTAAATAGAGTTTATGTTATGGGTACCACATGACTGATGTAGGTACTACTTATATACGTTTTATTGGTAAATACATACACATTATACATAGACCAGACCCGAGACAAATACTTACAAATCATTCAAACATTTGTCCCGATTCGGGAAACGACCCGCAACCTTCTGCGTCTCAGCCGGGCCTTGGCCCACTGCGCCACAAAGGTCGTCATGGTGACAATTTAGCTAATGTTAAGTGATTCGGTTTTATATTATGAAATCAAAGTCTTATGTTTTATATTAAACAAACTACTTAAATATACGGATTATTTATGCTCGAATCACAAAGAAACTCAAAACTTTTGTTCCAATTATTCACACCCGAGACAAAACAACTAGTTTTATATGAAAATAGTCACCAAAGTTTTTAAATAAACCCAAAATAACTCTAGAAATATAAACAATATAACAGCGCAATGTGTGCTTCGGTAATAGGGAACTAGTAATCCATTTGCACTAAAACTTATATTGTTAGCTTCTAATGAGATAAATCTCAATGGAATATATATTTGCAAGTTGAAGTGGCAATGGGCAGGCCATATAGCTCGCAGAACTGATAACCGTTGGGGAATAAAAGTTCTCGAATGGCGACCATGGACAGAAAAACGAAGCGTAGGACGACCCCCCTCCCGATGGACTGACGACATTGTAAAGATCGTTGAAAGTCGCTGGATGGAGAGGGCCCAAAATCGTTCTTCCTGGAAATCCATTGGAGGCCTTTGTCCAGCAGTGGACTACTTAAAGGCTGATATGATGGGAATCTCAGAAAATCACTCAATAAAATATTACAAAAAATAGTAAATTGTTTAAACCGTCTGAATATACAATATACAATATATGATGCTTACCTTTCATGTATGCTGATGGTAAAGTACAACGGTTCACATACTCTTAAAATGCAAATTTAATGGACCTTTAGATGGTCTTACAATGTTAAGTGAGTGTAGGTGCTAGTTCCCAACGTCACGGTAACCGTCAAATTGCAACCTGCTCTGCTGCTGCTCTAGTTATTCCTATGTGCGTACTAATATTTACTCTGGGCCCTGGCCCCTGGGGCAACCCAGCTTTCATTTCATATTTCAATAAACAATACCATGCGTCGTTGATTGTAAAACACATTTGTCAGTCGACTGCGTTCATCGATCGAGCCGCCGCCGCCGGCCCGGGGCTCGGCTGACCTGTTTCTGATGCACAATTACATCGTAAATCATTAACATTACAAGAATCGAACTCCTGACTGACTTATTGGTACCATAGATAAAGGCATAAGCTCGAAAAAACTTGAAGTTTAAACGGTAGATGCTTTACAGCGTGTACTTAATAATAATATTAATAGCCCCAAAGTAAAAAGCTTGTGTTATGAGTATAAATTACTGATAAACTTTTACCTATATAATCTATATATTTGTAAATACATACATATTATACATAGACACAACCCAGACAAATACGTGTAAACCATACAAACATGTATACACACAATAACAAAATAATTCCCGAAATTCAACCCCTAAGCGTTGGATGTTATCAAAGTTTGTATGAATATAACAGACGCGAAGTCGCTGGGAGCTTCACTAGTTTTTATAATAAATCGCTTCTGTACCGTACCTTACTGATTATTATAATAACACTAGCTGCTACCCGCGGCTTCGCACGCTTTGTGCATAAAATGTATGCTTTATGCATTATGCTTAGTACGTTTTATGCTTGACACCTGCATAAAAAGTAGCCTATTTCCTTACCAAAGGTACTAAAGAAACCGACAGGCAGACAAAAATACTTTTTCAATTTATAATATTAATATGGATTATCGTTTATAATAACAGATTATGGAGTCTATATTACTAGCTTTAAAGCGTTATTTTATAACATAAAGAAATTTACAAGAACACGATGAAACACGTTTATAATGTCGTAGGTTAAAATATTTGTGAGGTTTGCAACCCACGACATTATGAATGCGAAACAGAATTGGTTATTCTCAAGTTCTCACTAACTGCAGCAAACTTGTTAATTTTGCTACCTTTACCGCTCACCATCAACATAGTTTACTCATGACTGAGGGGAACCAGTAAAAGCATCTTCAATTCGCAACTTCCGGAACTCAATTAAGTACTTACACAACTTCCAACGGTAGCCATTTACATTCGATTAAATTCTTACAATCACTTTCAAAGTTCATCAACTTTGTGGGTTCCTAAGACGTACCACACCAGACCATATAACGTGACGGCTCACGGTTATGCGCTGTTGTGTAGGACGCCTAAGAAATCCGTCATCAAGTGACCTTGTGCTGCAAAGCATAGGGCACGTCCTAGTAGGTGTTGAATCCCTACCCCTGTTATTAATAATAATAAATAATAATAACGCCGGACATTTCACGCATCATCTGGCCCCAAAGTAAGCTTGTGTTATGGGTGCCACATGACTGATATACTAATTATATACTTTTTTTGTAAATATGTACATACATATTATACATAGAAACACCCAGACCCGAGCTAAATACTTGCAGATCATACAAACATTTGTCCTGCGCCGGGAATCGAACTCGCAACCTTTTGCGTCTCAGCCGAACCTTGGCCCACTGCGTCACAGAGGTCGTCACGTATTGCAGTTGTAATTTAAAGAAGTTTACATCATCAGGCCAACTGGCAGTTAAATATTAAGTTAATTTGACTAGTGCATGTAACTATGCAAAGTCGAGGTTTCAGAAGTCACTGAGAATAAGAATGAGAGGTGGCCAGGTCCCAACCCAATCCAATTTAACACCTTGTTAACAAAATAAAACAATTCATGGTAAAATCATCGAGGCTTCCTCCAGGATTTTTTCATGAGTCCAACTCAGACCGCTAATTATAATCTGGGAAAGCCTTGAAAACTTAATAGCCGTTATATCTAATTAATTTCTTAATAACCTATTTCCTTCTAATATTTTGAAAACATTTTGACAACTTATAATAATAATAATAATATTAATAAAAGCCTTTATTCGCTGACCAATTCTCAGTAAATTTTTTGGCTAATCTAATTTTTTAAATCTAGTTTAGTAAAGAAAATAAAAAATAAACAAAAACATTCTTCAGCAACCGTTTTGTTGGTCAGGTTGTCTCTTCGACATAGGCCTCCCCTAATTTTTTCCACTCCTCTCTGTCACGTGCTAATCTTCTCCATCCTTTCGGTAAATCATCTTCCCATCTCTTGATTTGACGTCCCTTTTGTCTTTTCCCATTTCTAGGATACCATTCCATTACATCTTTTGTCCACTTTTCCTTGTGCGTTCTCATTATGTGACCTGTCCATTTCCATTTGAATTTTTTTATTACCAATGAAACATCGTTTACTTTTGTATTTTTTCTTATTTTTGAAGTCGTCTACCTGTCACGTAGCCTTATGTTAAGCATGCTTCGTTCCATACTGCGTTGACAAACTTGAAGTTTTCGGTTGTTTTTGCTCGTAGCAGGCCAAGATTGACACCCATAAGTAAGACATGGGAGAATGCACGTGTTATACAGTTTTCTCTTTACCGTCATTGGCATTTTTTTGTTTTTAACTATTTCTTTGAGGGACCAGTAACTTTTCCATGTATTGCTTATTCTTCTATCAATTTCTTTCGAATACTGGTCTCTTATTGATATAAGCTGCCCCAAATATATATATTCATCAACATATTCGATAACGTCTTGTCCTATTTGTATATATCCCTTTATTGCATTCGTCATTACTTTAGTCTTCGCTGGATTCATTGATAAACCTGCTTTCCTGCTTTCATTGTTTAATTGATGTAACATAGTTTGTAGTATGTCTGATCTCTCTGCGAATAGCACAATATCGTCGGCGAATCTTGGGTGATTTAGGTTTGTTCCATTTATATTTATTCCGAAATCGTCCCAGTCTATATTTTGGAATACATTTTCTAGCACTGCCGTGAAAAGTTTTGGGGAGAGTGGGTCGCCTTGCCTAACGCCTCTCTGGATACTAAATTCTTCTCCTTGCTGTTCTAGTTGGACCTTTGCTGTGGAATTTTTGTATATTTCTTTTATAATTTTTATATATTTGCTTTCTATGCCTTGTTTTTCCAACGTCTTCCAGATATAGTTATGATTCAAAGAATCGAAAGCCTTATTGTAATCGACGAATGCAATGTGGTAGTGTTGGCCATACTCATTAAGTTTTTCGATTATCTGTTTTACTACGTGAATATGATCGATGGTAGAATAATCGGCGCGAAAGCCCGCTTGTTCTCTAGGTTGGTTTTCTTCTATGTGTTTCGATATTCGGCTAAGTATTATTTTAGAAAACACTTTATATAAATTGGACATTAGACATATAGGTCTGTAGTTATTTATTTCATTTTTATCGCCCTTTTTATGTAAAAGAACAATAGTGGACTTCGTCCATTGAGTTGGAATTTGTTCAGTAGCTAATATTTCGTTAAAAAGTTGCGTCACAGGTTTTGACATTTCTGTTAAAGTGTTTTTCAATAACTCGTTCGAAATGTTATCCTCCCCAGGCGCTTTGCCGCTCTTTTGCGTTTTTATTGCTCTTACAACTTCAGTTTCTAGTATGCAAGGAATTTCTTCTATATAAGTGTACTTCTCTGTTTTTGGGAATGTTGATTTGTCTGTCTCGGTGTATAGTTTCTTATAGAATTCTGTCGCTACTTTAGCTATCGATGATCTTTTTGTTATCAATTTGTCATTTTCCTTCTTGTTTTTTACTTTCATGTTTGGTATCCATTGTGTATATTCTTTCAGTAGCTTTAAACCTTTATTGATTCTACCTGTTTTCTCTATGTGTTCTTTTAATATTTCCAGTCTCTTTGTTTTCCTGTGTTTTCGTATTGATGCTTGGATTTTTTTGCTAATAATTGTGATGTTTTCACGATTATCATTCCGATTCTCTAACAATATGTTTCTCTCGTTCATTAATTTTATCGTTTCTCCTCCCAATTTCTTTTTCCTTTCTTTTCTTGTATGCAGTTTTTTTACGTTCATCAGTGTCTTTTCCAGAAAATCATACCTTTCTTGCATTGTTTTCTGTCTTTCGATTTCTTTTAATGTATATCTTAGTTCGTTTAGTAAATTTTCTGGTATTGGTGGTCTTGTCATCATATTTTTAGTGGACGCCATAATATGTTTTCTTGATTTATATTTTTTATATTGTATAACTCCTCTTACCATTCTATGATCTGTATTAAAATTTAGCTTATCACTACATTGACGTCACTGAATATACTTTTGTCTCTTGTTAGAATGAAATCGATTTCATTTCTATCTCTTCCGTTTGGTGATATCCATGTCCACTTTCTTGACTTTCGTTTTTTAAAGAAGCTATTCATTATTCTAAGATCATTTGCAAAGGAAAACTCCACATGGCGCTGGCCGTTGTCATATCTTTCTCCTCTGCTATGATCTCCCATAACAAATTCATCTTTATTTGATTTATTGCCTATGTTGGCATTTAGGTCTCCCATCAAGATTATGTTTTTGTTCGTCTTTTGCATGAAGTCTGTCAGATCTTTGTAGAATTTATCTTTCGCCATCTTTGTATCTTGTTCTGTGGGTGCATGGACTTGAATGATTGACGATGGTTTTTTAAATTCGGGTAATTGTATATTCAGGACTGCAATTCTATCTGATATTCCTTGGAAACTGATAATGTTTTCTTTCAGGTACTTTTTTATTAAGAAACCAATTCCATATATACCTTGTTTTTCGCCATAGAAGTAGAACATGTATTCGCTATATTCTCGTATCTCTTCTCCCATTCTTCTTACTTCACAAATTCCAATGACATCCCATTTTATTAATCTTACAGCTTCTTCCAATTCTTCTAATCTCGTATCTGTCATTAACGTTCTGACGTTCAACGTTGCAAAGTATATTTTATTATTATTTTTTTGTTGGTTTAAGGATGCGTTTCTAGGGGGACAACTTATAAGCTTAATATTTATTAAACTAATGTTTGTTTATCAAACGAACTCTTCAAAAACCTCATAATATCTTTGAAAGATTTAAGATTAATGAAAATGTACCCCGCTTTACATGCTGTAACTTAAAACCGTTTTTTCAAATATCTATTTCATAGCTAATACGTATTTCCGTGCAAAATTACACCACAATAAGAGTAATAGTCTGCAAGCAAGAGCTCTGATTAAGACCGGATAGACAGATGGACATAGCGGAACTATAAGAGCTCCTTGTGAGCTTCGAAACCCTAAAAAACTACTCGCGTAAGTCATCAATGTCACTGTACAGAACGTATACCGTGACCGTGACAGCGTTACACGGACTTTTGGTGAGCGCGGATGGTGCTTGACCTTAAAATATTTAGGTTCAATCATCAAAAACACTAGCTGATGGATCCTTTTGTTTCAGATGGCGGGGCTTGCGGAGTGACCACGGACGGGCTGCTAAGCGCGCTGGCCCGTCTGCGCCGTCCCCCGCCCCCGCTCCCGCACCCCTCCGCACACCCCACACGCTCTGTAAGTACCCACCGACAGGATAACGACAACAGTAGCACTTGAGTCTGTCTGGGCCCATAACCTGCGCGTTTTTTAAAATTACCTTTTCTCTACCCGAGCCCTTAGCCTGTGCGTTTCAAAACCACAAGACGTTTCGTGTAGGTATGTTTTGTTCAGGATAACGACTACAGTAGATACTTGAGCCTCTTTGGGCCTATAGCCTGCGTACTTTTGACAATTCATTTTTTTTGTACCTAGGCCCTTATAGCCTTTGCGTTACGAAATAGCAAGACGTTTTGGTTACTTAAATAAAATGACTTGCATAAAATGTCTGTAGCAGCTTTTAGTAACAAATTATGAACGCAACATGAGAGAACCAACTGCGCCTTGTATTTTGTAAAAAATAGAATATTTAGTTCCGGCTCCGGGTTTCTATCGACAAAATTATAACGGCGATTTCGGTTGATTGTACATCAAGGAAATTTCGGTGCAATTTCGTTGATGTAGAATCAAGATCTAGCAGACCTGTGCATGACTTACCTACCTACATAATTATATGTATTATTATGACTACCATTTAACGATCACTGCTACATTAGTACTTATTAAGGTATACCTTTATCTCGACTAGCACATAATCGATTACAGTGGAACTGCGTGAAGGAGATTTACGCCCGACTATGGGTAGCAAAAAAAAAAATTTATAGAAATAACATAACTTTAGAAATTCAATAAGAGCTGGCTCTTATCTGGCCTAGCGTATAAGCATTGCCATTCAACGTGCCAATGCCACCCACCAGTGTCTTGAGGACGCTGCCCTCTGGCAGTGATCTGAATCTGTATTAGTTGAGCTATCTATACATCGATACAGCTCTTAAAAAGCTCTACTGTTTCAAATGTATTTTACACTATTAATGTATATTATTCTATACATTTCTATAAAGGAATTGAACAATTTAAAATAAAAAGCTTTAATTTATCACCAGGTTTTTTAACCAGGTTCTATTCCACCGGTTCGAGGTGTGCACAATGTGAGCTCGTCCCTCATCGCTCGTCACGGCTCTTTCTGCTTACAAAATGGCGAACAAAAGCATTGTGTATCAACAATGTCCATTATCTGAGTTTCCCGCCAATACTGCGCGAGACAGATAATTACAGCGCGCCCTGACACGTACCGGTTACTGCTATAATAGTCCGTTAGGGATGCGACAATTTTATCGATAAAATAGGTACACTTTATTATTAACGTAATAATTCATTTAATTATAATCATGTAATGGGTTATTTAATTGAGTTTAATATTGTAATATTTAAGTTTGAGAGTATAATCGACCGGCAAGCTTCCATAAATGGTAGTGATTTGAAGAAAGCGTATTATAATAATAAATGACTATATTATTGATTAGAATGGATGGCCTCATGTTGCTCTGCCCTCAGACAATTAACTGATAGATTTGAAATGTATAAACTACTGTAATATCGTATTAGTTTTTTACATGAGTAAACTTGATATAATATAAGAAGGATCATACAAAAAAGCGCTAGGACCAGGACGAGTTTCTTGCCAGTTCTTCTCGGACTGGGGTTAGGAGGATTTGGCACCAACATTTACCTAGTATGTGAGACGTTTCAAAATGATCCTTGTAATTGTATTGAATAAAAATATGTTTGAATTGATTTTGATTTGACTTGGCAGCGAGATAGCCGACATTTTCAATGTGGCAGGCCCTAGATGGTTGAGACTACCGCAGGATCGAGGTGGATGATACATTTCAAAAGGAGATCTATACTCTGCAGTGGGAGAAATCAGGCCGTGGATGATGATGATGAGTATGATAACTATAAAAGCTGGTGTTAGGGTAATCCTATACTTACCATAATAAATAATCGAGGTTTAAACTTCAAACGTTACACCTGTTATTGTACAGACTTTATAGTTGAATCGAGGATATTTTTAAAACTATTTTTGTCTAAAAAAAAACACTAAATGAGTCTGTCTGTATACAATTTAACATTGTGACTCAATAGGATAAATGACTGTTAAGACTGAATAGGTAAGTCAAGTCAGACACGGCGGACTGTGTATCTAGCAATATTCGCAAGTGATGCAATTATATTATAAATGATGGTTATTAATCTGTTTTGTTACAATGTAGTTAAATATACAAGTATAACCTGAATCTCCCTTTTCTGTTTGCATTATCATACAATTTTAAATAAAATAATCATATTTTTAAATGAGACAACAACAGAAAACGTTCTAAAAAAAGAGATCTCAATTAACTTAATCTACGGCCTATAGAAAAACACTATTTAGGTAGGTACATGTAAAGACAGAATGCGAAATGGAAATTTTCACCGTTTTGAAAACAATCGATGGCTGACCCTTTAAAATATTGTAGGTAATCTTTGTCATAAGCAATGCTGTTAGTCTTCCAAATAACTATATATTAAATGATATTAATAGGTATTCTGTAAGCCGTTAACAAAAGCAATCTTTTATTTTCATAAAAAACCTATTTGAGTGAGCGAGCGAGCGATAAACAGACAAACTGATGATTTGACCGTGCCTCGAATAGCAGATGAGTCCAAAGCCAGGATTACCTGAAATATCGGTACAGTAATATGACATGACGGCCATGATAGACTAGCTCATGCCGCATATTCTTATAGATATTAATGGTAGGTATATCTTATAACCACATACCTATTAGCTAATGTGGTTTATTGACGACCTCTGTCGGGCAGTGGGCGAAGGCCCGCTTGAGACGCAGAGGGGTTGGGGTTGGTTCCCGCCGCGGAACAAATGTTCGTATGATTTGCAAATATTTGTCTTGGGTCTGGGGGTTTTTCTATGTCTAATATGTATGTATTTACAATAAAAATGAAAAAATAAATAAGCGGCATATCAGTCATGTGGTGGGAACCAAACAAGCTTACTTTGCTTGCTTGGGGCTAGATGATGCCGGGTGAAATGTTCAGCATTGTTTATTATTATTAATTATTATTTATATGAATATGAAATATAAAAAGGACAGACAATACCTTAACGCTACATTTACAATGTGATACTGAGTTAGACAATATGGGTATACCCTAGATAACCATTCAAACGATACTATGTTACCAGTAGGTTATAATAACAGACGCAGCTATTTCGAGAAACCTCACTAGCTTTACCTGTATTGTTGTAAGTACCTCTTCAGGAATATCGAATACTCTAGAACCGGGTGATAACCGATGGAATCATGAGGTTTTAGTATATAAATAGCTATGACTTCAATAACATTTTAGTTATTCACTTCATATTGCCCGTTGTTTCTCGTGTGTACGTAACACTCGTGTGTGTCGTTATGACTAAATATGTCCATTAACTATAGAGTTAGGTTGTAGGTAGATATCTTTGCAGGTATTTCAGTTAAAGTCATTAGTGTGATTTCACATCACGTTGATCGCACTTATTTACAGTATTACAGCTACTTACTTATTTAAAAGTTAAATAAATAGTTGGGTTAGGAGGAATTGGTACCTAAATTCACCTAGTATGTAAGACGTTTCAAAGTGATCCTTGTGATTTTATCGAATAAAAATATTATTTTATAATTTCTATTAGATTTTATTTTATAATTTAATCAATCAAAGTGTAAAAGAGTGGTAAGTGGTAGAAATCATCCAGGGACTCTGTATGGTGAAAATCCCGTCTATTCCCACCTGTTCTGTTGAGTAGTTTTGTTGGTAGAACTTTTGGGATTTTTTTACCATTAATTCTGTTCACAGAACAAATGGGAACAGAATTTCCAGTAGTTCTGTTCAAGAATCTTGTGACATGAATTTCAGATCGAAACCAGTTGGTTAGGTTATGTTAGAGTATACAGTACGCAAGGCGAGCGAGCAAAGCGAGCCGCGGCAGCTGCCGCCAAAACGCCAGAAGAATATAGTTTGTCTGTGGATGAGATTATCAAAGTGTGGCAAATACAATTTATTAACGGTGACATTTGAATTTTGGAATATCTTTGTTTTTAGAGAAACTCCAATAATTTGAAATTGAAGCCAGGTGTAAAGCATAGTCTTATAAGTCACAGAACTAATTGGAAAAAAATCCCAATAGAACAGAACTACTCAACAGAATAGGTGGGAATAGACGGAAAACCCTAGGCCTCTCAGCTACATATTATGATGGTGTTGTTGGTAGGTGCGGAGATGAGAACTCCAAAGTTCGCTACAGATGGTTGTGTTTATTGTACTTTACACAGGTGCACGTTATATGTACCATTGTTATCTATGCACTTTCGCCAGTTTATATGTAGATCACTGATTCTTTTGCTGTAAAATATATTGTGTTAATATATTGGATCAAGGTCTAAAGAGTATGCTTTTCTAATTAAAAAATCCTATGTGGTGCAGTGTGTCTAGCAATGTTCTAAAGCAGCTGCTTGCCGCCACTGCCCAGTTGCTTTAGCAATTAACCAGTCTCGGTTTAACGGCTAGCTTTTCATCATTGTTTGCAATTGTTAGAAATTGTGCCGTATCTGCCGATCTGCCGTAATCGTCTGGCCAGATCTGTTCACCAGTTACTAACCAGTTCCTTTTTCTGAGTGAACTTTCGCTTGGTGCAAGCTTTGGCCGGTTGTCCTGGGTTCATCCACGGCGAAGTGTGATTCTTCATCACAAGTAACTATACGATTCAAAATCCTCTCGTTTTTGTGAAGCTTGTGAAATGTACCGCAGCTCTCTACGCTTCTCTAGAGCTGAAGATCGAGCTAAGTGGCGTGCCATGGGAGAAACCTATGTCTGGCACTGACACGGGCTGATGATGTGGCCAGTTCGACAGAACGCCAATTTCATAATTGTAAGGACAATTCACACAGTACCATCTTACCAAATTAAGCCAATCTTGTACTATAGTACAAGATACAAGATTATTCTATCAGTTATATGGTACAATATAACTGATAGAATACATGCATATGTATTTAACAGACCAGTTGTATAACACCCAGCCCCAGAATATAAAACTATGTTCATTACAAAAATGTATGTAACTGAGTGGAATTTAACCCTCAACTTTCAACGTCAAAAGGCAGAGCTCAACCAAACTAAAAAGATTTTGTAAGTACCTAGGTAATTGGGTACTTACTTTTACTCAAGCTTGACCTACCATAGATATTCTAAAAACTTTATACTTAATAAGTAGGTTTACCTACCTTCTTAATATTTCAAGAGAAGGTTCTCGATCAGTCTTACAGTATAAAACATTATTTTCAAGAAAATTCCTTTCAAGTGACCATTACAACGCGATTGAAAGTACTATAAAGTTGTATAGGTATAGGTTTACCATATTATTCATTTTATACTGACGAGTGACACCCTTTTCAACCCAGATCACGCGAAATGAGTTGAGTTGAGTTTTATTCAATATTATAACAAAAATAAACTTGATTCGTCTTTATATTCTACGAGTAATTGAATGAAATTAGCCAAAGCGAGAACGGAGGCGTTAGGCGTAAGGGAAGATCATTTCTGTGTAACATAATGAGCAATGGAGCGTTTGGACAGCTTCAAAATCGTTTCAAAAGCGAAAATAAACAGAGATACCGACATAATCATGCCTTTGTTTCTTATTATTATAATAAGAATAGAATAAGAATATTTATTGCCAAAAAGAATTACACTAATTTACAGTATCAGCGAGGCCCAAACTAGGCGTAGAAGCCTGTATCTTGGGTCTCATGAGTTCGAGTTACCTAATTAATACATTTTTGGCGATGTTTGGCTTTAGAATACATATTACAAATGTTAAAATCGGCAGTTTTAGATTGCATGCATGTATTGTGTGTGTGTGTGTGTGTGTGTGTGTGTGTGTGTGTGTTTGTGTATGTGGATGTGTGTATGCGTGTGTGTATGTATGTATATGTGCAGGTGAGTGAATGAAAGTGAGTGTGATTGAGATTTTTTTTTTTTTTTTTGCGCGGAGAACGAGCTATATCAAAGCTTCCACCTCATCATACGAAAGACTAAGAAGCCATTGCTGAATAGTCCTTTTGCAAGTATAAGCAGTGCAATCCCTAATGTCACACTTTTTACAAACATTGTTGTAGGTGTTCAGAAGTGAAAAACTCGGACTTCGTCTTGCCATTTCAGAATGAGTTCTTGGGATAGGGATTCTGTAAGAACGTCTTTCACATATGTCTAGGTAATCTGTACGATCCCTTATACTTTTGTGAGTTTTAATCGTTGCGCTAAGGACAAAGAGGTGGCGGACTCGCAAAACGTTAAACTCCTGGTAGAGGGTGTCGGTTGGGAAACGGAAAGGTTTATTAAGCATGACTTTGATCAGCGCCCTCTGAGCTCTCTCTACCTGTATGAGAAAGCTTTTTCCCGCGCTGCCCCAAACAGAGATGCAGTACTGGATTATAGACTGACAGAGAGCGGTATAAACTAGCTTTAAGATGTCAGCTGGCGAGCAGTTTCTAAGCTTTTTCATAATAAATATGAGCCTTCTAACTCGTCCAGCTAAATCCGAGAGATGTTTTTTATAATTTAGATTTTCATCCAATGTTATGCCAAGGTATTTGAGAGTTGGTGTACGATCAATTGTATTGCAAGAACAGCTTTGATTTGAACTGAATGGATCATATGAGCAAGTATGTAGTTTGAGTATCAGGTCTCTGGGAGCTCTTGCGACAGAGGTTTTAGAAAATGCGATGTAATTAGTCTTTGTAACGTTAAGTGTGAGAAGGTTGTTGTTTAGGAACTTCCCTACCTCAGAGAGTCCGACCTCTGCATAGCCTTTAACCAGATCCCAGTTAGAGCCATGGAATAAAATAGCTGTATCATCTGCGTATGCTATGACTTCCGCATTTGTTAATGGTAATTGGAGAAGGTCGTTCAAATAAAGCGTAAAAAGTGTGGGGCCAAGAATGCTGCCCTGAGGCACGCCAAAGTCAATGGGAAGCTGTGAGCTAAGATTGCTACCGACCTTTACGCACTGCCTTCGGTTTAAAAGGTAGCTTTCAAACCAAGCCAGTGAAACTCCCCTAACTCCTGCAGATTCCAGCTTTTTTAAGAGTAGGTCGACCGAGACGGTGTCAAAAGCTTTTGCCAGATAATGCTACCTGCCATGGTATTGAAAAGCATTGCCTGTTTGTATATAATCACTCGTAGAGTAAATGGCTATAATAATGGCTAATATGAATGTTGTTATTATTAGTACCCATTTTTATCGATACTATTTTCTTCGATGACAATGAGACAGCCCTAACCCTATTGAACATGTTATCGTTATTATCGTGCAGAGCGATATATCGATTGCACTATGCTTGCATTTTTTACCATGCAATTACTTTTTTAGTGTTTCCAATCATATCCATTCATGCACTCACCGATAACTATATTAGAAACCAGTAAGTAGGTATAGTAAGTATATAATAGAGAGATTAGGGCCAATCTTAGCTACGTAGAGCTTAGTTCGAGTTCGACAAATGTCTGTTTGGATGATATCCTCACGGAACCGTGGTTTTTTTAATACTGATTGACAACACTCTAGCGAAAAAGACACTCGAAACACACAACTTGAAAGTAGGTACATACCTACACTTAGGTACATATGTGCCTACTATCCTAAATTTTGTAAACTAATAATATAAAGTAAATAAAAATAGACTTTTTATTATTAATTAGATTGTTTTTTTCGATGTTTTTATGTTTGCATGTTTGCTTGTAATGGACAACCTCAATAATTACTTTACAGATTTAAAAAATATTACTTTTATAGAACGCTACTTTATCAGCGAGCTATATTATTATAACATATTATAAGCTGTATTTTATTTTCAAACAAAATAGAGATCACTACGAAAATTGCAACTATGTGAAATAAGGTATCAAAAATTTTCCTACAAAAGTCATTATTTGGTGTGGTGTGTGAAAATTATTGATGATACATCAAATAATGAAGTATACTCATTATACTTGTGTATTAATTAGTCAATCAAAACACGGATAGAATCGGAAGATGATTGCACACTGGTCGCTAGTTGTTAATAACTTTATTTTAACTTCACAACCTCGGAAAGATTCTGTTTATTATTTGAAACCTCAGTGTAAAAGTGCATTTTTAAACGTGGAACGATTTTTTTAATTCGATCCTTTTAAGATTTTTAGGGTTCCGTACTTCAAAAGGAAAATAAAACGAAACTCTTATAGGATCACTTTGTTGTCCGTCCGTCCGTCCATCCATCCGTCTGTCTGTCAAGACCCTTTATCTCGGGAACGCGTGGATGTATTGAGTTGAAATTAAAACGATATACTCAAGTCTATAGTCTTTTAAGCTGTGAAAAAAATCAAACTTCTAAGTTAACGTAAAAAAAAGATACGGCCGTTCATGCCGCAAAAAACGTATTTTTCGACACTCTCAAGGGAATCAAAATTTATAGGGTATTTTCCGTTGACCTAGAACTATGAAATTTCGCAAGTAATACCGTCTTATACTACAAGTATAGGGAAAAATATGAAACATTTTTAATGAAATCATAAAAAACAGGGTCTTCATGCAAAAAACGGCGGTACAAATTTTGAATTGAGTTAATCATGTCATGCGGGGTATCGTATGAAAGTTCTTTATTGGCACAAGCTTAAACAGATTTTAAATTATTTTTATGATGTATAGTTTTCGATTTATGACCAAGAATGAAAATTAACCTTTTCCCTTTTTTATAAGTATAGGTAGAAACCTAATCATTTTAATTTTAATTGCATGTGTGCAATTAAAACTAAAATGATCGGTGTGCGAGTCCGGTTTTTTATGTATACGACAATCCACTGAAAATTAATGAATACTTATTTCATATCTGTGCGCCAACCACATTTTTAGAATTATCGCACTAGCCAGAACGACAACTTCAAGAAAACAAAAATTTGTTTAATTCATTATTTAGCATTTTCCTTGTGAGATGAAAACTTGTGTTTCGCTCGGCAGCAAAGTTATTCTGCGTCTCGTACCTTTGAAACCTGAGCATTTTTCTGTGTCTCTTTGTATTTGTAAGGGAAGGTACACCTACGATAATTTTATTCTCTAATAGATACCCATACCTACCTAGGTACACAGATTGTATACTTAGGCGTTTATTTCTCATTAATTTTATGTTTGTAACCTTTTTCGTGTTGTGTGTCAAATAAACCATATTATATTCTATTATTTTGTTCTCGCGCTGTGTATTGCATAAAATACAAATAGACAGCTTGGTGTTTACGATGCGCTTCCGACACGACAATAAGCAGTCGTGTTCACAACTACAGCAGCGCTTGAAGCAAGTTACATAAAACGCTGCGTATAATCCAGTAACTCCCAGACTCTATAGGAACTTACCATGCGTTTGACAATTGGCACGGAGCCCTGGCGCGATGTCTTGGCCCGGGTTCCGTACAACGAAGCCAAAACGCTTTTTAAATCTGTACCCTAGCTATATTTGAAATTGAAACAGTTTTTAATTTTGCTTAGGACTTTTTTATGAAAGAACTTTAAAACAGCTGTAGCTCTTTTTATTTTGCGCCATTTTGTTTGTAACCTTTTTCGTGTTGTGTGTCAAATAAACCATATTATATTCTATTATTTTGTTCTCGCGCTGTGTATTGCATAAAATACAAATAGACAGCTTGGTGTTTACGATGCGCTTCCGACACGACAATAAGCAGTCGTGTTCACAACTACAGCAGCGCTTGAAGCAAGTTACATAAAACGCTGCGTATAATCCAGTAACTCCCAGACTCTATAGGAACTTACCATGCGTTTGACAATTGGCACGGAGCCCTGGCGCGATGTCTTGGCCCGGGTTCCGTACAACGAAGCCAAAACGCTTTTTAAATCTGTACCCTAGCTATATTTGAAATTGAAACAGTTTTTAATTTTGCTTAGGACTTTTTTATGAAAGAACTTTAAAACAGCTGTAGCTCTTTTTATTTTGCGACATAAAACTTACCTACTAAAGCTTGTACAGCCAACATGAGCAGTCACAGTACAATTTTTAACAATTTTTAACGTTAACTTCGCTTGACAGGGTTTCCAAGAGTTTGTTTTAAATCCTTTATACAATTTGCATCGACATGGTTTACCCGAATTAAAAGATCCAGTTTGATCATTGTGGGAAAATTCGTACGATGTTGTGACACAATGGCTAATACGATATTTTAATTACTTACTTGTACTATGTACTCGTTTTCGCTATTTTCATTATAACATTTTGATAAAATCGGGTTTTACCCACGTATTATTATATCGACGGAGGCACCGACATAATGATGTGCGCGA
The DNA here is from genome assembly GCA_948098915.1 of Lampropteryx suffumata. Classification (NCBI taxonomy): domain Eukaryota; kingdom Metazoa; phylum Arthropoda; class Insecta; order Lepidoptera; family Geometridae; genus Lampropteryx; species Lampropteryx suffumata. The sequence goes on along the minus strand of OX402566.1, from coordinate 16,440,494 downwards.
CAAAATAATACTTGAGTCAAATTAGTATTTATCAAAATGTACAACTTGTTTAATTTTTATTCTTATGTGGCAATTCGGTTGGTTCATTTCTAAAATTAGGAATTGTCTAAAATATATTTTGTTAGTCATAGCATTTGTAAAATAAATAAATAAGAAGATGTAAAATGATATGCCTAACTACATAAAAAAAAATATTAATATATATATATGTGTTTTTATTTATAAATATAAAGATGTAACATGTAAACAATTTGAAACAAATTTTTAAATGATAATGAAAAAAAATATATATATATAAGTGCGTATAGTGTGCGGGATGGATTTGGCCTGCCTCGGAAAATCATGCGCGCTTTGCTGGTGAGTAGTCTATTGGCTAATTTGACATGTTAAAAGCAGCTTTTTATACCTGGTTCTAAATGTGTTTAACGTTTTCAGAGCACGGATTGGTGGGGGCAGGTCATTCCAGCAGCGAGATGCTGCAAATCTAAAAGACCCACGAAAAGTAACTAATTTATGACGTGGCGTTACAAGGACAACGTGAGAACAGATTCTCTGATTGTGTAGCGAGAGTATTCTTGCACCCATTTTAGTTTTTGGAATAAGTAGGTAGGCGTTTTGTTCTTGATAATTCCAAACAAAAAGGTGGCAAGGTGAAGTTCATGCGTGCTTTCATTTTTAGCAAACTGGACGAGTTTAGATAGGGTGTCACGTGAGTGCGAGGTGGGGTACGGAAACAGAAACGAGCACATGCATTCTGCACTCTCTGAACCAACTTTTGAGTTTTTGCAAGCAAACATGTACCATAGACCACATCACAATAATTTAATTTAGACAAAATCAGGGACTCCATAACATAATTCGGACTTCTTCACTGAGATAGGGACGAATTTTATATAGGGATCTCAGTCTATAAAAGCAATTGCGGACACATTCAGCAATGTGGCTTTCGAAGCGGAGGTGTCTGTCCAGAATAAGACTTTTAGCCTCTGCAACACGCTCAACAACCTCTCCACCGACACAGATATTAAGTTGCGAATTAGCAAGTTTCTCGAGTCTAGCTTTCGTATCAAACAGCATGTATTTCGTTTTTTTAGGATTAAGTACGAGTGCATTTGATTCAGACCAATGGAAGCTGGGCTAAATCACTATTAACTTTGTTTACTGCATCAGGAGAATCATGTAGCAAGAAGGAATGATACAACTGCACGTCATCCGCATAAAGGTGGAATTTACAGTGTGTAATGGTCTGAGTTATGTCTGCACTAAATAGTATGAAAAGAATTGGTCCTAGAATAGAACCTTGCGGAACCCCACGTGGTAGTGATTTAAACAAGGATCGGAGAGTTTGCCCATTGGGGAGTTTAAGTTCCACACATTGCTTTCTTTGATCCAGGTAGCTTGAGAACCATTTTATGGAGTTAGCATCAAGTCCATAGAATGCTAGTTTTGAAAGAAGCAGAGGAATGCTGATACAATCAGAGGCTCGGGAGTAATCAAGGAGGACTAGGATACTACACATACCCTGATCCTGAGCAGCCAGCAAATTATCAACCACATCAAGCAGTGCAGTTGAGGTACTATATCCCCGGCGGAAACCTGATTGAAACTGGGGCAAGATGAGATGTTCCTCAAGGTATTTGGTTAATTGCATACACACTACTCTTTCCAATAACTTAGAGAGGCAAGGGAGAAAACTAAGGTCTAAGATCACTCATAGTAGAGGGTTGGTTATTTTTTGGAATAGGTTTGACGACAGCCACTTTCCAAGATTCAGGGAAGATGCCACTAGACTGACTGATTGATTATATGAGGAAGAGTCATTTGTACCATGTCCAAGGATATGCCATCTATGCCTTGCGCATTTGATTTAAAGCTCTGCAGAATTTTAAGAATTGCTAATTCACTTACGGGTTGTAAAGAGAAACAAACAGAGTTTGGTCTGTACCGATTATATTCAAAATAGGTGAGCTGAGACATTTGGACAAGGCCATCGCCTGGGATACTAAGGAAATGCGAGTTATTCAAATCAGGATCATCAAACTGAAGGGGTAAATCATCTGAATTATTCTTATTGCTTAAGATATTACTTTTTAAGTTTTTCCACAGCTGTTTGGGATTATAAATATTTTTATTTAGGTACATTTTGGGTAAAAAATGCTGTCTTTTCGCTCTTAATCGCGGCTGCGACTATGTGTTTGTTGTGATTCGTCATTTGTTATTTTATATAAAACTAGCGACCCGCCCCGGCTTCGCACGGGTGCAATGCTGATACTAAATATACTACAGAATGTCTAATGTGATTAGAAACCTCTAAAATTATTAGTGTTCCTCTACTATATTATGCATGTATTATACATACATAAACCTTCATTTTGATCACTCTGTCTATTAAAAAAAACCGCATTAAAATCCGTTGCGTAGTTTTAAAGATCTAAGCATAGGTACATAGGGACAGACAGACAGCGGGAAGCGACTTTGTTTTATACTATGTAATGTAATGATGGTGGCTTGAGGACGCGATGTATATTAATTCTTGACTTCTATCTAGTGTTGCCAGAGATGTTCCGTTTATTTTTAGATTCAAAATAAACAATAATTACTATAAATAACCATTGATGTACTATATTGTATGGCTGTCAGACGATAAATAACATATATAATAAACATTCTTAGGAATTTTATTCCTCCATAAAACTGTTTATTTTGACGGTCCAAATTATCTTGTTTAGGCTTAAAATACAAATTCTAGGATACCTTGTAGACATAAATTATATGTATATAATAGTTATCTGCTATCCGCGGCTTCGCACGCATGGTACCTACATAAAACGTAGCATATGTCCTTCTCCAAGGTCCCATCTATCTCTATACCAAAATTCATCGAAATCGGTTCAGCGGTTTAGGTGTGAAAACGTGACAGACAGGCGGACAGACAGACAGACAGAGAGAGTTACTTTGGTATTTACAATATTATAGTAGGAATTAAGACTTTATGATTATTATAGACTTATACGGTATATTTCTAATAACAGCAGGTTATAACACCAGCGATGTTAATAATTAGACAAGCTGATAAGTAATGTAATAATAATTATATTAGCTCTATTAAAACAATCATACCTACATTAATCAAGTAAGTAGGTTGTTGTAAGTTTAGTGTGTAATTATAAAATATTAGGGACTTTTCCCCATGTCGTGACTAGCTAGTCTCTGAAATTGTACAACTCATATTTTAAAACAATAAAGAAAGGTCATAAATATAGGTAAGAGGAAACGAATCGTTGCCAAACTGATTTATAGTTAACTAGCTACCCGCCCTGACTTCGCACGGGTGCAATGCTGATACTCAATATACTACAGAATGTCCAATGTGATTAGAAACCTCTAAAATTATCAGCTTTTATCTACTAAACCGCATCAAAATCCGTTGCGTTGTTTTAAAGATCTAAGCATACATAGGGACAGACAGACAGCGGGAGGCGACTTTGTTTAATACTATGTAGTGATATGATCTTTAGACAAAGTTAAATACATAATATATACGAGTTTCTTCATATACGACCTTCTATTCGGTCTACTTGAAGTTTAGTCCAATTAATAATACATCATTAGACATTATTTTTAAACGAGTCGCTAAATTATTTGCGCCGAGACTAACACGACTCATACTGAACGACTTGTAACGATTTTACTAAGTATAGGTACCTATTCCAAGATATTATAAACGTTATAAAGCTGGTCAATGGCGCAGACTTAACATAGTTATCCGGCTGACCGGGTACGGGCTCGAACCTGCTACTGACCTTGTTAGAGGCACACGTGGGTGGCTCCATAATCGAACACGATTCAGGTTACACAGGGACAACTTATTATTCCATTATAGAATTAAAGGCATACGCAACGGGAACGGGACGTGACGTGCTTATACGTAGCCTTTATAGTTTCGCCATGTACGTCTACTTGTTTGTCTGTCTGTCTATCTGTCTGTCCATTCCTAATTAAAACTCTAGCACACATACTATTAGTATTTTCGAAATGATAATGTACTCGGTTATACATATTGGAGACCTCTAAAAAGTTATGAAATAAAAACACAGATAAATGTTCTTAGGGGTACTTTCCCTACATGTGGCGATGACGACCTCCGTGGCGCAGTGGGCTTAGGGCCGGCTGAAACGCAGAAAGCTGCGGGTGTGATTCCCGCCGCGGCACAAAAGTTTGTATGATCTGCAAGTATTTGTCTCGTGTCTGGGTGCTTCTATTTATAATAAGTATATATTTACAAAAATAGTATTTTTATAATATATCAGTCATGTGGTCAATACACTCATGGCAACTCAAAACTCAAAATTTGTACTGGCAATGTGTTTGTAGTGGCCATATAGCTCGCAGAACTGATAACCGTTGGGGAGTAAAAGTTGTCGAATGGCGACCAAGGACAGGAAAACGAAGCGTAGGACGACCCCCCACCCGATGGACTGACGAAATTGTAAAGATCGCGGGAAGTCGGTGGATGGAGAGGGCTCAAAATCGTTCTTCCTCGTTTATGAAATCAATTGGGGAGGCCTATGTCCAGCAGTGGACTTTCTAAAGGCTTATGATGATGATGGTGGTCAATACAAACAAGCTCTGCGTACTTTAGGGACAGATGATGCTGTGAAATGTCCGGGATTATTTAATTATGTAAAGTCTTGTAGTTTTTTATTTTATTTTACACCCTCATCTTGTGGCATGTCGTTGGATAGGTATTTCAAAGGTAAACGAGATTTTCGGAGCAGTTTTAAACTTATATAAATATTAAGCTTTAATTCATAATTTTCGATGGAGTCCAGTGTCCGTGTCCGTCCGACCGACTCAGATTTTTATTTAATGAAGTCGGTTTTCTTTTTAGTTTATAAAACGTGATTATATGTAATTTTTGTGTATAATCCTGTTATTAATTTCTGTTAAAAAATGTTTTTATTTGAAAAAATTACAACACTGACAACTTAATTGCGATTTTTTTAACTAGGTTGCATAAAATGTATTACTAGAACCTAATACATTCATTTTATGGTATGTAGTAACCAGATAGTGTTAAATTGGTTTGGGACTTGACTTTAGTCATCCTTAACCTGACTGACTTGGGAAGTCACTGTGCTTGCTCACATGCTCTTACTCAATTTATTTTCTATTCCTTATTTGAGCCAGGTCTACCTAACAATCACATATTTGCTGAAATGTTGTTTAAATCTGTATCTTTATTCATTTACATGTTAGAGTGAGTACCTGGGAAGGCCTGCGCTAATAAACAGAATCCCAGGCAGAGTGACCTCAGTGGAGAGGAAACTTCACCCACCTCAGCGTGCTCGAGTGGATCCATGAGCTAAAGTTTTCAATTACAAATAACTGCTCTGTAACTTTACTGACGCTATCTAAATCATCTGCAACAGATGAACGAAGGCCAATGATGATTCATTCACAATAGAATAATAATAATAATAATAATATTGCCAGACATTACACACAACATCACCTGACCCCAATGTAAGCAGAGCTTGTGTTGTAGGTACCATATGACTGATATTTTACTTATATACTTTTTTTTTGTAAATACATACATATTATACATAGAAACACCCAGACCCGAGACAAATACTTGCAGATCATACAAACATTTGTTTCGCGGCGGGAATCGAACCCGCAACCTTTTGCGTCTCAGCCGGCCTTTAGCCCACTGCGTCACAGAGGTCGTCTGCCTCTGTGATGCAGTCTGAATAACAGGTAGATCATACTTAAAAGCTATGCTAGCTAGTTATGCGAATAACAGAGAAAATAATATCTATTGTCTAATACGATGCAGTCCTCTGTTACGCTAAAACTAATAACGTTTTTCATTATTCCGCCATTTTCCTCTCCGCTCATGCTTTAGAGACAAATCATTTTAATAATTTGTAGTTTCAAAATTTCATAGTTTCTTTATTTTTTGTTGTTTGACGACTTCTGTGGCGCAGTGGGCGAAGATCCGCCTGAGGTTGCGGGTTCGACAAATGTGTATATGATCTGCAAATATTTGTCTGATGTCTGAGTGGCTTCTGTTGTATAATGTGTATGTATTTACAAAAAATATATAAGTAGTTTATCAATATTGTGGTACCCATAACACAAGCTCTACTTACTTTGGGGCCAGATGAAGCTGTGTGAACAGTCCAGCATTATTATTATATTAGTATTATTTACATTACTTTTGAGTTGAGTTGAGTTTTATTCAATATTATAACAAAAATAAATTTGATTCGTCTTTATATTCTACGAGTATGTTAATATAAGTCTGACATTTTATTTTAAGAATAATAAACGTTGATCACCATGATATAAGGGACAGGGCATAGTGCCGGGGGCTACAGTAATTGAATGAAATTAGCCAAAGCGAGAACGGTGGCGTTAGGCGTATGGGAAGATCTTTTCTCCGTAACATAATGAGCAGTCGAGCGTTTGGACAGCTTCAAAATCGTTTCAAAAGCGAAAATAAACAGAGATACCGACATAATCATGCCTTTGTTTCTTATTATTATAATGCTACCTGCCATGGTATTGAAAAATATTGCCTGTTTGTATATATTGTTTACTCTACGGTAAACAATAATGGCTAATATGAATGTTGTGCAGAGCGATATATCGATTGCACTATGCTTGCATTATTTACCATGCAATTACTTTTTTAGTGTTCCCAATCATATCAATTCATGCACTCACCGATAACTATATTAGAAACCAGTTAGTAGGTATAGTAAGTATATAATAGAGAGATTAGGGCCAATCTTAGCTACGTAGATCGTAGTTCGAGTTCGACAAATGTCTGTTTGGATGATATCCTCACGGAACCGTGGTTTTTTTAATACTGATTGACAACACTCTAGCGAAAAAGATACTCTTACACACACACAACTTGTAAGTAGGTACATACCTACACTTAGGTACATATGTGCCTACTAACCTAAATTTTGTAAACTAATAATATAAGGTAAATAAAAATAGACTTTTTATTATTAATTAGATTGTTTTTTTTGATGTTTTTATGTTTGCATGTTTGCTTGTAATGGACAACCTCAATAATTACTTTGCAGATTTAAAAAAATATTACTTTTATAGAACGCTACTTTATCAGCGAGCTAAATTATTATAATATTATTATAACATAATCTGTATTTTATTTTCAAACAAAATAGAAATCCCTACGAAAATAATTGCAACAATGTGAAATAAGGTATCAAAAATTGCAACTACTCGTATGTGATATAAGGTATGAAAGATTTGCCTACAAAAGTCATTATTTGGTGTGCGCTGTCAAAATTATTGATGATACATCAAATAATAAAGAATACTCATTATACTTGTGTATTAATTAGTCAATCAAAACACGGATAGAATCTGAAGATGATTGCACACTGGTCGCTAGTTGTCAATAATTTTATTTTCACTTCACAACCTCGGAAAGATTCTGTTTATCATTTGAAACCTCAGTGTAAAAGTGCATTTTTAAACGTGGAAAGATTTTTTTAATTCGATCCTTTTAAGATTTTGAGGGTTCCGTACCTCAACAGGAAAAAAAAACGAAACTCTTATAGGATCACTTTGTTGTCCGTCCATCCGTCCATCCGTCCGTCTCAAGTCAAGTCAAGTCAAAAGATGATTTATTCAATACAATCACAAGGATCACTTTGAAACGTCTTACATACTAGGTGAATTTAGGTGCCAATTTATCCTAACCTCGAGAAGAATTGGCAAGAAACTCGTTTTGGTCCTAGCGCTTTTTTATATGATCCATCTTATAACTACCTTAATTACGAAATACTAATACAGGACAGTTTATACATTTCAAGTGTGTCGGTTAACTGTCTGACGGCAGAGCGACATGAGGCCATGCATTCTTATCAATAATATAGTCATCTATATTATAATAAGCTTTCTTCAAAAGACTACCTTTAATGTATGCTTTAAATTTCTTAATAGGTAGTTTAGTAGCATTTTCAGGAAGTTTATTATAGAAGCGCACCGTGTTCCACATAAATGACTTATTAACTTTTTCTAGTCGAAACCTAGGGATGTATAATTTATGTTTATTCCTAGAGTTGATTTTATGAAGGTCACTATTTTGCTGAATCCCATCTCTATTTTTATGTGAGTATAACAATTTTTCATAAATATATTGTGAAGCTTTTGTGATAATATTAATTTCTTTGACGATTTCTCTCAAAGATTCTCGTGGTTTCATTTTATAAATGGCATGTATTGCCCTTTTTTTGAATTACAAATATTTTACCAATATCAGTTGCTTTCCCCCAGAAAATGATGCCCGATGACATAACACCATGGAAGTAACTGAAATAAACTAGTCTAGCTGTAGCTTCATCAGTAAGCCACCGTATCGCACGAACTGCATATGCAGCGGAACTAAGCCTACCAGCAAGTGTTTCAATTTGTGGTCCCTGTAGTTTTGCATCAATATTAAGACAATATTTCAATACAATATTTATTACAATATTACAATATTTCAATATTGGACGGGCTATGAATAACATTTGGCAAAGTGAATTTGATACATTTAGTTTTTTTTGAATTAAGCAAAAGATTATTTACAGTGAACCAGTTAAGAACTAACGAAAAGGATTCATTTACGTTATCGCAAATACTGGTTTTACCTCTATCAACTTTAAAAATTAAAGACGTATCGTCTGCAAATAAAACTATATCACAATTATTTTTACAAAAAAAGGTAAATCGAGCGTATACTAGGAATAAAAAAGGGCCTTGTATCGATCCCTGAGGTACCCTTATATTAATAATTGATCCCGAAGACTTCTCACCACCCACGTCTACTTTCTGGACTCTATTGGATAGATAAGACTGTATGGGGTCAATCGCCCGGTTTTTAATGCCATAATATTTTAACTTTGTGATTAGGGTTGCATGACTCACACAGTCAAAGGCCTTAGATAGATAGCAGAATACCCCAACTGCATCCTGTGACTTCTCCCAGGCCTCAAATATATGCTTTAAGAGCGCTATACCTGCATCAGCTGTAGATCGACCTTTAGTAAATCCGTATTGATTACTATGTAGCAGGCCGTTAACGTTAAAATGGTATAATAACTGATTAAGAATTATTTTTTCAAAGAATTTACTTAAAGCAGATAATATCGATATCGGTCTATAATTTGCGAGATCACTTTCACTCCCAGACTTAAACATAGGAATGAGTTTACTGTGTTTCATGAGATCGGGAAAAACTCCCTCGTCGATACATCTATTAAAAATATAAGCTAAACATGGTGCAATATCTAAGACACCCAGCACCTTTGTAGATATTCCCCAAAGATCTTCTGTATATTTTATATTAATTAACTTGAATGCTTTTACAATACTAGCCTCGTTAATGTAGCTAAAACTAAACTCATTCTTAAATTTTGCAACACTAGATTCTAATAGAACGGAAGCTCTGGAGGCTGAAGAGTTTAACGATTTGGTCACTATTTTTGGTATATCTGAGAAAAAACTATCAAATGCATTCGCAACATCCTGTTCTTTAGTCAAAATTGTACCATTTATATTTAATTTGAACTGTATATTGCGAGCCCTTGATTTACCTGTTTCATTATTAATTAATTTCCAAGTTACCTTTAGTTTATTTGTTGAATTTTCTATAATTTTTCTCAAAAAACTGTTTTTAGCCGCATGACAAACTTTTTTGAAGACTTTTGAGTAATTCCTAACATACAAGATAAAAACTGGATCATCTAACATTGTCTCTCTGGTAGCATATAATTCATACAATGTATTCCTACTTCTAAAAATACCCGGTGTAGCCCAGTCGACAAATCTAGCACAATTTTTTGTTTGGCATGTTTTTACTGTAAATATATCAGCATGTTCTTTAATTATTCAATTAGACAATGTGGTGAAAAGATCATTTGGATCATTGATGCATGATACAAGGGAAACTTTGTGTTCAATTCTACTTTGAAATGTTTTGATGCGGCTCTCTGTAATAGGTCGGTGAGTAAAGTTCTGAGCTTCAACTATACGATCACAAGAAAAGGTGGCGCAGTGACCGTAATGGTCAGAACTAAAATGTTTTAGTACACACTTATGAACTGGTGTGCAACTGCAATAAATGTTATCTAGACAAGTGGCTGTTGTTAGTGTCACTCTTGTAGGTTCATCAAAAAGTGGACTTAAATTGAAACACTTAAATAAGTTTAAAAGTCTTTCAGATAATGGATCAATCGGAATATTTATATTAAAATCACCACAAACTAGTATGATTTTATCACAAGCTATTTTTTGCAATACATCTTCCATAGTGCATTCATATAACCCAAAATCAGCATTGGGAGTACGGTAAACGCTCACGACGACATGCCGCTCCAGCTCGACACACGACACCTCAATAATTCTTTCAATAGAAAGATTTCTAATATCCCTACGCTCCTTGCATTTTAAGTTTTTTTTTTACAATAATTAACGAGCCACCACGTATTGCGCTCATGCGTTTATAGCTGCTGACAATATTGTAATTCGTAGAAAGGAAGTACCTCAGATTGTACCATCCAATGTTCAGTGATACACATAATATTTACACTGAAATTATTTAAAAATAATTCACATTCTAATACTTTGCTGGGCAGGCCTTGCATATTTTGGTGAACTACATGTAAACTGCCTGTTTTTCCCATTTTTGACTTAGTCAGTTTAAATGCTGATCAATTGGCCCTACTACATTTTTTCCCTCAGGACTATTACTAACTATGGGGTCGTCATTACACTGTGTTATAGTTCTAATAACAGAATCAGAAATATTAAATGCTAACAATTTAGCAATCATTAACTTCAATTTAGTAATCATTAACTTACTACGTCTTCTAAGGTATACATTACCTTTTGTCAAATAAAAATTACTAATAAAATTATTAGTGTCTAAATATAAAATGTCACTATGACGACATGTCAAATTGTAAAGTATTAAATTCAAATTGAATATTTTGTCATTGTCAACACTCAATGATTTTGAGTAAGGGAAAGCACATAAAATTAGTTTCCCTAGCCCAAGATCTAGCTTTTCTGACAGGGTCTCAATTAGTTTAATTAAGTCTAATCGCTTGACACCACTTCTTTCACCTAATTGAACAATCATGGTAAGAATTTATCATTTTTTATTTTATCGGTATCGGTAGTCCATGGAGACATCTGTGTAATAGTTATTATTACAGTTATTCATTAGTCCACCTAGTCTGTCTGTCAAGACCCTTTATTTCGGGAACGCGTGGATGTATTGAGTTGAAATTAAAACGATATACTCCTAAAGCTGTAAAAAAATCAAACTTCTAAGTTAACGTAAAAAAAAGATACGGCCGATCATGCCGCAAAAAACGTATGTTTCGACACTCTCAAGGTATTCAAAATTTATAGGGTATTTTCCGTTGACCTAGAACTATGAAATTTGGCAAGTAATACCGTCTTATACTACAAGTATAGGGAAAAATCTGAAACATTTTTAATTAAATCATAAAAAACAGGGTTTTTATGCAAAAAACGGCGGTACATATTTTGAATTGAGTTAATCATGTCATGCGGGGTATCGTATTAAAGTTATTTATTGGCACAAGCTTAAACAGATTTTAAATTATTTTTATGATGTATAGTTTTCGATTTATGACCAAGAATGAAAATTAACATTTTCCCTTTTTTATAAGTATAGGTAGAAACCTAATCATTTTAATTTTAATTGCATGTATGTACCTACAAATTTATACGGAACCCTCGGTGTGCGAGTCTAACTCGCACTTGTCCGGTTTTTATGTATACGACAATCCACTGAAAATTAATTAATACTTATTTCATATCAGTGCGCCAACCTCATTTTTAGAATTATCGCACTAGCCAGAACGACAACTTCAAGAAAAAAAAAATTGTTTAATTCAATTATTTAGCATTTTCCTTGTGAGGTGAAAAGTTGTGTTTCGCTCGGCAGCAAAGTTATTCTGCGTCTCGTACCTTTGAAACCTGAGCATTTTTTCTGTGTCTCTTTGTATTTGTAAGGGAAGGTACACCTACGATAATTTTATTCTCTAAAAGATACCCATACCTACCTAGGTACTCAGATTGTATACTTAGGCGTTTATTTCTCATTAATTTTATGTTTGTAACCTTTTTCGTGTTGTGTGTCAAATAAACCATATTATATTCTATTATTTTGTTCTCGCACTGTGTATTGCATAAAATACAAATAGACAGCTTGGTGTTTACGATGCGCTTCCGACACGACAATAAGCAGTCGTGTTCACAACTACAGCAGCGCTTGAAGCAATTTACATAAAACGCTGCGTATAATCCAGTAACTCCCAGACTCTATAGGAACTTACCATGCGTTTGACAATTGGCACGGAGCCCTGGCGCGATGTCTTGGCCCGGGTTCCGTACAACGAAGCCAAAACGCTTTTTAAATCTGTACCCTAGCTATATTTGAAATTGAAACAGTTTTTAATTTTGCTTAGGACTTTCTTATGAAAGAACTTTAACAGCTGTAGCTCATTTTATTTTGCGACATAAAACTTACCTACTAAAGCTTGTACAGGCAACACGAGCAGTCACAGTACCGTAGGTACTACTACTTACTTCGTATCAGTGGCCAAATCGATTATTAGTATGTATTCACACATCTGTCTGTGTGTATGTTTATTACGTTTTCACGGCTCATCGGATCTTGGTTAAAGGTAAGGAGCTAGATTATATATAGGGAAAAACATAGGCTTTTTACGTAGGTGCAACCTGCACGAATCCGCGGACAGAAGCTAGTTGTTAAAGTGTAACATTCGTCGTCAGATGGTACCAAGTCATTTTCATGAGCCTTCAGATGTTACACATCATACGCGACTACTAACCAGCTCGCTCGTTTTTTTATAGTTTCAACATTCATGTCTTGAATAAAAGTTCTGCTGATTTTAAGTGCCATTTACCACAGCGATATCTGGTGACAATGGCAAGATAAAACTCAGAAAAAACAGAAAGTGTTTCCCCAAAAGTTTTGTTTTTGTTCCTTTTACGATAGACAGCTGAATGAAAAGTCTGGCTAATTCACATAGTCATGTTTGAGTCAGTTTCAAATGTTTTGTGCCAAACAATTTTTAACTTTAACTTCGCTTGACAGGGTTTCAAAGAGTTTGTTTTAAAATTTTATACAATTTGCATAGACATGGTTTCCTGGTTTCATGGTTAAAAGATCCAGTTTGATCATTGTGGGAAAATTCGTACGATGTTGCGACACAATAGCTTGTATATAAACGCACCTTTATTTAAACGAAGCCGAACATTAATCGTATTGTTAACTACAAAGTTGGGAATGTCAATGTTGACTGAATTCAATTTCGTTATAACTTTGCTTAAATAATGGCAGAGCTAATACGATATTTTAATTACTTACATGTACTATGTACTCGTTTTCGCTATTTTCATTATAACATTTTGATAAACACGGGTTTTACCCACGTATTATTTTGTCGACGGAGGCACCGACATATTATGTCAACAAAATAATACTTGAGTCAAATTAGTATTTATCAAAATGTACTAATTTTTATTCTTATGTGGCAATTCGGTTGGTTCATTTCTAAAATTAGGAATTGTCACAAATATATTTTGTTAGTCATAGCATTAAATTTGTAAAACCTTTTCGGTTTTACCGTTTAACGAAATTAGGAACGCTTAATTAAGTTAGATTAAAATATATTAGGATAAGTTGGTAGCAACCAAGGTACCAAAGGTTAATTTGACAGTTCAAAACCTAATTTTAGCTAAAATTAGTTCGGTTGGTGCCAACAGAACTGAGGCCAGTTTCTGTTTTCCCGTCAAGATATTGAACTACTATTTAATTAGTGTATCCCTTTCATATCGTGCCACTAGTTGGTTTGAACCAGTGTGGAGAAAGATTTAAAGTGCTCCTCAGATGCTCGTGCACTTGGAATATATTTTGTCAGTGGTATTATGTCTATGTCTATGTCTAAGACAAAAATAACATCTTTTCAATTTTTTTCATATAATATAAAGATCATACATTTAAACCATGCGTAATTATATACATCTCTTCCTGTGTCCAATCTGCGAATTTGTCTATATCATAAGTTGCTGTTGTAGACTCTTTGTTCAGCTTGTTAATCTGGTATAAGCTCGCGACGAAGGCGGCGTAGTGGACTTTCAGGTCTTCGGGGCTCTTGTACACCTTGTGGTAGTCCTGCACAAACTTCTGGAATAGCTGCGGAGCGTCCTTAGGGTTATAATAAGGTTTGTAAAGAGCGCTCACCAAAGTTAGGAGCGCGCACGTCAAAACTACGGCTAGAGTTACACGCATTTTTACTTAATTAAAAGTAAAAGTCTGTTTGTGTCTTTATATAGGAACGCAAGCGCAACTATCGCGTAAACAGAGATTAAAGTGTGCAAATATAAATTGGTTCTACATACAAACAATATTAGTTTCCATATACATTAAATAGCTGGAATCCACGCGACTTCGCCCGCGAGAAATATTCACCCTCTTTATGAGTTATTTTGAAAAATCCTGAAACACATATCCATCTATTTTGCATTTAAGTAATCAAACCAAGTGTCTAAGAAATCACACCACCCATTAAAAAGTTCCAATACAAACTTTGACATCCCATGTTACCCTTTTGTAAGGGTTATATTGAAAAATCATGTAAGACGTGTCCGTTTATTTTTTATTTTAATTATACAAATCAAGTTTCATGCAAATCTGTAAAAAGTTTCATACATTAGTTTTCAACCCTTTTCATCCTCTTAGGGGTTGAAATTCAAAAAATCCCGCCTTAGTGGCTGGATTTGCTATAACAGGAAGCTACCTTCCAAATTTCAGCTTTCTAGCTTCAGCGGTTTCTACTCGGCGATGATGAATCAGTCAGTAAGTAAGAAATCTGAATCATTGTCTTATAAGTGTACCTGCATTATAGACCCTTTTTAAGTAGTTGGTAACCCCCTACCTCATATATATGTTATAATGGTGTCAATGTTGCCAATGTCAAGTGATTAGAAACCTCTAAAATTATCAGTGTTCCTCTACTATATTATGCATGTATTATACATACATAAACCTTCCTCTTGAATCACTCTGAATGACTTTGATTTGATTTGATTTGATCTGTCTATTAAAAAAAATCGCATCAAAATCCGTTGCGTAGTTTTAAAGATCTAAGCACAGGTACATAGGGACAGACAGACAGCGGGAAGCGACTTTGTTTTATACTATGTAATGTAATGATGGTGGCTTGAGGACGCGATGTATATTAATTCTTGACTTCTATCTAGTGTTGCCAGAGATGTTCCGTTTATTTTTAGATTCAAAATAAACAATAATTACTATAAATAACCATTGATGTAAAATCTGGTGGTTCTTAGCAAAAGATTTCGGTACTATTAACATATAAAGATTTATAAAATTCTTTAAGACTTCGAACGGAAGGTGATTGCAGAATTTAACGGCGTGGACTATATTGTATGGCTGTCAGACACTAAATAACATATTTTTATATAGATATCAGCAAGTAAACATTCTTAGGAATTGTACTCCCCCATAAAACTGTTTATTTTGACGGTCCAAATTATCTTGTTTAGGCTTAAAATACAAATTCTAGGATACCTTGTAGACATAAATTATATGTATATAATAGTTATCTGCTATCCGCGGCTTCGCACGCATGGTACCTACATAAAACGTAGCATATGTCCTTCTCCAAGGTCCCATCTATCTCTATACCAAAATTCATCGAAATCGGTTCAGCGGTTTAGGTGTGAAAACGTGACAGACAGGCGGACAGACAGACAGACAGAGAGAGTTACTTTGGTATTTACAATATTATAGTAGGAATTAAGACTTTATGATTATTATAGACTTATACGGTATATTTCTAATAACACCAGCGATGTTAATAATTAGACAAGCTGATAAGTAATGTAATAATAATTATATTAGCTCTATTAAACACAAACATCATACCTACATTAATCAAGTAAGTAGGTTGTTGTAAGTTTAGTGTGTAATTATTGTTAGAAAATATTAGGGACTTTTCCCCATGTCGTGACTAGCTAGTCTCTGAAATTGTACAACTCATATTTTAAAACAATAAAGAAAGGTCATGTAAGAGGAAACGAATCGTTGTCAAACTGATTTATAGTTAACTAGCTACCCGCCCTGACTTCGCACGGGTGCAATGCTGATACTCAATATACTACAGAATGTCCAATGTGATTAGAAACCTCTAAAATTATCAGCTTTTATCTACTAAACCGCATCAAAATCCGTTGCGTTGTTTTAAAGATCTAAGCATACATAGGGACAGACAGACAGCGGGAGGCGACTTTGTTTAATACTATGTAGTGATATGATCTTTAGACAAAGTTAAATACATAATATATACGAGTTTCTTCATATACGACCTAGAAGGTCGTCTACTTGAAGTTTAGTCCAATTAATAATACATCATTAGACATTATTTTTAAACGAGTCGCTAAATTATTTGCGCCGAGACTAACACGACTCATACTGAACGACTTGTAACGATTTTACTAAGTATAGGTACCTATTCCAAGATATTATAAACGTTATAAAGCTGGTCAATGGCGCAGACTTAACATAGTTATCCGGCTGACCGGGTACGGGCTCGAACCTGCTACTGACCTTGTTAGAGGCACACGTGGGTGGCTCCATAATCGAACACGATTCAGGTTACACAGGGACAACTTATTATTCCATTATAGAATTAAAGGCATACGCAACGGGAACGGGACGTGACGTGCTTATACGTAGCCTTTATAGTTTCGCCATGTACGTCTACTTGTTTGTCTGTCTGTCTATCTGTCTGTCCATTCCTAATTAAAACTCTAGCACACATACTATTAGTATTTTCGAAATGATAATGTACTCGGTTATACATATTGGAGACCTCTAAAAAGTTATGAAATAAAAACACAGATAAATGTTCTTAGGGGTACTTTCCCTACATGTGGCGATGACGACCTCCGTGGCGCAGTGGGCTTAGGGCCGGCTGAAACGCAGAAAGCTGCGGGTGTGATTCCCGCCGCGGCACAAAAGTTTGTATGATCTGCAAGTATTTGTCTTGTGTCTGGGTGCTTCTATTTATAATATGTATATATTTACAAAAATAGTATTTTTATAATATATCAGTCATGTGGTCAATACACTCATGGCAACTCAAAACTCAAAATTTGTACTGGCAATGTGTTTGTAGTGGCCATATAGCTCGCAGAACTGATAACTTTTGGGGAGTAAAAGTTGTCGAATGGCGACCAAGGACAGGAAAACGAAGCGTAGGACGACCCCCCACCCGATGGACTGACGAAATTGTAAAGATCGCGGGAAGTCGGTGGATGGAGAGGGCTCAAAATCGTTCTTCCTCGTTTATGAAATCAATTGGGGAGGCCTATGTCCAGCAGTGGACTTTCTAAAGGCTTATGATGATGATGGTGGTCAATACAAACAAGCTCTGCGTACTTTAGGGGCAGATGATGCTGTGAAATGTCCGGGATTATTTAATTATGTAAAGTCTTGTAGTTTTTTATTTTATTTTACACCCTCATCTTGTGGCATGTCGTTGGATAGGTATTTCAAAGGTAAACGAGATTTTCGGAGCAGTTTTAAACTTATATAAATATTAAGCTTTAATTCATAATTTTCGATGGAGTCCAGTGTCCGTGTCCGTCCGACCGACTCAGATTTTTATTTAATGAAGTCGGTTTTCTTTTTAGTTTATAAAACGTGATTATATGTAATTTTTGTGTATAATCCTGTTATTAATTTCTGTTAAAAAATGTTTTTATTTGAAAAAATTACAACACTGACAACTTAATTGCGATTTTTTTAACTAGGTTGCATAAAATGTATTACTAGAACCTAATACATTCATTTTATGGTATGTAGTAACCAGATAGTGTTAAATTGGTTTGGGACCTGACTTTAGTCATCCTTAACCTGACTGACTTGGGAAGTCACTGTGCTTGCTCACATGCTCTTACTCAATTTATTTTCTATTCCTTATTTGAGCCAGGTCTACCTTACAATCACATATTTGCTGAAATGTTGTTTAAATCTGTATCTTTATTCATTTACACGTTAGAGTGAGTACCTGGGAAGGCCTGCGCTAATAAACAGAATCCCAGGCAGAGTGACCTCAGTGGAGAGGAAACTGCACCTCAGCTTGCTCGAGTGGATCCATGACCTAAAGTTTTCAATTACAAATAACTGCTCTGTAACTTGACTGACGCTATCTAAATCATCTTCAACAGATGAACGAAGGCCAATGATGATTCATTCACAATAGAATAATAATAATAATAATAATATTGCCAGACATTACACACAACATCACCTGACCCCAATGTAAGCAGAGCTTGTGTTGTAGGTACCATATGACTGATATTTTACTTATATACTTTTTTTTTGTAAATACATACATATTATACATAGAAACACCCAGACCCGAGACAAATACTTGCAGATCATACAAACATTTGTTTTGCGGAGGGAATCGAACCCGCAACCTTTTGCGTCTCAGCCGGCCTTTAGCCCACTGCGTCACAGAGGTCGTCTGCCTCTGTGATGCAGTCTGAATAACAGGTAGATCATACTTAAAAGCTATGCTAGCTAATTATGCGAATAACAGAGAAAATAATATCTATTGTCTAATACGATGCAGTCCTCTGTTACGCTAAAACTAATAACGTTTTTCATTATTCCGCCATTTTCCTCTCCGCTCATGCTTTAGAGACATTTTAATAATTTGTAGTTTCAAAATTTCATAGTTTCTTTATTTTTTGTTGTTTGACGACTTCTGTGGCGCAGTGGGCGAAGATCCGCCTGAGGTTGCGGGTTGCCCACAAGATCTAGCTTTTCTGACAGGGTCTCAATTAGTTTAATTAAGTCTAATCGCTTGACACCACTACTTTCACCTAATTGAACAATTATGGTAAGAATTTATCATTTTTTATTTTATCGGTAAAATAGTCCACGGAGACATCTGTGTAACAGTTATTATTACAGTTATTCATTAGTCCACCAAGTCTGTCTGTCAAGACCCTTTATTTCGGGAACGCGTGGATGTATTGAGTTGAAATTAAAACGATATACTCAAGTCGATATACTCCTAAAGCTGTAAAAAAATCAAACTTCTATGTTAACGTAAAAAAAAAGATACGGCCGATCATGCCGCAAAAAACGTATGTTTCGACACTCTCAAGGGAATCAAAATTTATAGGGTATTTTTCGTTGACCTAGAACTATTAAATTTGGCAAGTAATACCGTCTTATACTACAAGTATAGGGGAAAATCTGAAACATTTTTAATTAAATCATAAAAAACAGGGTCTTTATGCAAAAAACGGCGGTACAAATTTTGAATTGAGTTAATCATGTCATGCGGGGTATCGTATTAAAGTTATTTATTGGCACAAGCTTAAACAGATTTTAAATTATGTTTATGATGTATAGTTTTCGATTTATGACCAAGAATGAAAATTAACATTTTCCCTTTTTTATAAGTATAGGTAGAAACCTAATCATTTTAATTTTAATTGCATGTTACATACATGCAATTAAAATTAAAATGATTAGGTTTCTACCTATACTTATAAAAAAGGGAAAATGTTAATTTTCATTCTTGGTCATACACAAACTTATACGGAATCCTACAAATTTATACGGAACCCTCGGTGTGCGAGTCTAACTCGCACTTGTCCGGTTTTTTATGTATACGAGAATCCACTGAAAATTAATTAATACTTATTTCATATCAGTGCGCCAACCTCATTTTTAGAATTATCGCACTAGCCAGAACGACAACTTCAAGAAAAAAAAAATTGTTTAATTCAATTATTTAGCATTTTCCTTGTGAGGTGAAAAGTTGTGTTTCGCTCGGCAGCAAAGTTATTCTGCGTCTCGTACCTTTGAAACCTGAGCATTTTTTCTGTGTCTCTTTGTATTTGTAAGGGAAGGTACACCTACGATAATTTTATTCTCTAAAAGATACCCATACCTACCTAGGTACTCAGATTGTATACTTAGGCGTTTATTTCTCATTAATTTTATGTTTGTAACCTTTTTCGTGTTGTGTGTCAAATAAACCATATTATATTCTATTATTTTGTTCTCGCGCTGTGTATTGCATAAAATACAAATAGACAGCTTGGTGTTTACGATGCGCTTCCGACACGACAATAAGCAGTCGTGTTCACAACTACAGCAGCGCTTGAAGCAAGTTACTTAAAACGCTGCGTATAATCCAGTAACTCCCAGACTCTATAGTAACTTACCATGCGTTTGACAATTGGCACGGAGCCCTGGCGCGATGTCTTGGCCCGGGTTCCGTACAACGAAGCCAAAACGCTTTTTAAATCTATATTTGAAATTGAAACAGTTTTTCATTTTGCTTAGGACTTTTTTATGAAAGAACTTTAACAGCTGTAGCTCTTTTTATTTTGCGACATAAAACTTATCTACTAAAGCTAGTACAGGCAACATGAGCAGTCACAGTACCGTAGGTACTACTACTTACTTCGTATCAGTGGCCAAATCGATTATTAGTATGTATTCACACATCTGTCTGTGTGTATGTTTATTACGTTTTCACGGCTCATCGGATCTTGGTGAAAGGTAAGGAGCTAGATTATATATAGGGAAAAACATAGGCTTTTTACGTAGGTGCAATCTGCACGAATCCGCGGACAGAAGCTAGTTGTTAAAGTGTAACATTTGTCGTCAGATGGTACCAAGTCATTTTCATGAGCCTTCAGATGTTACACATCATACGCGACTACTAACCAGCTCGCTCGTTTTTTTATAGTTTCAACATTCATGTCTTGAATAAAAGTTCTGCTGATTTTAAGTGCCATTTACCACAGCGATATCTGGTGACAATGGCAAGATAAAACTCAGAAAAAACAGAAAGTGTTTCCCCAAAAGTTTTGTTTTTGTTCCTTTTACGATAGACAGCTGAATGAAAAGTCTGGCTAATTCACATAGTCATGTTTGAGTCAGTTTCAAATGTTTTGTGCCAAACAATTTTTAACTTTAACTTCGCTTGACAGGGTTTCAAAGAGTTTGTTTTAAAATTTTATACAATTTGCATAGACATGGTTTCCTGGTTTCATGGTTAAAAGATCCAGTTTGATCATTGTGGGAAAATTCGTACGATGTTGCGACACAATAGCTTGTATATAAACGCACCTTTATTTAAACGAAGCCGAACATTAATCGTATTGTTAACTACAAAGTTGGGAATGTCAATGTTGACTGAATTTAATTTCGTTATAACTTTGCTGAAATAATGGCAGAGCTAATACGATATTTTAATTACTTACTTGTACTATGTACTCGTTTTCGCTATTTTCATTATAACATTTTGATAAACACGGGTTTTACCCACGTATTATTTTGTCGACGGAAAAACCGACATATTATGTCAACAAAATAATACTTGACTCCAATTAGTATTTATCAAAATGTACTAATTTTTATTCTTATGTGGCAATTCGGTTGGTTCATTTCTAAAATTAGGAAATGTCTAAAATATATTTTGTTAGTCATAGCATTTGTAAAACCTTTTCGGTTTTACCGTTTAACTAAATCAGGAACGCTTAATTAAGCTAGATTAAAATATATTAGGATAAGTTGGTAGCAACCAAGGTACCAAAGGTTAATTTGACAGTTCAAAACCTAATTTTAGCTAAAATTAGTTCGGTTGGTGCCAACAGAACTGAGGCCAGTTTCTGTTTTCCCGTCAAGATATTGAAGTACTATTTAATTAGTGTATCCCTTTCATATCGTGCCACTAGTTGTTTTGAACCAGTGTGGAGAAAGACTTAAAGTGCTCCTCAGATGCTCGTGCACTTGGAATATATTTTGTCAGTGGTATTATGTCTATGTCTATGTCTAAGACAAAAATAACATCTTTTCAATTTTTTTCATATAATATAAAAATCATACATTTAAACCATGCGTAATTATATACATCTCTTCCTGTGTCCAATCTGCGAATTCGTCTATATCATAAGTTGCTGTTTTAGACTCTTTGTTCTGCTTGTTAATCTGGTATAAGTTCGCGACGAAGGCGGCGTAGTGGACTTTCAGGTCTTCGGGGCTCTTGTACACCTTGTGGTAGTCCTGCACAAACTTCTGGAATAGCTGCGGAGCGTCCTTAGGGTTATAATAAGGTTTGTAAAGAGCGCTCACCAAAGATAGGAGCGCGCACGTTAAAACTACGGCTAGAGTTACACGCATTTTTACTTAATTAAAAGTAAAAGTCTGTTTGTTTCTTTATATAGGAACGCAAGCGCAACTATCGCGTAAACAGAGATTAAAGTGTGCAAATATAAATTGGTTCTACATACAAACAATATTAGTTTCCATATACATTAAATAGCTGGAATCCACGCGACTTCGCCCGCGAGAAATATTCACCCTCTTTATGAGTTATTTTGAAAAATCCTGAAACACGTATCCATCTATTTTGCATTTAAGTAATCAAACCAAGTGTCTAAGAAATCACACAACCCATTAAAACGTTCCAATACAAACTTTGACATCCCATGTTACCCTTTTGTAAGGGTTATTTTGAAAAATCCTGTAAGACGTGTCCGTTTATTTTTTATTTTAATTATACAAATCAAGTTTCATGCAAATCTGTAAAAAGTTTCATACATTAGTTTTCCTACCCTTTTCATCCTCTTAGGGGTTGAAATTCAAAAATTCCGCCTTAGTGGCTGGATTTGCTATAACAGGAAGCTACCTTCCAAATTTCAGCTTTCTAGCTTCAGCGGTTTCTACTCGGCGATGATGAATCAGTCAGTAAGTAAGAAATCTGAATCATTGTCTTATAAGTGTACCTGCATTATAGACCCTTTTTAAGTAGTTGGTAACCCCCTACCTCATATATATGTTACAATGGTGTCAATGTTGCCAATGTCAAGTGATTAGAAACCTCTAAAATTATCAGAGTTCCTCTACTATATTATGCATGTATTATACATACATAAACCTTCCTCTTGAATCACTCTGAATGACTTTGATTTGATTTGATTTGATCTGTCTATTAAAAAAAATCGCATCAAAATCCGTTGCGTAGTTTTAAAGATCTAAGCATAGGTACATAGGGACAGACAGACAGCGGGAAGCGACTTTGTTTTATACTATGTAATGTAATGATGGTGGCTTGAGGACGCGATGTATATTAATTCTTGACTTCTATCTAGTGTTGCCAGAGATGTTCCGTTTATTTTTAGATTCAAAATAAACAATAATTACTATAAATAACCAATGATGTAAAATCTGGTGGTTCTTAGCAAAAGATTTCGGTACTATTAACATATAAAGATTTATAAAATTCTTTAAGACTTCGAACGGAAGGTGATTGCAGAATTTAACGGCGTGGACTATATTGTATGGCTGTCAGACACTAAATAACATATTTTTATATAGATATCAGCAAGTAAACATTCTTAGGAATTGTACTCCCCCATAAAACTGTTTATTTTGACGGTCCAAATTATCTTGTTTAGGCTTAAAATACAAATTCTAGGATACCTTGTAGACATAAATTATATGTACATAATAGCTAGCTGCTGTCCGCGGCTTCGCACGCGCGATACCTACATAAAACGTAGCATATGTCCTTCTCCAAGGTCCCATCTATCTCTATACCAAAATACATCGAAATCGGTTCAGCGGTTTAGGTGTGAAAACGTGACAGACAGGCAGACAGACAGACAGAGAGAGTTTCTTTGGCATTTACAATATTATAGTAGGAATTAAGACTTTATGATTATTATAGACTTATACGGTATATTTCCAATAACACCAGCGGTTTTTACTATTTAGACAAGCTGATAAGTAATGTAATAATAATTATATTAGCTCTATTAAAACAATCATACCTACATTAATCAAGTAAGTAGGTTGTTGTAAGTTTAGTGTGTAATTATTGTTAGAAAATATTAGGGACTTTTCCCCATTTCGTCTGATTTTAGCGCAACTTTAGGTGTGAATAAATAACAAACGGAGTACGCAAACTAAAAAATTGTTCCTATACAAGCATAGATTATTTATTCAAGATCTTAAATAACTTTTTTTTTTATAATTACATTCAGTAGTTTTTTCATGAGAACCCTTGAGCCAAAGGTCTATTCATTATTTTTACGCAATCGTTTTATTTAGAAATCATAGATTAATCTGATCATATGACTCGAAATTATAATCACGCTATCTCCTTACTGCTCATCTCTATCCTTGGTGCACGTCCATCCTTTTCTCACACTAAGCTAGCTGAAATAGCATGCATTTTAGCTGCGCCCACTAACGAGTTTGTGCCGCTGACTTTTGTATCCTTAAAGGCGTCGCTAAATTATTTGCGCTGAGACTAACACGACTTAGAGGCACACGTGGGTGGCTCCATAATCGAACACGATTCAGGTTACACAGGGACAACTTATTATTCCATTATAGAATTAAAGGCATACGCAACGGGAACGGGACGTGACGTGCTTATACGTAGCCTTTATAGTTTCGCCATGTACGTCTACTTGTTTGTCTGTCTGCCTGTCTTTCTATCTGTCTGTCCGTTCCTAATTAAAACTCTAGCCCACATACTATTAGTATTTTCGAAATGAAAATGTACACGGTTATACATATTAGAGACCTTTAAAAAGTTATGAAATAAAAACACACATGTTTTTAGGGGTACTTTCCCTACATGTAGCGATGACGACCTCCGTGGCGCAGTGGGCTTAGGGCCGGCTGAGACGCAGAAAGCTGCGGGTGTCATTCCCGCCGCGGCACAAAAGTTTGTATGATCTGCAAGTATTTGTCTCGTGTCTGGGTGTTTCTATGTATAATATGTATATATTTACAAAAAAAAGTATTTATATAATATATCAGTCATGTGGTCAATACACTCATGGCACTTAAAATTTGCAACTCAAAACTCAAAATTTGTAGTGGCAATGGGCAGGTCATATAGCTCGCAGAACTGATAACCGTTGGGGAGTAAAAGTTCTCGAATGGCGACCAAGGACAGGAAAACGAAGCGTAGGACGACCGATGGACTGACGACATTGTAAAGATCGCAGGAAGTCGGTGGATGGAGAGGGCTCAAAATCGATCTTCCTGGAAATCAATTGGGGAGTCCCATGCAGAGTGGCGTCAGTGGAGAAGAAACTTCACCCGCCTCAGCTTTCTGGAGTGGATCCATGAGCTAAAGTTTTCAATTACAAATAACTGCTCTGTAACTTTACTGACGCCATCTAAATCATCTTCAACAGATGAATAAAGGCCAACGATGATTCATTCACAATAGAATAATAATAATATTGCCAGACATTTCACACAACATCATCTGGCCCAAAGTAAGCAGAGCTTGTGTTATGGGTACCATATGACTGATATATGACTTATATCCTTTTTTTTGTAAATACATCTTATTATACATAGAAACACCCAGACCCGAGACAAATACTTGCAGATCATACAAACATTTGTCTCGCAGCGGGAATCGAACCCGCAACCTTTTGCGTCTCAGCCGGCCTTTAGCCCACTGCGTCACAAAGGTCGTCTGTCTGAATAACAGGTAGATCATACTTAAAAGCTATGCTAGCTAATTATGCGAATAAAAGAGAAAATAATATCTATTGTCTAATGCGATGCAGACCTCTGTTACGCTAATAATTACGTTTTAAAAATTAAAAGAAACCGACTTCATTGAATGAAGTTTGAGCCTTATAATACATTTTTACTGGAAAGTAGATGTATTTTGTATATATATAATAAGGGTAGGCCAAATAAACGCACCGCTCCAAAATGAGACAGCGAGATATGAAACCACATGAAAACATCATCGATGTATACAATTTTTAGATTTTCGTTGATATTTCAGCTCGACCGATTTTGATAAAATTTATATGGGACCCTTTCAAACAAAAAAGATTTTTTCAAATCGGTTCAGCCGTTCAGTAATCGGTGAACATTAATAAAAAAAAAAGATTTTGACGAATTGAGAACCTCCTCCTTTTTGATAAAGTCGGTTAAAAAATAAAAACGTTTTTCAAATCATTTTAATAATTTGTAGTTTCAAAATTTCATAGTTTATTTATTTTTTGTTGTTTGACGACTCCTGTGGCGCAGTGGGCGAAGATCCGCCTGAGGTTGCGGGTTCGACAACTGTGTATATGATCTGCAAATATCTGTCTGAGGTCTGAGTGGCTTCTGTTGTATAATGTGTATGTATTTACAAAAAAATATATATGTAGTTTATCAATATACCCATAACACAAGCTCTACTTACTTTTGGGCCAGATGAAGCTGTGTGAACAGTCCAGCATTATTATTATTAATAATACTAATGTATTATTTACTTTACTCAAAGTATTTACATACTTTGAAACATTTAAGCAATAATGCCATGCACTGAGGTGAGTTTAACCCAAATTTCTCTGTAAACATTGGGATATATAAATATTAAAAACAAATACCTAGTAAGTTTAATGCGTACAATAGCTGGAGGAAAGTGAAAAAGTCAATTCAGAAATATTAATACTAATTCAAAAATATATATGTATTTACTAACACAGGCTTAAAACCTTTACAAAATTAAGAAGCGAAATAATACATAAACTATATACTTAATACAAAATACAATTTCTTACTAGATATATATATATATATAAGTATAATTAAACTATGTAAATATATTTAAAGATACATAAAACTATTTAACTTCTTACGCACTTCCTTGACTTAGCGCTTAAATATGCCAATAGTGAGGGAGAGAATTCCACAACTTCGCTTGATGGATTGTTATAAAAAATTTACTCTTTTACTGATTCTATTAATGTGGTTTACCTAAGACAACTGAGAATCAAAAATGACACACAGTTTTTTAGTTTTGAAACAAATGAGAGAGTTAGCGTACATAAGTAGGACACAAGTGGGACACAAGTGAAGAGCAGGAAAAATGTATGTATCTTTCAAATAAAATTTCTAAAAATCAAGCCAAAGATTTGGATACCAGAGTACCAAAAGCCTTTACCCATTCGTTTATTTAGGAAATTATTTGAGGAATCATTATCTTTGAATTAAATTATAACACGGCTGGACCAATTTTCATGATTTTTGATTTGTTGGAAATAAAGAGATTTAAAGTGGTGAGATCAGTTTGATACAACTTTTGAGGATGTTCGGTTGTTAGGTTATAAAAGTTACCATTAAGCACGCAATTGTTTCATTTAGAAGCAAAGTCAAGCAAAATGTGTTATACTGATATATTTTTGCAAGGAGCGAAAGGATATTAGAAATCTTTCTATTGAAAGAACTATTGAGGTGTCGTGTGTCGAGCTGGAGCGGCATGTCGTCGTGAGCGTTTACCGTCCTCCCAATGCTGATTTTGGGTTATATGAATGCACTATGGAAGAAGTATTGCAAAAAATAGCTTGTGATAAAATCATAATAGTTTGTTGTGATTTTAATATAAATATTCCGATTGATCCATTATCTGCAAGACTTTTAAACTTATTTAAGTGTTTCAATTTAAGTCTTCTTTTTGATGAACCTACAAGAGTGACACTAACAACAGCCACTTGTCTAGATAACATTTATTGCAGTTGCACACCAGTTCATAAGTGTGTACTAAAACATTTTAGTTCTGACCATTACGGTCACTTATGGTAAGAACTTATTAAAAGAAGCATTAAAAACCGGGCGATTGACCTCATACAATCTTATCTATCCCATAGAGTCCAGAAAGTAGACGTGGGTGGTGAGAGGTCTTCGGGATCAATTATTGATATAGGGGTACCTCAGGGATCGATACTAGGCCCTTTTTTATTCCTAGTATACGTTAACGATTTACCTTTTTTTGTAAAAAAATATTTGTGATATAGTTTTATTTGCAGACGATACGTCTTTAATTTTTAAAGTTGATAGAGGTAAAACCAGTATTTGCGATAACGTAAATGAATCCTTATCGTTAGTTCTTAACTGGTTCACTGTAAATAATCTTTTGCTTAATTAAAATAAAACGAAATGTATCAAATTCACTTTGCCAAATGTTATTCATAGCCCGTCCAACATTGAAATAAATGTAGAGGTAGAGGAGCAATAAATCTTGTAAATTCCACGATCTTCACAATATATATATGAAAATTTGTTATACACACATAAAAACAGAGATGGGATTCAGCAAAATAGTGACCTTCATAAAATCAACACTAGGAATAAACATAAATTATACATTCCTAGGTTTCGACTAGATAAAGTTAATAAGTCATTTATGGGGAACACGGTGCGCTTCTATAATAAGCTTCCTGAAAATGCTACTAAACTACCTATTAAGAAATTTAAAGCATACATTAAAGGTAGTCTTTTGAAGAAAGCTTATTATAATATAGATGACTATATTATTGATAAGAATGCATGGCCTCATGTCGCTCTGCCGTCAGACAGTTAATCGACACACTTGAAATGTATAAACTCTCTTGTATTAGTATTTCATAGTTAAGGTAGTTATAAGATGGATCATTTAAAAAAGCGCTAGGACCAAGACGAGTTTCTTGCCAATTCTTCTCGAGCTTGGGTTAGGATGAATTGGCACCTAAATTCACCTAGTATGTAAGACGTTTGAAAGTCATCCTTGTGATTGTATTTAATAAATCATCTTTTGACTTTGACTTTGACTTTTCTTTTAAAACGCGCGGACGAAGTCGCGAACGGGACAGCTAGTTATAAATAAATCGGCCTCGGTAAAGATGATATTTAGAAGAAATTATATAAGTGATGGCATTCATGAAGACTAGGAAGAGGAGAGGAGAGAGAACACAACCTTGCGACACGCCCGCATTCTTGTCAGAACAATCAGATTCAATCAAAGCATACACTCTATTTCATACCTGTTTCATACTTCTCTTATTAGACCTCTCCAAAAATATACATTGGAGGAGGTGTTTACGGAGCTTGAGGATTTTGTCATGAGCACGTTTGTATTTTTTGGTTTTTGTATCTTGCTGGTACAATAAAGATCTAACAAAGAGAGTTTTCTCATTCAATAACATCTTACAAATTATATGAATGATCAGGCACGCCTTTAAGTGAGCACTCGTACACTGGTACGACGCGCGTGTTGAAGGAGGGATTTTCTTTTGTGCACAATTACAATGTAGGCATGGCGCTTAGAAATCCTTAGCTGAATAATATCTAAACGCTCCCTCGCGTTGAAGATGACGTGTTTACACGAGGTACGTTATAAATAAATACATTTCCTAAATAAATAAACGGTATTCACGATGTAAATAGAATTAGGCAATGTAGAGTCAGCATTCAAATCTGTTCAGTTTTTCGTAAAAAAAGAGCTGTGAGGCATCTTGTTAGGATAAAGCTTCTAGTTGCCTATTATCCTATCCATTCGTGTCATGTTTTTTTCTGTTGTTTTCTGATGACGTAAGTTTTCCAGCTTTATTGATTTAAAAACCAAACTACTTAAAACCGATAAATAAAATCGGTAATTTATGAACAAACTTGGTCCTTTACCATCCAAAAGTCCGAACTCGAGATTTGACAGCGGGCGATGGAGTGCAGCATTCTGGTCTCGCTGTTAAACGTAGGCACAGACCGTATACGCAACACAACTCTGCGCTCCAGAACCCAAAATGCAGGTGTAGCTCAAAACGTTGCGAAGCTTGAGGAAGTGGAGCTGGGCTGGTCATGTCTGTCGTATACCAGATGAGCTGTGGGTCAAAATGAACTGATTAACCGATTTTAATGAAATTTCTATGGAACCGATCGGGAAGTATATCCTTTCAGATGAAAAAAATATTATCCAAATCGGTTCATAAATGACGGAGTTACGAAATAGCAAACAAAAAAAATACAATACTGAATAGAACCTCCCCTTTTTTTGAAGTCAGTTAAAAATGGCAGAGCTTTTAGTATAAATATTATTTAATATAATTTTAAAGTCGCTGCCGTGACTTCTGTGGTTGATGTGTAATGATGATGATGACAGCCACTCAACACCGGAAAGAGTCCTTGAGTATTATAAACTCCGCAAAGCGAAAAAGTTGATAATTAATTTCGTATAAAGTAATTCTGAGTGTTTCCCAAATTATGGAGTCTAGAAGTTTCCTTTTAACATTTTAGCGGAGAAAGGAAGTTATTTTCTTTATTAATTACTTTTTATACCTGTAAGGGATTACCTTGTGGCTTACACCCATATTACATACGGGAGTTATATTTAAAAGAAAAAATCATTGGCGAAGGGCTTGCCGGACCAGGTACAGCGTTCCTTGTTGGACTTCGGACCTTCAAAATCAAGTATTTTGTTTTCTTTTATTACATTACTTACACGGATACCCAAGGATAATACAAATAGCTAGTGTATAGGCTTGCAATACTTTGTGATATTAAATAACGAATACTGCGTGTGAATTTGTGTTTATTCATGCTAGACATTTCACACAGCATCGTCTAGGCCCAAAGTAAGTAGAGCTTGTATTATAGGAACCATATAACTGATATACTATCCAGTTATCCCGAGACAAACATTTGCTGATCATTCAAACATTTGTCTCGCAGCGGAGATAGAATCCGCAACCTTCTGCGTCTCAGGCGGACCTTAGCCCACTGCAAGGGTCGTCAGGGGTAAATGTAATTATTACTAGGTCTGTCATAGTCTGTTTTTTCCCTTCTACTAGGAGTACCTACACCTACCTTTCTAACTAAAGAACACCAATAACATCCATAGATATACATACTATTAACGATGGCACCAGTGTTGGCAACTTCTTCTTATCAGGTCTCAAGTTATTTCGAAGTGTGGACTTAGTAATTCAAGTTTCTTTTAGAAAAATATATAGACAATTGTTTTGTTATTTTGCTTACAAAACCTGTTTTAGTTTTAAATAAACATTAAACAGATGGTTAAATATTTAGTACTATTCCGCCAATCTATTCCCAATTAGACACGATGCAGATGCATGCACCAAAACAATTAAAAATCCATGCAAAGCGTTAGTAAAAGGTACGCGAACTAATCCACACACACACAACCTTGAAATTCGACATGTGTTTCGCCTCCACGAGCCATCCTCAAGAACAAAATTGACTCGCTCCGCAATGTAACGAAAAAACACCAAGACTTGCTCTGTTGCTTCGCCGAGTGCTGCATTGAAACTCTACGCCAATTGGTTTATATTGGTTTTAAGTTTTAAGCGGTCGTGCCTACTCATAATTGACTTCTGTTAAAAGAAGAAGGGTACAGATTGGTGAGCTTTAACAATATTTAGAGCGTCATCAAGGACGACTTCCTTTGTTTTTTGTTTTAATCAACATACCATTAAGGATGCAGATGATTCGATGACTAAGTACCAAGGCGTAAACTGATTTGAACGGTTTTGTCGTTAGGGTTGGCTTATATTACAAATTGTGAAAAAAGCTTTTGAAATGTGATTATAAAACTTTTAAATTAAACCACCCTCTTATTGTTTAACTTTTCCAAACCAAAAAGTTTACCCGATAACCTACTTTTATACTATCTTATTAACTTTCTTATATGGTATCATTATGTTATTACTTTCCTACTTTACATCCTACAAATATCCTACTATCACATACTGTCATCATACCGCATGTACTAACTCATCATTCCTGCGGGTCCTTTCAGCAAGGTCGAGAGGTTAGTGTAGGTACCTGGGAAGGCCTGCGCTATCAAACAAAATCTCAGGCAGAGTGGCGTCTGTGGAGAGGAAACTTCACCCACCTCAGCTTACTGGAGTGGATCCATGAACTTGACTGACGCCACCTAAATCATCTTCAACAGATGAACTAAGGCCAATGATGACATACCGACTTATCATATCGCAATAATAAGTATACTCTGTATGTTTGTTACGCAGTCACGCCACAATGGCCGGGCGATTATGGCGTTCTGATACTCTCAAAACATTGATAATAGTCATTTGGCATCATTTGACAATTGGTATTTTCGTTGTTTCGCCTAATTGATAATTAAATTAATAAATTATAGTTATGTATTAATGATATCAATAAATGAAGTTCAAATTGTTATGTTTACAAGAACGAAGAAGAATGAACGAGGTAGATAATGGTAACAGCCTCTTGGGCACTTTTCATGCGATCAATGATTTGGACTCTGTTTTCTGTCTACATTAAACTAATTGTATAATTACGGCTAAAAGGTTCAAAGGTTTTAATAATTATAGAATACCTACTTAGGTTACGTTATAAATAGAAATTAACAATAATCTGCAGAATAATATAAAATACCTACATGTTAAACAGTGTTAAACATATCTAAGATAAGTAGATCTCTAAGGACTGTTTAAAACGATCTATAGATCAACTGCTGAACTAGATCACTAGATCACTGCCAGAGGGCAGCGTCTCCAAGACACTGGTGGCATTGCCATGTTGAATGGCAATGGTAATACGGTTTCTACCGGACGACGTTGACAACGCAAGATGTTCCCTGCGGGCCCAGGGTCTCGACTTCAAAGGGCTCACATATGTAGACCCTTAAGAGACCGGTATACTATGTACGAATTGTTTATACCTTGCTACATCCCCGTACATTTCATAGAACAAACATATTAAATTTATAATCTTTTATGTATATAACAATCAATTGCCATGTAACGCACCGCAAAATGTGAAAAATGCCTCAAAAATTTTGTTCGCATTAATACTGGAGTGATTTACAATCGAATTAATTATGTTGTACGCACTTCGCCAGGACATCTAGTAAACAATTAAAAATGTGTAAGCAAAACAGATGAGGCTATCTAAGGATCGTTTGAATTGATCTATACGTAGGTATGATAAATATACTGTAGCTACTAAAACTACTTTAGGTCCATCTGTTCAGAAAGTTCTAAAGCTCAGATTAAAAAATATGCCGTGTAAAGAGGTTTAGTTATGTACATTTTGATGAGGCTAGAATATTAATGCAGTCGTGGACACGGATTGAATTTTCCATGACATTATGCCGTGAAACGCTTTCGAAACGCCCCTAGAATTAGAAGCTTTTGCAGTCTACCTAGCGAACGTTATGCTCATATCTTTAGTCATTCCTCATATTTTAAGCCGTCATTACTTAAGGCGCTTCCTGGAGACAGATACAAAACTTAACACTTTCGGTCACTATTAAGTGGCTATTAACTCGTTAATTGTAAGAATAAACGAAATTTTAAAAATATGTTCTGTATGCTGAATATTTTGTCTTCAAGTTCCTCGTTTAAAATTGTTTCTAAAGTTGTTAATTCTGTAATTTAATTTTGTATTCAACACGAAAATTGGAAATAATTTATCATCTTCTCCTAAAGTTAGCATCACTTAAATTTGCGGTTTGCACTAATAAATAGATATTTTAATAGGTAAATAATTCCTCGTTAAACTTTTCAAATTGCCTACTTGTAATTTTTCCCAATACAACTTCGAGAAATTTGAGCGAGTTTTGGTGTGGCTGGTAATGCGCGGGCGCGGACGTCAGTGCGCCCCCAACTCTCGGACGTGGAACCCGTGTCGCTCGCATCCGCACCGGCCGGCCGGCTGCCGATGCACAATCTCGTGGTTTCTTCTAAAAGTACTTAGTTGTGTTATTTTGTTTTTGTTTATTGTGAAAAGAGGCTTTGTGTTTATCAAGATACCTATCCTACCTCTTTAGTTATATTACCTTTAGTTTGTAGAAGACTTGGTTATATATACTAGTATTGATTGTGATTTGTGAAACATTTCTCTGAATTACCAACTGCGAAAAGACGCTTCGATTGCCTAGATTAGAATCGGTACCTAGTGGTCTACTTTCATGTGTTTTATATACCTACGTGCCTAAAAAATGCCGAAGTTCAAACAAGTGAAACGACAAAGGCGTCAAAACGCAGAAAGATTGAATAAATTTATGTAAGTACATACCTATCTACCTAATTATTGCTATTTTCATCATCCATACTGTCAAACTATATCATACATAATATCCATAGGTAGGTACTTACTAATATTATAAATTCAAATGTGTCTCTGTTTGTCTGTTTACCTGCTTGTTTACTAAGTTACGATTAGGTAGGACCTACCTACTACAGACTTACTACTTGGTTTATCTAATCACCTGCTCATTAACTTACAATGTAGGTAAATACCACAGTAGTTACTTACAAGTACCTAAGTACACAATAAACACAAGTAAGTAGCTGAATAACCTATAATTATTTGTTGTAGACGAACGCGAAAAGAAGAATTATTTGGAACATGCTCTAATAACGGACAAAATAACAATACAATATCCCAATTGAATGTGGATGAAAACGAATAAGTACCTACTTCAGAATAAATAGATACCTATCTATATACTATACCTACCATAATACTTACGGTAAGTAGATACTTCAATTTCGATGGTACCTACCTACTTGCCTGTCTACCTAAGTACCAAAATACTTGTTATTTTGATAATCTGTCGGTAATTAGCAAATTTATAAAGAAAAAAATCACGTGTTAGATAACTAGTAGGTACCTAGGTAGGTAAATCAAACAACTAATTAAAATAAATCTACAATGTTTTGTTTGATCAATAATCGAATCATCGCTGCGAATAGGTAGATACTTCGTCATCGGTGTGCGAAGAAAAATGAACTGTATCTCGCTTGGGTGTGGATCATAATGGAAACACCTAAACGCCTGCTTTGGTATCTAAAATTGCAATGTAGTGTAGAGCATAAAAAATACAGACACGACACTACACGAACGCAAGGGTTTAGGTTGCCGTGTAATATTTTCTGATTGCAGAACTATTTTACATGATTAGGTACATGCTTTATTTTGTAAGTCGACTCTATTAAAATATTTACCTGCCTAAATAATAAATAATAAAAAGTTTTTTTTTGCAGGATAGGAAAGCGTAATAATCAATAATGAGTAAGTAGATTATATATATATATATAATAATAATACCACGTTTTATGCTACATGGTGTTTTTTTAATAAAACGATGTTGGTATCAATTATGAAATTTTTCATGTAGATAAAAAAATATGGCATCTATTTCAAAATCTAAGGAGGTACATTTTAATAAAAAAAATAATGTACCTACGCACATTTGATTTTTTATAAAATGATCTTTCTTATAAACTATGATATTTAGACGTTTGTTTGTTTGTTACTTACGCAATCACAACGATGCTAAAGAAATTATACTTCAAAAAAATACATGTGTGCAATTCACACGTAGTAGAAATGAAACCTTCTAAAAACAAACGTATAATACGTACACGTATACATAACACCACGGTTGTTGTGATGCCTTTTCTCAAGTTTTGTAATACGCATGCGCGCACAAACACGTAATAATAAACACGTATAATGCTTCCTATCTCATTTTCTCCCACGTTAAATCTTATGAATTTATGTGTCTGTCTCTTTTTACTGTCGCTTTTTCGTTTCATCGACTTTCAAATCACAACGATGCTATAGAAGTTTTCACTTCAAAATATCTGCCTATTCAATTCATGATAAATGTATATTTTTTCAGGATGATTGAAGAGCGCTCAGGATCACCTTCACGAGTCATCGAAACAAGTAACAACGAAACCTTTGACGATAATGAAGAGGTGGGTATTATAATATTATAAGGCAAACTCGAGGTCGAGATTAGGCTTGTATACAATAACTTATATAATGGCTTGAGTTTCCAATGTAGTTCAGATAACTTAGTTTTATATTTTTTTTGTAGTTACAAATATCATACGAGAATGAAACAAAAAACAAGACAGTGACGAGTAGAAGAGGGATAATCGACGTCAGCTATTTTTTATCAGAGCTTAAACGCATATCTACTCATGGGCCGCTCGGATGCAGCATCACTGAACTCAATTTGATTTCAGAAACACAAAGTGGTCTGCAATCGAAATTTAAATTTAAATTTCGTCTCTGCAATAAAAAAAATGTTATAGCAGGTGATAACTTTAGTGACAATTATTTGCCCATTAATACATGCGCCGTTGCCGGTGCAATGGCAATTGGCGGGGGTCAATCTCAATTGGTAGATTTTTTTTCGGCTCTTAACCTGCTTGTTAAATCTGAATTATATGCAAAAAACCATGACAAGTCAGAAATGGGAGGATGTTTTTGTTGATGCAATGAAAGAGGCTGCAGAAAACGAAGACTATTTGCGATTTCTAAGGACAGGGTCAATAATAATGGCATTCCAATCATCGATGTCATTGCGGACGGTTGCTGGTGTAAACGTAGTTATAAAAACAATTATAATACTCTTTCATACAAAATTCAGGAAAGGTTTGCCACTTGTAAACTATCCTTAATATTAAATTATATATTTTGTATGAAATTATGTATAAATTGCCTCGCCATCATTTGTTTGTAATTTTGTTTGATTATAAAAAAGTTTAAATAAAGTTTATTACGTGACAAACAGATTTTTTTTGTACCCTCAACCATAACCACCTACTTAAAAAAATACATAAGTAATATATTTTCCTGACTTGTGAGGTAGGTAGGTACTTTTACTTCTAACACACACAGAAATTTACATGTTACCTAACCTTAGAGGATTCAAGGTATAATCAATAATCTAAGTGCCTTGTTTAGTAAACAATTATTTATTTCAGGTCCAGAATTACTTTAGATTGATGTCTACAATATCCACTCGTATAATCAGTAGGTATATTTAATTTTAAAATGCAAAAATACTTATTATAAACATAACTTATCAAAGTCAGTCAAATATATAGTAAGTAGGTAAGTAACTAAATAGTTATCAACTCACAACTTACCGAGCTACTTTGTTTTATTTCACCGGCCGTGTCTGTTACATTTCTAGGGTTATGTTTTTACAAATGAAATCTCAGAATAAGTACACGCACAGAATAAGGACGCTCTGCGACGGCGACGAGCGGCACCGGCTCGCCAGGCAACGCCACCTACGGCGTAATTTTGTCAACTTTCTCGGCCGTTTCTGTCTTTATTTTAGGTACTGGAAGCGCCTTAAGTTTGTATGAGGTTACAAGGAGAAGCACCTTCGTTCCCGTATTTTTTAACAATATTAGGGCCAATATTAGGGCTTAATTTTCACAATATTAAGCCATTAGGTATCCCTAATGGCTTAATATTGTGAAAATTAAGCCCTTAGAGGTATACTGTAAAGCAGCACACATCCTCTCAATTTCAAGTCTCTATGACCAGATGTTTTGGCTGTGCGTTGTTTAATATCAATGAGTCAAAGCCTTGATTTTTGTAATTTGAATGATGACAGACAGGAGACGGAATTTTTAAATACCAACTTCATGAATGAACCAAGTTAAAGGTAAACTTGAAAGTAGATCGTAAACTATTACATATAAGGCTATAAACACTCAGTCGAATTAATCTAAAGCGGTTACCACTCATCACACTTGTGTAGAAACCGCAAAATTCATGTAAATTGAAAATTACTCATGCAGGCTAAGCTTTAGCCTTTGTTCGCTCGTCTCGGGCGGGACCCGACATTATTAATTTGCTTTTAATTATTGTCAGAATGCATTATCTGAGGGTGGATCCAACCCAGCTTCATAGGTATGGATGCTCGTGTCATTACTTAGTATTTCCTAACAGTTAACAAATAAAAAAATACTGGTAGACTATTCACACAACATCGTCTAGTCTAACTAAGTATAGCTTGTATTATGATGACCAGTTGAATGATAAAATACTTATATACTTCTAAATACATACTTATGATACTTTTCAACACCTAGACACAGAACAAACGCCTATGTTCTTCACACATTTTTTTGTTTTGGGAATCGAACCTTCATCCTACAGCTCAGAAGGTAGAGCTACTACCAACTGTGCTGACAGGTCAGTCAACGAAGATATGCACCCTTCTGCAAAGTCAGCCCTAGGGTCTAGGAGGCTGGTTAAGCTGGCTGTCTGATTTTTAAAAAGGATACGACCATTATAGACGCCTTTGAGCGGCTTTGTCATTTCATCAGAGTTGGCTGAATTTGAAGAAAGTAAGAAAGACTTATCATTGTGTTCAACTTAAATGAAATATTTTGGTATAGTATAAGTAGATGTGGGTGACGGACCACCCACAGTGTAGGCTTCCGAATTCACTTAGGAATAGAATACCAGTAGGGCGATTATGGAACTCTAATTAAAATCAGTAATGATTTAAATTACGCCGAAAACTGGTCAGGTCCCAAACCAATTCGAACCTATTTATTTAGCAAAATAAAAAAAGATGATGATGGAGCTATGATGTTTTTTTATGTTCCTTATAAATTCATAATTTATTACTCTTATTATGCTCTAATGATCTGGATCAGTTAATCTATAGATCTATAGATCGTTTTAAACTGGTCCATAGATATCTCAACTGATTCACATGTATTTTATGTTATTGTATATTATTATGTACATTTATGCTCCATTTATATATTTATCAAACAAATATCTGTACGAACTGTGCAAGAAACCTTGATAGTATCTTTGCAAGACGTATCCAACGATATGCCTCGCAATGAGGATATAAAATAAAAAAAGGACCCTTTACAAGTACCTAGGGGATGTACACATAAACATCATTTTAAAAACTTTATATTTTACAGAGACGATTAATGTGTATAATATCCGTGCAGTTTTTTTTATCAGAATAAGACTAATAAGTCAAGTCAAAAGATATTTTAATAAATCACAAGGATCACTTTGAAACGTCTTACATACTAGGTGAATTTAGGTACCAATTCCTCCTAACCCAAGCCAAGAAGAACTGGCAAGAAACTCGTCCTGTCTGCAAGTAAGAGCTCTGGGGAAGAACAGATGGCCTGATGGAGAGACAGACAGACGAATTCATAAATGACGGAGTTACGAGGTAGCAAACAAAATAATAACGTTTTAAAAACTAAAAAAACAACCGACTTCATGTATATACACATGGTAGCTACTGTAGGACGTTAAGGAGTTTCATCAGACCCTTAATGACAGTCACAACCCATCTAGGTATAAAGTTCTCATCAATACAAATTAATCAAGCCCAAACACCAGGTACTTGCTGTAAATCGTTGAGAAGTTCCCTCGACTGTCTTTCGGCTCCATCATCAGATCGACTCCAGACCTTGATTAAATAGTAGTGCTTTAAATTACTAAATGACAAAAAAATAACAAACGCACTAGTCACCACTACGATTTTCGAAGGATCCTCTCGATTTCTTTGGGATGCCATCATCAGATCCTGGTTTCCTTATCATGATACCACCCTTAGGATATCTTCTTTCCAACAACAAAAGAATCATCAAAATCGGTTCATAAAGAACGAAGTTATCCGCGAACACACATAAAAATATATATATATATACTTATATAGCTGTCCCGTTCGCGGCTTCGTCTGCGCGTTAAAAAGAAAAAAATATATCTAATTGTACCAACTGCAGCGCCATCTGCCGGGCTGATTTGTGAATCTAAACCATCCAGGGTGCCACCCAAACGCATACAAAAAATTCATTCAAATCGGTCCAGCCGTTAAGAAAGAGTTCAGTGACATGCACACGTACAGTAGAATTATATATACAGGGTGTCCCGGAACTAGTATGTTATCCTGAGGGGGGACATTTCTCGACACTTGGGAGAACAACAAATGTTCTACAAATTTAATGAATTCATTAACTTTCATTGAAGAAATGTGCTGCAAAGTTTGCTTTAAAATTGGTAGAAGTATGTATCCATGCCTACCTATCTTAGTATACCAATAAATTTGTACTTGCACAAACTTATTTAGGTAGGTAACGTGCCTGGAAACACTGTAAGCTAAAGAGGGTTGTCAATATTAATAATTGAAATAAACTTAAAAATTTATGTATGGAAATTTGAAAATAGAAATTCAAAAAAAATTCACCCCCATATCTGTTTATTTACATGGTCAGAATCACTTCGTTCAGGCTTAAAATACTAGTTCCGGGACACCCTGTATAAAGATACGGTCTTGAGAAATTGAGAAACCTCCTTTTTTGAAGTCGGTAAAAAAAAATAGAACCGAATAGAGAACCTCCTTTTTTTAAGTCGGTTAAAAATGGCACAGCTTTTAGTATAAAAATTATTTTAAATAATTTTAAAGTCACTGCCGTGACTACTGTGGTTGATGCGTAATGATGAGAGACAGACAGAGCGAAACTATAAGGGTTCCTTGTTGACTTCAGAACGTGACTGGCACAATCACTGCTGTCTAAAACACTTTGTGCGCTAAAATCACTGTAATAAGCGCATTTTCGCCGGTAGGTTCGCGACAGGCGAGAAATAATTATTTGTCGGTTTCCGCAATAAGGGTTTTATTAAGACATGCGATTTATTTGAGATTTATTGAGATATGGCTGTCGCGTTGCTATTGCTGTCACTTATTACTTTAACGTAATAACCCTAATGTCTTTACGTTTCTGTTCACCTTTTGATAGTAGGTACATGCATTGCGCACATACATATTTCGTAAGTAGAAATCTATTGGTTTAAAATTGGCCAGGTTCAAACCCACGGCTCTCTGATCGGTAAGCAGTACTACCGGTGATCTATAGAGGTATCTATTAATTGATAACCACTGTCATTGCTTTATTACGATCGCTACATTCACTGCTTCTGTACAAAGCGAAACCAATCGCGACTAATGTACCGAATTCCTGGCAGATGGCTGATTTTATTCTACAACATTTTAACACCGCGGTCGGTTCGGCCAAATGCGTTTTTACCCTTAGAAAGCCCTTACTAAATGCCCTTATAAGTTGTTACAACTCTTTGGATACAAAGTTATCTGCCGATCTCGTGACGCGCGCTCGTAAAGTTATACAGCTCTGCAAGTTTGTTCACAATTTTGATTTGAAACTCAAC
Organism: Lampropteryx suffumata; assembly: GCA_948098915.1. NCBI lineage: Eukaryota > Metazoa > Arthropoda > Insecta > Lepidoptera > Geometridae > Lampropteryx > Lampropteryx suffumata. Next base: position 16,399,519 of record OX402566.1, on the reverse strand, counting down.
TGAATTGCTAATCTGCAAAACTTTATTTGCCACGAACTCGCATTTCATTTATAAAGGCGGCACAAGTTGTGGCTTATTGAAACTGTAAAGAATATATTCAAGAATATAGCGAGCTATTCCATTGACGCGATTTTGCTAAATGAATGAATAATGCTAAATAAGTTCAAAGAAAAGCTAAATATATTTTAACAGACTTAAAAAAATAGGTTTCTCAATTCGACCATATATATATATATATTTTTATGTGTGCTCGCGGATAAATTCGTCGTTTATGAAACGATTGTGATGATTATTTTTTGTTTTAAAGAAGATATCCTAAGGGTGGTACTAGATAAATGGAGGGGAACCTTCGAAAATCGTAGTGGCGACTAGTGCGTATGTTATTTTTTTTATTAAGTATTTAAGTATTTTAAAGCACAACTATTTAATGAAGGTCTGGAGTTAATCTGATGATGGAACCGAACGACAGTCGAGGGAACTCCTCAACGATTTACAGCAATTACCTGGTGTTTGGGCTTGATTCATTTATATTGATGAGAACTTTACACATAGATGGGTTGTGACTGTCATTAGTGGTTTGATGATAAAGACGAAGGACAGTCTAGGATATTTTAATATTTAGTTTCCTGTTTACAGTCAGTTTTTTTTTGTTTTAAATTATTTAAATGCCACTCATTCTACCATATAAGTGAGTACCAGAGTTGTTCATTCCCTGATTTGCAAACGTGAGTAGGATGAAAGCTAGGTTATTTTATGGTTTTATTGTTCTTCTTTTCTACCTATTATGGCATCTGTCTTATCGACAATTTTGCCAGCGTCTAGTGATTGTTTGATAATAAAGTCTTAGTCGATCGTCATTTGTATATTCTAAACGTCATCGCGGAATGGCCGTCTAGAACTTTCTCAGGTATCCTCGTCGTTCAAATCACATTGCACCATAATACACTTATAATTCAATTGTTCATACTTGTCCTATGTACAATTTATTTATTAAAATTCCGCTAAGATTACTGAATAAAACATGGAATAAAACTTGAAAAATCTATTCATTTAAAAGTGCTATGTTACTTTATGAAATGACAAACGAAGAATCAAGAAGAGTGTATTATTAATATTGTACAATTTGACATGCCAATGTTCTTCTTCTTGGTTCATAATATGTGTTATAATATTGACAATTTTGCTAGTGTGTATATTGTTTATAGTATGAAGGCTACTTTTAAGGGTTCCGATGTTACGAACTATCAGGATCAGTAAGGCCTAATAGACTACTTTTTTACCAACCATAGAAAAGTTCATCGAATCATGTTTTTTTTATTTTGCTTGCTAAATAGTGTGGAATTGGTTTAGAGCCTAACGATCTAACCACCTGTCATTCCTATCCATTATTATTCTCTTCGCCTGGCCAGTTCATTATGTACGTGCCACGCATGCAAAGCCGCGGGCAGCCGCTAATATCGTTTTATAGGCGCTCTGGCACGCTTTTTTTTAATCGTCTTAACAAGCCTTCTGCAAATAGAAGAACGGCAAATACGTAATAGGAGTATTGATTCATTTTATCAAAGGTATATTTCTAAGCTTCATTTTATTAGGTAGGTCCAGGATAAATCGCATCATTTTAGACGAATTTCACATTAATTTATATCTGATACCTATCGAAATTCAAATTGATACCCCCATCGAAAGGTGATTCATCCATTAAATTAAAATCGATTGCTCCTTTTCACGTGAAAAGCGGAGACCTCACCGGCGCTACAACAATACACGGTTGTACATTTTGGGTTTCGTTGTTTGGTCGCAGTGGGGTCACGGGGAATAAGTGTTTCCTTACAGATTATCTGAAGCTACCTTACTATGTTGGACTGCTGTACATCCTGCTTCTGTAAGAATGTGATCTGTAAACTTGTAGGCTTAAGTTTAGATTACTCTCCCACGCAAATAGACAAATGATATTTAGGTAAAGAAAGATGATAGCTTTTTGGGAAATTTAAGGTATGCCCCATTTATCAAAATCAAAATGTTTTTTTATACAAACGGAATCACAATAGTATTTTAATTTTGTTATGAATACAGAGTCATGTTGGGTCAAGCAGATTTCTACCAAGCATTCTTAGAGTTTCGCTGTCTACAAGTCACTTACAGTTTTGCTATAGTGCCATCTTCAAAATTAGGAAATAACATTGAAATAATGGTTTTTAAGCATACCTTCTCTACATGTAAGTGTTTTATTTTTATTTTACATCGTGTGGTATATCATTGAATAGGTATTTTATAGATATTAGGAGGTCTTTTGAACCAGTTTTTCGATATAAATATTTATATGATAAATATTAATCTTTAAAGTTTACAAAATAGTTGGACATTATGATGAAATATAAGGTACTACATGGAGTAAAAGACTAATTTGTAAAAAAAAACCCCACATGTTATGTTTCTTTGGTTTCGAACCTTTTTCTTTTCTTCCTATACTGGCATCTGTCATGTCGACAATTTTGACAGTATCAAGTAATTGTTTGAGAATTAAAGAGTTAGTCGATTCTTCATTTGTCATTTCATGAAGTAACATAGCTCTGCTAATTTAATATTTCTTACTCGTTTTATTGCATGTTTTATTCAGTAATCTTAGCGGAATTTTAATAAATAAGTTGTGACTACAAGGGACAAGTATGAACAAGTGAATTAACTGTGATGTAACTGCAATATGATTTGAACGACAAAGAATCCCAAGAAAATTTTAGACGGCTATTCCCCGTGACGTCTAGAATTGACAATTCAAAATTCAATATAACTTTATTCAATATAATCACAAGGACCACTTTGAATCGTCTTCTTACATGCTAGTGAATCTAGGTGCCGGTTCCTCCTAACCCCAGTTCAAGAAGAATCCGGCAAGAAACTTGTCTGGTCTTAACACTTTTTTGTATGATCCTTGACAATTTTGTTACGGATGCCGGGTCGAGTTGGAGCAGATTCATCCCAAGCTTTTTTGTCATCTATCTATATAATCAAATATTTTATAATATGCTTTAATAGACAGTTTCTGTTTAGTTACGTTTTTAAATTTGCCGATCGACAAATCTAACCCATCGCTTGGGACCTTGTTATAGAAGCGTACACATTGCCCTATAAAAGACTTATTAACTTTAGCGAGCCTAACAGTGGGAACAGCGAGTTTATCTTTATTTCTAGTGTTAATACAATGATTATCGCAATTTTTTTTGAATAAATTTAATGAAAATTTTTGTGCACATACATTAAATTTTCGTATATATACTGACAAGGCACTGTCATAATATTTTTTTTCTTTAAACTTATTTCTAAGTGATTCTCTGGGGCCTATGTTATAAATTGCACGAACAGCCCTCTTCTGCAACACAAATATGGTGCTAATATCAGCAGCACTCCCCCACAACAGAATGCCATAAGACATAATGCTATGAAAGTAGCTGAAGTAAACAAGTCTAGCGGTATCTACGTCGGTAAAATGACGGATCTTTTTAGCAGCGTATGCCGTAGAGCTGAGTATCTTCGACAATTTATCTATGTGCGGGCCCCATTGCAGCTTATTATCTAAAGTAATGCTTATGAACACTGTGTTGTCGACGAGATCTATCTAGCCCGACAGAAGTGATAACGTATCTAACTAGCGCTGTGGGTTAGAGTGAAAGAGTTCTCCTCTTTCATGCCGCATACCGCATTGCATTGCGTGTCTACCGCTGCCGTATGCGTGAGCGAAAGGGAAGCCAGGCAGACTGGCGCCGTAACGCGTTACGTAACGAAGCGGTTTACACTCCCATAAGAAGTTACAACTTCAAAAAATTTTTTTTGGAAGTGCTATGTCATGAAATGACGAAGAATCCCGGTTTCGAACCTGAACACTAGTCATTCTTATCCTTACTGTCGACTTTTCGTTTGTCATTTCATGAGGTAACATAGCACTTCTAAATTAATATTCATTACTCGTTTTATTGCATGTTATATTTAGTCATTAAAGCGGTATTTTAATAATAAATTGTGATTTTATATAAACACTTGACACTGGCAAAATTGACATTATTATGTCACATGACATTAACAAAGAAAAAGATAAAGGGATTCTTCGTTTGTTATTTCATGAAGTAGCACGGCTCTGCTAATTTAATATTATTTTATTCGTTTTATTGCATGTTTTATTCAGTAATAATGGCGGAATTTTAATGAATAAATTGTGACTACAGGACGGGTATGGAGAATTGAATTAAATGTGTGTTGTGATGCAATGTGATATGAACGACGAGGAATCCCAAGAAAATTTTAGACGCTATTCCGCGTGACATCTAAAATCGACAATTGACCATCGACTAAGACTTTATTAAACAAATTGACCATAAACAAACATAAACACTTGACACTGGCAAAATTGGCATTATTAAGTCACATGCCATAAACAAAGAAGAAGAAGAAGAAGATAAAGGAAATCCTTACTGTCTTTGGAAACCTTCACAGTGCGTGGCCAATTTATTTGCCTCTTTCTTTATAACCAAATAAATGCTATTCTGTTATTTTCTAAACCTAGAGAATGAAAATGACATTTGCGTATAGAAATGCATCTATATCCTACTTAATATTATAAATGTGAATGTGAGTTTGTTTAGTTTAGTTTGTCGAGGAAACGGATGTGTCGTCGCCATCGCGGTATGGTCTGTTCGCGGGCACAGATTCAGTCAATAAAACTGGTCGTTTAGAGTGGCGCGTTATAAAATGCGAAAGTGTCTCTGTCTGTTTGTTACATTTTCACGGCTAAACGGCTAAACGGATCTTTATGAATTTTGGTATAGAGATAGATGGGACCTTTGAAAAGAACATAGGCTACTTTTTATTTAGGTACCGCGCGTGTGAGAGTTTCAATGCAGTTGCATGGTAGCATACCCATTGGCGCTGCCTGTTGTAGGCGCTGGTAAAATAGTTAAACCTGTTTTCTACATAAAATCGCCGTTAACTTTACTTTACAGGGTAGCTTACAGGTAATTTTGACAAGGGTTGCTTGCCAAAGCAATGGACGCGCTTTCCATGAATGCTTTAACTTATGAAGGCTGTCGAACTTTGGTGTGTTCGCATCATGGATTAAATTGTTGATGCAAAATTTGAATTATTAGAAGCTTACATTGACCCTGATTTTGTAGTATCGTCGGATTAACTAAAATATCCCTAAACACAGACGATCTAATTTCGTTAGCATCAATGTCTGAATTAGACATAGACCTTCGTGTCCCACCGTCGACCGCATTGACGCTTACCACCAGGCGAGATCGTGGTCTAACGTAGGTTTATCGATGATAAAATCAGACCTGAAACACATATTTGAAGATTATACAAAGATTTGTCGTAGATCGTACAGTTCTGTTGTCGATTTGTCGTTAATAAATATTTATTTTATTTTGTATTTATTCATTTCAAATTTGCTCAATTCCAGGCAAATAAAATATATTCTCGATATTTTCTCGTATGCGGCGATTCTTTAAGAAGTCTCTCAGCTGATAGGACAATTGAATTGAACTCGTCGCGCTAAAAGTCGCGCCGTCCGTAGTGCTAAGTGCACTCTTTGTAGGTAAAGGAATTGGTTTTATTGAGTTTAAAAGTGATGCGCCAAGAGTGTGTAGGGGAAAAGCGGCAGCGTTATTCTAATAAAAGTAACCTCGGTTTTATTGGCTTTATGATCGTATATCAACCAGGTAGATAGAGCAGATTAACCGGTCATATGTTCAGTCTTAACTACATTAGCGGGGTCACCGGATAGACGGTGGCCGTTTTAACTGAAGGCATTGTCTTTGGAGGGTACAGTACTGGTACAGTACACTGCTGGTGTTGGAGTCCTTTTCTCTAAAGGCCCAAAGGTCTCCATCATTACAGGTTCTGCCTGAGACGTGACATGAAGCACTCAGCTTTGTCAGCTCTAAGTGTAACTTAACTTCGTAATCTCTACGAGCCTTTAACAAACACTAAAGGCAAGTAACTAGGCTAACCAATCGTTCAACCGTTCCTTTACGAAATAATGAACATCGAACAGCCCCTTCTTACCCCAATTGGGGTTCGAAAGATCAAGGCGACTCTGTGAACAGCACCGCAGCATTATCGGCAACCTTTAAGCCTTTCACCTTAGACTAATTCTATTTAGGTCAATCGCCACCGCGTCCCGGCGCGGGTCATATCTGTGCGGGGTCATTTTACCCCGTGCGGGTAGTTTTACCCGTTATCGTGAGCCCAGCCCTTTGATGGAAGGTTGAGGTTTTGTAACTTAATTTGAGTGAAAGATATTGTGGAAAATGGGTGAGAAAATATAGAAACTGTACCAACGCCTCGTGTTGTAGCATATTGCACACCACAAATCCATTGAACTGTTATAAGAAACAAAGTCAAGCTACAATGAGCAGTTTCATCGCTACTTTACAGATCAAAAAATCACCATCTGTACGTGGTCTGTACTTGGATGGTGGACCGTTGTGGTATGAATCTGAGCACTTTCGTACTTCAGAGGTCATGTCGTCGATCCCGGCTTTCAGAAAGGATTTAGGCCAAATTTTTAGTGGCTTATTAACTAGTTAGTCACTTACTTGTACGCAAAGTAGTAGTATAGGTACGCAACATATACTCGTAATGTGTATGTGCCTTAATATAAGTGTATGTGTTAAATAGGTATTCGTTGTGTTAGCGTTTTACTCCTACTGGACCCTATTTACTTGTCGATTCACCAATATGCAAATATGCGTGTAAGCATTCAAGTTAAGTAGGTATTTAACCTGGAACTTTTGGACGTTTAGTATAATAGGATGGTTGTTTTCAGGTTCTAAGGGTAAGGGCTGCCGACGAAATTTCCTTTCAAGAGACTTCATTTTTCAGTCTCGCAAAAGGTACTACCACCACTTTGAAAGTGACTGAATAAAGAGGCAAAAAACTCAAAAGTAGAGCCTTATCTGAAAAACTTTTGAAAAGCTTGAACCGAAAATTTAACGTTTCCTTCGAAGTACAGAAGCACTCAGATTAAAATATTTAATAAACATTAAGGGTACATTTCATGAAACGTGGCTTTTACTCGCGTATTGACGAAGGCACCGGTACTGTTTCGATTCATCTGGAGAATATTCATCAGGGTGAGTTCAAACCGCGGTCCGCTCGCTCCAGATCCCTGGATTCGCATTATGCAAATCGTAAAGTCCGTGTTTCTCAACAAGTGCAAAACAACTCACGTAAGTTTTGAAAGTGAGTAACCACGTGGTATTGTTACAGGCGGATGGGCGTCACCAATCTCCCAAAATCCAGTCGTCTCGACCCCCTCCCGAATACGTCACAGGTCGGTGCGTTTATATTTTTATATTAAGTTGTTGCGTTTATATTTATTAAAAATGTTTATAATTACTTCATAGTTAATTATTATTAGTATTATATAATGATAATATATATTGGTGGACAATCAACACGACAACAACTTCAAGCTAAGGATAGCTTGTACGAGTACCATGGGAACCAGATACAGGTAGGATACCTATATTCTTGTATTGTTAAATACACAAGGGGATCGAACCCTCAACCTATAACGTAAAAGGCAGAGCTACTTTAGAGCTGAGAGACCAGTCTACATATATAATGTCTTTGGTTTTGGCTTATCATGCTTGTCGCAAGCCGAATGCGCTGATGAGTCAAAGTCACTACTCAGTGTTGGGAGCTCTGAGACAGCAAGACGGAGCAGGGGCGTCGTGGTGGACTCAAAAAAAGATGGCGAGACGATCTATTAAATGGCGAAACTTCTGACAGAGCTTGAGTTCAATTGGCTTAATATAAAAAAAGTTGGTATAGAAGTAGTCATGTAGTTCCCATAACACAAGCTTCTTTCTTTTTTTGGAACTGGATGATGCTGTGTGAAATGTCCAGTATTATTTATTTAGATCTTTGAGGATGTTTAATTTCAGAAGTCAGAGGAACTTCAAAACATATTTGCATGCCTGCTTTTGCACAGTAGTTAGTATTTTGTACGTGACAAATGGTAATTCCATCGACGGTCTGCTTCTAGAGTGTGTCCCGTTTACCGTTTCACGAGAGCACTGGCATTAAGCAATCAACGTAACTAATATTACAGCCACAATTTTAAGAAAGGATCCAGGTACTTGGGACTATACGAACTTTTGCTTTGTCTTTGTAACTTGAAGTTTAAACCATACATCAGCTAGTATTTTCAAGAAAGCGTATTATAATATAAATGACTATATTATTGATAAAAATAAATGGCTTCATGTTGCTCTGCCCTCAGACAGTTAACGGACACATTTGAAATGTATAAACTCTCTTGTATTCGTTTTTCGTAGTTAAGGTAGTTATAAGATGAATCATGCAAAAAAGCGCTAGGACCAGGACGAGTTTCTTGCCGGTTCTTCTCGGGCTTGAATTAGGAGAAATTGGCGCCTACATTCACCTAGGATCGTTTCAAAGTGATCCTTGTGTTTGTATTGAATAAAGTATCTTTTGACTTTGACTTAACTAGAAATTGGCGGTAAAGATGCTAGTCTATGTAGGTACATTAAGCATTATTAGTTCAGCCGAACCTTTTGTAAAGTCTCGAATATGCTTCCACCACGTGTATCCATTTTCACTTTATAACAATGTCACTTTCAAACTCTGAAACTCGAGTTGGTATAATGATAGAACTTCGTAACTAGTTGGCAACTGTGAGTCGCTGGAGCGTGCGTATAGCTTTCCCCTGATTTTAATATGCGATTAAAAGTAAAATCTTAGGTATAGCGCTTAAGCTATGGCTACGCCTGGTGATACAGATTTCAGACACACATGGCTTATCGACTGTTAGCTGGATCAATCAGCTTGAAGTATATTTTAAAGAAGAAAATAGAATATATGCGAGCTAGGGTTAGGAAAGCCAAGAAGTTTGGAGATAATGCTGACACTGAAGGCGCAATACTCAATCCATACGTTATTTCTTTGTTTGTTACGTTTTCGCGGCTAAACGGCGACCGGATCTTAATTAAATTTGGTAAACAGATATTTTATGCAGGTAGCACGCAGCTAGTGTAAACACTAGCTGCGTGCTACCAATAAGTTTATTGTATATACAGGTGGTACGGTTTTTAAAAGTTGTTCTCATACTTTTGGGCACTATAGGTCTCTGCTCTGGTCTCAGGTGCAGACGGCAGCATGACAGTGGCACGAGGCGACGGCTCTCCCGAGCGGCTCGGCGGTGCTCTCAGGCGCCTACACTACAAGGCCACGAGGCGCGCGCACTCTGCAAGCGCGAGACATGCTGGCACACAGCCTACTCCTAAGGTAAGACTTTTTAGGTATCGATATTTACGCTATCGACACCTAATAAGTTTAAAGAATGTGACAAGTGCACGAAGGGAGCATCTGAGGCACAAAATGTGCCTTGTACAATCCTGGCCCCAAACAAATAGTTAAACGATGTGAAGAAGAATCGATATCCCAGACTTACCCTGCCGGGTAAAGGTATCAACATACGTCAGTTTCCTAATCAGGTCTGAAATCACGCGGCCCTTTAAATTTACGTGATTCTACACAGTATTTACCGGTTATAAAATATTATTTTTTTCAAAATTACAAAACATAAAAAAAAATAAAAAAAATATTAAGCATACATTTTAAAACATGCTTCGGCAACAATAAAACAGTAGTAAAGCTATCCCAGCAAATAATCGACGTATCCAAACAACGCACAAACAAAACAAAATATGATCTACCCGCAAATCGTAAGCGCGTCGTCGCGGGCGTCGAACAGTAGCAGTGTAGTGTGCAGATTCATTCATTCATTTTACAGTTAAAGAACGTGATAATAATATTTCAATTCAAATTGCAATTTCTTTATTATTAGATACACTTTGGAACTCCGGTTTTGTTATTTGTACACATTAGATAAACATTTTTCGGAGCGGCTGTACAGAGGCCTGGTCAAGTTGGTGTAGGTTTAATAATTAAATAAACAGCAATTATAATAAATGCGGTAAATATTTACAAAAACGAAGCCTTGTCAAACAGTAAAATTATAAAGTAATTATACAATCTTGTGCCCTTTCAATGCAGAGACAGATGTCGAGCAAGCTTCATTATCATTAAGATCATTCAAGTCATTGTACGAATAATAATTAGCTTTGGTCAATCCTGCATTCATCAATTTTTTAAACAGTCTTTCGTTAAGTTCCTGCAGAATATCTGGAATTTTATTGTAGTACATACCTAATGCAGTTTCTCAAAAATGTCTGGTGCCGCGTCGAACTATGAACAATGGTTGGCACATTGAACCATTCTTGTGACCATTGTGTGTGATTTTTACGAGTAACCATGTGTTTTTTTAAGTTGTGTTTTAATAAGTGATACCTAGAATAGGTACCTACTAATCGGGTAAAGTGGTGTTTGTTATTGTAAATTTTCAAAATTTTACGGATCCGCCTACTTAACTCAGACAAGACATTAAATGGTATGTAATCTAGGTACCTAATTTGTTGCTTCTTTTACTTTAAAATTAAAAACATTGTTTTGCAAGAGACGAATAGGTAATTGGATTAGCCGCTGGGTAAATAGGTACCTAGTTACTAATTAAATATCTACTTAATTTTTTGCTACAAACAAAACACCATGGCTTGTGTGAATACCGCAGTCAGTATGTAATGTAGGTACCTACGTCAATAAATACCTACACACACCAATCTAGGTACCTACCTATCTAGCCTAGCTTAGCAAGCAATTTGAACTCACGCGAAACGATGTAGGTAGGTAACGCACTTAGAAACATTGTTGACAAAATAATAAGGGTTGTCAATTTTATTTCTTGAATGTTTTTGTATGGAAATCTGAAAATAATAATTCTTAGGAGTTGTACCCCCACAACTGTTAATTTTCATGGTCGGAATCTGCTCGTTCAGGCTTAAAATACTAGTTCCAGGCCACCCTGTATGTATTCGAGCTGAATCTTTTGAAATGTTTGCATAACTATAAAAAAATCACAAGAATATGTTCGAGCTATTGTAAACGGCACGTGTTTCTTTTGGAGTACAAAATGACATTTAATTTGACTGATGTACCCTTTGATTAAAACAAATTAGCGGTTTGTTTTATTCAAAGGATGTACCAGACAGTAATATCCCATACAACATAATACTGTGGAAGTACCCGAAGTCAACTAATCTAGCGCTGACTGAGAATTTCTATTAGATATATTCCTGATTAGTCGAATATTGGCCACTCAGAGCTTTTATATGAGGATCCCATTGAAGTTTTTACCCAAAAACACATCAGTATAGTATGTTGATTGTATTTTCTCATCATTCCTTATGTTAACAATGACCTAGGTTGTTTCCTGTCCGGGCAGAACTATGGTTAATATCCCTTCTTTCGTTAAAAACTGCGATTATACACTATTCATAGTCTTGTCAACGATCCAAAAGTTGCTTGACCGATGCCGAATTCATATAATATATCTTAGCAAACATAATTTGTTTGTCCTCTCTATAATTTTTCTTTGAGAAAAGAAACGGTCTGGTCTGGTCTTTTCACGGTCTTCTCATTATAGAGAAATGATGGTGCTGATGGTGATGATACTACTAGCTACTATACTTTTCGATACACATACATATACAGTTACAACTTGGAGCTCACGTTTGCTTGTTAGACATACAATTATATGGATCACGGTTTTTGGGTCATCGTGATAGTTCGATAGACAATTATATTGCTTTCAATTTGAACTCTCTGGTGGAAGGTGACAATTAGCCGTAGTTAACTTTTAATAATAGTGTGCAGTACTCTACTGCTACCCATTTGTTTATTTTATGAAAAAATCATATATTTTCTGTATAAACACAAAATGGACTGTAACTATATAAGCATAAAAAAATGAATTGAATTTGAATTTGATTTCAAGCAATGGTTTTATATTTATGCCTTTTGGGGAAGAATTGTTAGGCCCGTGGGGACCTGAGGCGTGGCTCCTATTCAAAGAGTTATCGAAGAGACTGGTTGGCAAGACCAATGATCAAAGGGCTGGTGCTTACCTCGGATAAAGGATTAGTATGGCTATTTAACGAGGTAACGTTGCCAGCCTTTTGGGCACTTTACCTGCGGTCAGTGAACAGGATTCTGTTTTTTATCTATATGAAATATGAAATATACAGAATAATTGTACATTATTCTGTATATTTCAATTTAGTTCTACAATATACATTTTTATATTCAGTTAAAAAATATATAAGCATAAGGTGGTAGTTTTTCAGCTGTTATACAGGGTTTGGTTATCCAGTTACATTTATATCTACTGATCTCCCTACTAGGCACACCTGTATCGTAGAGACCATACATTCGTACGAGCCATGTCGGTATTGATTTTGTTGATTTTTGTGAGAAACGACTACCTATATAAACCTTAATTAATATGATAAATATAAAAAAAAATATCGTGTCGTTATATATTGGATTGTTTGTTTGTGATGGATTACCACTTTACTAAACTACTTTAACGATTTTAAAATTATTTCACCTATAGACAGCTATAGTACCAGCGAGTAGCATGTATATTCAAAAGAATTAGAGATCCCTACGATAATAGCAATAATATAACCCAAGGTATCAACAAACGGCCTATACAAGTCAGTATTTTGCGTGCGCTGTGAAAACTATTGATGATACATAAAATAATGTACTACATGTCTATAGTATTTACTCATTAATACTTACATAAAAAGGCGGCGAGGCTGTATGTCTAAATATTACAGTTAAGATTACATCGCTTTTTGTTAAAATTATACAAAACACTGGTAGATTCAAAAAATTATATTCGATAAGCATTAATATCATCATGATATTAATCCTTTTCTTTACCTATTATGTCCCACTGCTGGGTCTTCCCTCTTTGCGCTCCAAGGCCATAGCTTGCCAGTTTGGCTCGAACGCATCAAGATCGTTTCCCCATCTTTTTCTGCATATCGCGTCGTCTTCGACAGTCGGGCACCCACTGAGTGACGAGTTTCTCCCAACGTTCTGGATGCATTCGAGTCACATGACCTGCCCAGTCCTATTAATGTGCAGCCCTCGTACCAACATCCCCTATGCCTGTTTTTGATCTGATTTCGGGATTTCGGACCCTATCCGTTAATTGAATACCCAAAACACTACGCAGATTTTTGTGACTGTCAAATACGATGTCTGAGCACCATACAGACATGTGCAAGATACAGGTGTCGACGAGTTTGTGCTTAAGTGATATTGGAAGGTTGCCCTTCATATGTTGATTCATTAACCCTTATCCAACTTATTAGTTTTATAATCAAAATTGATTATGTACTTACCTAAATTCTTTAAGTTGTTCGAATCCAATATTATATATATTATCTTTTAGAAGTTACGATGGGTATTGACGGGACTCGAACTTTTTCCACGATAAAATTACAACTCTAGATGCGTTAGAAGCCGGGGCGGGTCGCTAGTATGTTTATTTGAAGGTATCTATGCCACGATCGCTTTTTTGTATTCATTTCAGCTTTTACACAGTAACCACCTCCCGCTCTTATTTTACTAAGTGGGGTTGGTACAACTGGTTCTTTTCCACGCTCCCATATCATTCGTCATCTTTTAAACGGTCACCATTGTTGTAAAAGGTGCTAGCGTACTAAAAAGTGTGTCCAATTATTAAAAGAGTCGTGGGATGACATTTAAATATACAAGATGCAATGATTCACGACTCTTCTATATAACAAAACAGTATTTAACTACATAATAATAATAATAAAGCGAACGGGGTCCATGCATTCAAAACTAGGTAACTGATAATTTGAAGCAAATAAAAATCAAAGTAAATAATAACTACATAAATAACGTTAATAAATCTTGGTGGGCGTTTCACACAACCCCGTCTTGCCCCAAACTAACCATAGCAAGGAATTATGGTGACCAGATAACATATAAAATTTCTTATATATTTTTAAATACTTATGATACTTTATAACACCCAGACACAGAACAAACACCTATGTTCATCACACAAATGTTTGTCCTGTAAGGGAATCGAACCCACAACTTACAGCGCAGAAGGGAGAGTTACAACCAACTGAGCGGACAAGCCAGTCTCCTAGTAAAATCTTAAGTTCATTTAATGAACCTAATGGTTCTCATAGTTCGAATACATTACCAACCAAGACTCCTCAAGTTCTAATGAAGCTTGCACAGTTAGCTGCGCAACTGTAAGTCGGATTAATACCACGGATTATTGGTTTCCGGAATGATAGATTGGGACCATACTATGCACCCTCGATCCTCATAAATCTTAATACCTTCTAAATAAATCTTTATAGGCTAGGCTACAAACAAACACCTAGTCAACTAACCAATTATCTTTTCATACAATCGTTGCCCACCGCCTGATGTTGACACTCTTACAACTCGTAAGAGTGATAACAACTTATCTCGTCATACAACAGAATCTTAAAATATGAGTTTGAAATATAAAAAAACCTCAGTAAAATCTAATAAATAACTCTAATTATAGCGCAACTTTGGGCGTAAATAAATAAGAAAATATAGTTTATTTATTCAAGAACTCAAGAATTTTTAATAGATACATTCAGTAGTTTTTACATGAGAACCCTTGAGCCAAAAGTCTGTTCATGATTTTTAAACGGTCGTTTTTTGTAGAAATCAGTCTAATCTAATCATATAATTAGAAATCATCATCATCATCGTGGACGTCTATCGTCTATATCACATATGCTAGGTTGAAATAGCATGTAGCTGCGTCCACTGACGAGTTTGTGCCGCTGACTAGTGTATCCTTAACATTCAAACCTACTTCAAACTTTTACATATTAGTAGGATATGAATGTTTAAGGTCTTAAGGCGATTCTCTGATCAAACGATTTTGACGCGTATTAAGGGCACTCAAATCCCAATTTTTTCAAGTTAAATCGAAGTCTACTTTAGGAGAAGATGATTATTGAATATTTTAGACAATATGTCATAGTTAAATTATTATTATATTCCTTTTCTCCAATCGTCCCTGTCTAAAGCGACTGTGGGCCAATCCTTAAGATGGGCGTCTAACTCGTCCCTCCATCTTCGCCGCGGTCTGCCGCGAGGTCGTTTTCCATTCAGGGGTGTCCACTCGGTGGTGGCTTCAGCCCATAACACATCCGACAGGCGGCAGACGTGGCCTGCGGATATAACTAACAATTTATTTAAAAACAATTTGAAACGAGAAAGTGGCACGCAAAATATTGAAAATAAATTCCATATATTTTTAAAACTACTATTCCTTCAATTATTAACGAGCAGATAGTCTATAATAGCAGTAAAAAGAGAATTATTTTTCCATTCAAAAGTTGCTGTGGGTACCGTCTTAAGGTGGGCGCTAGGTGATGTACGGAATTTGTAGTAGAACCGAGCCGGCATACAAGCGGCCCACCTGATGTTAAGTGGTTACTGCAACCTTAAGGCGGTTGCCACTGTAATAATAGATGAATCACACAGGCGTTGTCGATTCTGTAGACAAAATTAAAATACAAATATAAAATCATTTATTGCTCAAAAACGTTATACAGAAATTAAGAAATAAATATTGGTGGACAATGCACGCAACACCATCTACCTCCAAGCATAGCGTGTATTATGGTGACCAAATAACTGATAGAATACTTATATATTTTTAAATATATGTAATACTCTATAGCATCCAGACAAAAAACCAAAACGTAAGTTCATCACGCAAATGTTTGTCCTGGGAGGGAGTCGCACCTGCAGCCTACAGCGCATAAGGCAGAGCTACTACCAACTGAGCAGACAGTCCAATAGAAATACAACAAATACAAATAGCAACTAAGTATTGAACTATCTATATTTATAGGACACACATTTATAAAATACGCGTTACCCTAATAGTGTAGTAAGGAATTCCTATATTCTGGAAAACCCTTGTACTTTTATAGAACGAAGCGAGATTTTCATGAGTTGGTACGAGTAATATTCGAGAACACAGCGTACTGCAGAGGTAGGTACTCGTACATACTGGTATTTGTAACGCTCGGCGGATGAGTGATTATGATCGATTCCGCAAATGTTACGAATCAATATGGCACATTCTAAAAGTAATTGCGTTCCAGCAAACATTATTGATGCGTTCGTATAAGATATAAGTTCTATATTAGATATCAATAATACCTATGCTATGGTTACTAATGCACGAAAGGAACCTCTGAGACGCACTTTAATTCTTTCACAATAATGGTTTGTAATAACTTGAGACACGATGATAAGCAGAAGATGGCTACTCCTTATAACTCCGTCTTTTATAAACCTATTGATTTTTTTTATGTGAAAGGATATACATTCCGATTAGTCTCATTGAAATTTCATCAAATCAGTTCAGCAGTTTGGTTTTAAAAAAATTGTTAACCATGTTAACGAAATTTCGTATATTTGCTTTCCTGTAATTTGCCAGTCCAATTTCCAATTTCCAGTTTGATTTCCAAAAATGATGAAATTCTAATCTGGCGTAAAATAATAACTTCTTCCCTTCAAAAAAAGGAAGAAGTTCTCAATTCAGTTGTTTTTTTATATTCAATGAAGTCGGTTTTCTATTTAGTTTTAAAACGTAATTCACTTTAGGTTTATTTTAAGGGTGCTCTAGGAACATGGTTAAGGACCTCATGCTGGAACATACATAAAACATAAAAATATACAAAGAATATAAAAAACAAATGTATACTCCCTACATCAGCATTTTCTTTCTTTAACCAAAATAAAAATAAACTCATCGCATCGGAAGCGAGCGTCCGCCTTATCCCGGAAGCTGCGTCAACTCATTAGGTGACGTAGCTGACAGGAAATGGACTCCACGGGAAACAGGGTATTGAGAATCGCTTGTAATAAAGCAAAGTGACTTGTAGTTTACATGACGGGTTACAGTGAGACATGAGAACACTGCTTATTAAGTTATAGTACCTAACCCCGCTCTCTGATTGTCGTGCATCGATAGATTTAACTTTAGATTTAACTCCACACATCTCTGCATGTATTTCCCATGAATACGACTTACTAAGTTGGGAAAGTGATTTAGTGGTTAAGATGCTGCTAGCCTACTGCATATAGAAACTGTCCCAGTCACAACATCGTACTGAGGAAAATATCCACTTATAATTCATAATTCATAATTCATTTATTGTGGAACATAGGTATAATACAGGTTTTATTATTTGGTAAGTTCGCTATGCTACCATTTGATAAATGGTGTACAATATTTTCTAACAATGTGAGACATTTATAAAAAAATAACTTGGCCTTTTGACCTGTTTGTGGGTTAGGAGCCTCCACTATGGGGGGTTAATTGGTCACCTAAAAGCTTTCGTCACGGCTGATTAGAACCGACAGCATTAGTACTGAATGGAGTGGAATAGGAATGTATTCTGAAATGACGACTGATGGAATAATGTGGAATAAAAACAAGTTGCGCCTGTCCCACATACAAACAGATACGTAGGAGCAGGAATATCATTGTTTTGTCCAATATTCCATATTCCATTAAACAATAAAATCTGTAACTAAACCTTCGGGTCTTAAAACATTAATTTTTGTTTAAAAGCTTTGAAAGTTCTAATGAATAAACAAATAATATAAATCTAGCCCAAAATTTACCATAACTTGTACTATTAGAACCAGATGCCTGATAGAATACCTATATATATGATGATTAACAGCTACAACAAAAACTATATTGTAGCTATACATTTTGATAAACACGGGCTTTACTCACTGTTTTTTATCCCTGGATAAATAAAATAAAATTAAAATGATTCTAAACAACATCCAGACAGAGAAAAAACATCTGTATATTTGTTCTGTGTCTGGATATCATGAAGTATCAATATGAGCATAAGGTCATCACACAAATGTTTGTCCTATTTGTCAAACCCACAACATAAAGCGCAGAAGACACAGCTACTACCAATTAACCTGAGAGGTCAATCCTATATGTGACCGTGCTTCGGAGGATTTAAGCTGTAGTTTTGACTTTCCAAAGTTGTTGACCATTTTGCAACTTTCGTCATCAGACTCATACGAAAATAGTAGCCAACTCAGATGGTTTTTGAATTAACTGATAGCATCAATACCCTACTGATTACCAGTCGCCAGCACACAAGAGGCTGTTCAATCGCGTGCAATTCAATTTCCAATGTGACGTGTGATGTCGGGGACACTGAGCGGGCTACAGATTTGGCGGTTAACGCGGGGGCGTGAGAGGTGGGGGCGGGGGTTGTTTATCCGGCCTTAATCAGCGGTCCATCCGGCTGCTGTGAAGCGGATTAATCAGCGAAACCGGCTCAATTCGTGGTAATTCAATATTTCGGCTTTAGGTTAAAAACTATATTTGCAGAAATATACAGAATAATCCTACTAATAATATAAATCTCGTAAACAGGTAACATATCGCGAAATATTTATAGAAATGAAATGAAATGAAATGATTTATTTGCGTGAAATGTGGTACACAGAGAACTTAAATACATAATTAGATTCACACATTTCGCTAGGAAACCCAGCATGCAAAAATTAAGAAGGTACATATGATAATAGTTTTATTATCATATGTACCTTCTTAATTTTTGCATGCTGGGTTTCCTAGCGAAAGACTACGTTCTGTCGTGATTGAACTTAAATCAGACATAACTGCAATAACTAGAGATATTACTGTTAGCATGAGTCGAATCAGCGTCTTAGAAAATAATGTATTCGATTTAGAAAACTATTTAGGTAACTCAAGGAATACAGTAAGTGCTAGTGAGCTTGAGAAAACTGTTGTTGGCCTTAAGATGATACTTAACGATAGTGAACAAGAGTCCTTATTATATGACTTGGAGATAGCAGGCCTTCCAGAGCAAACCGAAGAAAAACTGTCGGATCTAGTTCCACTTTTGGCCGATAAAATTGGTATTACAATAGAAGATCGTGAGGTAATTTCAATCGAACGATTGGGATCATCACAGCTGGAGCATAATAACACTGCACTGCCTGTCAAACCCAGAAGAGTAGTAATTCGGTTCTCTCGTCGCTTGACTCGAGACATCTGCCTACAGAGAGCGCGCGAGCGCCGTGGTCTCACGAGCACTGAGCTGGGACTGGGGCCACCCGCACGATTGTTTTTCAACGAGCGGCTAACCAGATATAACCGGCAGCTGCTCGCAAAGTCCAGGGAACAATGTCGCCTCTATCACTGGAGATACTGCTGGACCAGAGGTGGACGTATTTACTTACGAAAAGAAGACGGGTCGGCGGCAGTTCGTATTCGCGTAGAAGAAGACCTATCACAGGTTTTTTTATGAATGTAGACACTAGACACTCCATTATATAGGTACATTTACTGCTTGGAAATCAAAGCAGTAAATGTAGTTAGGGTGTTCGTGTGTAGGTACTTACCAAAAATGTCGTTATACCTATACCTACCATCAATGGTTTTCTACTATTTAACTATGGGCGCGATTATTTATAATAATACCTTCTCCCTACTACATAAATACGAGTATGTTTAAATCGTTCATATTTTGTTGCCAAGTTTTGTTTAGTTGTTGTTTATAAATTAATATAAATAGCTTGGTAGTTATATTGAGTGTATTGTAAGTCAAATAATTAATAAATATGTTGATTAAGTGATTCGTAGAAATGGTAGTTAAAATTGGTAATATTACAAAATGTATCAACAAATCGATTTTAATTGTGTGCTAGTTTCGGTTAATATTTATACATTACAAATATCTTTGCTCGGGTATGTGTATTATAGGAATATTTTAACTTTTCATATATCTTAGGTTATAACTAACTGCTGTTTATAAATAACTGCTGTTTAACTCACCTTCTATTCTGTGTTCTATTTTTATGCATGAAATGCATTTACCAATTATCTTTAATATTGGGATGACAATGCTTACAGTGTACTTTTTATGTAGGTAACTATTTACTTACCAAACTTATAAATTACTTCTATCACCTTAATCATGTACATATTTTATTTATATAAAATCAGTTCATGTGTTGACTTGGGCAGGATCATAAATTTCTCTAATGTTTTATATTATTTCACCTAATTTGTTTTTACTGGTGTATCAGGTCCGTGCGTCAAACACGGTCTGTGTTGAAAACCAGCATTGCAGTTTACTGCAGCATTAAGCTGAACACAGAACCCTTTTTGACTTGCTGTACACAGTCAGTGCTATTTATGTATGCAAACCTTGCTTATTGTCATATTTTAATCTGTGTATAGTTTGTCGAAATAATTTTTTTACTTACTTACTTACTTACTTACTTATTTATAAACAAATTAAATAAACATTACAATAATTATTACAATCTCGAATAATTAAATTTAGGTATGAATTACATAATAGTTTTTACCAAAACAAAACGCAATACAAAACGCTACGATAGCGTATGATTTTTTTTAACTGTGGCGCCATCTAGTCTTGACTATCACTACACAGTATAAAACAAAGTCGCTTCCCGCTGTCTGTTTGTCCCTATGTATGCTTAGATCTTTAAAACTACGCAACGGATTTTGATGCGGTATTTTTTAATAGATAGACTGATTCAAGAGGAAGGTTTATATGTATACTACAGTAGAGAAACACATATAATTTTAGAGGTTAGCGTATATTGGTTCAACGTATTAGAACTACTCAGCTACAGCAACGCGTGGCCGGGTCAGCTAGTCTATATATATATATAAACATTAGTTTCTGGCTCTTAAAAACATGAAAATGGCTCGACTGATTTGATTATTTTAATTAGTTTTATTCGCCTCAATTTTGGGGTGGTTAACAATCAAATAAATTGTAGGTAGTATGTAGTCGAGCGGGATCATCGATACAATAAAATAGAATACATGTGATACAACTGTCTAAAGGCCTGTGTAAAGTATCTTGTGAATCTTTACAAGAATAAATGTAAGTATTTTAGCAGCCGTAGTACAAGCTTAGCTTAATTTCGGGCTAGATGGTGCTGTGTGAAATAGCCTACCAATATTTATTTCAAGTAATCTGGCATTCTTCAAAAAAAGCTCTTCGTTGGAAAAAAAAGCAATTTCCTGCACACGAGGACGCTCCAAATCACTCAGAATATCAAACGAATAAAACAATAAAAATGGTGGATGTGTCGGCGGCAGTCGCGCTCGTCCTTTGAACGCTTATGATCAAAAAACTGCCTATTCGAGGCTGTTCTGGTTCACTGGAGCGACACATCGCCGACTCCACGCGACGAGCGCACACATTCTCTATCTATGAATGTTACAACTACGTCTAGCCCTTTTTATTTTTTACGACCTCTGTGGCACAGTAGACTCTAAGATCCAGCTGAGACGCAGAAGGTTGTGGGTTCGATTCCCGCCGCAGCACAAATGTTTGAATGATTTGCAAGTATATGTCTCGGGTCTGGGTGTTTCTATGTATAATATGTATGTATTTACAAAAGAAAAAGAAAAGTATATAAGTAGTATATCAGGCATGTGGTACATAACACGAGCTCTGCTTCCTTTGAGACCAGATGATCTGGCCCCAGAAATGTCCGGTATTATTTATTTATGAAAGCACCGACACTTATTGGATTCATCTAGAGAATCTTCATCAGAATAAGTATGATCCGTTCTGCGATAACAAACAGACAGAAAGACAAACAGTGACTCTGTCGATCTTATAATATTAATATAGATTAGACACCCAAAACAGGTAAAACCACTCCGCACATTAAAAAAACACAAAATCAACTCAAGCTCTGCTTACTTTGGGGCTGTATGATGCTGTGTGAAATGTCCGGCATTTATTTTTGTAGGTTCGATTCCCGCCGTGGGACAAATCCTTGAACGATCTGCTAATAACTGTCTCTGGTCTGGGTCTTTCTATGTATGTATTTACAAAAAAAAGTATATATGTAGTATATTAGTCATGTGGTTCCCATAAGCACGCTGACCCATACTGACTTTGGGATTACATGATGCTATGTGAAATGTCCAGAATTATTTATTTAAATAATGGTCGGTTATAATTCAGTGCAAATCAACAAGCAAGGAGGTTTCATGGATCTCCCAGTGCTATTGTCCATGCTTGAGCCGGTTGCAGAGCCTCGAGTCTCCGAGAGCCCTCAGCAGCCTCTGTAATTGGATCCCTGCTTTATCTCGAGATGGTATTGATAAAAGTTGTCTCAACTTATCTAAAGACTCAGTTTGCTTCGGATTTTTTTATTAACGCGCTTATTGTCTTGAAGCTTTCTACTGAAACTGATCCATTGTTATGAATAACTTGTTGAGCTATAGTCTCTTTACGTCACACTTTCATCACTTACTCACCGCACTAAAATAATAATAATGCCGGACATTATTATTTGGCCTTATGTCGCTCTGCTCTCAGACAGTTAACCGACACATTTTAAATGTTTTAAAACTCTATTGTATTAATTTTTCGTAGTTAAGGTAGTTATAAGATGGATCATGCAAAAAAGCGTTAGGACCAGGACGAGTTTGTTGCCGGTTCTTCTCGAGCTTGGGTTACGAGGAATTGGCACCTAGATTCACCTAGTATGTAAGACGTTTCAAAGTGATCCTTGTGATTGTATTGAATAAAGTATCTTTTGACTATGACTTTGTCATTTCACACTACATCATCTAGCCCCCAAAGTAAGCAGAGCTTATGTTCTGGGTGCCACATGACTGATACACCACTCATAAACTTTTTTTATACTATACACACTTCTCACATACACTTCACACAAACACATTCAAAAAATGCGATTGTAATCGAATTTGTCAAAGACATATTTTAAAACGTTTTTTGTTAAACAAGTATTTTGCATAAGGTTTGTTTTTACTATTACTGTAGTACATAGTTTGAATTGTTTTCTTTAATCTACCTACCTATTCATGCCTAACCATAAGTTCTAAACGAGTGGAATACAAAATGTGGATTTAAAATGGTTTAAGTACGACATAGCTACGCTTCATTATAAGTAACTAAATTAATACCTGGGAATCCTAGATTAGGATAAATAAATATATAAACTAGCTTCTGCCTGAAACTTCGCACGCGTACCTACATAAAAAATAATCTATATGCTATTCCACCTCAGAGTCTACACCTATGCTAAGTTTCATCCATATTCGTTCAGCCGTTACGGCGAGATTGAGCCAAAGACAAAAATAGAAACATTCAACCATCCACACAAACTTTAACATGAATATTTTCTGTTTTCCTTTCTTTCCATCAAGTATTAAGGTATCAAATATCTTGTCTTGTTTTCACTAGAATTTAGAAACGATAGGTGTTACTGATACCACATCACCTTTAACAAAAACAAAAAAAAAAAATTACTCACTGGGAAACGAACCGGCACCTCTCAGCATACCAATCAAGCTTTTGAAACCAATCAAACTGAAACAAGGCTTTGTATTACGACTCCATTATATGAATTTAATTAAACATTCATACAAACACACCTTTGTACGTTGTTAACAAAGATACTCAATTACGTCGTCTGTAAGCAGTTTCATTACATACTCATTACTGTGTTGAAGCTACGACGCAGCTCCGTAGCATTGCACAATAACCACCTTGAATAGAAGCGAAACTCCTGTAGGAATTATGTTATTTAAAAAAGATTTTTGCCTCTTATGTCAGATAATCAGATAATCATGTACTAAAATGTACAGAATGTATAATTATCATAAAATACAATGTGTAGTGGTTGAGTTATCTAAGAACCGTTTTAAACATCTATGGACAGCTCAACTGATCCAGGTCACAGCCAAATGACAGCGTCTCCCAAAACGATGGTGGCATTGCTACAAATGGCACAAATGCTGGTTTTCAGCCAGATAGGAGCCAGCTCTTTCCAGCAGATGATATTTGCACCAGACGTCTAGGTTAATTTTAGAAAGCCAATGAGTTCATGTTCCCACGGGAACTCTCAAGGTTTGTCAAATTGTATTCTATACCCATTTTCTCAACGGAATACAAAATCCTAAATATTGTCGCATCCGTCTCTTTCTGATATCTAGTCTAACATTAGGTTTCTGTTCTATGGCACCGGCGTAGCCTCGTAGCCCCGTAGCACTCGACGTAGCTCGTAGCACTCGCTCCGAGCCGCGCGTCGTAGCATCCAAATTGTTGAATAAATACATCCCCACGTTATGTGAACCTAGTTACCAAGGTTGTCAGTCATTTAAGTACGTGTTTAATTAATTTAAATATTTAATCAGTACTAAGCTAAAGCTCAAAGATAATCTATTCTTATCTAAATGTACACTTATAATAACAAACTTTGTTAATGTGGACGAGTTCCCAGAGTATATTCTCGTAATAAATAGTTAAAGAAATTCTATGAAAGAAATGAGTAAAATATAAAATTACCTATAACGTATTAGCGCAAAGATAATTTATATAACAAATAACAGTATTTTTAAATCCTTAACAATTGTTAGAATTTTTTTCTTTTAAAGTATATTTATTTCTTTGAACCCCTCGGATTTTCAGGACTTCTGAGAACACAAACAATCAAATTTTATTCTCATTCCCTCGTTGAAAATGCCTCAGGAGGGAGAGGAATGAATTTGATTAATATGAATGCTTTAAAAGAAGTACGAGAGTCGTGAATCATTGCGTTTTGTACTTTATATCAATGACATAAGTGTCATGCCAGGGCTCTTCTTAATATGTTTATAACCTACTCTTATAGGTATAGGTACGTTCTGTATTACTTTTGAAAACAAAGTCAGTAGTGTGTATTAAAGCTTCATTCATATTATACTGCAAATGTATAACGCTTTATAAAAAAAAACAAAAAAAAATTCGTTTTTAACAAAATAAAATCTTAAAAAAATCTATGTATCGTGACCTTTGAGTGTAGATCCGCGCGTCGTCGCGTTTCGCGGTTTGGTGTGTGGAACATAATAAAACGTGTTAACTTATTTATGCTTAGAATATAATTAAAATTATTTATTCTCTCACTTAGATTTAATACCAATTCGGGCTTATCATTTTTACAATAATCTTAAAATATATAAATAAATATTGCTGGACAATGCACACAACACTACCTAGCCTCTAACTAAGCATAGCTTGTATTATGGTGACCAGATGACTGATAGAATACTTACCTAAGTATAAATATATACTTTATAACACCCAGACATAGAACAAACACCTGTGTTTCATCAAACAAATGTTTATCCTGGGAGGGAATCGAACCCTCAACCCACAGCGCAGAAGGCGACTACTAGCAATTGAGCTGATGGGCCAGTTAAAAAAATCTCAGTAAACCTGTTTTATGAGAGAGTTGTGTCTGAATATTTCTGACCAGGATACAGGTCCCGTGCTTTCACTGCATATAGAAATGCTACTAAGAACTTATTTTTTATATTTCCTCGCAGTGTCTCAGTGACAAACCTATGGCTTTGCATCAGTTATTCAGTCGGCGAGTGCAAGGGTGTGGCGTGGCGTGGCGTCTTATTTATATTTCCCTTAACAAATTGACGCTTTTGTAATCGCTAAATTGAAAAATTCATTCTTTTAAAAATTATGGATCTTTCAAAGTGATGTATTCTGCGTCCATTGTTGCCTTTTACAACCTTTGGCCATTGTTGAATTGTTTTGTTGCGAAGTTTCAAAGTGAAGGCCTGTGGAATTATAATGGAGTTGTGTTTGTTTCCTGTCCTACCTTCACATATTTTTTTATAAAAAAATACAAGCGAGCCTTACGTGGTTCAATTCCCTCTGCGGGACAAATGTTTGTATGATCTGCAAGTATTTGTTTCGGGTCTAGGTGTTTATATGTATAAAATACATATGTATTTAAAAAAAGTATATAAGTAGTATATCAGTCATGTGGTGCCTGTAACACAAACTCTGATTACTTTGGGGCCAGGTGATGCTGTGTCCGGCATTATTTATTTATTTCATGCTTTATAGTATGTAGTAGAGGTACTATCAAAGATCAAAGTTTGCAACAAGACAGGGACTTGCGTCTACAAACTACGGAACATCGGTAAACGAAACCTTAGAGCCATACCCCTATTACGTAACTGGCGACAACTGGCAATAAATTTAAATTGCGCAATCACTCATATCAAACACATTGATAATTCTCGAATATTTCTGGTATAAGCGTATTTCGCCTGAGACGGTTGCGGGTTTGCTTCATGTCGCGGGATAAATGTTTGTATGATCTCCAAATAGGCTGGGTGTTTTTCTATGTATAACTACGTATTATGTATAACTTCTATGTATAGTTGTTGCTCGCGACTTCGTCCGCATTTTTTTTAAGGAACTGTAGTTTAAATCCTTCCCCAGGATGCAATTTATTGATAAGTTTCAAATCAATCACTCCCACCACACACTAAAAAGTTTCCATACAAACATTCACACCCCATTTTACTCCTTTATGAGAGTTTTTTAAAAAATTCTGATATACGTGTTTATTAATTTTGCATTTCAAGTATCCAAAGTTTCTAAGAAATCACACCACCCGTTAAAAAGTTCCCATACAAACTTTGACACCCCATTTTACCCTTTTGTTAGGGTTATTTTGAAAAATCCTGTAATACGTGTTCATTTATATTGCATTTTATTTATTCATATCAAGTTTCAAGCAAATCGCACCCTGCGTTAAAAAGTTTCATACATTCGTTTTGACCCTTTTTAACCCTCTTAGGGGTTGAATTTCAAAAAATATCGCCTTTGTTGTAAAAGGAAGCTTTAAAATTTAAAACCTTTAAAATTTTCTGCTTTTTAGCTTCAGCGGGTTCGGCTCGGCGATGATGAATCAGTCAGTCAGTCCGTCAGTCAGTCAGATTAAGCTCTTATATGTATAGATATGTGTGTATTTGGTAAAAAATATTGCTATAAGCATTTAAATAGTAGTATATTAGTCATATACCCACAACACAAGCTCTGCTTACTTTGTGGCCAGATGATGCTGTGTAAAATGACCAGCATTATTATTGAGTAATAGGCAACGGTTGGCTTCCGTAATAATGGTTATTTTACGAGTTTATTTCTCAGATATTAAAGACAAGTGGCCATTGTTGTCGCTGCTGCAACTTTTATGTAATAACCCTGCTGTCTTGCAAGTTGATAGGACCGGCTAGCTCTGTCTTGCTAATTAATTATGTAAGCTTCTCCGGCGGAACTTTGATTGGATGGAAGACGAATTAATCTTTTAGTATTATGTAGTCTGTTTTAAACTTTATATCGATCGTTTACGACGATTACGAGTATTAGAATAATAGTCAAAAGGACTTCTGATCACTTGCAAAACTAATTTAGGGCTAACCTTTGTCAAAAATAGAATTGGTTTTTCAAGCTAGGATTGATGTTAGTAGATAAACAATTACATTACGTAGCTTATACATCAAAATAACCATTGGCTATAATTTATAATGATATTTTTTAAATTGTCCAAAATATAACGCTAAAAGTCAAGTAAGTAGGAAAATAATCTGCCGTCTGCGAGCTGTTCTGGCGTGCGCTTTACACGTATATAATGTATAATGGAAATGTTTATCTTAAACTAGCGACCCGCCCCGGCTTCGCACGGATGCAATGCTGATACTAATTATACTACAGAATGGTTATCCCTAAAAGATAGACATATACCATCGCGGACTTTTTAACCTTTTTAAGGTGTACAATACTGTAGTACATTATTTTGATCTATCTCATAAGGTTCAGCCAGCGTTTGCAATGTAAGCGCAAAAAACTAAGTTTATTTACGACACTACATTAGAAACCTCTAAAATTATCAATGTTTCTCTACTATATTATGCATGTATTATACATATAAACCTTCCTCTTGAATTATTCTATCTAGTATAAAAAACAGCATCAAAATCCGTTTTTTAAAGATCTAAGCATACATAGGGACAGACAGACGCGGGAAACGACTTTGTTTTATACTATGTATGTAATGATAGTCCTACAAAAAACCCGCAGAACCAATTTTGATGAATTTTGGGGTACAATGATAGATAGGACCTTGGAGAAGAAAATAAGCTACTCGAATTAAGTACTAACCCTGAGCAGACGAAGTCACTAGAATGCTAGAAAATTCACACAACACCATTTAGCCTCAAACTAAACATGCTTCTAGTATGGCAGTTGACTGATGAAATACTTATATATTTTGAAATACATACCTACTTACTACTGGCTTTATTACACTCAGAAACAAATGAAACACGTATGTTCATCACATAAATGTTTGTCCTTGAAGGGATACATTTAATACATTTCAAATTCATTTCCTTGAAGGGAATCGAATCCCAACCTACAGCGCAGAAGGCAGAGCTACGAGATAAAGCGCTCGGAGTTTATCTATAATGAAAATTATACAGTCAAAATATATTTAAAAAAAATCGGGTAGGTTAATTCGTTTAATGCGTAGGTAGCTAAGGTGCATGAAACTGGTTATACCTACCTGCTAATGATAGAGCGTAAGTTCTTATAATCAAAAGTATAAAAAACATTTTTTTTCAATAGTGTTTATATCACTTTGAAATGTATTACATAATTGTTTATGAACATGGTTTATGAGATAGATAATCGATTCAGGCGTGACTTTGCGGAAATCCATTACAAAACATTAAATAGATGGACAAATATTTAGTACCATTCCGCCAATCTTATTCCCTATGAGTTAGAGAAATTCGACACGTGTTTTGCCTCTCCGAGAGGCATCCTCAGAAACACTTCTGCTCTGCAGACTTGTTGCTTCGACAAACGTCGAACAACAAGAGCAGAGTTGTTTTTCATCAGAGTGCGGAGTGACTCAAGTGTTACTGAGGATGCCTCGTGGAGAGGCAAAACACGTGTTGAATTTCTCTAACTCATAGGGAATATATTATATAATAAATATTTGTCCATCTATTTAATGGTTTATGAGGAATTGGAAAATAAATTTAGTTTCCAATTCCTCATAAACCATGTTCTTGAACAATTGACAAGAAGGTAGTTTTTATAACTAGCTTAACTACGAAACAGTAGGTTAGTCAGTTAACTGTGAGAGAGCAAAGCAACATGAGGCCATGGATATTATTTGTATTATCAACAATAGTCATTTCAAGACTACTCTTTATGTAACTTTACATTTAACTATTCGTTTCTCTTTAATTTCACTACTAATATCAGAGTATGCTGTAACCTAAGCATTAAATCGTGTAAAACTAGCTCTTTAGTCATTTTTTCCGTAAAAACACAGCGATCGTGTTGAAGTATCATTTAATTTCACAGCTAGACGCCTGTTTGTATTACATTGGCAACGTTTGTGGCTGCCATTATAAAGTTTTGCTCGCGAAATCAAACAGGCACTTAAAACATCGGAATTAGAGCTTTGCGGCTTCAAATAGCTTTTAATAATGCGACGAAAGAGCTGTGTTTTATTGAATATTATTTAACATGAACTCAACCTGTCGCACGCTCGTGATTGAGTAGCTAGACGTTAAAGGTGCAAATTTTATTTTACTAATTGCCTGATTTTTATCGCCATCGCCATTTTATGCGGCAAATCGTAATTGGCACTTTGCTTAGTCTCGAGTCAAAACTCGATTCCTCGTTTGACATAGCTCTTTGATATATTATTTTGAAACTATATTATACTTCATCTTCTTCGTATGGCATGTGTCATAACAATGTCAATTTTGGCAATGTCAAGTATTTATATTGTTTATAGTATAATGTCGGGATTCTTCGTCTGTCATTTCATGGAGCAACATGGCTTTGCTAATTTAATATTTTTTACCCGTTTTATTGCATGTTTTGTTCAGTAATCTTGTCGGAATTTTAATGAATAAATTGTGGCTGCGGGGCGGGTATGGATAAATGGATTGCATGTGTATCGTGGTGCAGTGTGATTTGAACGACGAGGAGTCCCAAGAAAATTCTAGACGCCATTCCGCGTGTCGTCTAGAATTGACAACTGACCATCGACTAAGACTTATAACAAACAAACTGTATATAAACTATAAACACTTGACATTGGCAGAATTGACATTCGTACGTCACAGGCCATTAACGAAGAAAAGAAGAAGAAGTAGTATAATGTCACAAAGTCGTATTTTGTCGTTCGTAATATGTTAAGCATATCTTATAACATAATTTACTCGATTATTTAACACAAAGCTTTGATCCCAATCATTCACACCCGAGTAAATAACTCATTACTAATAAACCCGGAAATAACTTATGAAAAATAAATAATGTAAGAGCGTAATGTTTGCTTTGCAAGACGGTTAAAAATCATCGATCATATTATACACATACACCGAGACAAATGTCATTATAGGACGAGAAAAGACGATGAAGAAGTTTCAAAACTAGTTTTTCAATCAATGAATAAAGTAACGCGACTGTGAGATATTAAATCAGGTATTCATTATTCTGTGCATTTTATGAAAGACTGCAATAATTTTACTTCGCTCGTTTTATGCCAAGATTTTATTTTATGGGAAACAATGGAGCTTACAAAGGCTTTATAAAGTAGGAAAGAAAGAACAATTTACTCATAAGATGCGGATTCATAATGGGGGATAAGTTACGTGCTAATATTTTAAGGAATAGGTTCTTCTTCTTTGTTAATTGTCTGTGACATACTAATGTCAATTCTGCCAATGTCAAGTGTTTATAGTTTATAGTCAGTTTCTTATTAGAGTCTTAGTCGATGGTCAATTGTCAAATCTAGACGTCACGCGGAATGGTGTCTAGAATTTTCTTGGGATTCCTCGTCGTTCAAATCACATTGCACCACAATACACATATAATTCAATTATCCATACCCGTCCTGTAGTCACAATTTATTCATTAAAATTCCGCCAAGATTACAGAATACAACAAGTAAAAAAACGGGTAAAAATCATCAAATAAAAAAGAAAAAGGAATACATTACAAATACTACTTCATATCGTTCAGAAAGCTCATTGTCAAAATAAATGGTAGATACTTTATTTTTGTTTGATAAGAACTGGCGATTTGAACATAACTAATATTAGACACTCGCAGAGGTTTACTATTTAACTTCCAAAACATTCGTGAGTTGGACTATACATTTTGATAAACACGAGCTTTACTCACGTATTATTTTTTGTCGATGGAGGCACCGACTCTGTTTCGATTAATTTAGGGAATCTTCATCAGGGTGAGTATGATCCGCGGTACGCTCGTTGTCGCTCAGCTCAGTTGGTAGTAACCTTTTGCGCTGTAGGTTGAGAGATCGATTCTCTCCCAGAACCAACATTTGGGAGGTGAACATAGGTGTCCTGTGTCTAGGTGTTATAAAGTATGTAGTATCTAGCATAGCATAAATCAAACACTCTGTTCAAGTAATAAGAACAAACTGCTTTTATTCTGTCCGCACATACCTACCCACATTTACATTATTATGCTTCTAGATTATATACGGCAAAGTATTAAAAGTATTTAAAAATATATAAGTATCAGTCATCTGTTACCATAGAATAGAATAGAATAGAAAATATTATATTGCACACCACAAATATACACTGTTATAAGAAACAATGTTTAGCAACACGGTAGTACAATGGACTGTCTTATTGCTAGATAGCGATCTCTGCCAGGCAACCTTGGGATTGATAGAAATCAACATAGCTGAATAGCAACATACCATAATACAAGCTGTGCTTAGTTTGGGGCTAGATGGTGTTGTCTTCATTGACCCTTCATATTTATTTATTGTTGTTTATTATTTTAAATCCCGTTATGGTATTTGGTAACTCATAACCTACTTAAGTACCTATTAAATTACTAAAGAAACTAGTGGACAGTGTAAGGTTTGCAACTGATTATCAACTAATCAAAGTTTTGTATGTTCACATACAACATACCTAAAAGCTCTCACACATTATCAACAATCAAAAAAGTTTATCCACAATAGCTAAAACCAGCTGGTAGGTACGTACTACTACAGGCTGGCGGGGTCATTGACCCGCTATCGATCGCCGCAACTGGGTCACCGGGCTGACAATGCGCCTGCTTTAAAAGACGGGCATGGCGGCGAGCGGATTGCATTTCTGCTTTTGACAGTATTCATATATGCCTCATTAAACACCCAACATTTACAAGGAATTGCATGAGGTCAACACTAATGTGTGTTTTATTTTTAGAGTTCCACAGACATCTTAAGGAATAATTACGTTTTAAAAACTAAAAAGAAACCGACTTCATTGAATGAAATTTGAGCCTATAATACAATTTAATGGAAAGTAGATGTATTTTGTATATATATAATATAGGTAGGCCAAATATACGCACCGCTCCAATGAGACAGCGAGTTATGAAAACACATGAAAACATCATCGATGTATACAATTTTTTTTATTTTATTTTTTTCAGCTCGACCGATTTTGATAAAATTTATATGGGACCACCTGTGAAGTATACCCTATCAAACAAAAAAAGAATTTTTCAAATCGGTTCAGCCGTTTTCGAGTAATCGGTGAACAAACAAAAAAAAAAGATTCCAACGAATTGAGAACCTCTCTCTGTATGTATGGCAAGAAACGTTTTATCAAGATCTTTGTTCAACAACAACAGGAAAGGATCAAATATCTTGATAAAACGTATCAAGATGAAATAATAAAAAAAACAGGTTTAAAGTTTGCAGGGACGTTTGCAAAGTACCAAACTGCTTTGACGTTGCTGTGATTTAGTGAAGAGTTGGGCATCCTGCAGATTCTAGGTGATGCTGCAGCATCAGCTCAACGTTACCATGTTTTTGCAATATTATTAAAGTAACAAGATATCAAATTTCGATGGCGATCAAAGTTGCTCTCAAATATATAAAAAAAATATTTAAAATACTAGGCGCTGCCCGAGGCTTCGCGCGCGTTGTACCTACATAAAAAGTAGCCTATGTCCTTCTCTATGTCCTATCAAAATCAATTCAGCGGCTTAGGCGTAAAAACGTGACAGACAGACAGAGTAACTTTCGCATTTATAATATTAGGAATTTTTACCCTTTTCGAAATCCTAAATGCAGGTAGAGTACTCGTACGTACGGAAGTACGTACGTATTTATTATTATTATTATTAATTAGAACGGCACAACCAATTACTCTAATTAAGCACATGATAACAAATCAAAATAAATGTCACAGTAAGAAATAGTAAAAATCTGAATAAAATAATTAGTATAATTACGTTTTAAAAACTAAAAAGAAACCGACTTCATTGAATGAAATTTGAGCCTATAATATATTTTTAGTGGTAAGTAGATGTATTTTCTATATTATAATATGGGTAGGCCAAATAAACGCAACGCTCCAATGAGACAACGAGGTATGAAAATACATGAAAACATCATCGATGTATACAAGTTTTATATATATTCGTTTATATTTCAGCTCGACCGATTTTGATAAAATTTATATGGGACTACCTGTGAAGTATACCCTTTCAAACAAAAAAATAATTTTCTAAATCGGTTCAGCCGTTTTCGAGTAATCGGTGAACATACATAAAAAAAAAAAAAAGATTCCGACGAATTGAGAATCTCCTCCTTTTTGATAAAGTCGGTTAAAAATGTTGTATACATGTCAATATTAATAATATAATGACAGATTCCAATCATCCGTCATTCTCACAATGCTTCAAGCATACCAACACTAGTCTCTTCCATTCATCCGCAAACACATCACATTCTGGGTTGGCAGCTAGTAGCTCATTGAGGGTGATGAGCGTGCGAGGCAGAGGTGAGCTAGAACGTGCGATAGTACGGGCACGAGGGACAGCAAAAAGTTAATGCCTCCTGCCTCTAAGATATCTATCCGGGACGTAGAGGCGAAGTGACTCGTTAAACAAATCGGGTGCGTCTATTGTGTTGCGGAACACCTTGCATATGGTTGTCATCTGATCATACGCTCTTCTAGTCTCAAAGGAGTTATATCCTAAATATCCTAAAATATATTTTGTTGGGTACATATAAGGGTAGTATCCTGCAACACGTTTAAAAAGGTATCTACGGAATGCCTTTTGTACCTTCTCTAGGAGAAGAGCGTATGTCACCTCGTGCGGGTTCCATACACAAGAGCCAAACTCAAGCTTGCTCCGCACCAAAGCACTGAATAACAGCCGTATGATATGCCCACTCTGGAAGTCTTTCGCATTCCTAAGCACAAAGCCCAGTCTTCTGAATGACTCCCTGGCGACGGTCGCGATATGATCATGGAAAGTAAAACCCCGGTCAAATGTAACTCCCAAATCTTTAATTAATATTGATCTAGCGATCGTGGTGCCGTTGATCGTGTAGTTGTATGATATTGGGAACCAGATTCTTCCGAAAGTCATTACTGAGCACTTGGAGGGATTAAATTCCATTTTGTTATTTATGCTCTGATACAATGCATCAATGTCCCGCTGGAGCGCCAAGCAATCATCCTGAGATCCAACAACAGTGAAAATCTTCAAATCATCCGCGTAAAGAAGACATTCTGCATGTTGAAGAAAAGCCGGTATGTCGTTCACCATAAGTAAAATAACAAAGGCCCCAAGACTGAGCCCTGGCTGACTCCGGATCGCGTAAGATAGGGCAAAGATTCATAGATTCCAAGCCTGACATACTGTTGGCGATCGCGGAGATAGTCTGCTAGTAGCTGTAGGATATGTGGCGCAAAACTTATAGCGCTAAGTTTCGCCAGCAATATGTCATTATTATGAGTTGTATGACTGTAGTAGTACAATAGCATGAGTTGTATACGCAAAAATGTACCTTAATAATACAAGAATAAATATCATATTTATACCGCGACGCGTGCAGGTCACGACTCTTGTAGAAGTAAAGAACATAAACTACAAAAAAAACATTACACGTTTTTCCAACGCTGAGAGGTCCCGAATTCATAATACGTTACGTATACTTTTTAATTATTTTTGTACGCATCGTGTAACATATTGCTCTATGCAATCATGTGGCGCTGGTTCTATTGATTTTATTTATATAAAAAACGTAGTTTCAGTAAACGTAAAAGTGGAGTTAATATTGTGTTCCTCTGAAGTACATATTTGCTAGATTCGATTTTACCTACTTCATAATAATATAGGAATTGATCTAGCCATGTCAGAAATAATTACAGAAATGTACAGAATAATATAAAATAATATAAAATACATGTGAAACAGTTGAGCTATCTAAGGACCGTTTAAAACGATCTATAGATAGCCCAACTGATTCAGATCACTGCCAGAGGGCAGCGTTCCCATGTCTGGAACATTTGCTGGTCATAGCTATGAATATAATTACCACGCGAATCGCTTACATCATATTTTTTGGTGTATTTTTTTTCATGCGATTTGCACGAGACGCGTCCAATGTAATTGTTTTGCCACATTGATCGACGCACGGGTCGCGTCTTTACCACGACGGAGGCCTCATTGAATCTCTTCAATAGAGACCACTAACTTATACGAATATGTAATCCTTCTGACGCGAGAAATCCTTGCGATGCCGAATTTATTAACAATAATTAGCCGATATTAACAATAATTAGTTACTAACGGATATAATCTGGTATTTATTCTACAGGTTCTTTAATGAACACAAAAATTACAGATTGTGTCAAAAGTAACATAAAGGGAAGGTTCTATAATTTTTGAATCTAAAATACTACTAATTTTGAAAAGAAAATACTAGGTACTTCGTGTATACAATGTTTCTTTGTCATAAAAGTAAAGTTTTTATGATAAGGCGTTGTTTTCTGTTATTTATTCATGAGATATCCGCCATAAAAGGACACTCCGCTAAATAGAAAACGATCCTACTTACGTATATTTCAATGTTGAAGTGGCACAGATCCGACAACCGCTAAAAATGAACTAAATAACTAGGTAACCTATTTATTTCTATATACCTATAACCTGACTGACTGATTGACTGATTCATCATCGCCGAGTCAAAACCGCTGAAGCTAGAAAGCTGAAATTTGGAAGGTAGCTTACTTTCATAGCAAACTCATCCACTAAAACAGGATTTTTAGAAATTTAAACCCTAAGAGGGTGAAAACAAATGTATGAAACTTTTTAACGCGTGGTGCGATTTACTTGAAACTTGATTTGAATAATTCAAATGCAAAATAAATGGATACGTGTTTCAGGATTTTTCAAAATAACTCTTACAAAGGGGTAAAATGGGATGTCAAAGTTTGTATTGGAACTTTTTACGGGTGGTGTCATTTCTTAGAAACTTGGTTTGGATACTTAAAATCCAAAATAAAATGCGGACGAAGTCGTGGGCAACAGCTAGTTTCTATATAAAATTCCCAGATGTAATAAGATATACCAACTAAGAATTTACATCTGAAATTTGTCAGAAGAAGACAAAAACGAATACGTTCTAAACATCGAACTATTGAATCGAAACTTCTTCGTACATCATTTAGGAAGTAAAAAAATCATGTCACTCTCATAGCATCTTACATATAAAAACAGGCTCCAAACTGGTAAATTTAGTAATTCAAGATCATGAACCCAATAGTGTTTTATATGTTCTTGACGTACACGGTCAGTGTAGTGGTATCAGAAGTAACGAACTCACAAGAGCTTCCACCGAATATTGAAACTAAAGTGCTACACGACAGTGATGATTTTAATAAAGTTCGAACACTTAAACATCTTACAAAGCAGACGAATTTAAAAGCGTCATTGAACCTTGAACTTCTTATAAAGACTTTAAAGAGTTCAGACAAGGCATCGATAAGTTATCAAGATCTGTATTTACGATACCCTGACAACAACATTGTAAACAACCTTTTCTTTTCTTTTCTTTGAAGAAGCAAATAAGTCGTATCAATAATCCCTTCTGAATGTAACAGCCAGAGTGGAGAGACACGGGTATCAAACGCAAGAGTATACCGTCCAAACTGAAGATGGTTACATTTTGTGGGTTCATAGAATATGGGCAGGGTCTTTACAGAGTAGAAAAGTTCCATAATTGCTAATGCACGTACACGGTCTTTTGCTAAATTCGGCATGTTGGCTAGGAGCAGGCCCTAAAACTGGTTTGGCGTACTTGCTGGTCCAAGCTGGCCATGCACACGTCAATCTCAATCCTAACTCCAGCTTCTACTGGCAGTTCAAGATCGGGAAAAACGACCTTCATGCTATTATCGATAAAGTTTTAAATGTAATAAGAGTCGAGAAGCTCAACTGTATCTCACAAGGTGGAGGAACTTCCTTCATCATGTGCTCAGGGCTTCCCCACTATTATATGAAAGCTAATAATCATGATAGCCCTTGGTCCTTCTGGAAGACATCTGCTGACTAAGTATCCTGTGTTTTGATTTCTAGCTGACTTTTATGAGAAATACGAGAAAACGTTGCTTGAAGCTGGGATATACGAAGTTCAACTGAAAAACGGGTCTTTGCAGAAGTTTTTCAACTTATTTGGTCGGAGATCAGATTTAGCTCTTTAAATCTATGAGCTAATCAAAGACCTCATCGACATCCACCATCCTGGGTCTTTTACTAAGGACTCTATTCTCAACATGGCTGCTAACTTCCCCTTAGGAACATCTGCTCGTTACGGCCAGACTTTAAGATCTAGAACCGTGCATCAGTTTAACTACGAACCAAAGAAGAACTAGCAGCTTTATGGGACCCCAGATGCCCCTGTATACAACTTTAGCACTGTTTCAGTGCCTGTGGTGGTAATATACGGGAGGAACGACGGGTTAGTAGACATTGGTGGTGTTAAATGGCTGATTCGACAGCTTCCAAATGTGGTCAAAGCTTTTAAGGACCCGTTATGGACGCATCTATGCATACTGCATGTCGCATGTGGCATACTGTCAGTACGTACCGAAGCTGTTGTTCCCTAAAATTAATAAATATC
Organism: Lampropteryx suffumata; assembly: GCA_948098915.1. NCBI lineage: Eukaryota > Metazoa > Arthropoda > Insecta > Lepidoptera > Geometridae > Lampropteryx > Lampropteryx suffumata. The sequence continues at coordinate 16,361,623 of OX402566.1, read as the reverse complement.
TTTAACTTTTTTATTGATTTAAAACAATCTCAGAATCAGAGTATGTAAGTATACGCTGGTCAGCTATATAAGCTGTTTCTACCATTATTAATTATATCATGGTGTGGAAATGTCATTTTGGTTTATGTTGATGTCTAGATGTTTGTATGCCTTTGGCTGAAGCTGATTTGAATGAAATTTATAGCTAACTAGCTGCTGTCCGCGGCTTCGCACGCGTGTTACCTACATAAAAAGTAGCTTTATGTCCTTCTCTAAGGTCCCATATATCTTTATACCAAAATTTAACAAAATAGGTTCAGCGGTTTAGGCGTGAAAACGTAATAAACAGACAGACAGAGTTACTTTCGGATTTATAATATTATAGTTAGATAGTCTGACCTGAATAAGCATATATGTAGTTGCTGAAGCTAGTCATTACATAGTATAAAACAAAGTCGCTTTCCGCTGTCTGTCTGTCCCTGTGTATGCTTAGATCTTTAAAATAACGCAACTGATTTTAATGCGGTTTTTTAATAGATAGAGTGATGCAAGAGGAAGGTTTATATGTATAATACTTGCATAATATAGTACATAAACACTGATAATTTTAGAGGTGTCCAATGTGGTGTAGTAAATAAACTCATATTTTTGCGCGTACATTGCAAACGCTGTCTGAACCCTACGAGATAGATCAAAATAATGTAGATACTACAGTATTGTACACCCTCAAAAGGTCTACAAAAAAGTCAGAGATGTTATATGGCTATATCTCTAATACTTGAATATTTTGTCAACATTTGTTCACCGCGGGATAAAACTCGTGCCTCCAGTTCCGCCGTGAAACCACAAAGGTCTTTAAAGTAATATATTTTCATATATATCTTTGCAAAGTTATCATATCATATAACATATGACTTCTTTTCTCTGTAATTTTTATATAACTTTATCGTAACTTTCATGCGAATATCCCCTCAGGTATTCTATCGAATACTTTAATCGAACGGAAACCTTTGGGACGGGAACCCACTATAAAATGTATAATAGACTTTCCACTTGACAATTTTATTAACATCCCTTAACGACAAGGGTTGTAAAATAAACACTCGCTAAAGGGTTGCCAGGTGTCATTTATTGGGTTAATGTTTTGAAGAAATAGGGAAAATATATGGCATGGTATTTGTAATATCATCCCTAATAATTTTAATTCAGTGGATTGGCTCTGATTGTCCTATATTGATAACATTTACATCCCTCTAGCAGTATGCATCATTTGAGCTATCTATAGATCGTTTTAAACAGTCCTTAGATAGCTCAACTATTTTGTATTATTGTATATTATTCTATATATTTCTGTTATTATTTCTGTAAATAAATAATAAATAATAATATATTTATATCCATACTAATATAAAAAAATCCAAATTGTCTACGTCTGTATATCTGTTTGTTCGTTTGTTACCTTTTCATGAATAAACGGCTGAACGGTTCTTGATAAATCTTGGTAAGATTGTATCTTGAGAAAGGACATATGCTACTGGTTATGTAGGTACCACGCGTGCGAAGTTGTTTATTTATTTTTAGAGTTAGAGTTCCGTGTGAAATGAGACGCTTATTTAAAACTCAAGGCCAAATTATTTAGCGAAGCTTACAATATTTTGAGCCTTCATCGATTACTCCAAAGCATTCGATAGTATCAGGGATTTAGACAGAATTTCCGGGTTATGGAGAAGAAAATTCTCCATAACCTGGAAATTCCATTAACATGTATCAACTTTTTTAAGCAAATTTATCACAATGCCAGCCAAAACCATTTATCCCCAAAATTCTTCACTTCTACCCTTGAAGAAATTAAAAATAATAATTATAAGTTGGAGGAGAATATGTATTGTTGTCGGTTAAAAAGAGATTGACGAATCTTCGTGCTATTTTCCCCCACAGCAAGCCTCGAAGTCTTAGTATGAACAGATGTTCAAACTTAGACCAAGTCAAGGACACAGCATAAGCTTGAGGAGGAAATTCGTCCATGAATATTATGTACAACATGTATTATTTCTGGGAAGACATGATTACGGAATAGAAAGACGCATCGAGAACTCCTGGAAAGAATACTGGTCAATGAAACACCTAACGACAGGTACACTGTACACTACCTCTAACATTAAAACGAATGCTTATGGACTTCTGTATTCTCCCAATCGTCACCTACGGTGCTTAGACCTAGTCTCTAACTGAGGTACAAAGTCGAAACTCGAGTCTGTCTGTATTTCTGTCCGTCTGCCCTTTTTCTGACAGCTTGTTTAATCGTAATGACATTTTGAAAGGTTATACGTATTAGTGACCCCTACAAGGATTCTTCGTTTGTCATTTCATGAAGTAACATAGCTCTGCTAATTTAATATTTTTACTCGTTTTATTGCATGTTTTATTTAGTAATTTTAGCGGAATTTTATTGAATAAATTGTGACTACATGGGACGGGTATGGAAAATTGAATTATATTTGTATTGTGGTGCAATATTATTTGAATGACGAAGAATCCCGAGAAAATTCTAGACGGCCATTCCGCGATGACGTTTAGAATTGACAATTGACCATCGACTAAGACTTTATTACAAACAAATTGACTATAAACAAATAAACACTTGACACTGGCAAAATTTACATTAATATGTCACATGCCATTAACAAAGAAGAAAAAGGAGAAGACCCCTACAAAGGTACAAAATAAAAATATTGATGAAATTATTTTGGGGATACCTCCTTTACATGTAAAGTGGAGTTTTTTTTTTATTTTCGTTACCTAATCGTGGAATATCGTTAGGTAGAGATTTTAAGGAATAGGATGTTTCTTAAACAGTTCATTGATACAAATACTTGTTTGTTAAAAATTAAGCTTTATAGTAGCTGCTATTGGTAGAGGTCAGTGTCGTCGTCGTCGACGTCCCTGAAATAGTTGGCTACTGGCTAAGCCTGAAATAGTTGAATATAAATGGTTGGTTTACAAAACAGTTGGATATAAATGATGAAATTTCAAGGATAATATGATAATTATCAGAGCTAGTAAAAGTAAAGCTTTTCCTGGTTCTGAGTAACAGCCTGATATGTAAAGCTTCAAAAAATTTTACAATTTAAGCCTTATACAACTTTTTTGTTGTTCTAACTACATAGATGGTATTGAATTGGTTTGGGAGACAGTCTTTATTTTCCATACTGCCTTCGGAACCCTCTACTGTGCGTGTTCACATGAGCTTGGCCTATTTATTAACATTACTTTGTACAAGTTTACAATTCCGCTGACCCGCAGTTTGTTCATCATTTGTAAAATTGTCAAAAATAGAAACAAAGTTTATATTTTTATTTTGTTTGTATTATTTCTAGGTTTAAGATTTTAAATATTAACTGAAAAATAAAATGTAGGTGATTCTTTTAGAACCTATGTATGTAAGGTCTTCACGCCTGAGATACAGGAATACCTAGTTCAGGCTCGTATTATGCATAACTTTAACTAAATAAGATTTTGAAATTTATTCTTAGATATTATAGTCAAAATTATTGGATAAACATTATTATTATTATTTAAACATTAAAGTTTGCACAAAATAAATAAACTAAACTAGTGGTAAGTAGGATTTGAAATGTTTAAATTGTTATAGAGTGTGTGTATATATTTGTACTAGATGTCCGCGCGCAGCTTCGCCCGCGTTGAAGATTTTTCCCGGGACAAACCAATTTTCCTAATAAAAAATAGCCTATATCACCCGGGGATAGTGTAGCTTTCCAACGGTAAAAGAATTTTTCAAATCGGTCCAGTAGTTTTTATTATTATTCGTTTCATAAAAAAATACAAAAATACCAATCTTTCCCCTTTATAATATTAGTGTTGATTATAACACTTGACTTGACTTTGCTTCTATGTGACACAATCACACCCACCACCCATTAAAAAGTTTCCATACACACACATTCACACCCTATTTTACTTCTTTATGAGGGTTATTTTGAAAAATCCTGAAACACGTGTCCATTTATTTTGCATTTTAAGTATCCAAACCAAGTTTCTAAGAAATCACACCACCCGTGAAAAAGTTCCCATACAAACTTTGACACCCCATTTAATAGGGTTGTAAGGGTTATTTTGTAAAATCTTGAAACATGTGTCCATTTATTTTCTATTTTAATTATTCAAATCAAGTTTCAAGCAAATCGCACCATGCATTCAAAAGTTTCATACATTCGTTTTCACCCCTTTTCACCCTCTTAGGGGATGAATTTTCTAAAAATCCAGCCTAGCTGGGTGTATGTTGATGTAATGTTGTCTGAAATAAACATAATGAATAAATATATAATCAGAAAGAGACAGAAACTTAAATCGTAATTGCTTTTTATTATTGGAGCTTAATAGGTAAACATAAGGAACAAAAAAATTGTCTTGCTTATTTGCTAAAATAGCTCCAAACTAGTAAATCCAGTTAGTCGGGATAATGAATCCAACAGTGTTATACATGATCTTAGCGTACGCGGTCAGTACAGTGATATCAGAAGTTACGGAGAATCCACAAGAACTTACACCGAATATTGAACCGAAAGTGCTACAGAACAATGATGATTTTAATAAAATGCGTACACTAGAACACCATGCAAAGCAGACAAGTCAACGAGCGTCGCTGACCGACCTTGAACTTTTCATAAAGATATTAAAAAGTTCAGACAAGGCATCGACAAGTAATCAAGATCTATATTTAAGGAACCCTGACTGGTTACTTATATTGAGGGCGTTAAACAACCATCAGAGTGATGAGATATGGAAGGGCTTGCAAGACTTCCTATTCACAAATAGTAACAAATCACAAGAAAACATCCAAGAAACGGAAGCGGACAGTGAACGTAAACCACTATTGGACCATAAGGTCCCTCGAAGGAGTACTGCCCAGAATAGAAGCCCTCAGAAACCTTTTGACGAAGCAAATGAGTCGTATCAAGAATCCCTTTTGAATGTAACAGCCAGAGTGGCAAGACACGGGTTTCAAACGCAAGAGTATACTGTTCAAACTGAAGATGGTTACATTTTGGGGCTGCATAGAATATGGACAGGGTCTTCACAAAGTGGAAAAGTTCCAGTATTGCTGATGCACGGTCTCCTGCTAAGTTCGGCATGTTGGTTAGGCGCAGGCCCTGGAACTGGTTTGGCGTACCTGCTGGCCCAAGCTGGCCATGACGTGTGGCTCGGCAACGCACGCGGAAACTACTACTCTCGCACACACGTCCATCTTAACCCTAACTCCAGCTTCTACTGGCAGTTCAGCGCAGACGAGATCGGGAAATACGACCTTCCTACAATCATCGATAAGGTCTTAAATGAAACAAGAGTTGAGAAGCTGAACTACGTAGGTTACTCGCAAGGTGGAGGGACTTACTTCATCATGTGCTCGGAGCTTCCCCACTATTGTAAGAAAGCTAATATCGTGATAGCCCTTGGTCCTTCTGGGAGACATCTGCTGACGAAGTCTCTTGTGTTTCGATTTCTAGCTAACTTTTGTGAGAAATACGAGAAACCGTTGCTTGAAGCTGGGATATACGAAGTTTTACCAAAAAACGGGCCTTTGCAAAAGCTCTTCAACTTATTTTGTCGGAGATCAGACTTAGCTCTTAAAATCTGTGAGCTGATCAAAAACCTCATCGACAGTCACCATCCTGGGTCTTTTACTAAAGAGTCTATTCTCAACATGGCTGCTGACTTCCCCTCAGGAACATCTGTTCACAACATGGCTCGTTACGGTCAGATCATTAGATCTAGAACCATCCATAAGTTTAACTACGGACCACAGAAGAATTTGCAGCTTTATGGGACCCCAAAAGCCCCTGTATACAACCTGAGTGCTGTAACAGTGCCTGTGGTGGTTATATACGGAAGAAACGACGGTATAGTAGACATTGATGATATCAAATGGCTGATTCGACAACTTCCAAATTTGGTAGAGGCTTTTGAGGTAGAGGACCCGTTATGGACTCACATGGATATGGCATACAGTCAGTTCGTACCAAAACTTTTGTACCCTAAAATTAAGGAATACCTTAACTCAGTTGAATAAAACAATCAGAAGTATTCGCATTAATAAAAACGTCTGATTTTTTTTACTGCGAGGTGCGTGGTGTCAGTATCATGGTGAGCAAATGTCAATTTCTTTTGTTTTATTTTGTTCTTTTGTTTTGTTTATATGTTTTTATGACTGTTTGTGGCTTAACTACGCTGCAACGGCAGATTTGGATTAAGCTTAGTATACATATATTCCCGAAATAGTAAATAATATTGGCTTTTAACTTTTTACAACGCATGTGAAGCCAGCAAGCTATTTTAGTAATAAAATGTATTATTTGCAAGTTTTGCCAAAATCTACCAACCCCAGAGTACTTTTAATTAAATTTTAATTTATTTGAATTGCGCCCCGAAGCCTCCGCATCACACCGATCTTCAGAATATATATATATATATATATATATATATATATATATATATATATATATATATGCGTGCGTGCACATGCGTTGTAAAAAGCACATGCGCATGTAAAAAGCATATGCACATGCGTTGTAAAAAGTTAAAAGCCAATATTATTTACTATTTCGGGAATATATGTATACTAAGCTTAATCCAAATCTGCCGTTGCAGCGTAGTTAAGCCACAAACAGTCATAAAAACATATAAACAAAACAAAAGAACAAAATAAAACAAAAGAAATTGACATTATATATATATATATATATATATATATATATATATATATATATATAACTATATATATATATATATATATATATATATATATATATATATATATAACTATATATATATATATATATATATATATATATATATATATATATATATATATATAACTTTCAATTATCCTTTGCAAAGGTGTTCTAAGAAGACAGAAACGATTCAGCAGCAGCTACTAAGCTATCACGTAATTTCTCGTAGCCCTACTCTTCAATCCTGTTGCTCTACATATTATCAAGAAGCGTAATTCCTACTATATATATATATGTATATAATGTATATAATAATATTATAAATGCGAAAGTAACTCTGTCTGTCTGTCTGTCTGTCACGTTTTCACGCCTAAATCGCTGAGCCGATTTTGATGCATTTTGGTTTGGAGATACATGGGACCTTGCAGAAGCACATAAGCTACTTTTTAGGTAGGTACCACGCGTGTGAAGCCGCGGGCAGCAGCTAGTATTGGTAGGTAAAATTTACCCACCCCAAATTAGGGCAAATGTGACTAATTTACAAGCTGACATTTACATATATCCCGTAGCGTAGAGTTTATTACTGTTGGCAGATTCCAGTACCAAATTATATGAAACCTCTTTGATTCGAAGAAAACTGGTATGATACTACGAAAAACTAATAAAAGTAACAGTTGGTTGTATACAAATCTGTCAGTTAACTGTCAGGAGGTAGAACAACATGGGGCCATTGGTTAGTATAACAAGCGGCGATGAGCTTGCAAACTGTCTCGTACGGATTATAATAAAATAATACTGCACGGGAGTTTTAAGTACCTACATAAATAATGTTGTTTATAAATCATGAATGTAAACTAAATGGCATAAAATTCATATATATGATGACGTATACGGAAGGTCCGTATACGTCATCAAATAAATATTAATTTTAGCGAATCTGGCAATGTGGGTAGTAAATGCATTAGTGCATTCGTTTTTATTACTCTGAGTGTAAATATACACGATGTGATCACGTAGCCGGTAGACTTGAACACTAGGTACTACGAATGTAGTTACAATTATGTGATTTTCATGATAAAAGAGGTTTTCATTTGTAAAATAATAAAACATCTTTTAATACGTGAATTTCATTACCTCCTGTATTAAATTCCCCACAACACGGGTTGTGATGAATCTTAAAATAAGAATCAGGCACAAATACTATGGATATGTTTAGGCTTCCCTAGCTCTCCTCTCCTTTTCGCTTTGTTCTTAATCTTAGCCTTATAATATAGTGTTGAATCTGGTCACACTAACTCTGCTATAAAATAAACAGACAACCCCAAGAAGATATGTATATGGCCTCCATTTACATCAGTCACTTTTGTTCAAATCAAATATCAAATGTTTGTATAATCTAAACTAATATTATAAATGCGAATGTGTCTCTGTCTGTCTGTTTGTTAAGTTTTCACGGCTAAATGGCTGAACGGATCTTGATGAAATTTGGTAACAAGATGTATTGCATTCGGGGAAGAAAATACATAGATAGCTAAATAGATTAACACATTATTGTACACAAAAATAACACTGAATAAATAATAGAAATATAATAGTTACACTGGGTAACCTAGGCTACTTTTTGTTTCAAAAAATCACCTTGAAGGGGTAAAATCCCCTATTTTACCCCTTCAAGGTGATTTTTTGAAAGTTTGTTTGGGTAACTCATATTAATAATAATAATAATAATAATGCCGGAATTTCACACAACATGATCTGGCGCCAAAGTAAGCAGAGCTTGTGTTATGGGTACCACATGACTGATATACTACTTATATTTTTTTTGTCAATACATACATGTTATACCTGAAACAAATACTTGCAGATCATATTTCCTTTAGTTGAGGATCTGAAATTCATATTTAGGCTTTTGGTAAGAAATAAAGAAACATGTGTTTCAACGTTTTTGCGAAATAATTCTCGAAGGGGTTAAAAAAACACAGAATGCTTTCCTTCCAAAAATAAAAAAGGTTCTAAGCATACGCGTACGAAGTCGCGGGTAACAGCTAGTATCTTAGTAAAACTTTCCGATTTGCACCTGGCACGATGACAAAAGAAAGTAAGGGATGATGAGTACCTACTGAACGAGACAGTAAGCATTTACCGTGCATTCATTATTCCAGACGTTTTTATCGGCTCACACTTGGTTTTTGTATTTCCATGTATTTTATAGATTTTCAAATTAAACTATTGTTCGTCTTCTGAAGAGGAACATTAAAACAACCGAGTCGTAGCCAGACTTAGTAGCAAAATTTTGCATAAAATTCAGATACGAAGTCCCGAGACAAGTATTTTAAGCCTGCATGGGACAGGCTTAAAATACTAGTCTAGGGACTTCCCAACTTGAAAATGAACAGACTATTTAGCTAAAATGTACTCTATTTATTTGCAATAAACTAGCAACACGCCCCGACTTCGCATTCGCTAAATTATATACCTAATCCATCCTCAATATTTTTTTTCTGAGTTTATCGAGTTTAGACAGACAGACAGACGCGGCGAGAATAAATCCAAATCACTTTTCTATGCACAAAAGCACCCTATTCTATTCGTGCTAGAGTGGTGTAAAGAATAAATCCACACACTGCTCTTTATTGTGCTGATTTTATTATATATGTAGTTACACAGCTATTTATAATTCCAATGCAGAATATCCTAACATCGATGAACTAAAATACAATGGGATCACATAACATCTAAGAATAAATCCAAACTCTTCTGTAATTATGTTAGTATCAAGGAGACAAAACCAACTATTTAATTTGAATGCAAAATATCCTTAGCCGGTTCACAAATCCTAACATCGCTAAACTTCACGTGTAAGCCAGCCCTCTGCGGAGTACAGCACATTATAATCGAATACATTATACATTATACAGCGAATTATAATCATCCTAGTGTCAATAAATTCTTTCATTCTAGTGTTAATAAATTAGATGGCAACAGATTTAAAAAAACGATTTAACTAAAGTGTAAAGGATAACTAGTGTGTAAAGGATCGATTCCTGATACATACACGACAAAAACAATATTTGAAAACAGTCAGTTTTGACAGTTTTGAAAGGTTAAACAATTGTTGCACAGTTTATTTTTATCTTTGATGTTGGCAGCACTCCGTGTGTAAAGGAGTCTGTGTAATACCAGGACAGGTTGGGCCGGGATTCCGTCTTTTACTTATTTTATTTTTGAGTTCCGTGTGGAATGATACTCGTACTTATTTATAAAACTCAAGGCTGCATTAACTTTATTATTTAGTTACGAATGAAGTGAGCGTAGGTATAGGAACTTTTTGTTCTACCATTTCAATGTACGCATTCACAAAAAATGCACACACAAAGTACCTATATATGTATCACAGTTGGCGAAGGCTCGCCTGAGACGCAGAATGTTGCGGTATCGATTACCGCAGCGGGACAAATGTTCGTATGATCTGCGAGTATTTGTCTCGGGTCTGAGTGTTTTTCTATTTATAAAAAAAGGGCACGATAATTTAAAGTCGATAACTCCACGCGTTCCTGAGCAAATGGGCTTTGACATACATACAGACAGACAAACGGACACAAAATTATCCGTCGAAGTGAAGAGCTGAATCGGGGGCAATTTGCTGCTGTATCACTTACATACATACCTTGTTTTCTATATATGTGTTTTGTGTGCTAAGAAGTAAATAAATGTTTGTCTATGTCTTTGCCTATAGGGTTCATTTTTCCTCTTAGGGTACAAAACTCTAAAATAGTTATATACATAATGGTAAACCATAACAATTTAAAAATTTCAATAAACGCTTTTAAATCTGAATTAATACATCTACTAAGGAGCATTCTCCCTTAAGAGTATCATCTTTTACAACTTTCCTCTAATTTCTGTATTCAAGTCAAGTCAAGTCAAAACATACTTTATTCAATACAATCACAAGGATCACTTTGAAACGTCTTACATACTAGGTGAATTTAGGTGCCAATTCCTCCTAACCCAAGCCCGAGAAGAACCGGTAAGAAACTCGTCCTGGTCCTAGCGCTTTTTTCCATGATCCATCTTATGACTACCTTAACTACGAAAAACGAATACAAGAATTTTTATACATTTCAAATGGGTCGGTTAACTGTCTGAGGGCAGAGCGACATGAGGCCATGCATTCTTATCAATAATATAGTCATTTATATTTTAATACGCCTTCTTAAAAATACTACCCTTTATGTAATTATGCTTTAAATTTGGCGAAGCCGTTGTCCCTATATTCTATTTATTTTTTAAGTGAACAACTACTTACATAATATAAATCATAAAATCCAAACATACTAACGATGTTAACATTGTAACAATGCACACAACACTATCTAGCCCCAAACTAAGCATAACATGTATTATCGTGACAAGACGACTGTAAACACATTTTATACATACATACATATTTATAATATACATTACGTTTCTCATTGTATTACGTTTTGTTTTTGACAAACTTAAGGTATATAATTTAGTTTCCGCGATATAAGTTACACCTAGTGCGGAATTGGCTGTTATATCTGTATTAAAGTTTTTTAAACTTACGCGAACAGAACACATTATTATAAATATTTACGGGTATTTATCGCGTTTATTTACCTATTTTTCCCGACGTTTCGACAGGTTTACACTCTGTCGTGGTCATAGAGTGTAAATATTTATAATAAAATCTGTATTAGATTGTAATTTAGGCTTATTTTAAGGTCAGATGATGTGTGAAATGTCCGCCATTTTTATTTTATTACCTTATTTTAGTAGCACCTACATAGGACTAATACATATTATGTTCATCATATAAATATATAAAGCTACCTTCAATCGAGGCGATACAACGATTGGCTGAAGACACACGTGATACGAAGGTACTGATTCATTTTAAAAATGTTTACACGATTTTCATATTCTGAACCACAATTCTGCTAAACCGTACAAAATTAATCGATTGAAAATGATAATAGCGTCGATTTAAAGGTGGTACCCTCAGGAAATGATCATCTGTCATATGTGTTATTCTAAGCCACTATTAATTTTAGTGTGTTTCGTAATTGCAGGTTAATTAGAGACATTTTTTTTTTTATTTCAAGTTTTGACAAGCTCTCGTGTATTTTATTTTCAGAAATAATTACAGAAATATACAGAAACACGTTTTTTTTTATATTTAAGGACTATTTTGACGTCCTCTGTGGCGCAGTGGGCTAAGGTCTAGCTGAGACGCAGAAGGTTGCGGGTTCAATTCCCGCCACGGGACAAATGTTTGTATGATCTGCAAGTATTTGTCTTGGGTCTGGGTGTTCCTATGTATAATATGTATGTATTTACAAAAAAAAAGTATTTAAGTAGTATATCAGTCATGTGGTACTCATAACACAAGCTCTGCTTACTTTGGGGCCAGATGATGGTGTGTGAAATGTCCGGCATTATTATTATTATTATTATTATTTAAAACGATCTATAGATAGCTCAACTGATCCAGATACTGTCAGAGAGCAGCGTCCCTAAAACACTGGTGGCATTGCCACGATGAATGGCAATGCTGATAAGATGGGCCGGACAGGTTAGCTAGGGATAGCTCTTGTGTCACGCGATGTCTAACAGTCGCCGTGAAGTATTTTTTTTACGTTTTCAACCCCCATATCTCCGCAATTTTGAAAAATTTCCTAAAACTGAATTGAAAAAAAAATCCTATATAGTTATAAAACCTGCTCACAAAATTTCACGAGAATCGGTTGAGAAATGCGACCTGTAGAGGAGAACATCCGAACAGTAGACGGCCGGATGCCATTCGGACGCCGTTCGGACAGACGAAAGCATTTTAGCCTAAGCTGAAACGGAGCCAATCGCTCGCGCTTCGCGCTCACTCAGTAAATAAATGAAATAAAATGATCTAGCAAAACATAAGTAAATCTAACGTTATTTAATCTAACTGATCTTCTGGTGGAACAAACAACGGATAAGCAATGTCAAGCAAAACCACTTTTAATTACTTACCTTAGTATCCTTACTGTGTAATATTATGTAAATAATTAACATTGTGAAGTAGATGTTTATATATAATATTCATTAGCAACAATGTGTACTCGTAATGTTTAAATAAATAAATATACATATATATAGCTGGACAATTAACACACCACCATTTATAATTACGTTTTAAAAACTAAAAAGTCAACCGACTAGTATAAAGAAGTAAAATATCAAAATTTCGTTTCATCCAAGTAGATATTTTTTCAGTTTTTTTGATATAAAAACTCAACTTCTGAACCGATTATTATGAAATTTATATGGGACCAATCGATAAGTAGGTATATCCTTTCACATGAAATCAGATTTTTTCAAATCGGTTCATAAATGACGGAGTTATGAGGTAAAAAACAGTTAAAAAAACTGTCGACTTGAGAACCTTCTTTTTTTGAGTCGGTTAAAAATAGAATAGAAAATACTCTATTGCATACCACAAATTCATTAGACTGTTATAAGAAACAATGTTTATCTACACGATAGTAAAATGGGCGGTCTTATCGCTAGATTTAGCCCCAGTACTATGGGACCCAGATTATTGATATGGCGACTTATGAAGCACACTATGCCAAAGCCTCCTTGAAGTCGAGACAGAAGTTAGCGGGTACGACAAATGGACAAATGTTTGTATGATCTGCAAGTATTTGGCTATGTCTAAGTGTTTTTTTATGAATAATATGTATGTATTTACATAATAAAAAAAATCGGGATCGGATACGGGTTGCACTCCGGGAGTGCCGACAGAAGTAAAAACTTATTTTGGCGCGTTAGAGTTTAGTAATAAATCACTTCAAAATCGGTAATTATGGCGACTGCCAATCAAATACTGAACGAACACAAATGATGCAATATTTTTTATTCAGAATATAGATAATATATCAAAGAACCTAACTCAGTAAACTTCTCCATAGAAAAGTAGACTGTAAACATGTGAATTAAGGTTTATAATCAAATGGGGCGAGCGCGGCAGCCCTGCGTCTCGCCCCAAACGGTAACGGTGTCGCGAATCCAGAGGTTTTACCTCCTCTAAAAATATGCGTACCGCGCTAAAAGAAGTTTTCACTTCAAAAAGTATATAAAGTAGTATATCAGTCATGTGGTTCCCATAACACAAGCTCTGCTTACTTTGAGGCTAGATGATGCTGTGTGAAATGTCCGGCATTATGCTGGCTGGCTAGCTCCTACCTGGCTCAGTGTAAATAGCAAATGCCGCCTGTCTCTTGGGGATGCGGCTCTCAGGCAGTGATCCGGTTCATTTGAGCTACTCGTAGATAGCTCAACTAATACACATATAATATCTAACATTATAATTCCATACATTGCTGTAAATAAAAAAATAATCTTAAAAAACGAATTAATTTGTTATGTTTGCATTAAAGTCGGAATTAAAATAATTTTTGAATGACACTTCTTAAATTGCCGTGTAACTGTCGTGTGTTAGCTTAATTAAGTCATCATAAAGAGGCGTTGATTAACACTAGGTACGGAAAATACTAGGAAAATACTAGGAAAATCAATTCAATAAAGTAATTAAATGACAGTCAAAGTCCAAACTTTCTTTAATCAATAAAAACCCAAGGACCACTTGAATAGTCTTTTTACATCCTAGTGAATCTAGGTACCGGTTCCTCCTAACCCCAGCTCAAGAAGAATCGGGCAAGAAACTCGTCTGGTCTTAACACTCGTCGGTTGGGACCTTGTTATAGAAGCGTACACTTTGCCCTATAAAAGACTTATTAACTTTAGCGAGCTAACAGTGAGTAACAGTTTCTAGTGTTAATACTATGATTATCGCTATTTTTTTAAACAAAAGTTAATTTTTCTTCTTCTTCTCCTTTGTTTATGGAATGTGACATAATAATGCCATAAACAAAGAAGAAGTAGAAGCAAAATTAACGCTAGTGTTTATGTTTGTTTATAGTCAATTTGTTTGTTAAAGTCAGAATTTTCTGAATGTCTGAATGGCCGTCTAGAATTTTCTTGGGATTCCTCGTCGTTCAAATCACATTGCATCACAATACACATTTAATAATAAAATTTATTTACAGAAATAATATCAGAAATGTACAAAATAATATACAATAACATTTAATTCAATTGTCCATACCCATGTAGTCACAATTTATTCATTAAAATTCCGCTAAGATTACTGAATAAAACATGCAATAAAACGAGTAAAAAATATTAAATTAGCAGAGTTATGTTACTTCATGAAATGACAAACGAAGAATCATATTCATTATTGAGAACATACATTTCATTTATATATATTTATAGAAATAAATACCATGACAGTGCTTTGTCAGTTTACTCGTAAATACGAGGAAACTGACAAAGCACTGTCATGATATTTATTTATATAAATATATTAACAATTGTATCTTCTTTTAAATCTTCTTTTAAAACTGTCATTTAAAATCGTTACTCTAATTTGAACTGGTGCAATTTGGCAAAATTGTGGCCCCCCTTCCACAAAGGCCATTAACCAAGAACTGAACTTGTGCAAACAAAATAAGGTCGTTACAATCTTAGGAAAGCCGGGTCACCTAACTGACAAAGTTGATTGTGTATTTAACCAAACGTAGGAACTCCGAGATGGTATACCTGTAGCATTATTTAACCAAACGTAGGAACTCCGAGATGGTATACCTGTAGCATTATTTTGGGAAATTAACAATTAAGGTCCAGCACGTATTGATGGTTAATCCGCGACGATATTATTCGCACTATTCTGTGTCACATGGAATCAGACGCAGGCGAACGCACATGCGGAAGAAACTGCGTTAAAATTTCATATTTACTTCGGATTAGACTTTCAGTTCACAATAGTGTGGTTTAAATCGCGTGGATAAATGACCTAGTGCGTGCCTCACCTATTGTCTAACCTTATAATGTAATACAATAAATCGTATTTAACTTTCAAAACTTTCGTGAGTTGTATTATACATTTTGATAAACACGGGCTTTACTCACGTATTATTTTGTCGATGCACCGACACTGTTTCGATTCATCTAGAGAATCTTCAGCAGGGTGAGTTTGATCCGCGGTCCGCTCGTTGCCGCTCGAGTTCACGGTTTGCACTTTCGTAGTTTCGTAGTGAGTAAAGCCCGTGTTTATCAAAATGAATCGTATTTAAGTTGTGTCTAAAAACGTGAATGCTATACAAAACTAAAATATATTAAAATGATTCCCATAAAGTAATGTAAATAAAGGTATACTTTAGCTGTTATGAATACCTTGATACAATAAATCACTAACAGTGTCAAACCGGGGGATTTCTTAGGTATTACCTAAATGCATTGTTTTAATCATTAGTTTAATTGCAACTGGAACCTGTTTCGACAATATGTGTTTACATAGACATATAAGGAGCGGGGGACTACAATTTTTATTTTTTATGATGGGGATGTCATGATAACAAGTATTATAATAATTAAGTTATTTTATAGTAGAGGAAATATATCCATTTATCCATAAGAATGATAATTGAGCTAGATTTCATAGTAATTACTAGAAAAAATATTTTTTTGCAAACATTGTCGCTTGTTACAACATACCCCGTTCTTGGGGCAAGTTGTAACTGGTGTGGGGCAGGTAGTAACAACATAATTAAAACAACATATTTATAGAATTTCAGGTATTTATTGTTTGGTAAACAGACTTAAACATAATTTTAATTATGCACATTAACACACATGAATATAATGTTTGATACATACTAATTATATTTTTTTACAAACTTATGAGGTATCAAGTAATTCTTTATTAATATTAAGAGATCTTGGTTTTTGCTTTGTTTCTATTAGTTTTTTTTTAAATAGCAATACTTTTATTTAGTATAAATAATCATTTTCTACGTTAATCGTAGTTTTTGGTCTAAAATTACTGTTGTAGTTACTAAACTAAGTATCTAAACTAAGGAACTTCTTTACGCTGGTTTTAATAGTCACTAATTAGTTTGAAAACTTTAAACATTACAATCAACGATAAGAAGATACAAGGAAATGTTCTCCTCTTCCTCTGCCGTAAATACTAATCTTGGTTTGGTGTATCCAACAGTAAGTGGCTCACTCTTTTTTTCTGAATGTATCTATAAAGACATAGGTCAAACATTTTGGCAGCTTGACGAATTTTGGTTCCATGTTCAGAAACTTCCCTTGCAGCTAGTTCGTAAATATCTTGCGACTTAGCAGCCCTTTCCAATATTTGCTTATAATTTATAATCTTAAAAACATATAAAAATGATACAAATCTGTTCTATAATATGTAGGGATTTGACCAGCTGTGGGATATTGTGTAATTAGTTAGTTATAACACTATTTTAAATGTAAATAACGACATGCTTATGTACACTCTTACGCTTAAAAACATGAAAAGGCAAGTTGTAACATGTTACAAAGTGCCCCGAGATATCGTTGCAACTTGCCTCACGGCAATATTTTGCACATTTTTGTTTATTGAAAATAAATGGTATTATTTAGCCAAAAGAAAATACTTACATAAGATAGCTTAATATTTTAACTACATAAATCAATGGAAACTTATTTCAAAAAGCCAATGCAGTTACCTAGAATCAAACATTACGAACTTAAGTTTTTTACGTTACCTGGCAAAAATGGGGCACCTGCACACAACCACTCACTGCGCGCTCCCGAACGATACCGACTGTAACCCCGTCATAGGCCACCTTATAAGGAGTTGATTAGCGCAAATTCTAACACAAAATATCCTATAACAGCTGAGTAATTAAGCTGTTACTACTTGCCCCCGTTACAACAAGCCCCTCGCTCGCTGACCTGTATAGCATGCACACTTTAACCCATTCATTAGATTTTACCAAATTTTAAGCTAAGGGTGGAATACTTGACTCTGACTCTACACTTACCTGTTCAACTCACACTTAAAAGACTTCAGTTTCTTCTTATCCATATTTATTAACATACTTATTTTTTTTTTCTTTATTGCTTTAAACATGATTAGTACAATTTCGGAAGAGACTAGCTACTCACGACATAGGGAATCCTGGTGTGAGAGCTAGGGTCCACAAGCCCTTTACATTTACAACTGGCAATAATTAACTAAATATCTACAACTTAACACTAAACCAGAACCTACCTACTTTGTTAATGTAGGTTAGATTTTGTTATTGTTTATTTTCCTTTTTTCTGTGTGATAATAAAACTATTATTATTAATAAAGCTATTACGATTGGAATTTGATATAACGTTCGCTTTTTATTCATATGATAGCATTTTGCAATAAACATCAACCTTTCGTAATATCAATAATAATTACGTTTTATAAACTAAGAAGAAAACCGACTTCATTTAAACAAAAATACTAAATTTCGTTTACTTAGATGACGGCTATTTTTATAAACAGAAATGTACAAAATAATAATACAATAATAGTTCATAGTTGTTTATTCCATTGACAAATTACATTGTAATTATATAAATATAAAATACACGTGAAACAGTTGAGATATCTAAGGACCGTTTAAAACGACCTATAGATAGCTTAACTGATCCAGCTATTTTGATTTAAAAAACAAAGCTACTGCACCGATTTTGATCAAATTTCTACCTGACCGATCCGAAAGTAGGTATATCCTTTCACTTAAAAATATTGTTTCAAATCGGTTAATAAATTATAGGTTCGAGGTAACAAAAAAAAATACAACCAAATTGAGAACTTCCTCATTTTTGTTCTTATCAGAATTCTATAATCGCAACAGAGATGAGAATAAATAGTCGGTCTTGGTAAATAAACGGTTCATGGCCATTATCATAATTTTCATGCCCTTATGACATGCGCTACGTGATCTCAGCACAGCTGGTTATTTTCTTTCACTCTCCCCATCATTAGTCATTCGGGTTATGACCAATGTTGGCTATAATACATCAGGAACTTGTACCATAATAATTAAATACCTTAATTTGCCGGATTCATTTAAATTCAACCCACTAAGATAACCCTTAAATTTAACCCATAAGTTAGTAAAGTGGGTTAAAGGTTGAAACTTTATTACGATCACGTTGGGTCAAACTTTGTCCACATAGGTACGTGGTGGTCACTGATCAAAAAGCACTGGTGGTCTAGTAACCTTCCGTTTCTAAGGACGTAGATTCGAATCCGGACGTGCATCAATGGATTTTGAAAAAATGTATGTGCTATACCAGTACTCTCAAACTGTAAAGGAACATGTAATGAGAAAACCTAGAACTTTGTTGGTAGAGCCTAAAAAGTTCGTAACTTGTGCCAAGTGCACGAAAGGAGCCTCTGATACGCTCTTTCCTATCACCACCCGGGTTCGAAGTAACATGTGACATGGTAGAAGTAACAAGAAGTTAATTATTTATTTTAGGAATGCAAGTAATAAGTGGTGTTGTATATACTGTTGTATTAACTTGAAAGCCTCTGTGGTGCAGTGGGCTAAGGTCTGGCTGAGACGCAGAAGGTTGCGGGTTCGATTCCCGCCGCGGGACAAATGTTTGTATGATCTGCAAGTATTTGTCTTGGGTCTGGGTGTTTCTATGTATAATATTTGTGTATATACAAAAAAAAGTATTTAAGTACTATAATCTGTCATGTGGTACCCATAACACAAGCTCTACTATATGCTGTGTAAAATTTTCGGCATTATTTATTTATTATTTATTTTACATAAATTTCGGTACAATTGGGTAATTAAGAGGTAAATAGATTATTACCTATATAATCTATTTACCTCTTAATTACCTAATTGTAATTGTGTTATTTGTTAAAACGATTGTCTAATAAAATGAGTTAAAACAGAAAGTGATTTTAATTTGTAAAGTGCGTGTTGGAAATACCTCTTTCAGGGTTCTTTTAAAGCAATTTTAATCAAAAATACAATTAGAATTATAGTATCTTATTTTCCTGTCGATACTACGAGTAGGTATTCACAAAAATACAAAAAAAATACAAAAAACTGAACATAGGCCTCCCCAATAGATTTCCAGAAAGAACGATTTTGAGCCCTCTCCATCCACCGACTTCCTGCGATCTTTACAATGTCATCAGTCCATCGGGTGGGGGGTCGTCCTACGCTTCGTTTTTCTGTCCTTGGTCGCCATTCGAGAACTTTTATTCCCCAACGGTTATCAGTTCTGCGAGCTATATGGCCTGCCCTTTGCCACTTCAACTTCCAAATTTTTTGTGCTATGTCGTTGAATTTGGTTCTTCTAAGGATTTCCTCGTTGCGGATTTTATCACGTAGTGAAACACCCAATATAGCTCTCTCCATAGCACGTCGCGCGACTCTGAGCTTGTGTACGAGGCCAATAGTTAGCGACCAAGTCTCAGTTCCATATGTCATCACTGGCAACACGCACTGATTATAGACTTTCGTCTTGAGGCTCTGCGGTATCTGTGACGAGAAGATGTGCCGTAATTTCCCGAACGCCAGTTAATCCAGTTAATCTGTGCGGTTTAATTGTGTATGCATTTTCCAATGCGGTTTTGTTCGCTAGTGTTATTAAAAAATTTAAACTACCCCCGACTTCAAATTAATACAAATAGATAACTTATTAGTTAGGATGATTCCAATGAGCTCAAACACGATACCTCTGTTGTGAGATGGTGAGGAGTTGGATACCTTGCAGGTGATGTTGCAGCATCAGGTCAAGGTTATTATTTATATATTTCAGAAATATTAATAATAACGTAACAGGTTTTCCAAAGCGATGTTATACTTACACATTAAACATAAAATGAATATAACAGTATAGACTAATCAAAAATCACCTGTTGGTTATTAAACAAAATAAAAATATCTTACCATTTGGTTTCTAAAACTATCTGTGCCATTTCAATGACTTTCGGCAGGCTATGGCAAAAACATCTACATTATTATCCGACAGGATATTAAGCAAGTTTATAGCGATCATGTTCTATTATTGATGTAACCAAATTTTGAATCCATCGGTCCATCTGTGGAATTAGCTCACATTTATTTATTTATTGAAATATCAAGTTGTAAAATCAGGCAATTAAAACAGTAATAATCTTATAATAAAATTAAGAGAAAATAAATTAAACACAATTTACAATTAATAGGTAGGTAATCTAAAAAATATAAATAAAATTAAAAACACAAAATGTCGGGAGCATTATAATAAAATATACATACAAATTAAGAAGAACGCTCACAGGAACACAAACAACAATCAGTCAATACTTCTCACAAAAGTCAAATAATCACATCTCTTCATTTACTAGAAAAGAGTGAATTACGAGTATCTTCAAATGACTGAACATATTTTCTTAAATGATATCTAAGAACACTCTCTATCAAGTCACCTTTCAAAGAGTTTATTCAGTTTATTTCACTGTCCTGGTTCTGGGCCTGTTCTGTGATTTACAATTTGTATAATTACAATAATAATAATAATAATAATGCCGGACATTTCACACAACACCATCTGGCTCCAAAGTAAGCAGAGCTTGTGTTATAGGTATAGGTAAAAAAAATACTTACATATTATACATAGAAACACCCAGACCCGAGATAAATATTTGCAGATCATACAAACATTTGTCCCGCGGCGAGTATCGAACCCGCAACCTTTTACGTCTCAGACGGGCCTTGACCCACTGCGTTTCAGAGGTTGTCGATATAATAAGTATCTCTGTATATTAATATATAATATACAGTTGCAAGCAAAGACGCAGGCAGAAGCTATCTATAATATAATGCACGCTATAAATCAGTTCTTAATAATTATCAACAAAAGCCTTAAAATTTAAAAGCGATTTCATTCTGAACTTTTTGCATTGACCATCTCAAGGTTGCGGCCCATCGAGTCATGAGTTCAATGCACTTTATATGCAAACCACATTTATAAAACGACTTTATGTTGTAAATTATAGAGACCATTTTCACTGTGCGTTTATTTGTACCTACAGTCTATTCGATACAATTCTTTTGTGGGAAAGATAAGAAAGTTTACGCATTTCAACCTAGTGTTTTGAATGGTAGGGTGTAAATTTGTGGGGCGGGTAACGACCGAAATTCTTGATAACATTTAAGGGCATATTATTTTAATTGTACCTACATTTTTGTTGCCTGGCGAGGACAGCTTCAAATGAAATATCTAATAACTCTTAATTAGAATGTTTAATACTCTAGCCTACGAAAAGTAATTTTGTATCTTGTACTTTATGAAATTTTATTTAGTTGGATTAAGATAAAACACACATCGATCAGTATGAGGTATCTGAAAACGATTACAGCGATATGATTACTACTGATACAGATTGCTAGAGGCAGTAGCGTCCTTGTCTTAATACACAGTATGTAAGAATTTGGTAATAGGTATTGGAAACTGGCGTATCTAATATGCATTGATGTGAAACTGCCGGCAAACTAGTATTAACTTGACTGCGAAGTGAAAAGAATTTCCTTAAAGTACAAAAAAAGTAATATTACAGTTTTGAAAACATTAAAATTAACAATCAACAATAAGATTAAAACCTTACCCCCACGTATCTTTGAGCAATTAAAGGTTTTATATATTCAATTGTATAACAAAAAATTATAATTGCTTGGTTTGACTCTGGGCAGAATGTTAAGACATTTTTGTTTTTGCGAGCTCTTTTTATACAACAGACTTTGAGTGAGTAAATTCAAAAGGTATATAACTAGATAATTATTGCTGGTTATAATTTACGCCAGATCTTGTCTTCACTGTAAAAAACAATAATAAATTAATATAACTACTCAGTTGAGCTATCTATAGATCGTTTTAAACGGTCCTCAGATAGCTCAACTCTTACACATGTACTTTATATTATTGTATATTATTCTGTACATATCTGTAATTATTTCTGTAAATAAATATAACTATGTACTTAATTAAACATTCAGACACATTATTGTTAAAACTATTTGCACGTAGGAACATATGCAATTTTATGAGTTACAAGTTCACATCTGAATTACAAATATCATGCCTCCCGAAAAAGTTCCTTCATTCAATAATCCACTTAATAAAAACCACTTATAAGGTCTGTTCCTATAATCACATATTATATAATGTGTTGTCTAAACATCACGGTAACAAATAGTCTATTTATCTAAAAGAATCGTATTTATCTAAATACTCTCTAATTTTCGGGTATATCATCTCCCCTGTATACTGACTGTATGTCACATCTAAATGATTCCACAAAGGGTCTTTCACCTCCACAGCTTCCTTCACATTAGGCAGTCTTTGCAACAACCATTTAACATCTTTAGTGTCCACAAGACCATCATTTCTACCGTAGATAGCCACTAGAGGAACAACCACAGCACTTAAGTTATATCTAGGAGGTTCTTCGCTTCCGTATAGAACTATGTTTTTCTGTTTCCCGTAGTCAAACTTTTGAAAATGTTTAGATTTCATGCTTTGTCCATAACGCGCCATGTTGTGCACTGACGTCCCTGCCGGAAAGTTTCCAAACAATGTCCGTATAGTATCCTTTGTCATTGATCCTGGGTGTAGAGAATCCAAAGAGTCAAAATAATCCTTTCCCATTGCGCATAGTCTTGTTGTACTGCTAGTAAGTTGACAAAAGAAGGCAAGAAACTCCTGGCTTAAAGCGCCTTTCGAAAACACTTCCTGGATACCCAAAGACGTCAACACCCCTTCTAAAGACGTCATCGATTCCGTCAACAATCGGTACAGAACTGACTGTGTATTTGTCTGTCTGGACGCAGGTGCAAGAGCGATCATAAGCTGTGCTTTTTCACAGTATTCAGGCAGCTCCGAGCACATGATAAAGTAGGTCCCAGCACCCTGGGAGAAACCAATGTAGTTCAGCTTCTCTGACCCAGTTTCGTTCAAAACCTTGTCTATTATCGCGGGTAAATCGTACTTCCCGATTTCATCAACGCAGAACTGCCAGTAGGTGGAACTGGAGTCAGGGTCTAGGGTGGTATGTTTCCGGGAGTAGTGACTTCCTCTCACATTTCCGAGCCAGACATCATGATTTCTTGCTAGGAGGTAAGCTAGGCCAGCTCGGGGTCCCGCGTCTAGCCACGATTCTGCACTTTGCAGGAGGCCATGCATCAGCAAGACTGGTACTCCTTTCTCTCCTACTCCACCAGATTGGATCCGCTGCAGCCCCAATACATATCCATCTTTAGTTTCCACACTATACTCCCTAGCCACAAAACCGTGTCTAGCTACGCGCATAGTCATATTCAGAAGTGATTCTCTGGGATACCCTAAAGAATTCTTGGTCTCATTGCTGAAGGGTAGTGGCGGGAATCGAACCACGTATCCTAAGCAGCCGATCGCGAAGGAAACGAGCAAGGCCTTGGAGACGTAGACTCCCTTCGAGAACATGGTGACAACTGACCGGGCGAGCCGGCTTGTAATGTTTTTATCGTAAATAGAACGTCACGAATGTGTTTATTGTGAAACTAGACGCTTACTGCGACTTTGACTGTTTTTACTGAACCTTGCCAAATTTTGTTAAAGAAAATAAAATATCAGTGGTTTCGAAATGAATCGTTTGAAATGCTTGATATTTTTTAAAACGGATAACTTAGGAGTAAGCTGGATAATGTTGTGAAAAGTGTCAAAATAATGACCGTTTATCGAGTATTTTGTTGCCATTAAATTACCACCCACCAACTATTGCCAAAGCCCTTACCAAGCTCTACCTATCACACTTATATAAACCCATTTTTATGGCAACTGTATATGTTGCAGCATTTTGGAAAATACTAAAAATACTTGATTAACACAATGTTTGAAGTTAAATCCCAAATGCGTGTCGCGCTGCAACCTTTGATTGGGTTGTACTCGTAGGTAAATATTTTAAAAATATATGTAAACAGACAGCTCCAGATATTTAAATGTAACTATTTAATTTAAGTTTTAAATAATTCGTTATTTAATATACATAGGCACAAAAAAGGAGCGCAAATCAAGGTTAAATACTTAAAAATATTATCATTTCTGGTCAGTAGATTGTGTTAAATCTTTGTATAAGAATACATCAGAAGACACAGTGATCAGGTAACCTACCCCAAGTCTACTCGTTTACATTCTGAAAGTCAAATAGTTCTTTCCCCTGACCTTCACAGCGTTACGAACGGCTCATCGGTCAGACACCTCAACAATGACGTTGCCACTTTTACTGAATAATATTAGCCCACCCTGTTCCTGGTTTGAATAATCTGGGTTTATTTAATTGGCCTAAGCAGGAATATAAATGATGTTGCCTGACAGTATTTATACATATTTAATTTATATAGATAGGTCTGTATTTGAAACAATAAAGTATCTAGGGAATACTTAGCTAAGCGAGAACGTACCTATCTATTTAATATTAGAAGTATGTTCGCGCTGTTGGGACTTGACATCAACTTGAATGAAACCAAGCCTTTATCAAAGCCAGGGTCACGACATTGAATCAACATTTCTTATTTCGTGACCCATGTTCTATCATGTTCATAATCACGGAATTATGAGAAATTAAACATTAAAAAAAATATATATACAAATTGAGAACCTCCTCCTTTTTTTTGAAGTCGGTTAAAAAATACTTAGCATTTATCTGAAATCGCAAACCGTTCTGTATGCTGCTCTGAACCTTGACAGTAAATACAGGTTCTGTGGTCGATACCCGACGTTCATCAAACTTTTAAATGAGTTTGGCCTAGAAGAAACCTCGAACTTGACAGTTCAACGTAATTAGCTAGAAACATATAAGTATATTATTTATGCGAATGTTTGTGTGGATGTTCTTAATGTTTGAATGTTTTGTTGGTTACTCAATTACGCAATAATAACTGAACCAGTTTGGGTGAAACTTAGTACAGATATAGTCTGTGATCTGGTTCAAATAGGATACTTTTTATATAGGTACTACGTGTGTGTAGCCGAGGGCATATGCTAGTTTACGATAATGTTTTAATTTATAATTCCACGCGGGCTGAGTTCTTGCGGCCGGCGCCGGCGGCGGGCCAATAGTTTAACTTCGCTCCTTTCTTTTATATTCACGACAATGGGAATCTTAGGGTAAGATTCAGAGAGGAATCTAAGCTAAAAGACACGCTAAGTTCACTCTTTTGTTATGTAAAATCGCACTGATTCTTGGTGCAATTGGTGGACTTAGCGGTCTAGGGGTTGTGGCCCCGCCTTTCGTTCCTAAGGTCGTGGGCTCGAATCCAGTCGCGCTCCAATAGATTTTTCGGATCGTAAAATGTATTTACGCTATATGCGAGTTCATGTGAGAACTGGTTTACAAAACGGTGAGAAAACCGGCATGTCGAAGAACCTAGTGCACGACAGGAGCCTCTAAGATGCTCCTTAATTCTTTCACCACACTGTTTCAAAATAACTAGTGTCACGATAAAAAGAAGGCTGATGCTTGCCCTGGTGGTATGACTCTGGTGGTAGCACTCTACAGCAAGTGTCCGTGTTGGTGGGTATCAGCCAACAGAGTGCCAGATATTCTGCTTTCATGCAGTGGTGTGCAAGCATTAATGTGTTCACGTTCGAAGGGCATTGACACAAGTGAAATTACTCGGTGAATAGACAAAATAACTGTCTCAGGGTCGGCAACGAGCGTGTTTGTTACCTCTGTTATTGCAAACGCGGAACCACTTACCATCAGGTGGGCCGTATGTCTGTTTGTCAGTTAGGTTGTATAAAAAACGGAAGCGTATGTTTAAGCTTAGTTTTGTCTCTGAATCTTAAGCTTCGTGTAGGATCAAGACTATGTAGTTTTATGTAGTTTATTGTCCAAAAAGTATCATGAAGTAGAGGATATATTTCCTGTGTAAAGGGAAGAAATTTCCAAAATTCAACCTCAAATTCCAGGTTCAAATTCATATTCAAAATATTTTTACGGCGTCTGGTAGATACATTGCGTGACTCAAGAGCTGGCTCCTATCTGGATCATCGTATTAGCATTGCCATTCAACGTGGCATAGCCGCCAGTATCTTGGGAACGGTGCCACCTGGCAGTGATCTGGATCAGTTGATCTATCCATAGATTGTTTTAAACGGTCCTTAGATAGCTCAACTGTTTCACGTGTATTTTATATTATTCTGTACATTTCTGTATTTCTGTGAATAAATATAAATTCTAGGTTGATGGTTTTGATGGTTCCTTTAGAGTCTAAATAAAATACGAAAACATTCTGAGGTTATGTCTGTGTCAGAAGTTACATAAGTGTTATTTATAGAAAATTACATATTTGTTCACAAAAGTTAACATCGTATAAGCAAAGCTGGTAATATATAGGAGGCTGAGAGCTGCTAGAATACATTATACTTGTGTACTTAAACAGTTAATAGACACTTGTGATACTTTATAACATCCAGACGCAAAACTCACAATGTATTTTGTAGCGTGTAGCAGATTTTAATCATAATAATAATGCCGGGCATTTGACACAGCATCATCTGGCCCCAAAGTAAGCAGAGCTTGTGTTATGGGTACCAAGTAACTGATATACTTTATATACTTTTTATGTTATACATACATATAAACACCCAGACCCGTGACAAATACTTGCAGATCATACAAACATTTGTCACGCAGCGGGAATCGAACCCGTAACCTTCTGCGTCTCAGCCGAACCTTAGTCCACTGCGCCCCAGAGGTCGTCAATAAAATAGAAATAGAAATAATTGATTTGCAAAAAATATGGTAGGTAACAGATATTGAGTCATAAAGTAAGTTCATATATTTCACCAAAGAACATTGGCATGCAGATATTAATGTTTTCAAAAACATGAAATTAAACTATTTAGTGTTCTATTATAGCATTAATCAATTATATTCATTAGTTTCCAAGAAATTCTTTAACAGTGTAAAAAGTTTTGTCTAAATGCCACAATATATTTTTACAAAAAAGCCTTATTGGCAAGTTCTTTATTTCGTCAGGAATTTTATTAAATATTTGTCCACACATGGCAAAAGAACTTTTTTTATATAAGGCAGTTGATTTCCATATATTCTTTTAAATTATTGACGTCTACATCATTTATTTACAGAAATAATTACAGAAATATACAGAATAATATACAATAATATAAAAAAATACACGTTTAAAACGATCTATAGATCAACTGATCCAGATCATACAGAGGGCAGCGTTCCCAAGACACTGGCGGCATTGCCATAGCAGTATCAGCTAGTTAACAAACCTTGAGTACGTAACGTAAGGTATATGGAAACATGTTTTGATATTAACTATAATTTATCGGAAATCCTAGTTTTTGTAAATCAAATCTTAATTTGATTTATCGCGCACTCCATAACCGGATTGACATATAACTTCCCCGTATAAAAGCTGTTAGATTATAAGGTTATAGGTATCTGTTAACAAATCTACGGCAGGTTATGTAAGATATAGTGTTTTTGCAGAAGACTCATTGTAGTGTAGGTAAAAAATTCGATACGTCATTATTAGGGTTCTGTCCTGAAAGAAAAAAAATGGTTGTCTGTAAAGTCGGTTTACGGACGGTAATTTTACGTGATAACGTCATAACAAACCATTGATGAAAAATTGTATACTTTTAACCTATTAAGATGCGTCACAAGCCACGTGCCTCTCTATCGCTTGTTCCGAGCTCATGTTTGCGCGCTCGGCTCAGGCGAAACGTGACAATTTTTCGTGCGTGCAGCCGTTCATCGATTTATAAGACGTTATCACGTCAAAAAGGAACCATAACGGGATTATTCGTTCTCTGTCTGTCTGTATGTCTGTATATTAAGATAATTTTTTCAAAAACGCGTGGAGGTTTTCAAATAAAATTAATGTCAAATACAAGTCGTAGAACCTATAAAGTCCGACCTGTGCCAAGTGCCGAAAGTAGGCTTCTGCGCACTTTAATCCTTGCAACACACTTGTTCGAAATAACGACATGAGAAGAAGAAGAATATCAAATAATAAGGTCTTTGGATCTGTAAAAAATAAACAAGTTTCTAAAATCAACTCATTTAAAAACCCGATAATTTATGGCGCATATTTCGACACTCGTCAGTAAATCAAAACCTATTGGGCATTTCTAATGAATTAAGGACTCACAGCAGAATGGAAACAATCGGAAAACCTTTAATTTGTACTTATATCAAATAGCAACATTTTTTTGTATCTTTTTGCTAAAGTAATGTTCGGTGCTTTCTACTCGTACTTAGATAAATCTTTATTGACTACCACACGGAATATTAGAATAACAATAACTTTACTTTTTTAAGGCAATACAATGGACGGCCTTATCGCTAATAGCGATCTCTACCAGGCAACCGGTAGATGGACTGGACTATAAATAAACAGAGAAAGGGGCATGTAGGTGTGGTGTATTTATATAATTACATACTTTTATATGTTTAAACTAAACAAATACTGATATAAATATACACATACATATGTACTCAATAGATAGAATAAAGATAAACCGTCTAAAAAATCAACAATACAGAAATAACTAAGTAAAGCAGCACGACAAATAATGTTTCTTGACCATGTTTTTGAAGATTGGAAGAGTCTTGCCAGACGAGTTTCGTGCCGGATGTTTCTTTTAGTAGGAACCGGTACCTAAATTCACTAGCATGTAAGAAGACGATTCAAAGTGCTCCTTTTGATTTATTTAATAATGACTGACTCTGACTATGACGGTACAGTAGCCCTGATTGGTAACGGATGGTAAACGAGCCATGTTGGTGAAATACTTGGTACCTATACGGTACCAAGTATTTCGCGACTTCCGCTCTTGACCGATTCATATTTAATGATACGTGCAAAATCAAGGTCATGCAATGTTTTTTTAATCTACCTGTTTACCCATTGACGTAAGTACCTAGGTAATTTAATAGTTACAAACCTGCTTTGTATATACAAAAACAAACCTACTACAAAAACAAGCAAGCTGCAAGAAATCAGCACCTATTGATTTCTTATGTATCTCAATGACGCACCTATTTATCTAAGTATTTAAGTAAGTAATCATTACTAATATAATATTACGTACAGTAGAATTATATATCTCCTAAACGGCTGGACCGATTTGAATCAATGTTTTTGTATGCGTTTGGATGGCACCCTGGATGGTTTAGATTCACAAATCAGCCCGGCAGATGGCGCTGCAGTTGGTACAATTAGATATATTTTTTTCTTTTTAAAACGTGCGGACGAAGTCGCGAACGGGACAGCTATTATATTATAAAAAAAAAAAAAAATTTGTTTATTCAGAACAAAGTACACAAGTGAACATAAATTACAAGTAAAACGATGAAACTACAAAAGTTATAAACTGTGAAGCAGTCTCAACGCCCACCTCCAGGTCTGATGAGTAGGTTCTGTATAAAAAAACTAATAAAAATAAAAATAAAAGAAACAATTATAACACTAAACGAAAGTCTAATGAATGACTGAGGAGGAGATGATAAGTGTGAGTGTGTGGGGATGTAAGTTAAAAGTGTGTAGTGTGGGAGTGTGTGTGAGTGTGTGTGTGTGTGTGTTTGTGTGTGTGTGTTTAATATGTACCTAAGGATGTGTGGCTTATGTAACATGTCTTTGTCTTTAGCATTTATGAGAAAGGAAGGAGGAGATCTTCTGTTTGTTCATATGAAAGAGCTAAGAGCCAATTTAAACATTTCATTTTACATTTGTGTTGAGGGAGCGGGTATATACCTATAGCCTTGTTAACCTTATTATACAGTGGAGAGCTTAGATAACAGAAGTGGCGGTAGTTGTTCTTCGTGGTAGAATTTTGCACACTATGTCTGAGCGACGTTTGTTTTCAAGGAGTTTAGGGTCACAAAACAAGTGCCGGTGCTGACGTAAAACAGTAGCTAAGACAAATAGTTTCCTAACTGAAAGAACTTCGCATTGATGTAAAAGAAGTTTGGTGGGGAATTTCCTTGGTCTAGAGGACATCACTTTAAGGACAGCCCGCTGCGCCCGCTCCACTCTAAGCATCTGAGTTTTGATGCAACCACCCCATGCAGTGATGCAGTAGTTTAAGATGGATTGTGCGAGAGCAAAATAAACAACTTTCATACACTGAGAACCAGCAACACTTCTTAAGTTCTTAAAGACGAACATGAGTGTGCGTACCCTAGCTATAGTATTCTCGATGTGAGGGGTCCAGGAGAGGAAACTATCAACGTTGACGCCAAGATACTTTGTCGAAGTGACGTGTTGAAGGGTTTGGCAGGAGCAAAAGTAGTTAACTGCGACTGGACAAGTGTGTGCGCGAAGGGCAAAGGAGAGTGGTTGGGTTCGTTTAGTGGGAGAGAAGGTAATAAAATTAGATTTCTTGCCATTGAGGGTAAGAAGGTTGGTTGAAAGCCAGTTTAGGACGTCTCTTAAGGCCGCTTCAGCAAGCAGTTGTACCTCTTCCCAACTTTGTCCGCTAACAAGCAGTGCAGTGTCATCTGCGTAAGTGATTATTTGTCAATTAGGAAGAGATAGTTTACACAGTTCGTTGATGTATACGAGGAATAGAGAAGGACCGAGAACACTTCCTTGAGGAACGGCAAAATGAATCAGTTCCACATTGCTAAAGACGCCACATACGACGACCTCTTGTGAGCGATCGGTTAGGTAGCTTTTGAAAAGGTCGTTGACAGTGCCTCTAATTCCAATGCGCTCTAGCTTATCCAGTAGCAACGGAACTGAAACGGTGTCGAATGCCTTGGAAAGGTCTAGGAAAACACCAACTGTTTTGAGCTTCCTGTCAAAAATTTATACAATAGTAGATGTTAATTCAACTACCGCATCCTCGGTGGATCTGGATTTACGGAAGCCAAACTGGCTATCAGAAAAAATATGGTTCTCATTTAAGAAATTAAGTAGTCTTCGATAAATATTTTTTTCAAAAATTTTTGACAAGACACTCAGAACTGAAATTGGCCGGAAATTATTAATATTTTGCTTGTCGCCGCCTTTATGTATAGGATGGACAAGAGCCTTTTTGAAAGCAGAAGGAAAAGTGCCAGTAAATAGACAGAGATTAAATATGTGATCTAAAATAGGGATTAAAGTATTTCTTGCACCTTTGATGACTAAGGTGGGGATGCCATCCCAGCCCACAGCACACTTGTCTTTCAGGTTTAGAATTATATTTTCAATTTCTATTGGATCAGTAGGAAGGAGTGCTATGGAATGAAAAGGTGATGTGTTGGGAAGCACTTCGATAGGGAGGGTACTAGATAAAATGGGTGGAGTGTTGATTTGGGATGCTAAATTCTTTCCGACATTGGCAAAAAACTTGTTCACTATGTTTACAGAAGCTTTGGCAGAGACAGCAATATTCAATAGTTCTTCGGAAGATGAACGGTTACGATCAAGATTGGCAATTTGTTTGACAAGTTTCCAGGTAGATTTTGGACTATTCCTGGCCCTCAGAAGCTCATTTCGTTCGTGTTCACGCTTTATTTTCTTTAACAGGTTATTACAGAAATTGCGGTAACGAGTGAAAGTGATTTTTAGAATTTCGTTATGAATATTCTCTTTATATTTTCTGTAAAGCTATCTCTGTGACGAATGCACTTTAGAAGGCCAGGGGTAATCCAAGGTTTAATCACACGTTTTTTGCTAGGAAAAGTCAAAATTTGCGAATGTTTTTTTACAATTTTAGACAAAGTTTCAACTAGAGTTTGAGCGTTACAGTTTTGGGTTATCTGATAAGAGGATATGAGAAGTAAGTAAGTAATCCCGGACATTTCCAACAGCATCATCTGGCCCCAAAGTAAGCAGAGCTTGTGTTATGGGTACCACATGACTGATATACTACTTATATACTTTTTTTTTGTAAATACATACATATTATACATAGAAACACCCAGACCCGAAACAAATACTTGCACATCATACAAACATTTGTCCCGCGGCGGGAATCGAACCCGCAACCTTCTGCGTCTCGGCCGGAACTTAGCCCACTGCGCCACAGAGGTCGTCAAAATTCAATTGAGAAAATTCAGTACCTTCAATTTCTTTAATAATTGCAGGAATATCTGTTTTTATGTTAGATTTTGTTGGTTTAGATTTAGTTGTCATGTTAATGGAACAAAGAGATGGAGCGTGGTCGGTTATCATAGTGTTTAGGATTAAAGATTTCGCTGATAAGTTTTCAGAAATAAAAATTGGCTTAGGAGGCCCTGCAAGTCTTAGTTTCTCAGTGGTCAGTCGGTTTTTCTCCCTGTTACATTTCTTGTAGTTGGTGACAAACCTCTCCTTCAGCAGTACACTGGCAAAGTCAACAATAATTGTTTTGTTCGCCGGGTCTTTAGTTTTTATCCTGAAGACATCTTTGACCTCGGACGCTTGCATCGGTACGTTTAACACCTGACCAATTTGGATGACATTACTTACAAGAGCAGATTTAGTCTCAGACTGGGATGAGGGAATGTTTCTTATTTCTAGGCAAGTAGACCTTGCACAGCGTTCGAAATTTTCTACTTTCGTTTCTAGAGCAGTAATGTACTCTAAGTTTGCAGTCCTATCTGTCTCGAGCTTGTTGACTTGAGTCTGCAACGACTCGTTCTTTTGAACAAAAAAATCCACTGCTATGCGAAATTCCTCCACCACAGCAAACAGCTTCTCATACTTAGAATTTTGCTGCTCCTGAAAGTCTACCATAATTTTTTTGATGTCACTCATAAATGTTACGAGAGTCGCATCATCCGCTTCATCGCGTTTGCGTTTAAAATTTCTGAACGCATGAGTAGGCGTAGTGCCTTTGGGAGTTCCAAATTCGGGATTTATTTCTGCAGTAAGGCTTGGTTCCGACGTGCTATGCAGTAGTAGCGGTACACTCGCAGTGTGACCTAGACCCGTAGGTGATGTTGTTACGGGTGGAGGTGTACGATTTAATGGCATGTTGGAAGTTAAGTACAATAAAATGTCCCAATTGCAAGCTATATAACAAAACCACAGAGAAATCGCTGTAGCCGTCGCGCGTAGCGAATACGTAGCTGTCTAGAATGACGTAATAGACACGTAGACCCACGTAGCACACGACGCTTCAAGCGCACGATAATTTCGCCGCGGCTGCTCACTCAATCCCTGGTGTGGCGTGCGATGATCGCGGCTGTGATGCCGACGGTCGTCGGATCGAATCCGTGGAAACGCAAAAAGTTGAGAACGACTCACGGATCGAGAGATCTCCACAGCGTCAAGGGGCGAAGCACCAGCAGAGCACCAGCAAAGGAACCGAAGACTCCGCGCCGAAGCCCCAACATTATATTATCATTACATAGTGTAAAACAAAGTCGCTTCCCGCTGTCTGTCTGTAACTATGTATGCTTAGATCTTTAAAACTACGCAACGGATTTTGATGCGGTTATTTTTAATAGGAAGGAAGGAAGGATTCAAGAGGAAGGTTTATATAATAATAATAATAATAATAATATCGTTTATTTCAGGCAACACTAGTTTAGTACATGATGTTAAATACTTACAAACTACGGCCCATATATAATATTTACCTTTAGTAAG
Source organism: Lampropteryx suffumata (assembly GCA_948098915.1). Taxonomy (NCBI): domain Eukaryota; kingdom Metazoa; phylum Arthropoda; class Insecta; order Lepidoptera; family Geometridae; genus Lampropteryx; species Lampropteryx suffumata. Next base: position 16,327,353 of record OX402566.1, on the reverse strand, counting down.
TTTATAAGTCTAACATACATAAGTAATATTATAAAATACTAATTACTAGCACGTAGAGTCTGCGACGTGTGACACGCGATATGTGCTGTTATCGGCAGTCGTGCGCGAAAACGCCGGAACAACACTTTCTTCGGCCAGAATTCTGCCTTTATGAAGGTCGAAAGGTTCTCAGTTGAAACACGCACCACAAAAGATTTAAAATCTTTATGACGCGACTCCAACTGCTCGACCCTCACCGAAGTGTTGGTCTTTATCTTCACATATTCCACGATCTCCTCCATTTTTGTGGTAAAGTGAAGCCTCGACACGAGGTAATTCCGGTTAATTCCGGTCGACGCGACGTCACGCTGCGCTGGTTACGGCTGCTGGGCTTTTTTCTCCTAAGCACTACTTCAGTGAACCCTTCAGCATCACACGGCTTCTTTACATCTATAATACATAATATAGTAGAGAAACACTGATAATTTTAGAGGTTAGCGTATATGGGTTCAACGTATTAGAGCTACTGAGCTACAGCAACGCGTGGCCGGGTCAGCTAGTTATATTAGGTTGGGGAAAAAGTCTTTTCGCATTATAGTATCTATGAACTTGTAATAAAATCTCTTTGGCTATACTATTTGTATCTGGCTGGTTTTGGTATTATTAAAAGTTTAAATATTAAAGAACATAATTCCAAATTAAAATTAGGAAAATGTGTGATTTTTATTTGTTTTTCGTTCTGTCAAGATGAGTGAATCTAATGAAGAAATTCAATACATTATAAAATTTTACTACAAAAAAGGTAAAAATGCAACGCTGTTTATGGACCTAGTGCAGTGTCTGTGAGAGTAGCACAAATTTGGTTTAAGCGTTTTCAATCCGGAAATTTTGATGTCAAAGATGCACGTCGCTCTGATCGCCCTATTGCGGATAAAATGGATGCCATTTTTGAAAAAGTGAAGCAAGATCGGCATATCAGTAATTACGACGTAGCTGAAGACCTGGGAATTGACCACAAAACAGTTTTGGCGCATTTGAAAAAACTGGGTACACAAAAAAACTCGATATTTGGGTACCTCACGAGCTCACTGAAAGAAACCTAATGAACTGTGTACTCATTTGTGATTCTTTATTACGACCTAATGAAACCGAACCATTTTTGAAGAAGCTGATAACTGGGCATGAAAAGTGGATCACGTACGACAAGAACGTGCGAAAAAAGTCGTGGTCAAAAGCCGGTCAGGCTTCACAGACTGTGGCAAAACCCGGGTTAACTCGCAACAAGGTGATGCTGTGTGTGTGGTGGGATTGGAAGGGCATTATTCATTATGAGCTGTTACCACCAGGCAGGACCATCGATTCTGAACTCTACTGCGAACAACTGATGAGATTAAAGCAAGAAGTTGAGAGAAAGCGGCCGGAATTAATCAACAGAAGGGGTGTGGTTTTTTATCATGGTAACGCTAGATCTCACACATCTTTAGCCACTCAGAAAAAATTAAGAGAGTTTGGCTGGGAGGGGTTAATGCATCCGCCGTATAGTCCTGACCTTGCACCTTCAGATTTCCACCTGTTTCTGTCTCTTCAGAATTCTTTAGGCAGTGTCAGGTTAACATCACGAGAGGACTGCCAAAACCACTTGTCGCGGTATTTTGATCAGAAGTCCCAAAATTTCATGTTCCTACCTACAAGATGACAAAAAGTTATCGAACAAAATGGTACCTACATACTTTAGTTAAATGTAAATAAACTTTAAAAAATGTTTTGAATTTTCTTAAAAAATGCGAAGAAACTTTTACCCCAACCTATTATTATAAATCCGAAAGTAAGACCTGTCTCACTTTCGCTAAAACTACTGAACTGATTTAAATTTGGATTTTGAATGAAATTTGGTACACAGATAGTCTAAAGTCTGAGAAAGGACATAGGCTACTTTTTAAATGGAAAAAAGTGTTGTAAATGGTTGAAAAGGGGGATGAAAGATTGTATGAAAGTATTGTCATATTCAGAACTAGAAGAATAAAATTTTAGGCTGTTGATTCCTACTAATTTTATAAATGTGAAAGTAACTCTGTCTGCCTGTCTGTTACGTTTTCACGTCTAAACCGCTGAACCGATTTTGATGAATTTTGGTATAGAGATAGATGGGACCTTGGAGAAGGACATAGGCTACTTTTTATGTAGGTACCATGCGTGCGAAACCGCGGGCAGCAGCTAGTAAGTGGATAAATAGTAAGTATCTGGGTAGCCTAAGTATATGTAAATTACTCGCTCACAGGATGCTGTATAGTTGAGGAGGCAGGAGTATACCTGGAACAGTTTCTGGATGAGAGCACTGGCTGTTTAGTGGTAGAGGCCCTGCCTTCCGACCTCAAGCTCGTGGGTTTGAATCTGGTTTTGCACCTATGGTTTTCTGTTCGAATAATATAAGTGCCTCATCCATGGTGCTCTATGTCTCCCTGTGTTTTGAAGTCATTGGGACCTTTACCCCGAAGGGGTCCACATCTCACTCATACTATAATATGAAAAAAAACTACTAAACAATTGAAATGTATTTATCGAAAAGATGTGGATATAATAAATAAGTTGATATATATATATATATATATATATATCTACTATATATTTGTCAAATACCACTCACGCATGGTATGCAGCTTCCTCTAGGGCCGTAGGTGCTCGCTAAGAAAGGTTTTCAAAAAATTCACTCGGGATCAAACTGCGAAAACCGCGATTAGTTGTTATTTTAACAAATAGCTAGTAAATAATATAAGTGCACTGTACCAGTACTCTAAAACGCTGAAGGAATCATCGTAAGGACTCCGGCATGTCGTTGAAACTTAAAAGTTCGAAGACGTGCCAAGTGCACGAAAGGAGCCCCTAAGGAGCACTTTCATCCTTTTACCACACTGGTTTGAAATAAATAGTGACATGATAAGTTTCTGGATGGAGTTGGCTTGTAGCACCTATACTATGCTCTCAGCTTAGTCGCCCGTATCCATAGGAAAGACGGCGAATAATTACGGAGTTTAATAAACTACAGGTTTCCTGACGATGTTTTCCCCCACCGAACATTTTTTGAAAGGAAAATTCACAACCGGGTGCGAAAGAATAATAATAATAATAATCATCCCGGATATTTCACACAGCATCATCTGGCCCTAAAGTAAGCAGAGCTTGTGTTATTGGTACCACATGATACTGATACTTATATACTTTTTTTTGTAAATACATACATATTATACATAAACAAACACCAAAAAGAAACACCCAGACCCGAGACAAATACTTGCAGATCATACAAACATTTGTCCAGCTGCGGGAATCGAAATCCCAACCTTCTGCGTCTCAGCCGGGACTTAACCCACTGCGTCACAAGGTCACAGAATGAAAAAAAGAAAAAAATCTTCATTCAATAAAATCACAGGGACCATTTTGATTCGTCTTCTTATATACCTACTAGGTGAATCTAAGTGCCGGTTTCTGCTATCCCCAGCAGTCCAGCATCCGGCAAAGAATCTCGTCTTGTTAATGCTTTTTTGTATTATCCTTGATCATTTTGTTACGGATGCCGAGTCGAGGTTGAGCAGATATCTCTCAAGCTTTTTATCGTCTCAATGATCTGATATTTTAATGAGACCTATTTTTTGCTTAACTACCTTTTTCAATTTGCCAATTCACAAATCTAGTAGTAATCTAGTTCGTCTATTTAAACCCACAACTTTAAGATCCGAGGGCAGGCTACCACTACACCATCAATGCTCTAGCTAGATAATTTGATATTCGGTACGCACATAACTATTACATACATAGGAACCTACTTATTTTAATATTTATATTAATTACTTGATCAGTTTCACCTACCCCAAACTACCCCTAATCCCTATATATATACCCCTAAAATTTTTCAAATTAAATTTGTAGAATATCCTTCTCGTAAGATTCAATCAAAACTCGTCAGCTTTGAAATCTCAACGACATCTAGTTAACTAAAAACCCTTTTATAACCTCAAAGAGCAAGTACATAAGTACTTGTCTCGGTTGGAACCCGATCCTGTTTATGTAAGCCTTCTTTATGTCGCCACAGAGTACACAACACTTCGTAGAAACCTGGAGCTCTGATCTTTCGGACTGACAGCGGATGTGGTAAAGAGATGCTGCGCGCGTCCCTACATTATGCGTAGGCTCGCAGGATTTTGCAGTTCAAAATGTTAAAAGTTGAGGACTGACAAAAAATACTTATAAGTATAGGTGTGAACGTGTGAACGTTTAGTAAGTAGTTTTAAAATAATATGTCAAAGTCCAAAGTCAATAGATATTTTATTCAATACAATCACAAGGATCAATTAAAGCGTCTTAAATACTAGGTGCCAATTCTTCCTAACCCAAGCCCGAGAAAAACTAGCAAGAAACTCTTCCTGGCGTTTTTTTGCATGATCCATTTCACAACCTCCAAGGCTGTCTTGGTATAAACTCCCTGGAAACTAGACGAGCTAATGATCAAATTGATCTTCATTACGAGCTGGCTTGATTTTATATTCCAGATAATTATTGCCGGGTTCGGAAACATAAATTATTCGCGGTTACCTCTTGTCGCACCGTTTCGCGCGCTGCTTCGCCCATACCGCGCACTCTCTCGGCGCTTAACGATCTCTTGACAACCAACACTGACTAAGATTTGTTTGCGGACGGATGGATAAAGGTCCTTAGGACCTGTCTATTCAGCGAAATAAATCCGTAATTATTGTAGTTAGTTAATTAATTATTGTTGTTTAAATTCTGTATGCTATGTTTAAATTTTTCTAGAATTAAGTGACTAATTAATTATTATCGTGCTTGTATTTTTATTGTATATGTATTGTTTGACTTTGTTGCTTTTTAATGTTTAGTTTTAACTAGAGTAAATGGTGTATGTACCGTTCTAGTTCTATAAATAAATAAATAAAAAACTACCTTAACTACGAAAAACTAATACATGAGAGTTTATACATGTAGAATAGAATAGAATAATGGTTTATTTGACACACAACACGAAAAAGGTTACAGACATAGAGAAACAAATAGGTAGATGATTAGAGTAGGTAGGCCAAATTACATATGATAAGGGATTAAATTTTTCGCATGTGTCAAACAGGTCTAGTCTCAGCTTTAATGCCACTCCTATTGGAGACAACGCTGGTTTTCAGACTGGGCATTTCAAATCTGTCAGTTAACTGTCTGAAAGCAGAGCAACATGAGAACATGCATTCTTATCAATAATATAGTCATTAATATTATAATACACTTTCCTCATAAGACGACCCTAATAAACTGGATGTTAAAATTAATTATTGTTTCAAACACAGATTAGGCGCGGCAGCCGGCTGCCGCACGGGGAATAATGGTTACTTATGTCACTCCTTATTGTTTTGATTTGAAAAAAAAAGTACCAAAAAGAAACTTAAGAGACTATTAAGAACTATAAGGCGGCTATAATAAGGGTAAATTTTATAATCACACATTCGGTAATGAGTTCATTCATCATTAATCTTTCTTCGTTGACATTAGAATGACAGACAGAGGATAGGACAGACCGTACATGAGCGCCACGTTATGTGTTTACACGAGTAAGAGGGTTTGTGTTTAACTCAATTATTTACCCACTAAATTCATGCGCTCAAAGACAATACATTTTGATAAACAGGTTTTATACACATTATTTTATTGATGAGGGCACCGACACCGTTTCTTTACGCACTGGTGCATCCATCGACAAAAAAATACGTGAATAAAACACGTGTTTATCAAAATGTTTAAGGATGAACTTAAAATACATATGATATTATTTTCCTAACTGCGTGGCACCTCTTTTCGTGGCTCTGTGGTCACGGATAACAATTGGCTTGTGGGCGTCCTATCCGTTGAATAACAGCGGCGTAAAAAACATAAATAAATTCAGAGAACGGTTACTTTGTTGCCAAGTGATTTGGGGAAGATTCTGGAATCACAATGAAGGAATAATATTTTATCCTTTTTAGGGAATTTGAGTAAAGTTTTCTTACGCTATTAATGCTATTATTATGTAAGAAAACTGTACCTTAAATATTCTAATATTTAGACCTGGCCATCTGGCCACCATAATACATGCATTGCATTACTTGGGGGCTAGATAATGTTGTGTGCATTGTCCACCAATGTTTATTTACTTATTTTATTTATGTAAAAAGAAAACTAATATTATAAAGAGCAAAGATTATATTTGTTTGTAATGGATAAACTCCTAAACGAAATATCTAATTCAAACAAATATATCACAAAAAGAATGCAACATTATCAATAACATTTTATTTACAAAACATTGAAGATGCTAACGAAAATTTCAACAATCATTTTAAAACTATTCACGATACATTAATTATTGGACTACACATTTATAGTACTCATCATAACCTTCAATAAGTCCACGAGACTATATATGTCTAACTATCATAGTACGTCACAAGGCTGCTTTGAAGCAGTAATTCGTATAAAATCTGCGTCTCTGATCTCCAGGTCGAGGAACAGTCAGAACAGCATCCTAAAAACCATAGCTGATAAGTACTCTTCTCTGCTGCAAGCCTCGTACATAGAGTGATCCCAGTAGTGTACATTCATTATGGTGCTCTCTCTGGGTATGAGGTCGGTTTCTAAGTTTTGATTCATACTAACATTATTTTTATAGTTTTGATTTTATTTGGTAGAACTAAAATAACATTTCAAACTGTTGTGCAAAACGGGGGTGGATCGCTAGTTTAGAATGAAACTCCGACCAAGAACTAAGTATACATTTTCTAATAGTTCTTGAAATACTGCTAAAAAACTATGATTTTTTCTTCATCTTAGTTTGAATTTGGTAACAGTGATGTGGTTCCCATAACACAAGCTCTGCTTACTTTAGGGTTACTTGATGCTGTGTGAAATAAAATAATTAATAATTATTTAATAATTTTATTTTGTTCTACAATACTGACTCTAGCGAATTAATCCGCGCTATCCCGAGCTGTATTCTGAAGTACATAATTATGCAGTTTCCAACGCGATGTTTTACGCTATTGCGTACGCCTACGTCCATATTCTACAGAATTGCACAATTCAATTATTTTTTTGTATTCAATTCAGATTATTTACACCTTATTTTATCATTAAAGATACCATCTAATGCGTAAAAATAAGAACACAGAACAGGCTCATGAAAGGTGAGTTTTGCGTCAAATTTTATGCAATAATATTTGCCGTGAATAATCCGCAGTGCGCGCTTGGTCTAATGTTTTACTAATACCGCAAATATGAAGACGGATGTCATTCAAGATTTGACTTTGAATTAGAACATTATCTGATCTCATTTCTGATCTCATTCAATGTCAGACCCTATTGAAGGTTAGATACCTACTTATAAACAACATATTTGTTATTATTTAGTTATTTGAGTGACCTTTGATATACAAGTAGTCTATCAGTCATCTTGTTACTATCAGTTGACTGGTCTGTCAGATAATTGATTCAGGCGGAATTTACGGAAATCCATTACAATACAAATACAAATAATCCAAAACATTAAACATATAGATCAATATTTAGAACTATTCCGCTAATCTATTCATCAAAAAGAAAATCGACACGTGTTTCGCCTCTCCACGACTTGTTGTCGAGCGCTGAATTGAAACATTTCAAACAAGTCTGCAAAGCATAGTCTTGGTATTTTTTCGTTACAGTGCGGAGAGAGTTATTAGTGCGGAGAGAGTAGATTTTTCCTGAGGAGGCCTCGTGGAGGCGAACACGTGTCGAATTTCTTTTGAGGAATAGATTGGCAGAATAGTACTAAATATTTGTCTTTTTGTTTAATGTTTTGTTCTGTCAGTTGATTGGGGGTTCGATTACCTCCCAGGCTTAACATTTGTGATGAACTTAAGTGTTTGTACTGTGTCTGGGTGTTATAAAGTACCAGTCATCTGGTCACAATAATACAAGCTATACTTAGTTTGGGGCTAGATGATGTTGTGTGCGTTATTTACCAATATTTATTACTTATTTATTTATTTATTGAATAAGATATATTCAATTCAATAAAATCTTTATTCAATAAAATCACAAGGTCCACTTTGAATAGTCTTTATACATGCTAGTGAATCTAGGTGCAGGTTCCTCCTAAGCCCAGTTTAAGAAGAAACTCGGCAAAGACCCGGCATGAAACTCGTTTGGTCTTAACATTTTTTGTATGATCCTTAATAAAAAACATTAAACAGATGGACAAATATTTAGTACAATTCCGCCAATCTATTCCTAAAGAGTTACCTCCAAAAGAAATTCGACACGTGTTTCGCTCCTCCACGAGGCATCCTCAGAGGCATTTTCGGAATTGTACTAAATATTTGTCCATCTGTTTAATGTTTTGTAATGGATTTCTGCAAAGTCACGCCTGATCTGATCCTTGATAATTTTTATACGGATGCCGAGTCGAGTTGGAGCAGATCCTTCTCAAGATTTTTAGTCATCTAAATAATCAGATATTTTATAATATGCTTTAATAGACAGTTTCTGTTTAATTACGTTTTTAAATTTGCCAATAGACAAATCGAACATATTGATTTATATATTGTTATCTAATTCCTCATTCCTATCTATTTTCAAACTCATCTGATAAGTCTGGTATTGCATCATAACTCTTCGTATTGACATGTTGCTGAGACATAAAAAGTGCACGTTTGAACCCGCAAAATATTTTCATAATTGGCAAATATTTGTTCATCATTGGACAGAACTGATAGCGGATCTAAGATAACGTGAAATTAGTCTCGAATTAGTCTCATTCACTCTTTGTTTAGTGTGTTTACTGTCTTTTACATAAACTTTCTGAGAGTCTCTGTTTTCGTAGATTGGTTATCAGGTGGTTTACTGAACCATTGGGATTCTTAGTTGATCCTACGGCACCGGCGTTGCGATGAGACCGCCCATTGTACATCATTTTTCATAAGTAAATTTAGTTACCTATCATATTGTAAAATTTACTTTTAAGGTGTACAATAAATACTTTTCATTCATTAATTCATTGTACCCATATTCGTAGTATCCTCGAGTACCTACTGTTCTCAGGTGTGGAATCCACAGTATGATATTTATATAGAAATAATCGAGTCTACCCAACGTCGGTTTTAAGGATTTGTACAGTATGAGTGTAAGTGCCAACATGTTGCCACTATCGGAGAGACGTAACATATCTAATATTGCCTTTGTTAGTAATAAAAAGAGCGCAAAGTAAAATTGACTTTCCACAACTCCTTGAAAATTTAAAATAAAAAATCCCAAGCTGACCATTTAGACTTCCATGTCCCTTAGCAGGTTAGTTTTATTCAGGTCGACTAATTATAGTAAAAGTAATTTGTTATTTTCTGGGAATTACCCAACTCTGGTGCAAGGATAGCCTGCCTGCCTACTGCCTACGTTGCCTACTGATGCAACGATAGGCATATTGATAGCTTATAATATGCCTATGTAACTATTTATTTATATATCGATAACCGAGTAAAAATATCGTAGGAATCGTCAGGTTTCGATTATTCTATTGCAATAATACTGATTATTGTAAGTATTATTGCATTCTACGCTGAAGGCTCGTCCTTTACCTCTGTGTGTTTCGACGTATAACATGTAGGTATTTACAAAAAAGTATATAAGTAGTATATCAGTCATGTGTTACTCATAACACAAGCTCTGCTTACTTTGGGACCAGATGATGCTGTGTGAAATGTCCGGCAATATTATTATTATTATTATTACCCTGCAGCTCTCTAAACAAAGGCGCCATCGCGCCATATCTACGTGCCATACTTGAAATATTTCACGTTGGCGCAGCTCATGTTTGAAGCAGTTGACTCACTCTGTACATATGTAGACTGAGATGTTTCTTTATAAGTAATTTATAGAACCTTTACTCGCATTGATTTCAGTGATTCTTCACTTTGTGTTTGTGTTTCATGCTCATGATAGTAGGTAAGTATTTGTTATTTTAGGACGGCATTAACATTCGCGATACAGTTTATATAATACCCACGTAATGTTATCGTTCTTCCATGTTTTTGTATATAATTATTTATGTATTTTTTTGCCGGCCTTCATAACAGCAACAGATCGTATGTTTGCTCCGATGTTTTTTAGGTATTAACATGGTTCAAAGTGAAGTGAGATTTATAAAGCCCTGAGCTCAATGCAAAAAGATATCGTGAAACGTTTACTTGAACAAAATCTGTCTGACAGTTTTGCTAATATAAACAAAACCACATAATAAAAAAAAAACTATGGACGGCAAATGACCTAAGACAACTCTGCAATCACACTGAGTGCGTGTGCTGTGACTCACCACTGCACCAACACTCGGCACTCGCACCCTCAGGGCTCTCAATATTTATTTATAATTTATCTGCGACTTCAACGTCTATCTCAATCATCAATCATCTCAATAATCTCACTTAGCCAGTACTGGGGGTCAATATTGAAATCAACTTTTAATTATGGAAAGTTTTTTTTTCTTTTTAAATAGTTAATCATCTGGCCCCAAAGTAAATAGAGCTTGTGTTATGAATACCACTTTACATAAATAGTTTTTAGGGTTCCGTACCTCGAAACGAAAAAAACGGAACCCTTATAGGATCACTTTGTTGTCCGTCCGTCTGTCCGTCTGTCTGTCAAGACACTTTTTCTTAGGAACGCGTGGAGTTACCAAGCTGAAACTTATATCAAATACTCAAGTCTACTGTCCCTTAAAGCTGTGAAAAAATCAAACTTCTAAGCCAACGCAATCAAAAGATACAGCCGTTTATGCCGCAAATTTTCGACACTTGCAAGGGAATCAAAATCTACAGGTTACTTCCCGTGAACTCAGAATCTTGAAATTTGGTACAAAGCAACGTCTTATAGCACAAATAAAGGATAAATTGCGATAACGGTACATTTTTAGTTACATCATATAATAAAAATAATTTTAATAATTTTAAACTTACTACGTCTTTTCTCATGAACGCGTAGAGGTATTAAATTGAAATTCATATAAAACACTCAAGTCTATAATACCTTTAAGCTGTAACAAAATCAAACTTCTATGACAACGCAATCAAGAGAAACAGCAATTTAAGTCGCATATATTCAAACTCGCAACTCTCAAGGGAATCAAAACCTACAGGGTACTTCCCGTGAACTCAGAATCTTGAAATTTGGTACAAAGCAACGTCTTAAAGCACAGATAAAGGATAAATTGGGAAAACTGTAATTTTTTTGTTACATCATCCAACTATGACTCGATTGTCGTGATGGGTGAAATTTTACTTATATACCTATAGGTTTGTATGGAACCCTCGGAGCGCGAGTCCGACTTGGCCGGTTTTTTTTTGTAAATACATTCATACATAGACAACTAGACAAATATTAGTCCCGCGGCGGCAATCGAACCCGCAACCTTCTGCGTATCAGCTGGCCCTTGGCCCAAATCTTATGAGGAATGTTTAATTGCATTACGCCTCACACCTTTTTATGAAAGACTAACTTATTCATTATTCATCGAAGCTTATAAGATCTTGAATTACCGCTATAACCTACCATATATACAAGATATCTTCGTCAGAAAAGACTCCAGGCCTACGTGACCATCAATTGAAACTAGTTTTTGGCCTTGCCAACTCACTCGTTATACATCACTTCTTTCGCAATCGATTTGTTCACAATCGGAACATACTACCGGAAGCTAACGCATTCAAAAACAAGCTCGACAACTGGCTACGAAGCAATAAATCAATGCTTATAAAAGTGAACCAAACATAATTTTAACCCGTTGATGAACATCTGATGTCACAAATAATTCCAATATCCGAAAATAGTTAGTACCAAACGTACTGTGTATTCACAGGAGTCATGTTCGCCCTGAAAAAATTAACGTACGTGTGTGCAGCGTGTGAAGATAACCAGCTGTTTCCGTAGCTCTGTGTCGATGTGTTGAAGTGTTAACTGGGGCACCAGTTAACACTTTTTAATAATGCGCTATGAATGGCATGCTTTCTTATTGTTTTTGAAAAACAATATAGTTGGTTGTTTTAGAACCCCATTTCTACTATATATTTTGCTGTTTTGCTAATAAAGGGTTTAATGAGTTCAGTTTATTGGGTTCCTAACCTAGTAACAATAATTAATTACACCACTAAACGCTTTAAATAAATTACTTTTATTAACAAATTTAAAATGATGCCTTCATTTATCTTTATAAGCCTTTGTTTTTTGTAATCGTCGGGACGTGAAAAGATCTGGCTTTCATTTGAGAAGGGTAACCACGTTATCTACCAATTGTAATTAAAAAACACCGTCACAGGCTACTTATAATCTCATACAAATAAAAGCAAATGAACGACGAACAGTTACATTATATTCTTCTTCCCTTTCTTTAGTGACACCTGTCTTGATGTCAGTTTTGTCAAAGTCAAATGTGATTGTTTTGTTATAATATCGTCAACAAGTCACGGTCGATCGTCAGTTGGCTATTCATAACGTCATCGCGGATGACCGTTTAGATTTTTTTTTATATCTTGTCGTATAATCACAATGCAGGATAATTCACATCAAGTTCAATGAATTTAATTAAATTATAAATAAATAAGTATTGGTGGACCCCTAAACTTAGCAAAGCTTCTATTATAGTGACTAGATTGTGACTGATAGAATACTTATTTAATTATTATAATACTTTTCTAACAACCAGACACAGAACAAACACCACATAAATGTTTATCTTGGGACTACCAACTAGCAATTGAGCTGACAGGCCATAATAGCGCGGCTTAAACCGCTCGGATTAATTCTCTAGTGCTTGCAAGGCCTTAAGTGTTTCCATGCATTGAAAAACACGATGTTCTTCGTCCCATTTATAACAGTATAACAGTAACCAAGGCCTTCAGCGAAGTTTAGAAAGTGTATAATACAAATATTCCAGCAATATGACATTTTAATATATTCCAGTATCTTGGGAACGCTGCCCTCTGGCAGTGATCTGGATCAGTTGAGCTATCTATAGATCGTTTTAAACGGTCCTTAGATAGCTCAACTGTTTCACGTGTATTTTATATTATTGTATATTATTTTGTACCTTTCTGTAATTATTTCTGTAAATAAATTTCATTAATAAATGTGTTTTGTTGATACAAATACAGAAGTATATAATATGGCAAGCCTACGGTCTAGGGCGGCCGGCTGGCCGGGGCGGGCGGTTAAGGTAACGTGACAACATTATTATGCTACGTGACGTGACAATGTGGCGCAAAGAAGACAGCGGCTGGCTGATAAATTATATCGGAGATAGAAGCGAGATCATATTATAACTCATACACATTCGGACATACACACATACATCGGATGAACATCTTTTAATAATATTTAGAACTAGATGCACCCCGCGGCATTGCCCGCGTGGTACGATGTCAAAAATACGAGCGAGCCTTACAGTAGTCGCATATGATGTGTAACATCTGTCATATCTTTGTAATTAGCAACATTAACATTATATAATGATTTAGTTTATATAACAGCACACTTTATACACAGCACTATAGGTTAAGCGCATAGATGATGCGTTCCTCTTCTTATTTCCCTTTTCTTTCTAGTCACACACACGCACACACTGATGCGTACCAATTGACAGTACCATCCTCTCGGAAAACGGGTTGCTACCATCTGACGGTTAACACTACCACCGCGCGCGCTCGTAGATCAAATCAAATATCGAGGGCTCATTAGTCAAATCCCCGGCTTCCTGTTACATACGTCCGTCTCTTTTCACGAAATCACTCCCACAGATTGCAAACATTTTTTTTTGGGGGAGTCTTTAAATAGCTCGTTTAATTCGGTGATAACCTCACGTTATTTGTCCATAATACCGTGCGTGCGCGCAATACGTCCGCGCAATAAACCACTATCTACAAGGTTTGAAACATATGTTTTTACCAAGGTGACCTTGGTAGAACGTTTTCTGTCTACACGGTTTTTCTCAATCCCCGAGCGGTCGAATCCGACCGCGCTCCCCCATTTAAATATAGACCTTATTTTAAACGTTTACAGACTACTTTCGTATACAGAAGTTTACTGAGTTACGTTCTTTGATATATTATCTACATTCTGAACAATAAATATTGCGTATCGTGTTGCTCGGCGGCAGTTTAGTGAACCGTGTGTGAGAGAAATAGTGAGTTTTACTGGATTTATCGATAGTAAGGGGTGTTTATTATTACAAAAACTGTTTATTCTGCTCATTATAAGTATTTTTGGATAATAAAATACATAGTAAATACATAGTAATAACTTTTAGATATGGCGCGAAAAGTTCCGAGCGGTAACGGGCTGCCGCGCTCGCCCCATTTGATAATAAACCTAATTTACATGTTTGCAGTCTACTTTTGTATGGAAAAGTTTACTGAGTTACGTTCTTTGATATATTATCTACATTTTGAACAAAAAACATTTCATCATCTGTGTTCGTTTAGTATTTTATGTGTATTCGCGTTTCGCGCCTGGCCTGTGTGAGTTCAGTGACCTTTGATTGTGATTCGACTGTGATTTGATAGTGGATTTACTGGATTTATCGATGGTAAGGGGTGTTTATTATTACAAAAACTATTTATTCTGCTCATAATACGTATTTTTCGATAATCGATTGTAAGAAATGCATAGTAATAACTTCTAGATAAGGCGGGAAAAAGTTCGTTGCCATGCTACTGATTTCGAAGTGATTTATTACTAAACTATTTATTATAAAATATAGTATTTGACTAAACACGTTATTTTTATGCCTGATAGATAGGTAATATATCAATTAGTACATTGTTTTTTACAGAATGATAAAATATGCTTTGGTTGTAAGGTTATTACATATTTTGTATAATGCAGTATTTTTGAGTATTTTTGCCGCCACCTAGTCTAGTCTAGACTCTAGTGCTAGTGCTGCCAAAATTTTGATGAAATTTTGAGTAAGGTGTTTGAAGAGTTAAAACAAACCCCAAACTTCAGTGTGTTTAAAACGCTCGTGCTGAATAGACGTGTGCAGAATGCTTGTAATGCACTATTACAATTTTAAAAGGCTCCTTATTTATCAAAATTTCTAAAGTTTGGAGTTTGTATGGCATTTTTGTGTGCATTTGAAAAAAAAGCATTTTTTTGAGAGGAGTCTGTACTCCTTAGACGTTAAGTCCCAGAGACAGGGTAGGTATCTAAATAACTCGATGAATTCAGTGATAACCTCACGTTCTTTCTCCATAATACCGTGCGTACGCGCAATACGTCCGCGCTCGATGCGTGAAGCGGCGCGACTGTGGTACGCGTGATTTTCAACAAGCAGCTAGACGGTTTGCAACAAGTTCTAAACCACCGCTTCTGTCAGTGGTTTGCTGGGCAAGCCTGTCTACCAAGGGCGTTTAAAGGTTATGCGAAATTTGGTTTGAAACCACTATCTACACGGTTTTTACCAAAACATACGTTTTTACCAAGGTCACCTTGATAGAAACTGTGGTTTCAAACCGTGTAGCGCATGCTTATTGTGATGTGAAGTGAACACACCTACACATTTGAGCCATTTTGACATCGGCGCACGACTGAGACGGACGTGTAAGATTTGTAGGTCATAAAATAATCAAAAAATCGTAAATACTGCACGTGTTATTTCGGTTTGTATCCTAAATATTGTAGTACAAAGTACAAAATTGTACAAAGGTCGGCATTAAATATTAATTATATAACTCAGATTCGGCAATCAATAACTAATTACTTAATAGTAGGTGATTGTATGTTGAGTATATCTAAAGGTATGTTCGAGCGTTCAGTCAAATAAATGTTGTGATTGTATTTTGTTTACAAACGGTCCGTGACGTTAGAGTTCACTTATCCCGAGTGGCACTTTGTCTATGACGTCATTGTAACGACCAACGTCAGGCTGCCCATTGATAATGGCGTCTAGTCAGGTAGCGGACGAAGTTTTAAGGAGGGATTTAATAACTAGGACTATAATTAGGTGCATATATGTATCTAGCAGATGATACATATTAATGGACTTTACGCACAATATCAAATCAAAATGGATATTTTATGCGTGCTATCCGCACATTACTTTCGAGCTTGCTGGATGTAAGGCCTAGCACGCACTAGCAAATTAAACTACACAATTCTGAAGTAAATAATTTTCAAGGTAATGTTTTCGCTTGTACGTGCGGACGTGCGCCTACGTCTGATTCCGTGTTCCACAAAAATACGCGAAAAAATTCGTCGTGACAGGAGAGAAAGATCCCTAACAACAATCCATACAATAAATAAATTAATAATAATGCTGGACAATACACAGCAACATCTATCTATGTACTACTTATGTACTTTTTTAAATTATAAAGTCAAAGTCAAAAGATACTTTATTCAATACAATTACAAGGATCACTTTGAAACGTCTTACATTTAGGTGAATTTAGGTGCCAATTCATCCTAATCTTATAACTACCTTAACTACGAAATACTAATACAAGAGAGTTTATACATTTCAAGTGTGTTGGTTAACTGTCTAAGGGCAGAACGACATGAGGCCATGCATTCTTATCAAAAATATCTTCATTTATATTATTATAAGCTTTCTTCAAAATACTACCTTTTAGTATGCTTTAAATTTCTTAATAGGTAACTTAGTAGCATTTTCAGGAAGCTTAAAATATAAATATTATACATAGAAGAACACCCAGAATCGAAACTCAGTAATCTAGTACCCATGAAGCTTTGCCTAGTTTTATAATATGACCAAAATTCATTTAAAAAAAAAATTATATACTTCCTAGCTTCTCATTATACAGAGATGTTCAAATTGGACTCTAACACGTGGTGATACGTACGAACTAAAGTGCTCAAAAGTGACATATGGCTATAAGGTCAATTCCCTAATGAGCTATTTATCATGTACTGTGTGAGTTAGTAATGTTCGTGTCGCTAGCACACGGGCCACGCCCGACACGTAGGCGCGAAGTGGTGCGCAGGGCACTGCCCAGTGTCTGACGAGACTTGACCAAAATTACAAATGTATTCATTTCAATTTTATTGAAAAATTAATATAGAAAGAGTGTTAAATATCCGTAAAATTATAGTGTTTTTTTAATGGTTCTGTTAAAAAGTGTTGATGGTTTTAGAAGTAAAGACACACTGGTTCTGTTTTTGTACTTTCGTCGGATTTACTACAATTTTGTAAAACACAAACGACCTTATTATATTTACACCAATGTCTAAATTAGAGTAACATATTCAAATTAAACTTAATTCATTTACTGTTGACGTGTGATTACTAGACAAATCAATTCAGGGAGATTATTTTTAGTCGTCTTGCGAACCAAACATTGCGGTCATATTTTATTGATTTTTCTCAGTTATTTCCGGTTCTATTAGTAATATTAGTGTTTTTATTTAAATAGAGCTAGAAATATTGACTCAGGTGTGAATAATTGGAACAAAAGCTTTGTGTTTCTCTGTGATTCGAGCTATAATAATCCGTAGTTATTTTATATGACTGGCACCACTTTATATACAAATGACGAACGACAAAATATGACTTTGTGACATACTAAAAACTTTTGACACTGGCAAAATTTACACAATGTCAAGGTTCTTTTTAAATAAAAACACCAAAATACAAATTACATTTTGTTATCTGTCGACCTCTGTGGCGCAGTGGGCCAAGGCCTGGCTGAGGCGCAGAAGGTTGCGGACACGATTCCCGCCGCGGGACAAATGTTTGTATGATCTGCAAGTACTTGTCTTGGGTTTAGGTGTTTCTATGTATAATATGTATGTATTAAAAAAAAAGTATATAAGTAGTATATCAGTCATGTGGTACCCATAACACAAGCACTGCTTACTTTGGGGTCAGTTGATGCTGTGTGAAATGTCCGGCATTATCATTATTATTATTTTGGTGACACATGCCATCAATGAAAAAAAAGAAAATCAATTCAATAAGGGAAATAAATGACAATTTAAACTTATATCTAAACTGTCATAAATCGTTACTTTAATTTGAACTTTGGTTGTTCGAAAAATTAATCTAGTCCGGTGAAATCAGGGCCGGTGGTGTCACACTAATATTCAAAATGCAAAAGTTTGTCCGTGTGCGTTAGTTTATTACCTCCTAATACTCAAGCGACTAGACGGCATTAAACTTGGTTGAGAAATAGAAGTGGATCTGAAATAACAAAGGCTACTTTTGATCTAGGTACTTGACTTTACCTACTGGTTATAAGCCTTCACCGCGCGCGATCGTGTGTTCATCCGCGGGAAATGACTTTGACTTATCGTTGATCCCTCCGGCCAAACTGTATTACTTGCAGTGTACTGTAAAACAATAATTATAATTACAATTACACGCAAAAATCACAATTCGGAAATAAATGTTACGTACAATAATACCCGAGAACTTTCGCAGCACTCCGATTCGTAAAGACCCGTACAAATAAAGTGTTTGATTGTTCTACAAGCTGTTCCGTATATTTATTGACTTTCTGAAATAACCTACTATCGAAAGTTTAATGGTGTTTTCCAACATGAAACTAACTGTTTGTGGAGAATGGGAACAAGATGGAAAAACATACAGTGAGTCTTAAAAATAATTTATTTCTTTTTATAAGTGCATATAACAGATTGCTGTAAAATATTTCGTTCGTAGCAAACGTCAAGGGTTGCCTGGCAGAGATCGCTTTTAGCGATAAGGCCGCCCATTGTACAATTTTATTTCTGTTATTTCTTCTTTGTTCTTTTTTGTACATCAAAGTGTTAATCTATCTATATATCTATCTGCCAATTGATTTCTATGATAATCAAAACAGACCGTATCCTTTCTCATTGATAAAATGATGGATCGGATATTACTATCGGATGTTTACAAATTATTTTGTTTCATAAAAGGCTTTAGGGATGTTTAAAATTGTACAACTAAATAAATACAAAGGCAAGATACAACAATTGAGGTAAAGTGTGCTGTCAGCCTCCCTCGGGTATTAAAAATGTAAAATATCTGGAAGAAATATTAACAACGTTAAACTTTAAGCATGAGGGAGCTTACGGAACGTCTCTTGAATTCTAGAACAGATTATTTTAATATCTTCTAGAATTTATGCAGATAAATACCCAGTGGATAGGACTGACACGATAATACATACAATAAACATGATTTACAATAATGTTCAGAATAAGTCAAAGTCAATGTTAAAAATATTGTATTCCATACAAGGATCACATTAAAACGTTCTAAGACGTTGTACTAAGTGAATTTAGGTGCCAATTCCACCTAACCCAAGTCCGAGAAGAATTGACAAGAATCTCGTCTTGACCCTGACACTTTTGGCATGATCCTCTAGGTTCACTACGAATAACTAATACAATGTAACAGTAGTTTACACTTTCAAAACTTTCGTGAGTTGTACATCTTGATACACACGGGCTTTACTCACGTATTATTTTGCCGATGGAGGAACCGACACTGCATTGCATTTTCAAGAATATTATTGAAGTGCTCCGTGTTCCCTATAATGAACCTATTTCTAGTCGAAACTTAGGGATGTATAATTTGTTGCTGTTCCTAGTATTAATTCTATATAGGTTTAACTGTAACCCATCTCAACTTTTATGAGTGTATATACATAGGTATACATAGGTATAAATGTTTATATATACATAGGTACATTGTAAGAATAATAATTTATTTGAATATTTCTATCAAAGATTTCTTCCATTTTATAAATGGCACGTATTGCCTTGTTTGGAAGTACTCGTTTTGCTTGAATATCAGAAGCTTTTCCTCAGAGAATGATGCCATATGTTATAACACCATGTAAGTATATATAAACTAGACTAGCTAAAGCCACCTTAGGGTACGAACTGCATATGCCGCGGAATTAAGCCTACCTAGGTGTTTCAATTTGTGGTCCCCACTGTAGCTTTAGCTGTAGAAAAATCGTGGAATTTACAAGACTCATTGCTTGAAATTATTGATTCATTCTTTTAATGTTGGTAAAGTGAATTTAATAAATTCATTTATATTCATTTATTTCATTAGCTAAAATATTATTAACAGTGAACCACTTAAGAACTAACGATATAGTTTCATTAACAAAATTGCAAATATTGGTTTAAGCTCTATCAACATTTAACTATATCAAAAATGAAAGACGTATAGCCAGCAAAAAAACAATATCTTTCACAACAAAAGGTAGATCATAAACATAGACTAGAAGTAAAAAAGGGCCTAGTATCAAACCCTGTTGTACCTCTATATCAATAATTGATCAGGAAAGATTAGCTATTTTGTTTTTTGCAATGTATAACTTCAAAACTACTTAATCATTTTTTTTTATTTGGCAATTAACCGAGGCGCGCAATTAGTACATAATAAACGCTAGTACATAAAAACAAATTGCAAGCGGCAACTCACGGACCGCGGATCAAACTCACCTTGATGAAGATTCTCTAGATAAATCGAATCAATCGGTGCCTCCATCGACCCGTTTTATTATTATTTAAATAAATAGATAATAATTCTAGCCGATTAAGCTACATTCACTGTTCAATATTTACTATTTTAAGTACATAACTTAATATTGAACAATTAACGTGATAAAGATTATTATAAACATAGACATGGAGACTTATTTATTAGTTACTCAAACACACACAACATCATTACAACAAGGATGCAGAAGAAGCAGTGAAGTAGACAGTGTTCATATCATATATATGTATATAACGAACTGACACAGAAACAAAAGGGCGTCGACTAAACACATGCTTCGGCTTTGTTGAAATAATTTTTTAAATCGGTTCAGTAGTTTATTGGATCTTCATGTATAAACAAGCAAAATATTAAAATTTCGTTTCATCAAAGTGGATGACATATTGTTTTCAGTTTTTTTGATTTAAAACCTATAACTACAAAACCGATTTTTATGAAATTTATATGGAACCAATCAGGAAGTATATCCTTTCACATGAAATCAGAAATTTTCAAATCGGTTTATAAATGACGGAGTTATGAAGTAACAAACATGAAAAAATAAAAGAAAAAAAAATACAGTCGAATTGAGAACCTCCTCCTTTTTTAAAGTCGAATGAAAAACTAACATACAATAACCCGAAACTTTTCTTCTTATATTATTAGTGTAGATGTGTGCTTACGAGATATACCTACAGTATATGTCTATCGTGACATACGACATAATATGTCTCAGATACGGTACTCGGACCCAGGACGCTACCGTCTCGTCTGTTCGCTAGAGTCTAAGAGTACACATCGCATTGTGTACCTTATACCATTGACATTAATGTCACTTCACGAATGTTCTGTAATCAAACAGCATGGATTTATTTATCTTCCGATAGCTTTTCTATCCCTCTCGGTTTAATGTCTGGAGATGTATAGACGGTGTTTGATTTGGAGTTACTGTTGGAGCTGATATAAGTTTTAGATAAAAGCTGTGTTGAACACTATCGAAAGCAATTGTGGCTCTATACGGTCTCTTCGGAAAGGGATTACTCAAATCACACATATATTTTTAACATCTTAATTAAGCAGTGAAGCAGTATAAATATTGTGTTTATAGTCCAAATAATTACGTATTAAAAACTAAAAAGAAAACATCATTGAACTAAATTTGAACCTATCAAAAAACAACCGATTTGAGAACCTCCTCCTTTTTATGTAGTCGGTTAAAACAGATTTTATTTTACGCTTTTTAGTGCTCCAAAATTTTTCGAAAATCGTAAACACCACATGAAAGTCACAAGAAAACAAAATACGAAATTCGTTTTGAATACCCCTTTAAACATCAAAAGATCTTAGATGGTGTCTTATTTAGTTGAGTCCATAATTAAAATACAAAAATATTTATTTGGAACCATTTACACACATGTAACACAAATAAATAATAGTTAAAAAAACTAAAAAACACGCTTTTTATAGAAAACCAAACTAAAAAATAGAAAATAAATTTTAAGAAATGTAAGTAAGAAAAAAATTTTTTATTAAAAAAAAAGCGTGGGGTGCATGGTGTCAATAGTTATAAATATTTCATTGACAGATATGAGAAGAAGGATTATCATTTCGATAATATTTTAAAAAGCAACCCACGCTTTTTTTTAAATAAAACATTTTTTTCTTACTTACATTTATTAAAATTTATTTTCTATTTTTTAGTTTGGTTTTCTATATAAAGCGTGTTTTTTTATTTTTTTTTAAACTATTATTTATTTTCTAGTTTTTAGTTCTAGGATAATCGGATATCCTAATTTATTATATTTTTATTTTTTTTTCGAATTATTGCATTGTCATCGGTCTTTGACAGGTGTGCAAAATTTGAATGAAATCTGGCCGTTTAAAGTGGGTCAAAATCGCGTCCTAAGGAGTCGGTTACAAACATACTTACAAGTGAAGCTTATATAACGCGTATAAAAACGAGTGAAAACGTAAACGGGAATCCCTACTAATATTATAAATACAAAAGTAACTCTGTCTGTTTGTTACGTTTTCACGCCTAAACCACTAAACCGATTTTGGTGAATTTTGGTATAAAGATAGATGGGACTTTGGGGAAGGACATAGGCTACTTTTTATGTAGGTACTACGCGTGCGAAGCCGCTGGCATCAGCTGGTATTATATATCTAAGTCCATTGCTATTTTTGTATATTATCACGTGTTTCACAAATAATAAAGTCTGGGGATTGCATATGTGATCATATTGGTTTTTTGGCTCAATAAGCGTCGCGTAAAAACACCTGAGCAAGATGTGCCTATGCATAATATTACGCCTGTACTAGGTGTTACAATGCAGAGTCGATGATATCAGTTCTATATAAATAAGTAAATTCGTGAATCATAGCATTTTATATATCAAATCAAAACATTATTTATTCAATAAAATCACAAGGACCACTTTGGATCGTCTTCTTACATGCTAGTGAAACGAGCTGGCGGTTAATTCTAACCGCAGCTTAAGAAGAATCCTGCAAGAAACTAGTCTGGTCTTAACACTTTTTTGTATGATCCTTGCCAATTTTATTACGAATGCAAAGTCAAGTGGAGCAGATTCATCCGAAGTTTTTATGTCATCTAAATAATCTATTATTTTATAATATTGACAAATTGCCAAGTTTAACACGTCGCTTGGAATTTTGTTATAGACGCGATCACATAAAATAAAATATTCACTAACTTTAGCGAGCCTATTTCTCTATAAAAGATTTACTAACTTTAGTGAGCCTAACTGTGGGAACAGCGAGTTTATCTTTATTTCTGGTATCTAATGATTATCGCTATCTTTTTTAAACAATTATACTTTTATGTGACTTTTATGTGATTTTAATGTGTTATACTTTTACATTTTTTATGCATAATAATTATAATACCATTGTGTTGTAAGTATCACAAGACTAATATACTATTTACTTTTTTTTCTTTTTGTAATATGTAGGTACATGTTATACATGGAAACACCCATATTCGAGACAAATACTAGTTCAGCGGCGGGAATGAAACTCCAATTGACACCCGCGCTCTTTTCTTTCAGCAAAACACACTTAAATAGATTTATTAGTTTTTTAGTTACAAGGGATTCAACGATCGCTTCTTAGCAAAAAATAACGCTTTGTTAAATCCTTCTGCATCCGCTCATTCGAAAGAATTTAATCTACATTTCGTTTTCTCGATTAAATCGAGACATTAAATCGATTACTTCCTGTCGATGGCGCCGACACAGTTAGCAGTCCACTGCGTTCATTTTGATTATGTAGATGAGGTGTTTTTTTATTTTGATGTCGAAGAAGTACGATCCTATTATTTTAAACAACTTCAACAAAAAAATTTTTTTCAAGTTGGGGCTGTATATTTTTTATATACACCGCTAGCTCCTCAGCTGGTAACTTTTAAATTTAAATTATTTATTCACTGTTCTGTGAGACCTGTCACAAAATGCCGCAGTACTGTTAGAGCGCCCGACGCATCGCACTGTGTAATTTATGTTGCATTTTGTATTACGTTAAGTTAATACTAAAATAAAAGTATACAATTTTAATACTTATGAACTAATGTCATGTTGTAACAAAAAATCTATTATTTTATTTTATTTTATTATAAAAGATTTATTTTTATTAGTAGATTTTTTGTTGATCTATTTATATATAGTCCATATTATAATATAAAGTCCAATAAGTAAAAATTGACGATGTGTCTCAGTTTCGCGTTATAAGAACGCCAAGAATTTAATTTAAAAAAACACGGTCGTATTGTAATAGGCCTATGGAGTTAGGTCCCGTAAAATACAGGTGGTATTTGTAGCTAAAATCAGACATACATAACAGCATCAAGAGAAAATGAAGGAATGTATGTTTGTAGATACAAATAAACACAATTAAAAACATACTTGAAACAAGATTTAGGTGTGTAATTGATCAATGTGTGTTGTAGTCAGACAAAAAGGTTATAATTCAGCGCATATGTAGTTTTGCTCAATGAGCTAGCACAGATTTTCAGCTTCCTTTCGAGATATAATTTCTAACGAGATGAAATAAGTGTGTATATGAACCAAACCCAAAGACACACAAACAGACACACAAACGTATATGTGTTTGTATAAGTATGTAGCGAGCGACGTCAAACCATTATTATATTCATAACAAAGTTGGTAACATCCTTGATCCTTGATGTAGATGGTTCGGATTGCATACAATTTTCATTTACGTTGATTGTGTACTTTCTTTTATAAAAACACGATTAAAAATAGCATTTACTAAAATTATATCGCGTCACTCGTTATTTTAAACCCGTGTTGTAATAGGATTACTACAATTATAATCTGCAGATACATTTTAATAGTCTCAAAAAGAGGAGGTTCTTAATTTGTCGGAATATTTTTTTCGGAATATTTATGTTCACCGATTACTCAAAGACGCCTGAAGCGATTTGGAAAATTATTTTTTTGTTTCAAAGGGTATACTTCTCAGGGACCATTTAAATTTTACCAAAACCGGTCAAGTGGTTTCTGAAAAATCAACAAAAATCTATTGTAATTGTATTTTTACTTTGAATATTTTATTATTAAGTCGGTTGGCTTTTTAGTTTTTAAAACGTAATTATTATTACTTAATATTAATTATACTTAATTTTACAAGTTCGTGACCTCTACTATTTCTATGTATTACTGTATTACTAATAACATAACAACAACATGTTTAAACCCAGAGCTTATATTGTCATTACTATAACTGAAAAGTTTAATAACCTAAGGTACATAACTGTCGGGTGCACTCCTCGTCTGACATGAGTCGTGAAAGTTTTATTTCTTTAGTTTATGATCCCGATATAGGATGGTCGTATATCTATATTAACTTTTATATAATCTACGGTATATCGAACTAAAATAAACTAAGCCGGCAGGCGTGTACAATGGTAGCAAAAAACAGTAATCTAAATGTCGATCGACGATTCTGTTCAAACGCGTCGTCACAAATGGCTACATGATCTATTTTATACGCGTATTGTAGACGCGTTCGCGTCTACGGAAAGATAAATTGCATGCAATTGCATTGCATTAGCATGTGTTAAGTCACGTCATTGCAGCGTGACTGCTGTAATTTCTATACACTTTGATATTTGCGCAAGCGTGTATTCCAATAGAGGGAGGATCTTATCGAGACCCCCAGGCTAACTTACCTCTGCTGAGCGACGACCGATTTACCTATTTGTATGTTTATACTTTTAAGCTATCTGAATGCCCAAATAATTTTTGATGTGTAACATCTTACCTCTCACTTGAGTGATTTTAAGAAAAGGATCGGAAGTGTGTAACGGAAACCGGGGAAACGCTATTTCATTTGACCAATGAGCCCGCGTAGTATTGAATTCGAATGTAGACACGCAGTGGTCGAGTTGGCCGTGAGATAGCACTAACCCATTTATACCGTACCCATTTATACCATTTATCAGCGTATGTGTGACGAGAAAGAAAAAGGGAAATAGGAAAATAACGCATCAGCTGTGCGCTTGTGTTTAGTCCATTAAAATGTTACATTTTTTAGGCCTTAGTGTGCATTTGTCAGAGGACGCAATTTTATTTTTTTAATGTGTAGGGGGGGTCAGTAGAAGCTTAAGTTCAAGTTTGTGGGGTCGGCACCCTTGTCCCCCGGCCGCCATCTTGGAAAAGGGGGTGCAAAGGGTTTTCGCGCTGTATCTCGTAAACTAGTTACCTTACAGAAAATTTAATCAAACATAAAATGTAGCAAATTAAATTTCCTACAATTTTATTTCTATTACTTTTTATCGTCAAGTGACCAACAAAAAAGTTATAAACAAAAATAAATGAAAATTTTGTTTGTTTGTTCTAGGTTTTACAGCGCTCCAAACTTAAACGGATTCTCGAATGCTCATAGGGATGCAATAAAAACTAAAAATTAGGCTTACTTTTCTATCTATATTTTTTTTATTCATACAATTTATTATGATCTTAACATTCCTATGCTATTATTGAACTATGTTTGACCCTTTTACCCACCACCTATGAGGTATAACATGGGCAAAGTCAAATTTATAAAAATTTAATGCATTTTTTAATGCATTTTTTGTCACTGTCTTAGCAAATCGTTTGTATCGCAGAGTGTCTAGAGTATCGTCTTTATTTCCGCCATATAAAAAGACGAAAAAACGTTCGCCAACAACACTGAGTAACGATGACTCGACTTTCTCACTCATAAATAATTTAGTTCCACTTGCTAACTCTGGATGCTTCTGCAAAATTTTTATAAATTTGACTTTGCCCATGTTATACCTCATAGGTGGTGGGTAAAAGGGTCAAACATAGTTCAATAATAGCATAGGAATGTTAAGATCATAATAAATTGTATGAATAAAAAAAATATAGATAGAAAAGTAAGCCTAATTTTTAGTTTTTATTGCATCCCTATGAGCATTCGAGAATCCGTTTAAGTTTGGAGCGCTGTAAAACCTAGAACAAACAAACAAAATTTTCATTTATTTTTGTTTATAACTTTTTTGTTGGTCACTTGACGATAAAAAGTAATAGAAATAAAATTGTAGGAAATTTAATTTGCTACATTTTATGTTTGATTAAATTTTCTGTAAGGTAACTAGTTTACGAGATACAGCGCGAAAACCCTTTGCACCCCCTTTTCCAAGATGGCGGCCGGGGGACAAGGGTGCCGACCCCACAAACTTGAACTTAAGCTTCTACTGACCCCCCCTACACATTAAAAAAATAAAATTGCGTCCTCTGACAAATGCATACCCAAATGTAACTTTTCAATGGACTAGTTGTATAAGTGCTGAGATGACAATTCTGAGAATCTACAGGTGAGATGTCAGATGTTACACATCATAATGTGACGACTGACTGACTGACGACATAACGACTATTTTAAGGCTTGCCCGTTTTTGAAATGATAACTTCTTATGGGAGTGTAAGCCGCTTCTTTACGTAAAGCGTTACGTAAGCGCGACTACCTAGACAAGCGCAGCTCCTCCTCTCTCACTCTAACCCACAGCGCTAGTTAGATTAGTTTAAGTTATCACTTCTGTCGGGCGTCCCGAGACGCACACGTTTTTTATATTTTCATTATTTCTTCAAATACTCAATAGTTTTTCAATAACATTGAAACCACTAAGATTGAATAGCGTAGGAGAGCTACGCTACGGGTGCTGAACAGATAAGTTGGTTGTACTGTAAGTAGATAAATCTGTCAAAACAAATCAATACAACAACCCAGCTTACGCTCTCTAGCCTGAACTAGCTTAAGCCGGCTTAAACTCCTTCAGACAGCCCTTAAAACTTATAGGACGTTCAACTGAAGCTGGGTAATTGAGAATCACAAAAGCATTGCGTGAATATTCAAACTGAGAGAGTTCGAGAGAGTAATGTATTGCTTGGGGCGTCTATAGACTTGTGTTACATTCCCCTTGTCCAAATTTTAATGTCTATTCATAAACAAGTCCGTGTTTATATTTTTTACGTTAATAAACAGAAATACTCGTAGCTACAGATTTGTGTAAAGGTTCTCGCTATTTTTAATCGAATACCAAATTTCAATGCCTATTCATAAACATCTTTTTATGAATAGAATACCGTTAATAATCGAATAACAGCGTAAAAGCTACGTAAAATGGGTCGATCTATTATTTATAGATGGAACAGTTCAAATGTTGGGATTTTCAGAAATGGCTACCGAGGTTTCCAATAATTCCTACTGGCTACGTTGCAACATGCTACTGTAGGATTAAGAATTATAAGAATATTTTTTTTTGACATTTTACAACAAAAAAGCGCTAGGACCAGGAGGAGTTTCTTGGCAATTCATCTCAGGCTTGGGTTTGAAGAAATTGGCACCTAAATTCACGTAGTAAGTGAGACGTTTCAAAGTGATCTTGTAATTGTATTGAAAAAAATATACATATTGGAATTTGAATTTGTATTACCCCGTAGTGTAATCCCGAGAAGTTTGGATATTATAAGATCTCAGATAAAACAAAAAATGCTCAGGACTCTAATACTGAGCCAAACCCAGGCTTGGTAGACACCTCATTAGATCTAAGTTACTTCTTGGTAGGTCTTTGAGGTTAGGGCTATCGGGGTAGGGGCACGTTTAAACATTATTGTTGGTACATGCCATTTAACATTTTACTCAATAAACTCAATAACTACTTAACAGATTTTAACAATTAATTCACGTATAGAAAGCTATACTATCAGTAATTAACCTAATTGTATTTATTTACAAAATAAATTAAAGATCTCTACGAAAATTGACTTTATGTAACCCAATGTATAAAAAAATGCCAATAAAAGTTATTAACTGGCGTACGCTTCAAAAGCTATTAATGATACATTGAATAATGCACTACATGTTTAAAGTACTCAATATTACCCACCAAAAAGTCCACGAAGTCAAAGTCAAATGATACTTTATTCAATACAATCACAAGGATCACTTTGAAACGTCTTACATACTAGGTGAATTTAGGTGCCAATTCATCCTAACCCAAGCCCGAGAAGAACTGAAGCTATATGTCTAACTATAAGTACAGGCTTCAGCGCAAACGCGGTTGAAGTCGCGGGCTTTCCAGGTAGTCATAAAATTAATATTAATTTGACACGGTTCAATTAATTAGTTAAGTTATTTGTCTCGGCTTTTGAAATGTAATTCAATTCAATTCAAATATTCTGTACACTAGGAAAAGTATTTATAAACGAGATTCATTGATGTAGCTTATATACAATCATATTTAGTCATTTTCGACTCAATAGCCTGATCAAACCTTATAATTACATACAAAATTCGTCAATAACATAAATAACAGAAATGTCCTTAATTTGCTAGTAAAGTCCTTAATGGCCTCAATTCTATTGGCACCAACCTAAGATATATAATTGATTCAGGCGTGACTTTGCGGAAATCCATTACAAAACATTGCTTCGACCAACGTCTCAGTCAGACGTTGGTCGAAGCAACAAGTCTGCAGAGCAGAGTGCTTTTTCGTCGGGGTGCGGAGTGAGTCGAGTGTTCCTGAGGATGCCTCTTGGAGGGGCGAAACACGTCGAATTTCTTTTGGAGGTAACTCTTTAGGAATAGATTGGCGGAATAGTACTAAATATTTGTCCATCTGTTTAATGTTTTGGCACCAACCTAACAAAATTTAGCCAAAATTAGGTTTTGAACTGTCAAATTAACCTTTGGTATTCCGCTGCTACCATGTTGGTAGCAGCGGAATACCTAATATCTAATATATAATATCTTAATTTAATTTTATGTAACTTCCTATTTTAGTTAGATGGTACCAACCGAATAGGTTTGACAAATGCTATGACTAACTAAATATATTTTAGACAATTCCTAATTTTAGAAAAGAACCAACCGAATTGCCACCAATGTTTCTTATATCCATTTGTAATTTATTAAAAAAAGTTATACTCATGCATAAAAAGCTTTTATGTACATTAGCAAGTCTATGTGTCGAAATAACAAAATAGAATCATAGACTTTCTAAGGTATGTCAAGGTGTCAAGGTGTGATTTTGCATAAATTCGATTTTGAAAAATATATTCGACTGTCCAACTGAGCAGGCAGCAGGCCTCTTGACGCATACGAATTAGTAGAATTAATTGAAAAGAATAGGCCCTGTTAGTCCACTGCTGCCCAGCAAAGGCCTCTCTCATGGCACGTCACTGAGCTCGATCTTCAGCTCACCTTTTCCAATCCCTGCCTACTGACTTACAATCATCGCTCCACCTAACTAGAAGGTGCCCTACACTACGTGCCCCAACGGATTTGCGGCGGCTTCGTGTGTTACTGCTTACATATCTACGTATATTTGGAAAGTATGCATTCTTACAGTAGATTTATGTTCTTAGATGCATATCCTCGCTCATAAATCGTGCACCTATCACCATCACCGCGATATCTCAAGCTGTAAACTTATACTGCCGACAGAAGCCATTACTGCTGACGTTCTTATAGTTTATTGATATTGTTTCTTGCCGTTGTTTCTCAGGAACGGGTAACGATTGACCTGACCATTGATGGATATAAGTACATTCCACGGAGGTATTGTTAGATTTTGATTCGTATATCAATAGCCATAAAACCTCGTACTTCTAAGTACCTCAAACTTTCGTATGCGTATTGGTATTCGTAACTCGGGTTATGGAGTTAATAGGTTACAGATAATCACGTTTTAAAAACTGAAAAATAAACCGACTTCATTGATTTTATGAATTTAGATTTTTGTTATTTTTTTTTTAATCGCACGACATAAAAAAACCGATTCCGTTGATTTGAGAACCTCCTTTTTTGATGTCGGTTAAAAAGTATAGTATCAAACATTCACTATCAGAATTTATATTATTTTAGTAGATATTTTTGGGTGCGCGTCGCATTTCATCATATCAGTGCCTGAATACTGTTAGTGTGGTGAGTCATAAATAAATAAATAATGCCGGACATTTAACACAACGCCATCTGGCCCCAAAGTAAGCAGAGCTTGTGTTATGGGTACCACATGACTAATATACTACTTACATACTTATTTTTTTGTAAATACATACATATTACACATAGAAACAACCAGACCCGAGACATATACTTGCAGATCATACAAACATTTGTCTCGTGGCGGGAATCGAACCCGCAACCTTCTGAGTATCAGCCGGACCTTAGCCCACTGCGCCACAGAGGTTGTCATAATGTGAACACAGACATTTCGGAATCTGAAAACTAATTGAGGGTAGTTCCAACACTACTTATGTTACTCGGCGCTTATTGCAACACAACCGAAACGCCGGAAATAAATTCAACCAAAAGGTATTAAAGTTTTATTAAATTTCTTATCGTGTCACTAATTAAATAAAATCATTGTGGTAAAAGGATTAAAGTTCATAAAGGCTTATTCATGTGTTTGGCACATCTTCGAACTTATTATAGTATTACGCTATGTATACCTGTTATCTACTAAAACAGGTACGATAAAATTAATCCATTGCATGAGGTCTTAGAAGCCTCATGCAATGGCAAAACTTAATCGTTCGTAACCATTAACAGATCAACAATGTTATGGAACGTTTATACTTGGATGGGTGAACGTAGTGGCATTTTCATCTTCCGTGCTTCCGTTCATCAGATAGTACATTAAGCTGTCGGTCCTGGATTTTCAAAAGTTGTTAAGCCAGGATGGAGACTTTTGGGTGCGCAATTAATAATAATAATAATAAAACCATTTATTTCGGACCCATAGTCCATATATTACAATATAATTGCGATACAAATACAAAATAAAACACAATTACCAACACATTTAAATACACAATGAAAAGTTACAAATTTAAAATTTAAATAAAATAAAATATTGTTATATGTCTGGCCTAGACAGATTATTGAGCCACCAGCGATGATGCCGGTTTCAGCATCATCATCCAGTGGCCCACAATACCAGGAGCACGCGCCGAATGCTGTGTACCCGCAGTGAGACATAACGCATCAATCTCTACATATAACCTGGAAATAAAACACAAGGGGTACTATTTGAATTGAATGCCGCGACAACCGTTTTAACCGACTTCAAATAAAGAGGAGATTCTCAATTCTTCGGAATCTTTTTTTGTTTTTTCTTAATGTTCACTTCTTACTTCACTTCGTACTTCCCAAATCCCAAAATCAAAATCGATCGAGCGGTTTTAAAAATATCAACAAAAAAAATCTAAATTGTATACATCGAATAGTTGGTATTATATTATAATGTTATATGTATTTTATGTACTTAAACAAAATACATCTACCTTCCACTGCGAAAATCAAAATAAAATAATTTTTTGGTCTCAAATTGTATCCAATGAAGTCAGTTTTCTTTTTAGTTTTTAAAACCATTTATAACTCCTTAGTAAAGCCACACATACTATATTTAGTCGAAATATGGGGAAGTGCTCCAAAAACCAACTTAAAAGATCTCCAAATAGCTCAAAATAAAATAATTAAAATGCTCTTCCAGTACGACTATCGCAAACCTACATTTGAAATATACACAGAAACAAAATTAATGAATATAAAACAACTTTACATTTACTACACCTGTATACTTATAAAAAAGATATTAAATAAAACAATACATACAAGCATCACATTTATTAAGGTCCACGAGGTACACACTCGAAGTAGTCGTAGAAAGGATCATATTGTGCTTCCAAGAGTACGTACAGCTCTTGGTGCTAGAACAATAAGTTTTGAAGGTGTACAAATCTACAATAAACTGCCGAAAGAGGTGAAGAATGCAGATTCATTTAAAATCTTTAAAATTAAATTAAAAAACCACATACTTCACGATCAAACATTACACAAATAGACGAACTTACCTATCTGCATATGCTTACACTGTGACGCGTGAATGAATCTGCACACTACACTGCGGCGCATGCGATGACGCGATTACAATTTGCGGGTAGATTGTTGTTTTGTTTTGTTTGTTAGTTGTTTGAGTACGTCGATTATTTTCGGTTAAACTTTAGTAGTGCGTCGCACGAAAATGAAGGAAAAAAAAATGGGGGGGGGTTAGGGGGGGGACCCTCCCTACCCCCTGGTACCACCCCCATACTAGGTATTGCCCCGTTTTCGAGATATTTGAATAAATGTAACCTAACCTCAAAAAATAATATCGATACAAATCTAGTTTAAATTACCAAGGAGGGGGAGGGAGAGGTCCACCTCACCCCTGGTAAAGCTCCCAAGATAAAGGTAGATGCACAAATGAGAAAAAAAAACATTTGGAGCCTATCGCATCGTTTCGTAAATTTGTAACGTTTTGTTCGCATCAATTTTGCACAACATGATATATCACAGACAAAAAATACGACAAAGATCAGATATACCGTGACCTTGTATTATTTTCTGGCGCTGCGGCGGCCGCTGCCGCGGCACGCTTCGCTCGCCTTGCGCGTTTTTTTCTATACTCCAACATAACCTACCTAGTGATAGGTGATAAGTAACCAAGTGAGATATACCGTGACCTTGTATTATTTTGTGGCGCTGCGGCGGCCGCTGCCGCGGCACGCTTCGCTCGCCTTGCGCGTTTTTTTTTATACTCCAACATAACCTACCTAGTGATAGGTGATAAGTAACCAAGTGAAGTGAAGATAAGCCAAAGTCGTCGAAAGAAGCCATAACAAAATCCCTGACAGGATTTTTACGTTTCGTTCACATAAATTTTGCACACAACATGTTAAACCATAGACAAGAAATACGACAAAGTTGATTATTATCTGTCAATCTTTACGTAGTTTTATATGATTTTTTTGATTTGAGGTTAAAAATGTTTTATTATTTTCTCGGAATAACCTAATGTTATTAGTGGTAAATATGTAATCAGAAAGCGAAACCCTACCAGATGTGAGTCTTTTCACCCTCCAATTCGTGCGACGCACTACTAAAGTCTAGCCAAAATTATTTCTCATGTAAGTGAAGTTTGTAATTTCTTTTTGAGAAAAATATATATTCTATAACCGGTAAAACGTTATTATTATGGTTCCTGACAGGCCTGTCAGGCCTGACAGGATAAACATTAGTGTGATGAACATGAGTTTTTGTCTTACGAGGTTTTTTCGTGCAATATTAACCACTGATTTATAAGAAAAATAGTGGTAGTACTCCTTACTTCATTCATTCACACGATCCACCATATCTTGATCACAATAAAAACTCCAGCAGTTCGGCTCGCAACACGAAACTTTGTGCAAACAAAATAGCGGTGCAAAAACAAGCGGCGTCCATTTACCGATACAAGGCACACAAAGCTCGCAACTGTGCCAGAGCGGTGAAAAACAAAATGAATTCCATTTTTTGCAGTAAACCTTTTGTAGAACGCAATGTTGCCAACTCCCACTTGTAAATACTCCAACTACAAAGCAAGATGAGATTATGGCTAGCAATGTTTTAACTTCTTACCTTGGATACTTAAACATAATACAGAATTGAACAATGAAAAATGGAAAAGTATAACACTGTGACGCAGTTTCCTGACCTAAGGACAAAAGGAGGTTAGAACATTCTAAAATAAACAACAAAAAAGAAGGCTAAGAAAACATTTAAAATATAATGAGACAAAAAGTTGAAAATAGTTTAATGCACTAAACTATACTAGTCTCTCACTGAAGAATGGTGTGTATGTAAGGGTGTGCATGTGGGTTCCATCTTCCCCAATCTCGAGTCTAGTTATCACCCACAAATGTGTGTGCGTATGTATTTGAACTTATGAGTCAAAGTTCAGCTTCATCGTATGTAAGTGCTAGTCAAGTCAAGTTCATCGTATGTAAGTGCTTTGTGGTATACTTATGTTGAGTTTATTAATTTGTTAGTACAATTGGGCTTAAAAAACACATTACGTCAAAACCTACCCGCGCATGCTATCATTGTTCTACGAC
The DNA here is from genome assembly GCA_948098915.1 of Lampropteryx suffumata. Lineage (NCBI taxonomy): Eukaryota > Metazoa > Arthropoda > Insecta > Lepidoptera > Geometridae > Lampropteryx > Lampropteryx suffumata. The sequence continues at coordinate 16,292,361 of OX402566.1, read as the reverse complement.
TAGATGTTGTGACTGGTGGCATGGGAGTTTAAACTTTATGTAGATGATCATTTGTATTTAAATTTGACTGGCCTAACTGTTCAGTTGTGTGTTCGATTCCCCGGGATAACATTAGTAAGATGAACATATCCCATTCGGTGTTATAATATGACAAAGAAAGCAGCACTCAAAATGTCGCCGTACGCAGCACGAGACGACGGCGCCCGCCGCTAAAACAAGATCTATCTACTAAATTTTAAAGAAAGGCTATCTATAACTATATATCATGAGAATCGTTATGAAACTATTAAAAGATGTTTACTTCAGACGGCTGGTTCATCTGCTATAGTGATACAATGTGTGATTGTCCACCAAAAATTATTATTTATTTAAGTTACGCAAGTACAATCTTACAACCATTTCACTTTCAAAGCTTTCATGAGTTGTACTACACATTTTGACACTGTTTCGATTCATGTAGATAATCTTTATCAGGGTGAGTTTGATCCGTAGTCCGCTCGTTGCCTCTCGAGTTCTCGGTCGAGTGTCGGTGCCTCCATCGACAAAATAATACGTGAGTAAAGCCCGTGTTTATCATAATGTAACCTTACAACCGTCAAAAGAGTTGTCACCTAACTTAAATCTAACACCTTATCTTCTTTTTATGGTGTCACTAGCTATTTCGAAGTGTGGTGAAAGGAATAAAGGCTTTAAAAGCTTCTTTCGTGCACATTATCTTTGAACTGTTGTGTGAACTGAAAAAGCCATTGGTGTACCAACGGATTCATACCCACTAACTAATAAATGGAAGGCGGGGCCACTATCACTAGACCACCAGTGCTCTCAGTCAATTCTTACGAAGTAATAATAGAAGACATAATCTTTTGCAAGTAGGCATTGGTGAGCGTTGTTTTTTCGATGGTACCGAAACCCATGTTACTATGGAAACAATAGGCCCTACATAGATCAGGGTTTCACTCGTCGCTTAACTACACTTTGATGGAAAATCGCCTTAAAGAGGCCGAGGGAGATCACGGATAGCAGAGCCGACCGCATTGTAAGAATGAGGCAGATTTTGTACAACAAAACCTTTTCGGTACGTTCAAAGGGTACGTTCAGTCTCCTTGCTACGTAACTCGCGTCTAAATTCATATATGTTTTATTGAATACAATCATAAGAAACACTTTGAAACGTCTTACATACTAGGTGCATTTAGGTGTCAATTAATAACCGAAGTACGAGAATAATTGACAAGAAACTCGTCCTGGTCCTGGGTTTTTTTTTGTATTATCTTTCTTGTAACTAACATAACTACGAATAATTACGTTTTAAAAACTAAAAAGAAACCGACTTCATTGAATGAAATTTGAGCCTATAGTAAATTTGTAGTGGAAAGTAGATGTATTTTGTATATATATGATATGGGTAGGCCAAATAAACGCTCCAATGAGACAGCGAGGTATCGAAGTACATGAAAACAACATCGATGTTATACAATTTTCAGATTTTCGTTGATTTTTCAGCTCGACCGATTTTGATAAGACTTATACGAGACCACCTGTGAAGTATACCCTTTCAAACAAAAAAAGAATTTTCCAAATCGGTCCGTAGGCGTAAATTACGGTAGGCGACAGGCGTGTGGTGGGTTTCCGTATTGAGATTTTCATTCCGACTGAAGACTTATTCGCATTTACGTAATTACCCTGTGCTTCTACTAAGTGCGTGTTTACCTTATACTATATTAAAAGACGGGTATTAATTATATCAGGCTACAAATCACAAAGTGCGAGTACTCCGGCAGCACAGAAAGTATCGCGTAGCAATAAAAAGCATCCCCATAATAAAATTACGTAAATTTACGCGCGATTTGGTTTAGATGTACTGAAAGGGAATAAATGTATATAACCTCGGAGGGCGCCGGCGCCGGCTGGGAAGGTACCTAGAAGCATACCTTTTTGTCTTTTATATATTAGGGTTCCTGTTTACCTAAATAATAAATATTGGTCTTAAATCTCTGAATCTAACGTTCTTTCCTATAATGACGTATTTAGTTAGAGTAGCGTTTAAGTATGCTTTGTCCTTGTCACTCGAATGTCAATGTATAGACGAGGCAACAGCTTTAAATAACACATTAGTTAGTCATTCATTCATTAATTCACGATAAAATAACAATAATTCGTTCGAAAGACTTTATATACTTTATTGACTTTATATACTTTATATACTTACGAATAAGATAAGATAAGATATGAGATAACGAATATTTATATACGAATATATATATAAACTTATATTCAGTATTTTTCCCCGTGAAATCCAAATGGTAGCGTCTTAAAACGAATGCAAACCTTCGAGGTTCACTCGCCTCGCCTCGCCTCGCCTCGTCTCGTCAAAGAGAGCTATAAAATAAAGAATCGATAGCCAGGTTTTGTTTCCAAAGGGGGAAATCATTTTGCGGAAAGAGCTTTGTCGGCCACAATTCCTGAATTCGATTACAAATTAGGTTTGGGTACAAAGCCGCGATTTGAATTCAGTTTATAATAAATAAAAATTAGGACAATTCACACAGCCACATCTAGTCCTAAACTAAGCAAAGCTATGAGAACTAGATACTTAAATACATAGGTACTTATGATACTTTATAACACCCAGACAAAACACAACTATGTCCATCGCACAAATGTTTATCCTGGGTTGGATTCGAACCCCACAGCCTACAGGGCGGAAAAGTTACTACCGACTGAGCAGAGAGGCTAGTCACATATTAGTAAGACAAAAATATTATATTCGCTATTTTACAGGCGTCTAGTGACGGTCCTATCACTTTAAAAATACTATCTTATTTTCGAAGGTAGACTTCGAGATAAGTCCGCGGCTTTAGGGGCTGAAGCAAGGTCTGATAGTCTAGTTTCACCTTCATACCTTGAGTTATAGCTCCCCCTCCCTCACCCCAACCCCCCTTTAGATGAAACCAGCAAAACACAGACACGTTTTTGTACAGATTACGAGCATTAGTCTGGTGCATTACTAGTCATACGCAAATGAAGACAATTTTGAAAATTCCGTTATGCAGAGAAAGTGATGTGACTCGATTAAAAAAACTTTAAAAAATGTAAAAAAAAACAAACATGCTTAATTAATTTGAGGACTTAGTTCTATTGTATCTTGTTCTTTGAGTCTAAGAGGGTCCAAAAAGAGGACGTCAGAGGCACGTCCAAATAATAGATTTGGCACAGATTGCAAGCTCATCACCGCTTATAGGAATACCTTCTAATTGTTTAGGTTCTAGGATGTGTCGGTTTTCTCACAATGTTTACTTTTAACGTTTGTGAGGCATTGTGCCACATACATTTTTCGAAAGGACAAATCCATTTTTGCACGAGCAGGTGCGAACCCACGACCTTATTATCGGAATGCAAAGGTGTTACAGCTACACAACCACTGCTAGATATTTTTGGCTTTTACATTATACTTACTACGGAGTGCTACGAGTTGTAGGACTTTGTAGTATCGTAGCCACGATGCTACGATGCTACGCCGCTCCAGATTCTGGCTAAAGACACTATCTGGAGTTCGAGAGCTCAGTGGTAGACACTAGCGGTTACCCCAAGACGTTGTATATTATTTTCACTCACCTTTGGTATGCTGAAACATAAATCTCGACAAGAGAGAATAACTTATTTATTATATTTGGAATCCTAAAATTATTGTGCTAATCGAACTCACAGTCTATAACGCAGAAGATAGAGTTTACCAGTTAAGTTGTGACGTCAGTCATTGTTTTTTTATAGTAAACATTTCATTTATTCAGAAACTTTTAATGCCGCGTTTATTTATTAATGTTTGACGATGTGTTTTGTTGAAAACAGTTAATTTTTCTTGTCTTCGGTCGACTGAGTTTCATTCTCATCTTGCTATTAAAATGGAGATTTTGATAAAATAATACTTTTGGGTCTGTTAAAGCTCGTTGTGTCCCATTGCTGGTACCCCTCAATCTTTCGAGTCAATCTCAGTTTTATTATTATCGTTTTATTCTCTATTCTATAATCTTATAATTTGCTACCGTGGCTCTTAAGTATGCTCCGTTCTTTTCATTATAATGGCAAAGAATAGAGATGGCAATAGATGTAAATAATGTATTAGCTAGTGTGTGTTTATCCCTAGACTGTCATCTTCATCTTTATTATCAGAATCGAATAACAGTCACATCTAGATCATCATCTAGCCATATCACATCCCATTTAGGTGTAAAGTTCTCATCAATACAAATTAATCAAACTCAAACACAAGGTGATTGCTCTAATTCGTTGAGGAGTTCCCTCGACTGTCTTTCGGTTTCATCATCAGATCAGAATACTTAATGAAAAAATTAACAAACGCACTAGTCACCACTACGATTTTCGAAGGTTTTCCTCGATTGGGATGCCATCATCAGATCCTGGTGTCCTTATCATGGTATCACCCTTGGAATCTCCTTTCCCACAAAAAAATAATCAGCAAAATCGGTTTATATAAGACGAAGCTATCCACACACAAAAAAAATATACGGTTGAATTGAGAAACCTTCTTTTTTTGAAGTTAAATATCAATTTTGTCGTCACACAAGGATCACTTTTAACCGTCTTACGTGTTAGGTTAAGTTAGGTGCTAATTCCTCCTAACCCAAGTCCAAGAAGAACTAACAAGAATCTCTCCTGGTCCTAGTTATTTGTATGATAATTCTTAAAACTAGTTTATCTACGATTTATAAAACTATTGAACTATTACAAGGTAACAATAACATTGCAAATCTGCTAGTTAGCTTTCAAATATTCATATATAGCGGGTTCCGGCGAAAAGGTGTCTCGTGTTCCGGACGTTCAACGGATCCCTGAAACAAGACACCGGGCATCAGTAATGTAGTATTCAATTCTATATAACTCTTCGTCTGAAATTTTATGAAACACTAGCTGCTGCCGTCGGCTTTGCATGCGTGGTACCTACATAAAAAGTAGCCTATGTCCTTCTCCAAGGTCTCATCTATCTCTATACTATTAATCAGAATCGGTTTAGCCCTTTAGGCGTGAAAACGTAACAAACAGACAGACAGAGTTACTTTCGCATTTATTTTATATTTCATTATATTATTAATTAAAGTAAATATATTATTTCATGTTGTTGGGTAATTCTAACGGAATTTTCATCAATAAATTGTGAATTCTTAGCACAAGTGCAAGCAATTTAACTATAAGTGTTGCAAATGTTGCTTTGGATTCCGCGATCTTTAGAATAGACAAATGACTACGACTTTGTGACGATATTATAACGAAACATTACTTGACCTTCGCAAAATTTACACCAAGACAGATTCCACACTCGTTCTCGTATACATCTATGGGCCAATATTATTGTAAGTACATATATGTATCCTTCGGGTCACGATGGTAAGGTGGAGAGGTTAGTCTAGGTACCTGGGAAAGCCTGCGCTATCAAACAGAATCCCAGGCAGAGTGGCGTCAGTGGAGAGGAAACTTCACCCACCTCAGCTTGCTGGAGTGGATCCATGAACGAAAATTTTCAATTAAAAATAATTGCTCTGTAACTAGACTGATGGCACCTAAATCATCTTCAACAGATAAACTAAGGCCAACGATAAGTATCTACAATGATTTTTTTGCCTGAGAATAAAATATCTATTATTAATAACAAGCCTGAAAGTAGATACAATCAATTATAGAACTAAACTAGTTATTATATTGCTTATATAAGTAAGTTAAAGTTCATAATTTAGTGCACCTCGACCTATCTTCCAAATAAGTTAAGTTTCTCTCCATTTAGGTTATTGTTGGGTGAATGGTTGTCTGGAAGAAATCGCTTCCACAGCGATAAGAACGCCCATTGTACATGGTATATAATTTTTCATAAGTATATTTAGTTTTCAAATTGTTATATTTAGTTTTTCAATTCAATTTCATTTGTTTCAGCCTTCATATGTATATGTACAAATTAGAGCCATATTTATCATAATAATAATTTAAAACATACAGAACATAAATAAAACAAAGCAATTTAAATATAGACTTATATATAGTTTTAAGGTGTACAATAAATGATTTTCATTCATTCATTCATTCATTCATTCATTCATTCTATACTAAACTATTAAAAACTATGAACTCTATTCTATTCTATTCCACTAGCCGTAATTAGTTTATTACTTATAAATAAACAACAGGATCTAGTTAACTTACCGCAAGATAAGTGCCCAAAAGGCAACGTTACCTCGTTGAATAGCCATACTAATCCTTTGTCAGAGGTAAGCACCAGCCCGTTGATCATTGGTCTCGTCCGCCAATCTCTTCGATAAATTAGTTTCATATATATTATTAGTATTAATCAATGTATTAAATTTAATAAATCAAGCGAATTGAATTGCTCAAACAATAACCTCCTCCGATAAATCGCTATTGGAATTTAATCACAAAATCTCTCGCGAAATGCAGAAACATTTCAGAGAAATTTTTGCGTTCATATTTTCAGTAAATTCTTTTTTCGCCGTCGAGTGTGGAATGATTTTTACCGCTGAGCAGGGGCGGAACTAGGGTCACTGGAGGGGGGTCGGACCACTTATAATTTTATCAACTAATTTTAAAACCATCCTTTATAATCATAAATTAGCTATCGTGACGTTAAAGTAATGCTTGTCCCGTCATTCTCATGTCAAGGTGAGTCAGGGTGAGTTTGATCTGCGGTCCTCTCGTTGCCGCTCGAGCTCGCGGTTCGCACTGATATAAACTGATATTAAATATGAAAAAAATATAAATAATATACATAATAATAAATCATTTTGACAATTGTAAAGTTCTGGTTTTAAGTAACTCCTAATTTAAAATAGCATTTCTAAGTACAGACCTGTGCTCTGTGAACTCCCGGAATGTTTCCGACCTATTTTTTTCAACGCAGGGCCTGTTACTGATAAGTACCTATATTACTCTCTACTATAGTACCTACCAGCGGGATTTGAGCGTAATATGTAAATATCCATATAATATTATAAACTAGGTTCTACCCGTGGCTTTTCAGGCATAGTTTTATAAAAAGTAGGTTATATGCTGTTTTAAAACAGACTTTTATCAAGTTTCATCGAACATCCAACCATCCGCAGAAATGTCAACTATATAATTTAATAGTATGGTATAAAACATTTAACAGATTGACCAATATTTAGTACTATTCTGCCAATCTATTCTAGCTTCTGCCCGCAACTTCGCACGCATAGTACATACATAAAAAGTAGCCAGAGTCCGTTCCTAAGATCAAATCTAACGTTTTTTTTAGGAAAAAAGTTCTGTTGATCCGATCGCTACCGAACATCACAAGATCACTCAATACGCTAATATAAAGATTTCCTAAAAATTTAATCGAAACCGGCCCAGCCGTTTCGGAGTCTATAGGGAACATACATAAGTTACATACGTTAGTAAATAGTTGTCGTACCATCCACATATGCAACTCAAAAAGAAACTGGACACGTACGCCTCCACGAGGCACTTAATTTACTCTGCACTTTGACGAAAAAAACACTATACTAAATGATAACAGGTACTTCTGTTTTTCATAAATATTTTTGTTACCATTAAATCAAGTTTTCATATCTTCAGGATCCGATGGTTACCAGCCATCTTTTAATTAAAAACCCCTCCAACTTGGAGCGGAGTTTAATTGATAAAACGAATTGGAATAAGGCAAATTGATTTGTTTTACAATAAGAGTTTCAAAATTGGACTCAAACTCAAATTCAGAACAGTATTACTCAATTCACAGTTTTGTGTTACGTTCTAAGTTAATTTAGGTACCGATACCTCTTAAGCCAAGTCCGAGAAGAGTTCAACAAGAACCTCGTCTCGGTCCTAATGCTTTTTTCCGATATTTATATTATAACTAGCGACCCGCTCCGGCTTCGCACGGGTGCAATGCTGATACTAAATATACTACAGAATGTCTTTATATACAACGTTATCTAAGAGAATAACATGGACTAAGAGATAGACATATACCATTGCGGACTTTTGTGTAGACCTTTTTAAGGTGTACAATACTGTAGTACATTATTTTGATCTATCTCGTAGGGTTCAGCCAGCGTTTGCAATGTAAAGCGCAAAAAAATGAGTTTATTGACGACACCACATAAGAAACCTCTAAAATTATCAGTGTTTCTCTACCATATTATGCATGTTTTATACATATATAACTTCCTCTTGAATTAATCTATCTATTAAAAAAACCGCATCAATATCCGTAGCATAGTTTTAAAGATCTAAGCATACATCGGGACAGACAGACAGCGGGAGGCGACTTTCTTTTATACTATGTAATGATAGCTGATGGCCATGCGTTGCTGTGGCAGTATTTCTGTTGAAATTATCTTACACTGCCATCTGTTAGAATCTTATGGAACTTATTGTAAGAAAACATTGAATTTGCAATAAAATAATATTGAGGAGAATCATCGAGATTAAAATTATCCTACCATTTAAATAAACTCAAATTACACAATGCAAGCCGAATTTCATAAAAACTGGTTAAGTACTCGTAGTTCCGGAGTTTCTCTCGGACAAACATCATGACGAGAGATTTTATATATATATAAAGACTGGAAAGAGATGTGTAGATAATAATAAATAAATAAATATTGGTAGACAATGCACACAACACCATCTAGCCCCAAACTAAGCATAGCTTGTATTATGGGAACCAGATGAGTGATAGAATACTAATATATTTTGAAATACATACCTATGATACTTTATAACACCCTGACACAGAACAAACACCTGTGTTCACCACACAAACGATTATCCTAGGAGGGAATCAAACCCCCAACCTACAGCACAGAAGGCAGAGCTACTACCAACTGAGCTGACAGACCACTCAGTATATCAGTCATGGTACCCATAACACAAGCTCTGCTTCAGTTGCGGCTAGATGATGCTGTGTAAAATGTCCGGCATTATTATTATTATAATTATTATACTACTACTACTATTAATAGGCCGCTTTGGAAATTAATAGGCCGCTTAATGACCTACGTATAGCCTAAATACTTTAGATAGAGCGAGAATGATAGGTAAATATACACTCCGAAGGGCTCAGGTAAAAATGTCGCTGCGGTCACCCATCCAAAGGCTGACTTCCCAGAAGGTTGTTTAATCTCGTTAATCTGTTAGGAATTACTTGGTTAGCTATCCCAAGAGCGCTTACTCAGTTGAATTGGTTATTAAGCGTACCTACTCAATTTCATAACTGCTTAGTAATTTTAGAAAATAGTTAGCCATTCTACTTAATGAAATTGAGATTTTCTTTGAATTATATTCTTTAGAAGTAATTTGCAGTGTAAATATTACTGTTTTCCAATTATAGTCCGGTCAATATAGACATTTAAAATAACAAAAATTCCCGGAAAGCCAAATATTGGTGGAGAGCTGGGGTTTACCATTACAAATAAAGTTTTAAAAGTCCCCATCGATCCTATGTGTGCTTCAAAAGTTATTCGGGGTCAAAGGTCAAAATTTGAGGTTTTTTGGATTTTTTTCGAAAACGGTAAGTTTTATCAAAAAAAAACCTCAAGCCAAAGTTGTAGACTTTAAAATTCTCTACAAAAATGGTCCATATGATTTTTTTCCTAAGAGTTACCATTCGTGAGATATCGCGATTTTAAGAGTCACATTATACATGATAATGCACACATTTCCACGTCACAAAGTCAAAAAGTCAAAGTCAAAAGATGATTTATTCAATACAATCACAAGGATCACTTTGAAACGTCTTACATACTAGGTGAATTTAGGTGCCAATTCATCCTAACCCAAGCTCGAGAAGAATTGGCAAGAAACTCGTCTTGGTCCTAGCGCTTTTTTATATGATCCATCTTATAACTACCTTAACTACGAAATACTACAAGAGAGTTTATACATTTCAAGTGTTTCGGTTAACTGTCTGACGGCAGAGCGACATGAGGCCATGCATTCTTATCAATAATATAGTCATTTATATTATAATAAGCTTTCTTCAACAGACTACCTTTAATGTATGCTTTAAATTTCTTAATAGGTAGTTTATTAGCATTTTCAGGAAGCTTATTATAGAAGCGCACCGTGTTCCCCATAAATGACTTATTAACTTTTTCTAGTCGAAACCTAGAGATGTATAATTTATGTTTATTCCTAGTGTTGATTTTATGAAGGTCACTATTTTGCTAAATCCCATCCACCTGTGAGGTAGTGTACTCGACGCGTTTTTTTTACCGTGGTTTCCCCTGTAGGCCTACTCCACTAACTGTCATGACAATTTTAGGATTATTTAAGGGAACAATACCCGTCAAGTTCTAGATATTACTTTATTATTGATATTGTCTTCTTCTTCCTCTTCCTCTTGCTGGATGTTCATAAATTGTTCAAATGTGGCTGAGTCATTAGTCTCTTCATTAGAATCACAGGAATCTTCCTCAATTGTACTCAACTGGACATTTGAGCAAGACTGACCTTGGCAATTGTTACACGCTGGAGAACACAGCAACCCGAATTTTTTACAGCCACATTTGGCACTACAACCTTTTTTGCAATTGCAAAAAATAGTGTTGAGGAGTTTTTCTGGAGCAGGTGGGAGTAAAGTTTTAATCGGTTCCAGAGTATTATCTATCAATTTCCAACCCCAGTCTTCTGGCTTCAGTTGATTGCCTAGCCATGTTTGAACTTGATGGTATACTCGATACAAATATTGAATAGCAGATGCCGATGTTGGAGGAAGACATGATAGTTGTACTTGTTTCTTGTTTCGCGTATTTTTTACAAAATTTAAGTATCGGTATTTATCAATGCAAGTAATTTTTTTTGGAGCTCCATAAACCGCAAGAAGAAAGCGAATTCCTTCTGTAATTATTGTTTGAGGCCTGGAATCAATTTCTGTAAATACTTTAGCGCAGTCAGTCAAATCTTTTTTTTTCGAATACGGACAATAGAAAGAGACATAGAATAGCCAGATGTTTTTCAAGACCACGTGGTTAGAGGGGATTCAGTTAGGGACTGACTGTCTTTTCAATAAATGTTTTCAGGATAGTATAGTATATATAAAAGAGACACAGATAGGTATTTATACATATCTTTGGAATCTGACATTATATTATTAATATCGACATGTATACAACATTTTACTAATAATAATAATTATAATTATAATAATTAATAATTAATAATAATTATTTTATTCTGATTTTTACTATTTCTTACTGTGACATTTATTTCGATTTGTTATCTATGTGCTTAATTAGAGTAATTGGTTGTGCCGTTCTAATTAATAATAATAATAATAATAAATCTTAAGTGCCTGATATGTATATACGTGGCTTATATGTGCATATCATGTATAGTGTGACTCTTAGAATCGCGATATCTCACGAATGGTAACTCTAAGGAAAAAAAATCATATGGACCATTTTTGTAGAGAATTTTAAGATCTACAACTTTGGTTTGAGGTTTTTTTTTTGATAGACTTACCGTTTTCGAAAAAAATCCAAAAAACCTCAAATTTTGACCTTTGACCCCGAATAACTTATGAAGCACACATAGGATCGTTGGGGACTTTTAAAACTTTATTTGTAATGGTAAACCCCAGCTCTCCACCAATATTTGGCTATCCGGGAATTTAGGTTATTTGACCACTATTTTTATGTCTAAATTGACCGGACTATTAGGCTCTGCCAATAGGTTTGGAGTAGACTTGACAATTTCAATTTGTTTGCGAAAGAACTTTTAAAGCAATGAGCACATCCGATAATTAAGTTTTAAATCGATTGGTATACAACTTAGATTGAATACTAAAGGTTTCTAAATTAAAACGGATCTAATTGTCAGGTTTAGTTTATCGGAAATTTTCATTGATTTATTTAACATGTTTAATAATCATCACTTCATAGATTTTGTTCACTTCTAGGCAGTGGTGGTTATGGGCAGTAGCACCACATCAGACAAGACCAACAACACAAGCACTGAATCCGCAGCCACTGCCCTCACCAGCATCACAGGCACCGATGACTCCATGGACGCAGAGGCGGAACCCCCTGAACCGGTCCAAACCAACCTTATCGATGAACCGACCAATCATAACTCTACCAACCAACCCAACGGTAAACACAACCCCATGAACCACAACCCCCCGAGCACAGCACCCCCGCACTACCACAGGAACCATGACAGCTGCGATATCAATTCCCCAGCTTACACAAAGCCCCAGTCAGCAACAGACGTCCTGGAGTCTCCCAGACCTGGCCCTGGTAGATTTGTATTCGACGTGCCTCTACCAGACCCTAAGAAATTCAGGAACAAGACACAAGTCAGCATCGGAGGACCTTCTACATCCATTCAAATACCACCCAAAGTTGACACGCCTAAGAGTCCGAAGACCCAGGCAAAACTGGAGACCCATTTCGACTTTGACCCTGAACCAGTGAAAAGAAGAGGCTCTGAGGAGCCAGCGAAGAGAAGAGGGTCGGAACCCAGGGCTAAAAATAAGCAAAAAGAAAAAGAGTATTACAAAGATGAAATGACTAAGCTGAGGCGACAATTGGAAGGTACTGAGGTGTTCGCGACGAACCGGAGAAGATCATCTGCGCATCAACATTCTGTGCCGCCGCCATCTGCTAGAAGACAGTCTACAGGTAATTATTTCAGAATGTTTGGGATAACTAAGAGCGAGGAATACATTTCTAAAATGTGTTTAGAATATAATATTGTCAAGTCAAGAGTTCCTTTACCACATTGTTCACCGCTCAGCAAAAAATTATAGTCTTGTGCATAAAACTTTATTACATCCATAACTTTAACATGCCTGCTATATTGAATCCACGGGGTACAACGACCCTGTTACCATAAAACTTCAGGAAACATACTGTAAAGAGTATAAAATAATATCCATTTTAGGAGTAAATATGTAATTTAACTGAAAAAATTACTTTCTTTGAAGAGTATTTTCGCAAAATAATAAGGTGTTAGAGCAATTTGGTGTAAAACCTTTTGATGTTTGCATGGCTTTACTATATTTTGTTACATCAGGCGTTTCCAAAAAATCGATTTTTACCATTTACCAACCGCTTCTCCACCCTCAGCTGCCCAAGTCCACGTAACCGCAAACCCTCTGGATTCAGCAGCGACAACCATCCCAGCTGGTCGCACAACCATAGTGGTGCAACAACCTTCTCTCTCCCTGGACTACGGAGGCTGTTCCACGATCCTGCTTCGAGAGGGGGAAGAGAGACTGGACAGACGCAAGAGCAGGGTCTGCTCTGATCATTTACAGCAGCTGCTGGATGTCACCAGCCAGTTTACCTCTGAAGACTTGCATGAGTTTGACAAAAGGTCAGTATACTTCTCTTATGTTATGTGCGCCTATCTATGCGTTTCAGTAATAATGCGGCAAATAACTTTGCGGCTTATGTCGTATTCTAGGGACTAAACATTAACCGGGATCGAGAACGACGCATATATTTTTTGACAGCATTTCATCCAGAACTATAAGATTTCGCTTTTCAGCTCACTTGGTAGAACTGTGAGTAAATACATAGTTATATAAGTTCAGTTAAAATTTGTTTCTCACAAGCTCGAGTCTACTCATTTTGCGTGCGATTTGACAGACCACTCAAAGGTCTCCGTCTTAGCCTAACAAATTTTGAAAAGCCGATACCGAGATAGCAAGCATTCAGATCAAAATTCCACTGCGGAACTGACTACGCAGACTAACATCGTTGAGTCGAGTAGTATTTGTCTCGAGTCTGGGTTTGCTATATAATATGTTTAACCAAAAAAAATATTTAAATAGTAAATCTGACTGGCTTCTCAGCTCAGGTTTGATTCCTAACCAGGATAAACATTTGTGCGATGAACATAGGTATTTGTTCTGCGTCTGGGCGTTATATGGTATCATGCGTTTGTATTTAAAAATATATAAGTTTTCTATCTGTATTTATTATCAGTCATGTGGTACCCATAACACAAGATCTGTTTACTTTGGGGCCACATGATGCTGTCTGAAATGTCCAGAATTATTTATTTATCTATTAGTAACAACTGAGTAAGCTTTGCCATGAAAGCTTCGTAATAGCTCTCTGCGCACAGCGGTCGTGTCAGCTTAGGCAGCTGCGAGAGTTCATAAAAAGCAGATTAAAATGTAATTAAGCGGTAGATAAAACAGGCTCTTTGATGAATTATCAGTTAATTCTGTAATAATCATCGAGTAAACTGTTTGGTAATTTGGTGTGGATTAGAGGGTCTTAAGAAGCTTAAAATAATGAACCGGCTTCAAATTCTGCTAAACTAATGCTTAATTTTTTTGAGTTCCGAAGTCCGTTGGAACCCTTATAGTTTCGCTATGTCCATCTGTTCCACGACCACGAAGGTTGCGGGTTTAAATCCTGACGCGGAATTTGAATGATCTACGTGTATTTGTCTCAGGTCTGGATGTTTTGCTATGTATAATATACACGTACTTACAAAAAATATATATGTATAACTACTCGTAAGTAGTATATCGCTCATGTGGTTCCCATAACTTAAGCTATGCTTCCTTTTTGGACTAGATAACGCTAGAATTAGTTTTTTATTTATTATTTAAATTACACTATGATAGCACGTTAATTAATTCGAGTAGCTCGCCTTATGTTGTATACAATACTTACATGTGTGAATTTCGACTTAAAATGTTAAATTAAATTAAATTAAACAGAAAAAACCCAAATTTTCGCACCAGAGAAGGTTACCGTTCCTATATACTACTACCTACTTTTATTAGCATCTTTGTTATTTTACCATCGGTCCAGTTCAGGACAACTACACCATCACAAGCTATAAAAGCCCAGAAATTTCCTCTAGCCAAAGGATAAGTGAAATTGAAAGACAATTAACTTTATAGTTGAAAAAATTTTCCCATACATCATCTAGATAAACACGGGTTTGCTCACGTATTATTTAGTTGTTGTAGGCACCGACACTGTTTCGATTCATTCAGAGAATCTTCATCAGGCTGAGTTTGATCCGCGCTCCGTGAGTTGCCGCGAGCGTTCACGGTTTGCACGCAACATCGATAAACGTACATTTATGTTTCTAATCGCAAAAAAAATTGTTTATGAATTAATACTAAAAATAACTGTTTTGGATTTTTACTAGTACTTGCACTGCTTCTTGAGATCCTGATTTTTGCCAAATTTCGTGATTTTATGTCAAGCGGAAGTACCCTATATGTTTTTATATATTTCCTGGCGATTGTCTACATATTCGGCATAAATTACAGTATTTAGGCCGTATTTTTTGATTGCATTGACATCGAAGCTTGATTTTTTACAGTACAGTATTGACACTCGCACTCACTTAAGTCCCCCTAAACTCTATAGTCTTCACAGCAGGCAGTCGCCCCTTCAGCCACATTCCACCAGTTCACCTTGGAGAAAGCGAGGTAGGTCCCAATTCAGGTATCTAGGTCCACATGACCTAGATACCTGAATTGGGACCTACCACTGCTGACCTAGGTCACTGCTGACCTAAAAGATAACTATGATATAGAGAGGGAGCGTAAGGAGTTGGCGATAAGAGGAAATATGCTGATCCGCAGATTCGCTCATTGCTCAGTGGACGTGAAGGTGACACTTTTTAAATCTTACTGTCAGTCGTTTTATACCGGTGTCCTGTGAGTCACCTACACGAAAAAATCCATCAGCGCCCTACGTGTCCTTTATAATCATTTGTTTAGAGCAATGTTGGGATTAACTAGATTCTGTAGTGCTTCGGGCATGTTTGCCGATGCTCATGTGTAGGACTTTCATGCAATCATGAGAAAAAAAATTGGTTCTATTAAAAACAGAATACGAGGTAGTCCCAATAGGGTCCCAATAAAATTCTTGGGGCTCTTTTGCTCGGCAAATCTATTATATTAATTAAGGTGGTAGGTTAGTAGGAATAGTTTTAAACATTTAACTTAATTTATATTACTTGCTTATTGATCAATGGTTTATTTTATTTTTACTTTTATTTAATGTGCATTGGATCTTAGTTATCTGAATAAATAAATATTATTATTATTATTAAACTCCCTATACCACACTTGTTTATCTTTATATATATGATTCTACTCTACGTGTGTATGTCACTGAACTCCTCCTAAACGGCTGGACCGATTTTGATGAAACTTTTTTTGTGTGTTTAAGTGTATTTGAGAATAGTTTATCTTTACAATTAGATAGTTTTTTTTTAAACGCGTGGACGAAGTCGCGAACGGCACAGCTAGTATTATATCTAATGTTGATTTTCTTTAGTTTGCTCTACTTTTGTTTTTGTTGCCCTGCCCTGTTTTGTGTACTTTTGCAATAGGTAATCGTTTTGCTTGACCGATCTCCCACGACACAAGCCTAGCTTAGTGCGGTGGTCACCAGTAATATGTGCGTGTAATTTATTTTGGTAAATAAACAATATTTTATTTTATTTCATCTAAGGGAACTTAGGCCTAGACAGTATTAATTTCAATGTCCGCGTGTTCCTGTGAAAACGATTCTTGACACACAGAGAGGCAGACAGACAGGCGGACAATGAAAGTTTCATGAAATTCAATATTCTCATTTTACTTTGCTTTGTCAGATTTTTAGAAAATTAAGTTTTTTGAGAAGAATTCTTCTTTTCTATGTAAAACTTATTTGAAAAACAACAAAAGCACAAACAGTCGATTTACAAGATTCCCTTTCTTCCAAACCGTCACTTCGCTAACTTGAGTCATCCGAGTTACCAGAAGTTGCGAACTTGACTCCGGAAGCGGATACAAGTGCCCGTTTGATTTATTTTATTTTGTTTGAAGTTTTGCCACTTGCTATCTTTACCCGCGGGAGAAAAAAAGAAATGCCGTCTTTAATTCTATTTCTAAGATATACTAAAAGTCGCTGTAATATACATTTTTGTATTATATATTATTTTATTAGTTTTAAGAAAACTTACAGCTATTTAGGTACCACATTAATTATGAAGTATGTCATATAATGCAAAGCATATATTTTACAGAGGGCCAATTAAATGTTTCCACTTGTAGTTAAAAAAAATAAGTAGAAATATAATAAACGTCCGATTCGAGAAAAACAATACATATATGAGATTTTGAAGAACAATAAAATAAAACAAAACAATTGAATATAATGACTAAATTACGGTTAACTAACCAAGAAAAAAATCGATCAGTGAGTATGCGCTTAACATACTTATTGGGGTGTTAAAAATTATATCAATGTTTGCCAAAAGCAAAGAGTTGAATAAGGAGCACGCTCTAATAATAAAAGCATTTTGCCTATAATTTGATATGCAAGTATTTGTCTTCTCGGGTCTGGATGTTTTTCCATGTATACTATGTATTTACAAAAAATAAAGTATATAAGTTGTATAATCATTTCATGTGGTTCCTATAACACAAGCTTTGCTTACTTTCGTGCTAGATGACCCTTGTTCTTGCCAAATTTCATGGTCAACTCGAAGTACCCCATAGGTTTTGTTTTACTGGAGAGTTTGAAATATGCGGCATAAATTACAGTTTAGGCCGCATTTTTTGATTGCGTTTACTTAGAAACTTAATTTTTCTTCTGTTTTACATAATTTCAGCTTGATACCTTGAAGAGTTATTAAGAAAAAAGAGTGATTTTTGTCATTTTTTGACATACATACAAACAGACAGGCAACTCAGTGTTATTATTAGAGTTTTAAGCTACGGAACCCTATCATACCCTACCCTACCCTATAAATATCAGAAAGTCTATTAAATTATATTAATTAAATTAATAAACCATAAACGCCAAAAATATTTATAGCCATACTCGAAAGCATCATCAACAAACTGAACTGGAGCAAACGAGGAATCTACATACAAGGAACCTTTCTGAGTCATTTGCGTTTCGCCGATGATATAGTAATATTATCCGAGACTTTCTCAGAATTACAGCTCATGATCAATGACTTACAATCAGCTACCGCAGACGTAGGACTTGATATCAATCTCACTAAGACCATGGTAATGACTAATAGCCTCAAAAAACAGATAAAGGTCAATGGATATCCACTAGATTATACAGACAAATATACTTATCTAGGAAAAACAATCAGTTTTGAAAATGAAAACAACGAACTAGAGATTGAGAGAAGAGTACAGCGAACATGGAATAAATTCAGGAGTATGAAAAAAATTTTCAAAAGTAACATGCCCATAAAACTGAAAACTAAGACATTGAACTCTAACCTCTTAACATGTTTGACATATGGATGTCAAACATGGAAATTTACGTCAAATTATAAACAAAAAATAACATCCTATCAGCGCAGAATTGAGAGAAGCTAAAAATAAATAAAAAACTAGATAAGATTAGACACGTAAATATAAGAGAAATAACTAAAGCCACTAATGCCTTAAACTACGCACAAAAGTTAAAGTGGAAATGGGCCGGTCACATAGCGAGGCTTAGAGACAAAAGATGGACCTACAGCACCACCATATGGAGAGGACCTCAAGGAAAAACAAAGAGTGGAAGGCCCTCAACACGCTGGGAGGACGAAATAAAAAAAGTCGCTGGTGGCAAACAGCTCAGGATAGAAGGAAGTGGACATCGTTGGAGGAGGCCTTTAGCCATCCTGGGGAATAATATAATAACAGTACATAAATTAAGAATCAATGTAGCAGGATCAAATAAAGGCTTTTTTATTTCTATTTTTTATTTTATTAATTAATAAACTTATTAAATACCAATCTGCACTAAGGCCAAGCCAGCCAACATTTATGACTAAATATAGGCGTTGCTTACATGAGTTAGGTACGAGTAGGTGAGATACGAGATCCGTAATTCGTTAAGACGCAGCTTATTAAGGTAAAGGGTTACTTCAACACTCGTTATACCAAACAACAGCCACCTTTACCCTTCTCAGTCATCTCAGTTTTCATTTAAGACGTTTGACGTTAATACGATACAACCTTAATGTAAAGCCGGGTATCCACTAGAGGCAGCCTCGGGTAGAGCGGCTGCCTCGCTCCGAGGCCGCACAAGTGGAGACGCTGCCTCAACCTGAGGCACGCCGCGACACGAGGCAAATTCGTTGCCGCGAGCCGAGCCATATTTTGTCGGTTTTTTTTGCCGTGCTCAAAGGAGCCTCAGTCCGAGCCGTGCATTTGATGTAGACGGGCGTGTTGCCTCGGATCGCAATGGACATCGAAACTGCTATTAAACTGATAAAATTTTATGAGCGTCACCGTGTTCTCTGGGATCCGTTAAATAAAAAATATTACGACAAAAATGTGAAACAGGATGCGTGGAACGATATTAGTTCCAAATTGGGGATTGCAGTGGAAGCTATTAAAAAGAAGATTACCAGTCTCACAGGGTCAACAAAACAACAACACAACACTGCTGACATATGTCGCATATCTTAGAAACAGGGGCCAGGGATGACGTCGAATAATAAAAAAATACAGTTTGCCTCTAGTGGATACCCGGCTTAACACGGCACAGTGTCAGACAGAGTCATCAACTGCGAAGGGGTCGAAATATTTCTCACCAAATTATAGTTCCGTGTATTCGCGGCAACGGCTGCTGAAGCACCAGAAAAGTGTTGTTCATTTGTCCAGATATTTATGAGGGAAAATATTATATAAATTTACATATTTATGTATAAAAGTTGTTAGTTGTAACCAGTTAGTTAGGTTAGGTTAGAGTATAGAAATCAACGCACAAGCACAAACAAAGATTAGCGAGCAAAGCGAGCGTGCCACGGCTGCGTCCGCGAAGCCATTTTTTTCGATGGTACCTACTAGGTACGGAAAAAAAACACATTACCATCGTACCATTAATGGTACATGTAATGGTACCACGCTAAACAAACGAAAATAATATGTATGATTGTACCATCATTATCTGACATCGCCGCTGAATGGTAGAAACATCGCGTAACTTCTTCTTCTTCTTATCGTGTCACTAGTTATTTCTAACCAGTGTGGTGAAAGTATTAAAGTGCGCCGCAGAGACTTCTTTCATGCACTTAGGTAAGCCTTGCCGACAGGACCTGCAGGACGAATCAGTACATGCGGTGTCGGTTCGGTTGCAGGTGCATAACGGCTGGCACCGAGCCGGGCTTGTTTCAAGTTTTCCTTTTCTATTGCTAGCTCTTCAGTTAGTCAGCAGGGGTACTAATCCCCAATAATTTGAAGACTATCGCATTCGTCTCCATCATCAGTCTCCAAGCAGCATCGCGTAACTAAAGGGATGGCTCCTATTTCGCCCAGCGTTAGCATTGCCATTCGGTGTGACATTCTTCTAGTGAGTATCGCTCCCTCTTGCAGTGATCTGGATCAGTTGAGTTAACCATAAATCGTTTGAAACAGTTAGATAGCTAAATTTATTCACAATAATGTTATACTATAGTATTATTATTCTGTACATTTATGTAGGTAAATAAAACCCGCTAAACCAACCATAACATCATAATTAAGTTTTTGCTATGCCATCAAACTTGTTACCGAACATTCGTTTAAGCTAGTCATCAATCAAGGTTTGAAATACATACCCAGGCCATTAATTTACACCCCATCACATCACGTCCCCCGTGGCCGCTTCCATTTCCGACCTTATCTTTATTAACATCACTATTTGGCGGCACTCCAATATCCGTTGAACTATTAATCGATATTACAGCTTACATATTATTTATGGGCTTTGTAATTAGAAAAGTGACTTCCTAGGTCATCTAAAGACCTAGGTCG
This sequence comes from Lampropteryx suffumata, assembly GCA_948098915.1. Classification (NCBI taxonomy): domain Eukaryota; kingdom Metazoa; phylum Arthropoda; class Insecta; order Lepidoptera; family Geometridae; genus Lampropteryx; species Lampropteryx suffumata. The sequence continues at coordinate 16,271,588 of OX402566.1, read as the reverse complement.
TACTTCTACTTATCAGTGGAAACTCATTTTTAGGCCATGACCTCTGTCATGTAAAAATGTTTCAAAACCCGGGATCAATAGTTTATTAATTAAATAAAAAAATATTGGTGGACAATGCATACAACACCATCTAGTCCCAAACTAAGCATAGCTTGTATTATGGTGACTAGATGACTGATAGAATACTTCTATATATTTAAGTACATACTTATGTACTTTATTACACCCAGGCACAGAACAAACATCTATGTTCTTCACACAAATGTTTATCCTGGGAAGGAATCGATCCCTCAACCTACAGCGAAGAAGGCAGAGCTACTACCAACTGAGCCGACTGGCCAGTCCATTTGACGACATCTGTGGCGCAGTGGGCTAAGACCTGCCTTTATTCCCGACGCGCGTCAAATGTTTGTATAATCTGGAAGTATTTGTCTGGGTTTTATCCCATGTATAATAAGTATGTATTTACAAAAAAAATGTATATCAGTAATGTGGTTACCCATAACATAAGCTCTGTTTCGGGACTAGATGATGCTGTGACAAACGTCCGCCATTATGTATTTACTAGCCGTTACCCGCAACTTCGTACGCGTATGCTTAGAACCTTTATTTTTATTTTTGTAAGGAATGCATTCCTTACAAAAATAAAAATATCTGTGCATCTAAAAAACATCTCATAAGTTTAATCCCCTATTTTATTATTTGATGACAAATTTAAATGTTCGGTGCCTTCATAGTTGACCGAGTGAGCGCGAAGTGCGAACGAGTGTCTCCGTTACAGCTTAGGCAAAAATTATTTCGTATGTCTGTCTGTCCGGCCGGCGTCTGTCCGGATGTTCTACTCTACAGGTCGCAATTCTCAACCGATTCTCGTGAAATTTTGTGAGCAGGTTCTATAACTATATTTTTTTTTTGATTCAGTTTTTGGTCTTTTTTAAAAATGGCGGAGTTAAGGGATTTGCAAACGTAAAAAAAAAGTTACATTTCCGTCATCTCAAAAAATGTTCGCGAGGTCTACAGCTCACAGAGCCACTAGTATAATGGAATTAGAACCATTGTGCTGAATAAAGTAGGTACCTAGTACGGTACCTTCTCTTTTGTACCTCGTCGATTTATTTTATTATCTACTCTTTTCTCTCCCTTATATATAAATAAAACATGTATTATTCCTATTCTTTATATTCCAATCGAAATCCAAAAATGGTGGAGTATGTAAAAATACACAGCCAGCTTTATATTTGAAGCACCTATAAACAGGCGTAGAGGACGGATATAAAAGCGATAAGCGACCAAAGCGGCGTCGTATGATTGATGGTCGGCCCCTTTCGTGCGGGGCCACTAACTCACTGTTTATAGCGATTACTGTAATGGTCGTGAAAATAATACGCCTATCATCCCCCATTAGTAGCAATACCTTTATTATGTGCCTTTGAAGGAAGTTTTAAATTATATCTCTGTTTCAACCTGGCTCCATTTTTAACCGACTTCAAAAAAAGGTCAATTCGATTCGTATATATATATATTTTTTATGTGTGTTCGCGGATAACTTCGTCGTTTATGAACCGATTTTAATGATTCTTTTTTTGTTGGAAAGGAGTTATCCTAAGAGTGATACCATGATAAGGAAACCAGGATCTGATGATGGTATCCCAGAGAAATCGAGGGGATTTTTTTAAAATCGTAGTGGTGACAAGTGCGTTTGTTTATATTTTATTAAAGTATTTTAAAGCACTACTATTTAATGAAGGTCTGCAGTCGATCTGATGATGAAGCCGAAAGACAGTCGAGGTAACTCCTCAACGATTTACAGCAATTACCTGGTGTTTGGGCTTGATTTATTTGTATTGATGAGAACTGTACACCTAGATGGGCTGTGACTGTCATTAGGGGTCTGATGATGAAGACGAAGGACAGTCAAGGGAACTCCTCAACGTTTTACAGTACCTTGTGTATATACATGAAGTCAGTTGTCTTTTTAATTTTTAAAACGTAATTATTACAGAACTATTCGTCTGAACACTGGTGGACAATGCACACAACAATATCTAGCCACAAACTAAGTATAGCTTGTATTATGGTTACCAGCGATTATGGAACTCTTGATACTATCAATGTCTATCAATTTCGATTAGCAATAGGCATGGGTTAACATTACATACTTTCGGTTTCTAACTCAGTTTCTATTCATTTGACAGCATTTCTTACAACCAACATCAATCTTACGTAATATAAATTCCACAATAGTAAATGAAAGCTGTTAGTATAATTGTAAGTAGGATATATTAGTAGTAGTATCAAATTGAAATGAAATGAAATAGATTATTATTTGGAGAAATCCATTACAAAACATTAAACAGATGGATAAATATTTAGTACGACGCCAATCTATTCCCAATGAGTTAGAGACGATGCAGACGCATGCACCTCCCTCCCGCCCGCAGTTGAAAAGCCATGCAAAGCGTTAGTAATAATTACGTTGCAAAAACTTAAAAGAAACCGACTTCATTTGTATAAAAATATGAAATTTCTTTACTTGGATGACATATTTTTTCCAGCTTTTTAATTACTTAACCGATTTTTATGAAATTTCTGGGAGCATGCGGAATGTATATCTTTTCACATAAAAAAATATTTTTTCAACTCGGGTCATAAATGACGAAGTTATGAGGTAAACATAAAAAAATGAGAATACAAACGAAATGTGATCCTCTTCCTTTTTTGAAGTCTGTTAAAAAGGTAGCGCCCACCATCATGCGCCCATCCACGCATGCAAACTCAAAAAGAAACTCAACACGTGTTTAGCCTCTCCACGAGACATCCTAACGCACGATCGACTCGCTCCGCACTGTAACAAAAAAGCACCAAGACTGCAGATTTGTTGCTTTGCGCTGGCGCTGGAGCGCTGGAATGAAAGTGAGCCGACCGACTACGCGCCAACCCCACTACTTTTTTTATAGTTAGTATATCAGTCATGTGGTATCCATAACTCGAGCCCTTCTTACATTGGGGCTAGATGATGCAAATTGCTGTCCTGTGTCAAATGTCCTACAATATTTGTTTTATTTAGCACATATTTGCACATACATAGTAGTTGACCTAACCTAACATTCCTGTATTCCGTACGTGACAGGTTGCAAGCCCGTCGCCGTTTATAGGAATACTAACCAATTCGAATGTTTTTTTTTACGTTCTAAGCTGTGCTCGTATTACTCGGATTGCGCATATTTTTCTCTGTTGGAAAAATCTATTTGAGCTCGACCGAATTCGAACCCACGACCTTATGATTGGAAGACAAGATACCACTACACCACCAGTGCCCTAACTACTCGTATAAACTTATTTTAATCCCTACTAATATTATAAATGCGAAAGTAACTCTGTCTGTCTGTCACGTTTTCCCGCTGAACCGATTTTGATGAATTTTGGTATAGAGATAGGTGGGACCTTGGAGAAGGACATAGGCTACTGTTTATGTAGGTACCACGCGTGCGAAGCCACGGGCAGCAGCTAGTACTAATATAGATAGATTCAACTAAAAAAACAAATCATCATCATCATCATCATCAACATTATCATCATATCAGCCTTTATGAAGTCCACTGCTGAACACAGGCCTCCCCAATTTCCAAGATTTCCAGGAAGAACGATTTGAGCCCTCTCCATCCACCGACTTCCTGCGATCTTTACAATGTCGTCAGTCCATCGGGTGGGGGGTCGTCCTACGCTTCGTTTTTCTGTCCTTGGTTGCAATTAGAGAATTTTTACTCGGTTTGATAACGGTTTGATAACCGTTGGGGAGTAAAAGTTATGCCGTTCTGCCTGCCGGAGCGTATGGATGTGGTCTATGGTGTTAAAGCCTTTTCGGAACCCGGCTTGTTCGGGAGGCTGGAAGTCGTCAAACCTACGAGCGAGACGATTTGTAACTACTCTCGAAAACAGCTTATAGACATGGCTCAACAGCGAGATGGGCCTGTAATTCTTTAGGAGGGTGTTATGCCCTTTCTTAAAGAATAGTACCACTACGCTCCTGTTCCACGCCTCTCGCCTCTCCACGCCTGTCCTAAAAAACAAATAAGGTCAATAAACCAACTACCTTGTACTAAAATGTTAACTAATATATTTCTTCAACAACTAACTGAATCATTTATGAAAAATATGTCAGAAATAATCCAGTCCCGGTCGTCACCAGATGGATGCGTGCCCAGAACACTGGTAACATTGCTATGTTGAATGGCAATGCTAATTCACTGACCGAAATAGAAGCCAGATAATAATTTATTTTAATACCAATGAGTGAATTATATAACACTTCGAAACAAGCCCGGCTCGGTGCCAGCCGTTATGCACCAGCAACCGAACCGACACCGCATGTACTGATTCGTCTTTCCTGCGGGTCCTGTCGGCATGGCCAAAAGCTTACATTAAGGCTTACCTAAGTGCACGAAAGGAGCCTCTGAGGCGCAATTTAATCCTTTCACCACACTAGTTAGAAATCACTAGTGACACAATAAGAAGAAAAAGCGAATTATCGTAAAACATGTTATCGCCTACTTCCCAGCCCTGACCTCATGTTTGTATTGGTTTCACGGAGAACTCAGCAACTTTCCCCTATTCTAACCCCCTCTAACCCCCCACATAAATAACAGTGCCATAAACAAGCAGGTAACCTGACAATTAAAACTTTTCACTTAATTTATTTAATTCGTTTGCCGTTTTAAACTTATGCTGGAATTTAATTAGGAAATTGAGGAAACTTTGCTAAAATTTTCTTTTGTTTCCTGAACAACAATTAATTGTGTTTTATCCGTAAATTTTATACTGAGTGATTAATTAGAGAAAAGGCATATTCTGAATCTTTGTTTCATAAAATATATTTCTGTCTAATTCCCGTAGCTCTAGCTGCTCTAGATATTAAAATAAAATTATTCATTTAGAACAAAGTACACGGGAAACTAACTACAAAAAGAACGATGTGTCGTGCAAACATTTTTAAAAACTTTATGGCAGTCTCAACGCCACCTCCTTGACGTAACACAGTTTTGAGAAAGAAAACTTATTCGGTATCTAACAGTATTAAGTAAACTTAATCAAAACTTAACCTAAAAGATTATTAAACTTTTAACTATTAAACTATTAAAATTAAAATTTTTAATATTATAAGTACAGTACTGCGCATCATTTGCGTCGGGGTGTGGTGAATGTTTGTGTGTGGGTGTGTATGTGTGTGAGGGGTGTATGTGTGAGGGTGTGTGTACATGCGTTTGTGTTTTTATGGGTTCTTTTGGTACTCTTGAGAGTCTAGGTGTCTTAGAATAGAACCGGTCAATGTTAGTTTGGTTATTCTGTAGTTTTCAATATGCTTTCTGTTTTCTCATAAGAGAGAGTAAGTAGGCATTTTAGAAGCGGATATAATTGTTGTGCACAATGTTACAACTTATCTATTGTCTGCATTTGGGGCTTGTCTTTGTATCAAATAATAAGTAAAGTCAGTTCTTCACATCAAAGCAAAAGTGCTGATATGCGACGTTAGTTAAATTACTTATTCCAAGAAAGTTGTAATGATTTGCTTTTGTGCGAAATGCTTTGATTATTATATCAATTATATTGATGGGTACTCTATTGATACGAGTATATTTATATCGATTTATACGTATGCTCAAACTATATCTTGAGTATAAAGTTTACATTTTCTCTTGCTTATCTTATTTAATGTAAAATTAATATAATTTACAATAAGAGTTTAGATTAGAATCAAATTGTAATTGTTATTAACGCTATAATATATATAATATATCGTAATATGTTTCATTGTCTTTGTAAGAGGTAAAACTTATAAAATAAAGAACATATCGTTTTATGTACATAATAGAAGTAGGTACATAATAGAAGTCAAGTACATTATCAAAATAGGTACATAATAGAAGTCATATTGCGTAGGTCATATAAGTATACAGATAAGTATATATTTAAAACCCTTTTATTATGAAAGTTAAATAAGGTCTTAACGTACACATGATACATGATACGTACTAATGATATCTGGTTGATCATTAACTTACAGCCCAAACCGATGGTCCCATAGACATGAAACTTCTCAATATATTTCTCAAAATTCTCAAAGAATTTTATTTTGATAGTGTAGAGGTGCACTAACGATGGGTTTTTTTATAATTCAACCTTCGAGTTTTTATATGATATGCATGACAGCTGATAATAGAAGAAACATTGTACCTAATTTATTAATACTCTATATTAGAAACTTGAAACTTGGTAATAGACACTCTGCATAAAATGAGGGTGAAATATTTAAAATTTTAAAACAACGATTTAAACGGGTTTCATGGAGAGGTAATGTTTTGTTGGTAAAAGAGTAGTTAACAATAAAATAAAAAAACTACACAACCAATACTCAACCATAATTGTGCACCATATATGCTGTAGAATAAAATGAGTCCAATTGCATTTTTTTATAATTATATATATATATTTATAATTTTTGACTTGGCAAATAAACTTTATCTGTTAATTTATAGTTTGTATCATTTCCAATAATTAAAATATCACAATAAAGTACGAAAAATCCTTAAGAGAAACATACATTTTCAGAAGAATCCAGCTGTTACATAATAAGTTGTGGCAGTTTTAAGTATAGAAATCTTTAAACGTGTTATCTAAAAACATGCATTTGAGAGTCGCCATCGTTTTCAATAAAGGTACAGAATTTATTGGTAATCCATTTTAATTATTATATTATATAACCACAGTACAGCCTCGGATTACGATCGATCCTTGTTATCCAGTAACAGACCAATTCGCAAAACCCTCGATAGCGTCAGATAATTATTAATGTGTCAGAACTATTACAACATCATCAGCATAAAAATACTTGCGTGACAAGTAACCAACCATTCTGTCATGTTGTAACAAGGGTGTAATTAATTACACATGGTATAATTATGTATTATTCTGCCCTAAATTCGGAAAACCACCCCTTTGCAACCCCTTGACCTCAGGTTTTTACCTATCGCCGTTTTATTGCGAGATTATACGATGTTGCGGAGGGAAGTGTTATTTGATGGAAGCTCTGATTAGTATCCAGGTAACAAAATAATATAAGGTTCGCTATTTAATAGCGTTCATTTATGCTCTATTTTATGTAATACCCAACTTTATGTAGTTGAAATTTAATTCTACCAAATTTGTTAATTTGCATACGAACAAAATCCAATCATTCATAGCACGGTAACATAATGGGATAATAACTTTTAAAACTATCATGGTTTTGCACATAATGTTCACTCGAAACGAGATAAACTTATCTCGTGATCATGGCGCATGCAACTGTGCCGAAATATCGAGAAGCAGAAAAACTCATATATCATGGTAAATATCCCGTTTTGAGTGAACATTATAATGGGATAATGATTAAGAACTCTCATAATTTAATGAATATCAAAAATCCATTGTTTCTTCATCGACAATTTAAATTACAACCCCGACCCGTCATCAACGATATAAACGTAACCAATTAACTCGTTTATCGTAACATGGGCACAATTTAGATCCTGGGAACTAAGTTACAAGCACCGATCACGCTTGGCTGGGTGCAAATAGTATTAAATAGATTTGCTTTGCTGGACCTTTGATTGCCTTTTGCTAGTTAAATTGTTATAGGATTCCCTTGTGTAATTAGACTTGAGATTTTCGCTCTATTTATTTTTAAAGATAAATCATTGTTAGGTATCTAGTTTTAAGGTGTACAATAAAGACCTTTCATTTATTCACGAATTCATCCATTACATAAAATAGTTCATTGTTTTATTAGAATAAACCGCAATAATAAATGAATTGAAAATACATCCCTGTATTAAGGTAGGATTTACTGTATGAATAAGTAATTGAATAATAAAACATTTAAAACGAATGAGGTAAAGCTCTCTGACAAACAATACTTTTTATCCCCTCTCATGTAATCCTCTGATGAAAAGAGACACTCATTACGTTCTGTTTTATTAACGAATTTACGTGTTTACAAATCGTTGCCTTTATCGCGACGTATTATTACTTTATTACCCTTTGTGGGCGATCCGAGAGAATATGGGGGTGTAAAGATAACAATAGGTGTAATATTAGGAACAAGACCAGTCACATAAAAATAAGATGTGATTTTACTAAAGATTCGGATGAAATAGTTCTTGAAAATCAAAGAACGGATTTATATCAAGGCCGAAAGGCATGCGTAAAAATTCATAATCCCTAAACGCCGACACAAAAGCAGTCACACATCAATCACTTTTGTTGCGTATTCCATTTTCCCTTAACTCGGCAGAATCCTTTGATAAACATTTAACTGTTTAAACACATATTCCAAATACGGAAAATATTTTCCTAAAAAACAACCAACTTCCTGCGCATCTGAAACAACAAACACATCTTTTGTATTCCCTTTGTTGGTTTTCTTCGGAAAAGTCAATACGTTCGTCAGTAAAAAGTGAACTAGCACCCAGAGGAGAAAAAAAATCTACTTAAAGTGGCAGGCCATTCAACTCTTTGCTAAACCTTCTAATAGGTTAGTTTTTTTAAATTCTATATATCTATAAGTATATGAGTGTCTCATATCTTACGATCTTACCTATATTTTAATCCAACCATATTACGGAGGTTTAGCTTATGAACCGCATCTTTATAGATTAGAGCGCTTAAATTACGTCGTATTATAATTTTGCTCTTACGTCGTCGTAGCGAGGATTTACGTTTTATCTGCGAGTTCTGAATTAAGGTTCTGTGTTAATTAAAGGAATTGGGCCATTTCGTAAGTATATCTTAATTGTGCAGCCCCCTTTGGAATAATATTAGATTGGTAGCCATTCCATTCTACAATACCTACTTAAACTTAAGTAGGTATTGTAGAATGCGACTATCAGTATTGCAACAAATACCACACTGTTACTTATTGGGATTTATTCGCTTCAATATTTTAACGATATTATATACGAGTTGGAAACTCGAACTCATCACGAGACTAAATTATTGTGCTGCGTAAATAAACAAACAAAATCTTTAAGAACTATTTAAACGCTACGCTAGTTAATTATGTGATTATAGAATAGAGGGTATATGTTTTGGCTACTTTTTTACATCTTGCAAGCTATTTTGTAACTTGGATTGGTGTATGTATTATTATTTTTTCCAGGTACGGCAGTCCGCATCACTCTCGGTCGCAGTCAGTGAAAGCAGGGAGATCAAGAGCCACCTCCCAACTCCTTGGGCTGCCGCAGCAGAGAGCCAGGGTGGCGTCCATGCCCAACACTGGTGTTGAAGAGGAGTACTATAGGCTGAGGCATTTCAGTATAACAGGTAATACGAAGTCTAACCGTTTTGTCAAAAATGTATCATAAAGCTTACAATAACGGTTTTGGTAAATTCCAGGCAAAGGTGTGGTAAACAGAGGGGATTCCTTACGGTCACGGAGATCTAGATCTAACACGTCGGTTGCGTCCAGTGCGTCAAGCACAGAGGCTGGTACAAGAGCATCTGCTCCTTGTTCACTGGCATCTTCAAGGTAACGGAAAAGAAGGTCACACATTGAATAATCACAGTAGACAATATATGTTTATGTATCTATATATGTAACAGCAAAACTTTTTACCAACCACTGTTTTTCAGGGACTCTTCAGCAGGGCTCAGTTCGTACAGGGTGCTGGTGCTGGGGGCACCTGGGGTGGGCAAGTCAAGTCTGGTCGGGCAGTTCATGACGTCAGAGTACCTCCATGCATATGATACTAGCATAGGTAAACATTATTTGCTAGCCCATTTGATAGGTTTCAGTAACGGAAGTGATGAACTTTTATCTTACTCAGACCTCGCCGTACTGGAAGAATTCCTCAAGCATTTACATTAACTGTACTGTATCACTGAAGTTTGGAACAAAATTGACTTAAACTCCCGTTGCTCTGCAGTAGGATAAAAGAAGCTAGATAAAAACACCGATTCCCTTGTCATGTTGCTTCATAATTTCAGATTGTCAGACAGAAGATAATATAACTAAAAAGTCTGTGGTTTTTAATTTTCAGATGACGAGTCTGGCGAGAGGTCGGTATGCGTGCTGTTGGCTGGTGAAGAATCAGAGATCACCTTCTTGGACGCACCACCTGACCATGTCGTGGTTAGTGGTGTATGTTGATGAGCTTTAATTAACCTTTAATTCCATCCTTGCTTCCTTTCTCTCCTACTGATAGCTCTTGTCGTTCAACATGCGACTATGAGACGTCATTCAACTTTGACACACAATACATGACTTGTAATTTAGACCTCATATTTTGATTTATACATTTCGATAAACAGGGGCTTTACCCACGTATTATTTTGTCGATGGAAGCATTGACACTGTTTCGATTCATCTAGAGAATATTCATTTCATTAGTTTGATCCGCGGTCCGCTTGTTGCCGCTCGAGTTCACGGTTTGCACTGCCTATATTATGTTTTAATGTTGAATTTCTCGCTTCACGAATTAGATTTTCTAAAATAATAAGTTTTTCTTGTGTTGTTTTATGTTTTATTGTAATTTTAGTGGAATTATAATCAATAAATTGTGAATTCAAGTGTATGCAATTGAGTTTAAGAGTATTATGTTCTTATGTGATTTTTACGACGAGGGACCCAATAAAATTCTGAACGCCTATTCTACGATGACGTTTAGAATTGACAAATCTCGATCGACTGGGACTTTGTGCCAATATTTTATCGAAACACACATTCCATTATAGAAATAAGAAAAAGAACCCTCTATGTTTGATCCTTCACCCATAGTAGATAAGATACAAAACAGCGCTAGGACCAAAAGAGTTTCTTGTCTGATTCTAGCTTGTTTGAGAAATTTTGACGATTCAAAGTGGTCCTTGAAACTCTTAGACTTAGACTAAACTTATTGACTTTGGAAGTGTGCGTTCCAGACGGATGGCTGCGCGCACGGTTACTGCGTGGTCTACTCTACAGCAGAGCGCAGCAGCTTCGCTGAAGCAGAGAAGCGTCTGCAAGTGCTGTGGGCGGCGGGACATACTGCCAGGAGAGCTGTTATCCTTGTTGGGAATAAGGCTGATCTTGCAAGATCGAGGATTGTCACTACTGACGGTAAGTAGCGGGTGAATTTTTGTAGATAGGTACTTACTTATTTTTAATCCCTTCTAATATTATAAATGCGAAAGTAACTCTTGTCTGTCTGTCTGTCTGTCTGTCACGATTTCACGCCTAAACCGCTGAACCGATTTTAATGGATTTTGGTATAGTAATAGATGGGACCTTGGAGAAGGACATAGGCTACTTTTTATGTAGGTATCACGCGCGCGAAGCCGCGGGCAGCACCTAGTTGTGTAATATATCGTTACTAACAAATTATATAGACTTTGTACATAACACCATCTAGCCTCAAACTAAGCTTAGCTTGTGCTATGGTGACCAGATGACTGATAGAATACCTATATATTTTTAATACAAACTTATGATACTTTATAACACCCAGACACAGAACAAACACACACATATATTTCATCACACAATTTTTATCCTGGGAGGGAATCGAACCCGAGCTGACAGGCCAGTCAAAATAGGCAGATAAATATATTAATTCAATAAATTATGGAGGCACAATGACTATTTTCTTTTGAAGTAAAATTACAAAATTACGAAGAAGAAGTGAAGAAGGTTGACTGACTTCACTGATAATGCCTTTCTAAGAGCTAATCAAAGTGAAATTAATGTCCAAAACTTTTTAATAACTGTCTCTATAGAATAAAATCGAGAAACTTCCGATAATTCTCATTTAACTTCGAATGTATAGAAAGTAAAAAGTTGTGCACCTACTGGTACCTATTCATTTTTGCAACATTTCTTTTAAAAAATAATCAAAGAAGACTTTTCTAGTTAATGTTTTTAATTACTTTACTTACTTTGCCTTAAGATTAATACGACGATGACATGTTGGGTATTTAGGGTTAAAACTTTATTGGATTAGGATAATATTTTGATATTTTAAAACGTTAATGGTGTTTAGAAAATAAATAATTACAGAAATGTACAAAATTAAATACAAATAAAATTAATACACGCGAAACAGTTGAGCAATCTAAGTGCCAATTACAGTTACATAAGTATAGTTACATAATTAGTATTATTGTATACTAATAAATATTATTTTCAATAACACGTAGCTCTGAGATAATGAATAAAGACAACCTCTGCGGCGCAGTGGGCTAAGGTTGGTTGAGACACAGAAGGTTGCGGGTTCGATTTCCGCCGCGGGACCAATGTTTGCATGATCTGCAAGTATTTGTCTCGGGTCTGGGTGTATCTATGTATAATATATATGTATTTACATATGTAGTATATCAGTCACGTGGTACCTATAACACAAGCTCTGCTTACTTTAGGGCCAGATGATGCTGTGTGAAATGTCCGGCATTATTTATTTATTGATTATTTTATGATTATATTTTTATTATTTCAGAGGGCAAGGCACTGGCAACATCATATGAGTGCAAATTCATCGAGACATCAGTGGGTATAAACCACAACGTGGATGAGTTGCTGGTGGGGCTGCTCACGCAGATCCGCCTGAAGCAACAGCATGCAGCAGCTAGAGCCGAGAGGCAGAGGTAATATTAACACCGTGTTTTTACTAACTTAAAGTGAGTTAAAAAATTAAACGCCTCAAAACTGACCAGTGTTACATTTGTGCTCACTTTATTGGAATCGAAGCGCAGCTAATATAATGCTTTTGCATAAATTTGACGTGTTTCCGTATTCTGCTAATGCACAACTATCGAATGATTTCATACAGTTTATAGAGATAGAGAAAGAATAGGTCGGTATAGGAGGTATAACAATCGGGGCCGAGTCGTAGACGGATTAGGATAGTCAAGTCAAGTCAAAGTCAAGTCAAAAGATGATTTATTCAATACAATCACAAGGATCACTTTGAAACGTCTTACATACTAGGTGAATTTAGGTGCAAATTCATCCTAACCCAAGCTCGAGAAGAATTGGCAAGAAACTCGTCTTGGTCCTAGCGCTTTTTTATATGATCCATCTTATAACTACCTTAACTACGAAATACTAATACAAGAGAGTTTATACATTTCAAGTGTGTCGGTTAACTGTCTGACGGCAGAGAGACATGAGGCCATGCATTCTTATCAATAATATAGTCATCTATATTATAATAAGCTTTCTTCAAAATACTACCTTTAATGTATGCTTTGATAGAACGATTATGTTGTAAATAAGAGATAGGCGGCAGCCGGCTTAGAGGCAGTAGAGATATTTAGAAACAAGATAGTCATAAACCCCTGCATTTTTTACACAGGCAATAATTCGCTGAGATTGAACCAGTTTAATATGTATTATAACATGGTGAACCATTCCATAATCATAGTTTTTGACAGTAATTATCCCTCCAGATCTCTTCTTACCAAAAACACTAGTTTTGGGCAAGGTCAGAAAATAACAAAACAATGCACTGTTCAATCAACTTGTACAATTTAAATACACTCGTCGTTGAGAGAGAGACGAGGTAGTGTTAGAGCACTGGTTACCTCGTCTCTCTCTCAACGATTGTGACAACGTGGGTATGACGAACCCACGTTGTCACAACCAACGACTCATTCTAGGTCTAAATAGCAAAAAATTGAGCAACTAGTACTAATAAACCGCATTTCTATAAATCAATTGCTAGACTATTAAACTTATTGAAATTAATGATATAATCAGGAGAGAACTATTTCAAAAAAATATATTAAATTATTTATTGAACATATACATACCCTTTCAGTAACTTAGTACTTTATATTTATGTAAGCTGCCCGACTATTATCTTTAATGAAATCAACATTAAAAATAGTATATTACAACATTTTTTATAAATCATGGACCATATTATTAGTAACAACCTACATACCTAATACAATCTAGGTACACAATAAATGTTACACAGTTAATTTGTATGCTACTTCAATGAACTTTTAGGAAACGCAATAGCTCTCGTAAGACCCGCAACCGCGCTCGCTCACCCAAGGAGATCGAAGAGCCTCCGCCCCTGCCCACCTCCGCCGCCAGCACACCCAGAAAGCGCACGCGTCTCTCCGCCAGCGTCAAAGTGAGTCTCTTCATTCATCCATTCATATAGATATCATTCAAAAAATATTGAAGCAGTACAAATTTTACCTATGAAACTTAATACAAACTCTTTTCTTTCTGTAAGTATTTATAATAAAAAGGTATTTTAAATATTAACACCAGCTTACTTACTTTAGGGCCAGATGATGCTGTGTGAAAGGCATTGTTTATATTTATTTTATTTTTCCCACGACTCTTGACACTTTACACTTGCCACGTTCTAATTGCCACTAATATCCAAAAGAGAGTTTGCTTTTTATTCGACACAGTACTCGCTGACACTTGACACAAATTATTTAAAGACTATTAAGATATTCATCATCGTCGTATCAGCCCCTAGAAGTCCACTGCAGAACATATATAATGAACGTTATTGGTGGTTAAACTCACCGCCGACTATTGAGCGTATTGCGCCACTGGTGGCTAAAGTCACCACCGGCTGTTGATTGGTTATAAAACTTTTATGTAAAATATCCGTACCACTGCTTATCCATAAAAAGGTCGTCTTTTTTAATAAATTAATATATGATTGACGTGTTTTAGCTCGCCCATGTCAATATGGCCTCCCCAATAGATTTCCAGAAAAAACTATTTTGAGCCCTTTCCATCTACCGATTTCCCGCGATCTTTACAATGCCATCAGTCCATCGGGTGGGGGGTCGTCCTACGCTTCGTTTTCCTGTCCATGGTCGCCATTCGAGATCTTTTATTCCCCAACGGTTATCAGTTCTGCGAGCTATATGGCCTGCCCATTGCAACTTAAACTTGCAAATTTTGAGTGCTATGTCGGTGACTTTGGTTCTTGTTGAGGAAATCTGTAGAAGAACTTCAAATTAAGATATAACATATTCTTATTATAGAAGTTTAGTCTAGTTCTTATAAATTAATACATTTTTCTCTTGTTATATCGTGTTTTAATGGGTTTTATTAGAGCCTAATTCAATATATTGTGACTTCTAAGCACAATGGGGAGGTACACTGTCTTTTTATCCCGGTAGGTGTCGCATCATAGCGACCGTAGATAGAGAGTACATTTTCTACTTAAAAAACACGACAAAATGCATCTATCTAGTCCCAACTTCATACATAATGTAAACAAGGCATTCACGCTTGTGCTGCCATCTTCAAATAGCTTTGCGTGTGCCACCCCATTGTAGTAGGGTTGTTGTAGGGTAGGTACATTATGAGTAGGTACTAGGTAGTTTGTTAGTTTATTATCTGTAAGAGTGTCACATCACTAGTGAGGTGGCACATCCCTAGTCGAGCGGAGCGCGACTTGTCCGCGACCGTTCCGTTCGACAGTTCAAAAGTTTTACTCAAGAACACGTCGTTCATTACAAATTATGTTGCATTGTGATTTGTAAGACGAGGAATCCAAGCAAATTTTAGACGTTAATTCAATGACGATCGCCCGAATCGCATCGATTTGTGAAGATATTATAACAAAACAATCACTTGACATTGGCAAAATTATCAAGACATGTTATAGGAAGTAATGAAGAATACATCTTAAATGCTTTTATCATTTCAGGTCCGTGGTCTCCTAGGCCGCGTGTGGGCACGTGACTCCAAGTCCAAGTCGTGCGAGAACCTACACGTTCTCTAGCATTCCGTCGCCGGCTCCGCCTGCTTCCCATTCTTCGACTGTGCTGCCAACTACGCGTAAACCAACTACGTAGGCTACGACACGTGAATACCGAAGAGTACCAGCCCTCTTTTTGATTTAAATATCCTTGTCAAGTGTTTAAATAAAACCGTAATTTTTATTTAAATTCAAAGCTTTTGGATTTAAAGGAAAATGAAATAACTCAGTCTACACAATGGTAATCTGCTTGCGAAGAATTCTCACTGTTTATTACCATATACCTACATACATATTAGTAATTTATTTGATTTCAGCTTAATACTAGATAGGTGGCGTGATATTAAATAATATGGTTTGTATAGATAGGAGGGCTGGCTTTGTTATTATCAAACCAGGGTTAAAAAGCTTTGAGTAAAACATTAGAAGGCTCACTCCATAACGCATGGAACATAGACATTTATTTCATGACAATTTGTCACGACAAAACACTAAACAACCAAAAGATGGCGCAACAATTGCAATTTGCTTAGATAATTAGTGTGTTCACATTCCTGAAAAATATTTTTACTGTGGTAGCGTTTTTACCAAAATTATGCTTGTTTATATGAAAGTTACGTTTTTTTGCAACTGACATGCTCAGTAGGTAATCTGTTAAGTTCAACATGTTGGAACAAACGTATTTAATCAGACCACGTGCAGCAGAAATTGGGAACAGGAGTCGGCGACGAGAATGCCATATTTGGCGAAATATAAATAAATGGACTTTATAACTTTTATAGTGAATTTAACCAAATTATTATATTCAAATATCAAAATAGCTCGTTTTAGATGGACGGAATGGATCACTTTTAGGACTGAGAATAGTTTTGGTACGGGTAGTGATGTAATGTTTTAGACAAGCTCCGAATGGAAAAATATCAAGCGGTTTGGGCTTATTGATAGGAATTTAGCTGCCGATAGATGGCGCCAGTAACACTAAAACGTTTTTGTAAGTATATAGGTACATTAGATCATAAAAATCTGACTAATGTGTATGGGATATTAAAAGAGAACCGATTTGAACGACCGCAATTTTAAATGTTTTATAACGTTAGGTGTTCAAGTGCCATCTATGAATGAAAATGAAAAATTATTATAGAACGTCCGACCATTGATTGTAATTTCGATCGAAAAGATGTGACTAAAGCGAGGCTTTTACAAGTATTATTAGTCGGTAGCTATTTGAACCTTAGAATAGAAGTTTATTTAAATCCAAACACCAATTTTAAGTAGGTACTCAATTAGTTTTCATAAAATGTGTAATCTTTTTAAATTTAATATGTAAAAAAATAGAAACAATAATATTGGTTTTGTGTTTAAATTTAAAGATTTCATTCGCAACTTAGCATAATAAACTATACTTACCTAAAATAATGGTTTAAATAACATTAAATTATAGATACCAACGTTGTTTATGGTGAAAAGACATAAAAGTGATGAATCGTAGTGTAAATAATTAAAACTTTTCTTCTGTTTATTCGCTTTACCTAACCTTTAAGTTGTTCAATCAATCTTTACCTAACCTTTAAGTTGTTCAATCTTTATCAAAGTTAAGTTTATCTAACTACATTTTAAAACTCGCTCCGAATAACTTTTTTTAAACCTTGTTTAACAATAATCTTCTTTCTTAATAATGGAAATATAAACAAGTTATTGGGTCCACCGCTACAAAAAAAGCGTAACGAATTAATTATAAGTTACTTCTTTTTTATCTGTAAGTAATATTCAAGAAATTAAAAAGAAATAGTAAGGTACTTAGGTACATTACTAAACAAATAATTTGCAAAATACGCTTTTGCCAAAACACCAATCTTAATAGGGACAAGATTTGAAAATAATAATATGCAATATTAATCCCTCCAAAACGAAATTGCCAGAAATAAAAATAAGAAGCATTGTTTGCGGTTTTAGTACTTAGAAAATATCGTTTTAGAAACCAATTTAGCAAATCATAGCTGTAGAGTTACCTAGTCATAACAAAACTGGTTTATATTGAAAATCTTTTTTTTTAAATAATTAAAAATAAAGAGATTTCAGTCTCACGATTTACATTTAGTCGATTTTCGCCAAATAGACCGAACCGCCACCCCATTTAAACAGATCGATAAAAATCGTCGATGACTAGTTAACTTCGCATCAAAATATCAATAGTCGTACTGCGTACTGGCATTGAAACAAACGATTACGGATCAACACATACGCATGCGGCAGGTGATCCACCGGGTGATCGGCAGATGCTTGCGACTAAGCATTTTTACAGTCGTTATTAGTCATAGACGTCATTAGTCATAGACAAAAGTCGAAACCTACGCTTCGGAACTTGCGATTTTACTCACCTGTGCAATGATGTGTGTGATGTGATTTTACAAACCCGCGTTACGATTAAGACGACGTCCAATAGAAACTCATTCTAATGGAGACGTAATTCAATCCAGAAATGGCCGTATTAATCTCAAAAAGTAAACTAAACTAATAAATTCGATAGTGTTTATAAAAATGTCTCTCTGTATGAATATTACCTTTTCAAGGCTAAACGGCTGAAGGGATCGTAATTAAATTTTTAAAGCAGATAGATTGAATATAAGGACATACATAGACAACTTTTTATGTAGGTACTACTCTTATAAAATTCGCGGACAACAGCTAGTATTTCCATATAATCCAGTTTTGTTGTGATTAATATTTTAGTAATTTATTTAGAAAATGAAAATTGTTTCAATTTGAGTGCCTGAATATAAATTAGTTATTAAATCCCTCCGTAAATATTAAAACCCATTTGCCTTATTTTATTAGAAAATTCATTTTTTAGCGGACGCGTAATTAATAGAAGTTAAATTATACATAAAATATACTATGAATAATTATGAATATCAGATTTTTTATAATCTTAGTTAGAAATAAACTTATATTATCAGTGTTTAAACAGTAGACTTTTGTGACTTGTACATGAGGCTGTTTGGTTAATTGAATTGTTTGTTATTTAATATACATTAAATCAATTTCAAAATTGTTTAAAAACTTTTTATTACAGTAGCCGTTTATATGTTATGTATAAACATATTCATATTATTATTATTATTAAATTAATTACTTAGATTTTTTTTTTAAACTTAATATGCTTAATTTGCATATTAAGATTAATTCAAAGTGTATATTCAATTAACCATACAGTCTATGTATGAAAACAAGTAGTTTGTGTAAGGTTAAATACAGCTTCCTATATTATTATTATAAAATAAATGGTTATTTGTATAAGTCGTGAATACCTTTAAGATTTACCTTGTATTGTAACCCCAGGGTCCAATGAAACACCAATCTCATTCCTCATTCTTGGACTTTCCTGGACCATCCTAGTCCCTAGCTCGCCAGCAGTAGAGTTTAGAGTCAAGCCTAAGAAAACATAGTAGCAGTATTTATGAACAACTATGTAAAAAAAAGATGTCGGCCATAATGATTATCAGGAACCGTATCATTGCCATTGATAACAAATGAATAATCTTTGTTTTTTTATATACAGTAATTCTGCCATGAATAAAAAAAACGTGTGCGTCTCGGGACGCCCGAAAGAAGTGATAACTTAATCTAATCTAACTAGCACTGTGGGTTAGAGTGAGAGAGGAGGAACCTGCTTACCACTGGCGTATTCGTGAGAAAAAGGGAAGCCAGACAGACTGGCGCCCTAACGCGTTACGTAACGAAGCGGTTTACCCTCCCATGAGAAGTTATCACTTCAAAAATAAATACAAGGGATAGTGACAATAAGGATAGATTAATTAAAACGAACTTTTGACTGTCTCTTTTAATAAAAATAAAAATAAAAAATAAATGCCTAAAAATAGGCACCGTTGCTTGTAGCGACTATAACTACGTTTGTATTAAAAGCTGCTGAATCTACTGCTGCTTTTATAGAGCTTTCTTATTTTGGAAGTTTTTGAAGACTTGGTTTTCATTTTTCCTCGTTTTCCTAATCCCCAAGTCTTCTAATCATTTGGTTATCGCCTAAGTATAACCCCATCGGACCACGTTAAGCAATATAATATCTATATTTGATAGTCCCGTTAGATTTTTCATAGATTTTTAGCGTAGTAGGCGTAGCTTACTGTAGAATTTTATATATTTAACTAATAAGTAGTGGAGTATATCGGTGTAATAATGTGGATAGCGTCCTCGATCGAGCCATGTTTCTGACATTATTATAGCATACATCTGGTATTGTTTAATGAGTTTGAGAAAATAATTTATATATTTAAACCTAAGTAAATGAGAAATATGTAAAGAATCAGATATTGCTAACAATTAACAGGCCCTGATTTCTTTTCTCAATGAAATGTAAAGTAAACCTGAATGAGATAGATATCATTGTTCCTACCATAAACTATTTTATTTTTTTACTGTAAATAAACATTTTTCTCATTTTTTTCATTTTTTCAATTCTGTTGTTTCACCGAACTAGCTAAAATTTTCTAAAACATAGACGACCTTATTTCGCTACACATAAAGTTCAAATTAGAGTACCCATTTTAAATCAGAGTTCTAAAATAAGTTAAAATTATTTTTTGTTTTATTGCTATAATTTTTATTCCAATTAATTATTTTATTGAAAATAGAGGTGTTGATAAAAACTGCGGAAAATAACTGCAGTTTTAATCAACACCTTACATGATGAATAAATTGAGCTTAAACATGTCAGTTATACGTTAAGTTAGAAAGGGTCACAAAAAATGTTATTCTAATTCAGACTTTAATGCAAACAAAATAAGATCGCTTTTGTTTTAGAAAATTTTAGTTACTCTAGCGAAACAACTGAATTGAGGCCATTGACTGTATTATGCATAACAAGAGATTTACCGAGACAAAACGTAACTGAGGTAGATGAACAAAGTTAATTTACAGATAACGATGAAACAAACAAAACAAAACAAACAAATCAAGCAAACAAAACCAGATGTTTACCAGAAACAAGATAGATCTGGCTGGCATTTACTAAAATTGGTATTGTGTTAGTATTTTAAGTATCTTTACGTTACTCAATAATTGCGCATTTACTTAAATTATTAAAAATCATTAATTATAACTGCATATAACTTTGTATATTACTTAAAGAACTTGAACATGTCTAGATAGTTACTACTATCAGGTAAGCTGTATACTTACTGTGTATTCATACATTAATTAACTATATACGTAGACATGATTTAATATTGCATAATCACAATATAATTGCATTTACATAATGCCAAAACGACTGTAACTCATCGGAATATCATTTTGAATAACTGATGTAATTACATATCTTTATACACACAATTTTTTCTGATAAATTTTGCGCACAACCAAAATTACAGCGATTCGTTGTTCCAGTAGTTCTCCAATGTTTTGGAGTAGATTTTTTTCGTAGTTTTAATTTAATAAATACCAATTATTTCATAGATATTTTCAGTGTTTTGACAGTAATTTATCTGTTGTTCGATGTAATATTTCGAAATAAATATTCTGATGTTTTTTGAAAAAACAATGCTGTTTTATTTAACTGTCTTAAACCAAATTAAACAACATGTAACTTATACTAAGACGTTTATTCAACTTTTACAAGGGGGTTAATTTTGTTTGATACTTAAGTTAATTAATTACTTACAGTCGAACAATCAAATTGTTTTGTCACAGACTTAATGCTGGTAAATAAATATCAAAACATCTTACTCAATCAGTAGCAATATTATTTATAAAGTATCACTTAATTTTGTGTTTAATTAATTTGTACCTTAATAAGTTTCATTATCAAACCATTGCCACATTTTCGGCTTGGTGTAGTCCAGCTCGTACTCTTCACATTTCAAACTAGTAATTCTGCAAAAAAAAATTGACTATTACGCCATCTGTTGAATTTTAGTATAACTTGACTGTCACATACTTGAACTTGCATAAGGTTAGTTCGAATAGACTCGAGAATAATGGTTGGAGTTCGGGCGGATTCGATAATCATAAAATTTTGCCCCATTGATTATTTGAGTGTAATTAATGAAGATTACGGATGAATCTACTACCTCTGACCTGGAATTAGTACAAAACGCTCGAAAAATACGCTAAAGAAATATGAATAAAACCTTTTCTAAAAAGACATGGGTCCGAGCCCTCTCGGACTCGAACATTGGTCAAAAAGACAGCTGCCATATACCTACAGAGGCGTTCATCAATCAACAGACGCAAAGCATTATCTGCAACTATCTGCAATATAATACTACCGTCTCCGACGGCTCATTACCTTGTCCTTCTTAAGCACTTGACGATCGGATGCGCTCGTCTAAAGCACTGAGGACCCAGCACATTGAAGTAAGTGAGGCCGATCTGAGCGGAGACGAGCGAGTTGGTGCGCTGGAGACACTCCCGGAACTTCATGTCGCAACTGCAGTGAGATCTAGAACGAAGAAGATGTTATATCATCAGCTACACCAGAAACACCAACTTATGCGACAACCAGTTTCTACTGATACTTTTTTGTAAATCCAGACAAATCCAAACAGACATTCATTTGTATCACACAAATGGAATATGTCTTTTTTAAATAGGAATTTCCGAATCCTGCTTAGGTACATCAGAAACGTTCGGTAGGTAGACATTTAAAATGATTATTAAAAGAAATGATTACATAGTCCAAAATTTAAAATAGAGTCACGTAATCTACTTACATACAAAAAGTAGTCACTAAATGCTTTCAACATTATTTCATAGCGTCTGGTAGAAACGTCGCTTGACCCAAAAGCTGGCTCTTATCTAGCCCAGCGTAGTAACATTGCCATTCAACGTGATAATACCGCTAGTGTCTTGAGGACGCCGCCCTATGGCAGTGATCTGGATCAGTTGAGCTATCTATAGATTGTTTTAAGCGGTTCTTAGATAACTGTTTCACATGTATTTTATATTAATGTACATTTATCTGTACATTTTGTAAATAACGTTTTACACTATACAGGGTGTCCCGGAACTAGTATTATAACTAGTATATTTTTTTGCTATGTAGTAATATTAATAAATGATTTATTTCTCCACACAAAGGGTCACTTAGCATAGGCTATTAAGTAATGTTATACATGTAATACTGTTTTTAATTGTCTTCTTACATG
The DNA here is from genome assembly GCA_948098915.1 of Lampropteryx suffumata. Lineage (NCBI taxonomy): Eukaryota > Metazoa > Arthropoda > Insecta > Lepidoptera > Geometridae > Lampropteryx > Lampropteryx suffumata. Next base: position 16,248,673 of record OX402566.1, on the reverse strand, counting down.
CTAGTGAATCTAGCTGCCGGTTCCTGCAAACCCCAGTTCACGATGAATCCGGCAGGAAAGTCGTATGGTCTTAACACTTTTGCATGATCCTTACCAATTTTGTTACGGATGCCTGACCGAGTTGGAGCAGATTCATCCCAAGTGTTTATGTGATATTAATAATCTATTTGTTTATAATTAACCCAGTCCAAATAGACATTGACCCTTTCATTAATTCACAACAAGCTGAAAATTTACTCACATAAAGGATACCACTCTAATGAAATCCTGAAAAGTCCCCGTTGATCCCGTGTGTGCAAAAAATGTTATTCATATTCAAGGTCATAGGTCGCAAAAATTGGTTTTTTGGATTTTTTGGCCAAACGGGTAGTTTTACAATAAAACAGCTTGGACTGAAATTGTAGATCAGGTTATTATCTACTAAAATTGCTGTAATACTTTTTTCTCTAAGATTTACCATTTCTGAAAAAAAGCCATACGAAAGTTAGCTGGAGCTATATTCTCCATAATATTCGTGACTACGGTCTCTAATTATTGGACGCGTAATATAAGTAATATACATATGACGCCGTCCCCGGAGAATATAATGATAACTGCCATTATCTTAATTTAAGTGTTATGCCATATTTGAGATCTGTGGGTGCTAATACATCTGGTAATTTTTTTTATTAATATTCTGGTTATTTACGGAATTGCAAAATATTACAATTATATTCCAGGATTCTACCCATGCCTGAAGTTACAAGAATAAAGTTGTACCATAATATTATCAAAATGTATCCACACCTGTTAGTATGACAAACAGTCATAAAATAGTGTTCTCGTAAAAAAACTATCGACTAGATAATGATAATCGCATTTTATTCTCGTAAAAATCCATCCTCGCGTTTCGTGTAAAGATTTGTTAGTAAAATTATACTTATGGAGCTGAACATATTGTAAACATATTATAAACATATTGTCATACTTTTCGCAAGCCCAAGTTTATCGAGTAGGTATTGGAGGAAACACAGATTACATACAGGCAGCAACTCAAAAGATAGTAAGAAAACCTTATAACATTTTCAATGTTTTCATAAGTAATTTTAAACACATAAGAGTTCATTGCATCATTGGCTTATAAGTTTCTTCTAAAGCACAGGTAGACCTTGATTTGACACCAACTCGAACGCATGCAAGTAACAAGAATAAAACAAAGTATGTATCTAAAAGGAGCCTACACAAAATGTTCCATAACGACAATCAGCCATCAACCTCATATATAGTGCTATTCATAATCATGAGGATGACGAACAAGAAGAAATAGCACGGAAATCATTGATTAGACGTAAAATTAAAACTCGAGACTTTATCTGCCGGTATATACTTAGTTAGACAAAACAATTACTGGCAATAAGAGCATGAGTATCTAATCATCAGAATCTAACACAGGCAGAAATAAACATTAGCGCTGACCATCACAAGAGTCGTGATCACAATGAGAATTAAATATATATAATCCAATTACAAACCGACTTAGAAGGAACAGAGGAACAAGATGAAACAAATTTAAATAATACAGTTCAAGAACCAACAGAGAACAAAAATACGAGAAAACGGAAACAAAACCTAAGTAAAAGACAAGAAGTTAATAAACGTAAAAAAAAACAGAAAAAGCATATGTAGCGTGCAGATTGAAGATGTATGACAAAAAGTTATAAAGGCTAGTTGTAAGTGCGTAAAGAAATTGGCGAAAAGATAACTAACTAACAAAGAGATCACAAAATGCAGCACTATTATAAAATAGGAGGTCATGAGCAACAGTGGCAATATATCGCAAATAACACAAATGTTAAGCGAATTACCGTAAGGTGAGAGCGAACCCAAACTCAATCAATCAAATATTTCATTACAATAGATTCAGAGGAAGTACAAGTGTGTAAAACTTTATTCATGAAAACTATAAGCATTTCACATAAAAAAAATTATACAACACTAGAAAAAACCAAATCTTTCAAGAAACTCAGAAGAGAGTCAGAAAATATGGTGGACACAAGTAATGGTAGTATTACCATTCTAAGCCATCAATATAAAAATCCAAATATGACTTCGAAACTTAATATTCTTAATTAAATACAGAACCTGTCAGAAGAATAAGAAGCACGCGGGATACCAGACAGTTAGAAAGCCACAGTCCTGCCCATGTGCCCGAATTGCAAGTGTTATTTTTATAATTTCACTGAGCCTCTTCCAAAAAGCAAGGCTTTACATGATGATCTTATGAGCCTCTGTAAGGCAGGACATTTCCGAGCTTCTATCATGCTTTTTACGAGTCCCTGACTCTTGTCAGTAGCTGCCTTGAAAGCAAAGATGGTGACACGGAAGATGATCAAGATTAATGACCCTTTATTATAGTTTTCAAAATTACGAAGAAATTCTTGTATGTGATCATGATAGTGTGATATGATAGTTATTATAGCCTCGTTGTAATGTTACAAAACAATTTTTAAGAGTTTTGTTAGTCAAAAGGCACTTGAAAACATCTTGAAAATAATAAAGCAATAATAGTTGATTAGTACTATCATAGTTTAATTTAATAGCCCTTAATAAAATAAAATTGGACAATAATATACGAGAATAAGATTATAACATAGTTTTATCCCAATCACTTCCACTCTAATAAAGCGTAGAATAAAATGATAAGACAGCGGTGCAATATTATGTTTTGGTTAGAAAGTACGAGGAATAAAATGGTAATTATCACATCACACTAATATTATAAAGCAGAAAGTTTGTGAGTGTGTGAGTGTGTATGTTTGTTACTTCTTCACGTCTAAACGGCTAGAGCGATTTTAATAAAATTTGGTATGGAGTTAGCTGACACCCTGGATTAACACATAGGCTACGTTTAACATCGGGAAAATATATATTTTTTTGTTTGTTACCGCGGGTAGCACCGCGGGGCACAGCTAGTACTATATATAGCTCGATTACCTTAAATATGACTCACTCACTCACTCATTGACATGGTTGGTCTCCCAGATGTTAGAGGGGAAGATGTGTTTTTTTTATGGAAAGCTGTAGAGGGGGTTCCGTTGAGTGGGGGAAAAAGCCTTAAGTGCCCTTTTCCCCCCAACTGCCCCCTCCACGAATCGGATTATTCCCATCTGTCCCCCTGCTTTGTCCGCTCAGGGGGACAGATGGGCCAAAAAAGTTCGATCTGTCCCCCTCTTTCCAACGGGGGGACAGATCAAACTTTTATTAATTGAAAAAATTCTATCATTCCCCCCAGATATACAAGGAACACTTTTTGTCATAATGTTAACTATGTATAGTTTGTTTCTTTACGTTATATTGGTATATTAATTTATGTATGTATTAGTTTAATTAGTTTATCTTATTCTATTATTATTATTTAATTTATTTTGTAGGTAATATTAGGTGTTGATGTATTTAGCTTTTTGTTATCCTGTAAATATGTATCATATTTTTTAGCAATTGTAGAGGTATGAATGATTATTTAGGGGTTGTAGGGGTTATTAGGGGTTGTAGGAGTTTTTAGGGATTTGTAGGGGTTGTAGTGATTTGTAGGGGTTGTAGGGGGTTGTTAGGGGTTTTAAGGGATTGTAGGGGTTTTTAGGGATTTTCAGGGGTTTGTAGGATTTTTAGGGTATAAAGAGGTTTTTAGGGGTTGTAGGGGTTTTTAGGGGTTGTAGGGGTTTTTAAGGGTTGTAGGGATTTGTAGGGGTTTTTAGGGGTTTGTAGGGGTTGTAGGTATTTCTAGGGGTGGTAGGGGTATTTAGGAATTGTAGGGTTTTTTAAGGATTTGTATGGGTTTGTAGGGGTTGTAGGGAATTGTAAGATTTTTAGGGGTTGTAAGGGTTTTAAGGGGTTTGTAGGGGTTGTAGGTATTTGTAGGGCTGGTAGGGGTTCATAGGATTTTTTAGGGGTAGTAGGAATTTTTAGGGGTTGTAGGGGTTTTTAGGGTTGTAAGGGTTGTTAGGGATTTGTAGGGGTTAATAGGATTTTTTAGGGGTTTTAGAGGGTTTTAGGGGTTCTAGGGGTTTTTAGGGATTGTAGGGGTTTTTAGGGATTGTAGGGGTTTTTAGGGATTTAGGGATTTGTAGGGGTTTGTAGGGGTTGTAGGGGGTTGTTAGGGGTTTTAAGGGATTTTAGGGGTTTTTAGGGATTTGTAGGGGTTTGTAGGATTTTAAAGGGGTTTTAGGGGTTTTTAGGGGTTGTAGGGGTTTTTAGGGGTTGTAGGGATTTGTAGGCGTTGTAGGCGGTTGTTAGGGGTTTTAAGGGATTGTAGGGGTTTTCAGGGATTTTTAGGCGTTTGTAGGATTTTTTAGGGTTTATAGAGGTTCTTAGAGGTTGTAGGGGTTTTTAAGGGTTGTAGGGATTTGTAGGGGTTTTGAGGGGTTTGAAGGGGTTGTGGGTATTAGTAGGGGTGGTAGGGATTTAAGGGATATTTTAGGGGTTATAGGGGTTTTTAGGGGTTGTAGGGGTTATTAGGGGTTGTAGGGATTTGTAGGGGTTGTAGGGGTTTTCAGGGGTTGTAGGTGTTGTTAGGGATTGTAGGGGTTTTTAGGGATTTGTAGAGGTTTGTAGGGGTTGAAGGGGTTTGTAGGATTAGTAGGGGTTGTAGGGGTTTTAGGGGTTTTAGGGCTTTTAAGGGATTTGTAGGGGTTTGTAGGACTGTTAAGGGGTTATAGGGGTTTTTAGGGGTTGTAGGGGTTTTTAGAGGTTCTAGGGATTTGTAGGGGTTGTAGAGGTTTTTAGGCGTTGTAGAGGTTATAGGAATTTTTAGGAGTTGTAGGGGTTCTAGAGGTTGTAGGGGTATTTTAGGGTTGTAGGGGTATTTAGGGATTTGTAGTGGTTTGTAGGACTGTTTAGGGGTTATAGGGGTTTTTAGGGGTTTTAGGGATTTGTAGGGGTTGTAGCGGTTTTCAGGTGTTGTAGGGGTTGTAGGAATTTTTAGGAGTTGTAGGGGTTGTAGGGGTTTTTTGGGGTTATAGGAGTTTTTAGGGGTTGTAGGGGTTTGTAGGATTTTTAGGGGTTGTAAGGGTTCTTAGGGGTTGTAGGGGTTTGTAGGGATTTTAGAGGTTTGTAGGGGTTGTAGAGTTTTTTAGGGGTTGTAGGGATTTTAGGGTCCGTACGGGTTGTAGAGGTTATAGGGACATTACCTTACGTAACTTAACCAGCACAAAACTTTACTCGCGAGCTGCATGCAGTTCGCGCACAACGCAACCTCTAGTTGACATTATATAACTTGAACGATTATCGATTGACTAACATCTTGGAGGGATTAAACTCCAGTATATTATCGAGGCTCCAACGACAAACCGCATCACACACCCCCTGAAGCAACTTACAATCCGCTTCGGAGTGTATGACCCTGTAGAGCTTCAGGTCATCCGCATACAGTAAACACTCCGCATGCTTTACAACATCCGGCAGATCATTAACCATCAAAATGAAATGTAAAGGCCCTAGGATAGAGCCTTGATTCACTCCCGACCGCGTATGATAAGGTGCCGACTCATGGATCCCGAGTCTGATATACTGTTGGTATTCTCGCAGATAGTCGGAGAGTAACCGAAGAAGATTTGGCGCAAAGCCTATGGCGCTTAGTTTCACCAGCAGTATGTCATTATTGACCCTGTCAAACGCTTTTTGAGAATCGAAGTAGAGCACATCCACTTGACAGCCAAGGTCTAATTTTGTAGATATGTAATCTACAAGCGTCAAAAGGTTTGAGTTGACCGATCTTTTAACTCTGAAACCATGCTGAGCGTTGCTTAAAAATTTCTTGACTTGTGCGTAAATGATTTTGTGCAGGAAATTTTCAAATACCTTAGCAGGTGAGGACAGTATGGCTATAGGGCGATGTTTCTCGACAACTAACTTGTTTGAGGTTTTTGGGATCGGTGTTACTCTTGATATTTTCCACTGCGCTGGGTCGCAGTGGAAATTCCAAAAAACGTAAGATGAAACTGCATGCTAACTGGAAGAAAACTAAATCAAACGAGGCTTACATTTTATTTTCTCATATGAGAGCTTCTTTAAAAGCAAGAGCAGCTAGTGCTTATGATTCGTATATGAGGGGCATTGAAGGTAACATAGCAGTAAACCCTCGCTCATTTTGGAGGCATGTCTCTAGTCTTAGGGCAAAGGGTGGCTTTGAGCCAAATGTTATTTTAAAGGGCGAATCGTACTTGGGTGTTGCAGCGGCTGAATCCTTTGCCAACTTTTTTGGAAACATGTTTCTGCCTGATATTCCAACGCTGAACATTGACAATACTTATCGCTGTGATAAAAAATGCAGTAGTAACTATGTCAATGTCTTTAATTTCACGCGCAACGATGTTCTGGAAGGAATCAAAAAATTAAAACTTAAAGGTTCTATAGGTCCAGATGGTATACCACCGGCTGTTCTAAAATCAGTATATAAATGCTTTGTTCCACCACTGTATCACATATTTAATCTGGCCTTACAGACAGGCATCTACCCAGCGCAGTGGAAAATATCAAGAGTAACACCGATCTCAAAAACCTTAAACAAGTTAGTTGTCGAGGAACATCGCCCTATAGCCATACTGTCCTCACCTGCTAAGGTATTTGAAAATGTCCTGCACAAAATCATTTACGCACAAGTCAAGACGTTTTTAAGCAACGCTCAGCATGGTTTCAGAGTTAAAAGATCGGTCAACTCAAACCTTTTGACGCTTGTAGATTACATATCTACAAAATTAGACCTTGGCTGTCAAGTGGATGTGCTCTACTTCGATTCTCAAAAAGCGTTTGACAGGGTCAATAATGACATACTGCTGGTGAAACTAAGCGCCATAGGCTTTGCGCCAAATCTTCTTCGGTTACTCTCCGACTATCAGCGAGATCGCCAACAGTATATCAGACTCGGGATCTATGAGTCGGCACCTTATCATACGCGGTCGGGAGTGAAGCAAGGCTCTATCCTAGGGCTGTGCTTCAAAAAATACAAAAAAAAATTAAACTGCACCCTCCCCACATTTTTCTCCCCCCTTTAAGGTATCCCCAGAAGGCGTCATGTTGGAATTGAAATTTTAGTGGGATCGTATAGAGGATGCTTCGATGAGATAAAAAAGTTGTTTTCGTTGTTAGTTGGGTTAGTAGGGATTGTAGGGGTTGTAGGGGTTTGTAGGATTTTTTAGCGGTTGTAGGGGTTTTTGTGGTTTGTAGGGGTTGTAGGGGTTTTTAGGGGTTGTAAGGGTTTTTAGGGATTTGTAGAGGCTTGTAGGGGTTTTTAGGGGTTGTAGGGGTTGTAGGGGTTTTTAGGGATTATAGGGGTTTTAAGGGATTTGTAGGGGGTGTGTAGGATTTTTTGGGGTTTATAGGGGTTTTAGAGGTTGTAGGGGTTTTTAGGGGTTGTAGGGGTTTTTAGGGGTTGTAGGGATTTGTAGGGGATTTTAGGGGTTGTAGGGATATTTAGGGGTTAAAGGGGTTTGTAGGATTTTTTAGGGGTTGTCAGGGTTTTTAGGGATTGTAGGGGTTTTAAGGGGTTGTAGGGGTTTTAAGGGATTGTAGTGGTTTTAAGGGGTTGTAGGGGTTTTTAGGGATTGTAGAGGTTTTTAGGGATTTGTAGGGGTGTGTATGCGTTTTAAAGGATTGTAGGAGTTGTAGGGTTTTTTAGAGATTGTAGGGGTTTTTAGGAATTTGTAGGGTTTTGTAGGATTTTTAGGGGTTATAGGGGTTTTTAGGGGTTGTATGGGGTTTGTAGGGGTTAAAGGGGTTCTTAAGGGTTGTAGGGGTTTTTAGGGATTGTAGGGGTCTTTAGGGATCGTAGGGGTTTTTAAGGGTTGTAGGGGTTTGTACGATTTTTTAGAGGTTGTAGGGGTTTTTAGGGTTTGTAGGGGTTTTTAGGGGTTGTACAGATTTGTAGGGGCTTGTAGAATTTTTTGAGTTTATAGGGTATTTAGGGGTTGTAGGGGTTTTTAGGGGTTTTAGGAATTTGTAGGGGTGGTAGGGGGTTGTAGGGGTTGTAGGGGTTTTTTAGGGTTTGTAGGGGTTTTTAGGGTTTGTAGGAATTTTTAGGGGTTGTTGGGGTTTTAGTGGTTGTAGTGATTTCTAAGGGTTGTAGGGGTTTGTAGGATTTTTAAGAGGTTGTAGGAGTTATTTGGGGTTGTAGGGGTCTTTAGGGATTGTAAGGGTTTTTAGGGATTTGCAGGGGTTAGTAGGTTTTTAGGGGTTATAGGTGTTTTTAGGGGTTGTAGGGATTTTTAGGGGTTGTAGGGGTTTGTAGGGGTGTTGGTATTTGTAGGGGTGGTTTATAGGATTTTTTAGGGGTTGTAAGGGTTTTTAGGGGTTGTAAGGATTTGTAGGAGTTGTAGGGGTTTTATTGTGATAATAGGGGTTTCTAGGGATTTGTAGGAGTTTGTAGTGGTTTTTAGGGGTTGTAGGGGTTTAGGGGTTTTTAGGGATTGTATGGGTTTTAAGGGATTTGTAGAATTTTTGGGGGATATAGAGTTTTTAGGGGTTGTAGGGGTTTTTAGGGGTTGTAGGGGTTTTTAGGGGTTGTAGGGATTTGTAGGAAATTTTAGGGGTTGTAGGGAATTTGAGGGGTTGTAGGGGTTTGTAGGATTTTTTAGAGGTTGTAGGGGTTTTTTAGGGGTTGTAGGTGTTTTAAGGGGTTGTAGGGGTTTTTAGGGATTGTAGGGGTATTTAGGGATTCGTAGGGGTTTGTAGAGGTTTTAAGGGTTTGTAGGAGTTGTAGGGGTTTTTAGAGATTGTAGGGGTTTATAGGAATTTATAGGGTTTTTCTAGGATTTTTTTTGGGTTTATAGGGGTTTTTAGGGGTTGTATGGGGTTTGTAGGGGTTCTGAGGGGTTGTAGGGGTTTTCAGGGGTTGTATTGGTTTTTAGGGGCCGTAGGGGTTTTTAGGAATTGTAGAGGTTTGTAGGATTTTTTAGGGGTTGTAGGGGTTTTTAGGGATTGTACGGATTTTTAGGGGTTTGTATGGGTTTTAAGGGGTTGTACGGGTTGTTAGGGTTATTGGGGATTGTAGGAGTTTTTAGGGATTTGTAGGGGTTTTAAGGATTTTTTAGGGGTTTGTAGGGGTTTGTAGGGGTTATAGGGGTTCTAAGGGGTTGTAGGGGTTTGTAGGGGTTGTAAATATTTGTAGGGGTGGTAGGGGCTTATAGGTTTTTTAGGGGTTGTAGGTGTTTTTAGGTTTTGTAGGGGTTTGTAGGAATTGTAAGGGTTTGTAGGATTTTTAGGTGTTGTAGGGGTTTTTAGGGATTGTAGGGGTTTTTAGGGATTGTAGTTTTTCGGGATTTGTAAGGGTTTGTGGGGGTTTAAAGGGGTTGTAGGGGTTGTAGGGGTTTTTAGGGATTGTAGGAGTTTTTAGGGATTTGTAGGGGTTTGAAGGATTTTTTAGGGGTTATAGGGGTTTTTAGGGGTTGTATGGGGTTTTTAGGAGTTATAGGGGTTCTTAGGGGTTGTAGGGGTTTTTAGGGATCGTAGGGATTTGTAGGGGTTTTTAGGGGTTTGTAGGGGTTGTAGATATTTGTAGGGGTGGTAGGGGTTTATAGGGTTTTTAAGGGTTTGTAAGGGTTTTTAGGGGTTTTAGGGATTTGTAGGGGTTGTAGGGTGTTGTTAGGGGTTTTTAGGGATTGTAGGGGTTTTTAGGGAATTTTAGGGGTTTGTAGGATTATTTAGGGTTTATAGAGGTTTTTAGGGGTTGTAGGGGTTTTTAAGGGTTGTAGGGGTTTGTAGGGGTTCGATGGGGTTTGATGGGGTTGTAGGTATTTGTAGGGGTGTTAGGGGTTTAAGGGATATTTTAGGTGTTGTAGGATTTTTTAGGGGTGTTATGGGTATTTAGGGGTTGTAAGGGTTTTTAGGGATCTTAGGGGTTTGTAGGGGTTGTAGAGTTTTTAGGGGTTTTAGGGATTTTAGGGTCCGTAGGGGTTGTAGTAATTTTATAGGGGTGCTAGTGGTTGTAGAGACATTACCTTACGTAACTTAACCAGCACAAAACTTTACCCGAGAGCTGCATGCAGCTCGCGCACAACGCAACCTCTAGTTGACATTATAAACGATTATCGATTTTGACTAACTTCTGATCTTTGAAATATCTCTATTTTGCAAATTATACGCATGTGCCATTAAATGCATTCCTAATGCATAAAAATCAGCATTACTTAAAGCTAACAATCATTTGTCTTCGCTTAGTATTGATTAAGTTATCAACGAAAACATGTTTTTTGATTTTTCCTGAGAAGTTGTGTTTTTGTAGTTATCATTTTGTTCTCCGGGGAAGGCGATATTATAAACATCATCATCATCATAACAGCCTTTATAAAGTCCACTGCTGAACATAGGTCTTCCCAATAGATTTCCAGGAAGAACGATTTTGAGCCCTCTCCATCCACCGACTTCCTGCGATCTTCACAATGTCGTCAGTCCATCGGGTGGGGGGTCATCCTACGCTTCGTTTTCCTGTCCTTGGTCGCCATTCGAGAACTTTTATTCCCCAACGGTAATCAGTTCTGCGAGCTATATGGCCTGCCCATTGCCACTTCAACTTGCAAATTTTGAGTGCTGTGTCGGTGACTTTGGTTCTTCTACGGATTTCCTCGTTGCGGATTTTATCACGTAGTGAAACACCCAACATAGCTCTCTCCATAGCACGTTTCGCGACTCTGAGCTTGTGTATGAAGCCAATAGTTAGCGACCAAGTCTTAGTTCCATATGTCATCACTGGCAACACGCACTGATTATAGACTTTCGTCTTGAGACTCTGCGGTATCTGTGACGAGAAGATGTGCCGTAATTTCCCGAACGCTGCCCATTTGAGTTGGATTCGTCGGCTGACTTCTTTGTCAAAGTTGGACTTGCCTAGTTGAATGACCCAAATAGACATAATGGTCTAAAACTTCGATTATATCGCTCCCAATATGTACCGGTACAGGTGCAACATAAGCATTTGACATGATTTTTGTCTTGCTCGTGTTCATTTTAATACCCACTTGTTGGGACACGATATTAAGGTCGCTGAGCATTGTGCCAAGGTCTTCCAGAGATTCTGCAATGAGGACTATATCGTCGGCAAATCGAAGGTGATTGATGTGTTGGCCATTGATGTCTATACCATGTCTATGCCAGTACAAGAGCTTGAAAATATCCTCCAATGCAGAGGTGAACAGATTCGGAGAAATAACATCTCCCTGTCTCACCCCTTTATGCAATGGGATTGGATTCGTTCTCTGGTCCTGGAGTCGGATAGACATGGTGGCGTTACTGTACAGATATTTCAACACTTCGATATACCGATAGTCGATTTGGCACCGCTGGAGTGACCGCAACACTGCCCAGGTTTCGACAAAATCAAAGGCTTTCTCATAGTCCACATATACTAAACATAGTGGCCGGTTATACTTTTCGGTCTTCTGTATAATCTGCCGAAGCGTATGGATGTGGTCTATGGTGTTAAAACCTTTTCGGAACCCGGCTTGTTCGGGAGGCTGGAATTCGTCAAACCTACGAGCGAGACGATTAGTTACTACTCTCGAAAACAGCTTATAGACATGGCTCAACAGCAAGATGGACCTGTAATTCTTTAAGAGGGTGTTATCCCCTTTCTTAAAGAACAGTAACACCACGCTCCTGTTCCACGCCTCTGGCGTAGTTCCCTCGAGGATGACGGAGTTGAACAGCTTCTGGAGGACCTTAAGTACCGGTGTTCCACCCGCTCTCAGAAGTTCTGTCGTTATTCCGTCTTCCCCCGGTGCCTTGTTCTTCTTAAGCTGCTTGAGAGCCGTTCGAATCTCGTATAGGCTGACGTCCGGAATGTCTTCAGTGTAGTGTCGGGTTAGGCGGGCTCTTGCATCGCTAGTCGTGCTTGTAGTTGGACTTTGCGATGAGGTGTATAGTTGTCCATAAAACTTCTCGAGCTCTCGTAAAATTTCTGGCTTCGAGGAAACGACACTGCCACTGTCAGTCTTCAGCTTCGTCAACAGACTTTGCCCAATAGACAGATCTCTCGCGAACACTTTGGAACCTTGGTTGCGCTCTATTGCGTTCTTAATACTACACATATTAAAGAGACGCAAATCGCGTCGCATAGACTTAGAGATCTGTTTATTGAGCGAGCTGTATTTCGACATGTCCACTGAAGACTGCAGTTTCATTTTGCTACGTTCTGCCATGAGTTTAAGAGTGTGCTCAGAGAGTTTTTGGGTTCTACCTTTGCGCTGGGTCTTACAGAACTTTGACCAAACGGCATGGACAATTTCCACCAGACCGTCATTTATTTCGTCCACGGATCCGCATTCGGCGAAGCATTGGAAGCGATTTTGGAGTTTATTATTTCATTCATACATTTCACAAGCCCAAGTTTATCGAGTAGATATTGGAGGAAACACAGTTTACTTTCAAGCAACAACTCAAAAGATAGTAAGAAAACCATAAACTATTTTCAATGTTTCCTTAAGTAATTTTAAACACATATGAGTTCATTGCATCATTGCTTCAGTAAGCTTATAAGTTTTTCGATTCTTCTAAAGCACAGGTAGACTTTGATTCGACACCAACTCGAACGCATGCGAGAAACAAGAATAAAACTAAGTATGTATCAAAAAGGAGCCTACACAAAATGTTCCATAACGACAATGAGCCATCAACCTCATATATTCATAATCATGAGGATGACAAACAAGAAGAAATAGCACGGAAATCATTGTATAGACGTAAAATTCAAACTCGAGACTATTTCGGATAGTATATAGTTAGACAAAACAATTACTGGCAATAAGAGCATGACATCTAATCATCAGAATCTAACACAGGCAGATGTGAACAATAGCGCTGACCATTACAAGAGTCGTAATCACAATGAGAATTAAATTTATATAATTCAATTACAAACCGACTTAAAAGGAACAGAGGAACTAGATGAAACATATTTAAATAATACAGTTCAAGAATCAACAAAGAACAAAAATACGAGAAACCGGAAACAAAACCTAAGTGAAAGACAAAAGTTAATAATAGTAAAAAAACAGGAAAAGCATATGTAGCGTGCAGATCAAAGAAGGTGTATGACAAAAAGTTATAAAGGCTAGTTGTAAGTGCGTTAAGAAATAAAGAAAGAAAGAAAGAAAAAGAAAAGACAACCCAGCCAACTACTCCCAATGCAGCAAAATATTAAAATACCTCGAACGCATAAAATTGAAACGGGGCTCACTTCGCCATGTTACTGGCCGAATAGCCACTGGCAAGAAGCCGTTGCCTACAACAGCCTCCAAGGATCTGACGTTTGCTCAAGCTACAGCATTTCCCGCACTGCGACAACCTCATGGTGGGACCAAAGCACAGCAATCCTTAGAACCCAACAGTGCAAATGGGACTGCGGAACTTTCAGCTGAAGACCAACCAACCCCTTTGCATGACGCAGCGACGAACGAAATGCTACAAATTCTAGCATCGATCAAGTCCCTCAAGCAGGTATTCCTTAAATGTGAATCCTTCATGGACAAAGTGATCCTAATTCTGTCTCATGTTGGTCATTATGTTTAATAGTAGCAATGAACTACGCATACTGTATTGGAATGCCGACGGCATTCACAAAAAGTAGCGGGAACTCTTAGAGCTGGCGGTAAGTGACCTTAATGTCGTTATTATTGCACTAAACGAGACAAGGCTAACAGGGCGGCTAACCCTCAAAATTCCTGGGTTTTCTTGCTATAGGATCGACGGTCGTAGTGACTGCTCTGGCCAGGGTGTAGCAATTCTGGTCAGGGCTGACATTGGTCATAACCTTTTTGCCGCTCCAACTCTCCAGAATCTTGAATGTATAGGCATATCACTTTAGCTAACAGACGGCAAAGTCATTCTCTACTCAGCCTATCGGTCACCTAACCTAACCATGCGACATCAATGCTCTCATGTCATCAGGCAACAAGTTGCTTGTCATGGGCGATTTTAACGTTAAACATCCATACTGGTCTTCTGGTACTATTAACCAGCGTGGTAAATCTCTCTACGAACTCATGTTGCAAGATTAATTTATTATTCATGCCCAATGATCCTACGTTAATACATTATCGCGGTGAACTGAAACCATCAACACCAGATCTCCTACTCACAAAAAATATTCAAACGATTGAGGAAATTAAAACTGTTCATGCGTTATCTTCAAATCACTTACCAGTTTTAGTTCGATTCGCTACAAAATTGCATCGCCAACCAATCCGTAAATTAAACTTTGCAAAAGCTAACTGGAATGCCTACTGCTGATTTTTTAATGAAAACATTAATTTATCCAATAAGGTTTACGAAGCTGAAGCTGAAATTTAAACGGCAATTTCACACATTCAAAACAATATTATTTCAGCAAGGGACTTATGCATACCGATTACAACCCTAAAACCTTGGGAATCCTCCCTGCCAAGATGTATTAAACGAAAAAAAATATAAAAATAAACTACGTTGACTTTTCGCTAATGAAACAAGCATCACCATTCGAAACAATTTAAATAACGAGGCAAAGCAAAAGCAACTTGAAATTAACATCGCGCTGTAATCCCACCGTGACGAGCAATGGAATCGCAAACTAAAAAAGGTTGACAATCCTAGTTCGGATCTTTGGCGCATTGCTAAAGGTCTGAAAACTACTTCCTCCACCACCATTCCCCCCCTTAAAACCCATGAAGGAGCCAAAACCGTCACTGAAAATGACAAATGCAACACATTAGGTAGCTCGTTCTTCAAAAACATGCTACTGACTAACAAGTGGGATAGTGATGAACTGAGTACCTAGCTAGTCGATCATTCCAAGTTTACATAGGTAACTTCTCGTCCGAACCAAAATCAATTCCAGCAGGTGTGCCACAAGGTTCGATCCATGGACCCCAACTTTTCCTTTTATATCTTAACGATATACCAATTCAGACACGCACTAGTTTAGCCTGCTTCGCTGACGACACAGCATCATTTACTTCTTCCAAAGACATCAATCTGATAATCAATCGCCTTCAACTATCCATCGACCTACTCTCATCTTTCTTCATCAAGTAGAAGCTAAAAATTTATACCAAAACCGAAACAATCATTATCACAAGAAAGAGGTCAATCCCAGTACGATGCCTTAAAATTTGAGGATTTGATATACCATGGAGCCCTACAGTCATGTACCTGGGCATAGTTATAGACAACAAACTCAACTGGAGTGCAAACACGTTGAAATTACGACCTAAAGGAATAAAAGCCCTAAATGCTCTTAGCCCTATACTAAATAGAAATTCACGTCTTAGCAGCACCACCAAACTTCACATATACAGGACGTTGGTGCGACCCTGTTTAACATATGCTTGTCCAGTGTGGAGCAGTACATGCCCAACCAACATAAATAAACTGCAAGTAGCCCAAAACAAAGCCCTAAAGCTTGCCTACAACACCCCCTTTTTGCACGAATTTACTCAAACTACACATTAACTTAAATTTTCCCACCCTATATAAATTCATCTACAAAATATCAAAAAAAAAACTATCTATACAGTAACCCACTAAGCAAAAATAAACATATTAAAAATATTGGTAAGACACGCAAAAAAAACTTGCCGTACATCGACAAATACTATCGATACAAGTTACCCCATCACTTGTTTTTAGAGTGATGACAAACACCCTGCAGTGGGTCAAACAGGCTCGCGCGCTGCCATCGCTGCTCGGCGCGCGGCTCTCGACCTTATTATCTTGGGATATAGGTCGCACTGCCGCGTGCTGAGGTGCGCGGGCGCTGTGCGAGCTTGTTTGGATCACTGTCATTGTCTGACGATGCCCGCCCGAGCTCGGGTGTTCCCGTTGCTGGTTGGAATGTTGCAAATTTTTACCCAAAAGTTTTACGAGTACCCGCATTGTTTTACAATTTTATTTAACAATAGCATTATACCTTAAAGGTCAAATTGGACTAAGTATCTATTATTAATAATAAGTATGCCGTGCTGTGTAATGCTCGTGCTCATGCTCATGCTCATGTATCTATTAAATAAGTACTTAATTGCTCAGCAACTAAGTAGATAGGTAGGTAAACTCCTAACTAAACTTTTATGTTTCGTAATGAGCAGGTAATTTATTTAATTATAATAGTTTTGAGAAGCGCTTAAGCTTAATTGACGTCTTAATATCGACGGTCCCACCGAATAAACGGGTAAAGGCCGTCAATATTTTTTTTTTGGATTTTTGGATTTTTACGCTTAAAATACACCTCCAAATTTTTTTTCAGAAACATTTATCAATTATATTTATATTTACGTTACTGTGAATGTTAATTGTACGGAAAATAAAAACACCAATGTCGCACGAATATTGCAAGTATGTATTTTGCACACCGTCTACTCTCACTCGTTTATTGCAAACTTTGTAATATTATTAGTGGGAATTGGGAAACAAAATAATAATCTTAAAAGTGTTTACTGAATTTTGGAGTTTGCCTATAGTAGGTAACTTTCTGTATAATTTTATTTATTTGTACTTTTTGATCTTCGTTTTCCTAAAGAATTTTACCAAACTTTACCAAAACATAATGAATACCCTAAAACTGTGCATAGTTTGTTAACAATTCTAAAATGTTTTATAATAATGTGTTACTTTTATTGCACACATTTTCTCGTTGTTTCTTTTAGTAAAAGTATTTTATTGCCTATCAAAATTATGATATATTCCGTAAAAGATGGATGGACAATAGATAAATGCCAGGGGGGATCATCATCATCTTAATTATCAGCCTTTAAAGTCCACGGCTGAACATAGGCCTCCCTAATAGATTTATAGGAAGAACGATTTTGAGCCCTCTCCATCCACCGACTTCCTGCGATCTTTACAATGTCGTCCTACGCTTCGTTTTCCTGTCCTTGGTCGCCATTCAAGAACTTTTATTCCCCATCGGTTATCAGTTCTGCGAGCTATATGGCCTGCTCATTACCACTTAAACTTGCAAATTTTGAGTGCTATGTCGGTGACTTTGGTTATTCTACGGATTTCCTCGTTGCGGATTTTATCACGTAGTGAAACACCCAACATAGCTATCTCCATAGCACGTTGCGCGACTCTGAGCATGTGTATGAGGCCAATAGTTAGCAACCAAGTCTCAGTTCCATATGTCATCACTGGCAACACGCACTGATTATAGACTTTCGTCTTGAGGCTCTGCGGTATCTGTGACGAGAAGATGTGCCGTAACTTCCCAAACGCTGCCAATCCGAGTTGGATTCGTCGGCTGACCTCTTTGTCGAAGTTGGACTTGCCTGGTTGAATCGTCTGACTCAAATAGACATAATGGTCTACGACTTCGATTATATCGCTCCCAACATGTACCGGTACGGGTACAACATGAGCATTTCACATGATTTTTGTCTTGCTCATGTTCATTTTAAGACCCACCTGTTGGGAGGCGATATAAAAATCGCTGAGCATTGTGCCAAGGTCTTCCATATTCTGAGCGATTCTGCCATATCGTTGGCAAATCGTAGGTGAGTGATGCGTTTTCCATTGATGTTGATACCATGTCTATGCCAGTACAAGTGCTTGAAAACATCTTCAAATGCAGAAGGGAACAGTTTCAGAGAAATAACATCTCCCTCTCTCACCCCTTTATGCAATGGGATGGGATTCGTGGTCTGGTCCTGGAGGATGGGGTCATAGCGGGGGGGATGCATTAAGTCATTACATCACACAAGGTCAGAAGCGGTAAAACATGCAGCTTACTTCTTGGGCTGATGTTCGCAACAGCAAAGCCACGGATACACGAACTAAGAAGAAAGCCTTTAATCAAGACGCTAAGCTCTTCAAGAAGGTGCTACGCCAAGCTTGCGACACATCCAGCTGGCATCAAAGCATTCTGGTCCTTGGCCAAGTCGGTGGTAGCGAACTTCAACCGCCCTTCTCTCCCTCCACTACTTAAACCGGATGGGTCTCTAGCCTATAATCGAGAAAGCGAATCTCTTTGCTGCTCAATTTGCTGAAGCTAACTAAACGTCTTGACATGAACAAAGCTAGTGGTCCGGATGGCATTTTGTCTGTAGTGATGAAAACTTGTGCAACTGAGTTGTCTCCCATACTCACAAGACTTTTTCACCTATCTTTGAAAACTGGAATAGTTCTTAAATCCTGGAAACTTGCTAATGTGCAACCTGTGCCCAAGAAAGGCAGTCGCGCTGACCCATCAAATTACCACCCAAATTCAGTCGCTTCCCTATTACGTGTCCTGAATACGAACGTCCTTACATACCTTGAAGACGACGACCTACTCAGTGATCGACCATACGGTCTTCGACGAAAGCGGTCGACTGGGGATCTTCTTGCGTATGTCACGCACATTTGGAGTGAGGCTATAGAGAAATATGGTGAAGCATTAGCTGTTTCACTTGACATCTCAAATGCCTTTAATAAAGGTCTGGCACACTAGCCTTTTTGGTAAGTTTCCAGTCTACGGATTGCCAGTTCAGTTCTGCTCATGGCTTGCTGCCTTATTGAGGGAAAGATCCATTCGAGAAGTTATTGATGGCTGCTCGTCTGATAGATTGGAAATTAGTTCAGGAGTATCTCAAGGGTCAGTGCTCTCGGCCACACTGTTTTTACTGCACATAAACGATCTGCTTATGCTCGGAATCATTGGGTATGCAGACAACAGAACAGTTGTGGAGATACTTTGCCAACGCACGAGTAAAACTGTAAAACTGACTTTCATAAAAACAGAAACGAGATGCTTATGAGTCTGGATTTAACTCTCCAGGTCGTGTCCGATTGGGCGATACCAATCTAATTAAATTCAACGTATCTAAAACGTAAGTTTGTCTCTTTTCGGCGTTCCCGACTGTAGAAGATCATCTCAAACTCTTTGGAGTTTCACTTACTCGGACTCTCAATTTTGGTTCCTATATCGAGTCCTTAGCCAAGACTGCTGCCGAATGAAGCTTGGCGTTTCCAACAAGGTGAGGCGATACTTCAGCTTTCAAGGACAGCTTTCAACTTTATATAAAGTTAAGTCCGGTCGGGTATGGAGTATTGCTGCCATCTATGGGATGGTTCAGCCAAACACCAGCTGGCTGCTTTGGACTCGATCGAGCGTAGAGCATTGAGAGTGATAAGTGAGCAGCTAAACGCTAAGACTAAGTTCCAGAGTCTCGAGCACCGGTGAACTCTACGCCGGTGCTCGAGACTCTGGAACTTAGCTTGCCTTTCGATCTTTTATAGAATACATTTCGGAGAATGTGCCCAGGAATTGCATGATCTCATTCCACCATGTCCCTTTCACAACAGGACAAGCAGAGGTACCGCTCAATACCATCCATACCTTGTCAGTCTACCACCCTTACAAACAAAGCGCTTTGCTTCCACATTTCTAATGCGTACAGTCAAGGATTGGAATGCTTTGCCGTCGTCTTGTCTTTCCTGAAAACTACAATCTGGGTTTCTTCAAGTCAAGAGTAAATAGCTATCTTCTAGACCTGCGTGCCCCGTCGACCACATCGTCGCTTAACACGCTTAACGTAGGTCTATCTATGATAAAAAAAACATTGTTTTGGAGTGTCATCTTGTTTTCAGTAAATTTGTGCTAAGAACCAAATGACTAACAATAAATGACTTATTTTAAACTTAATATTCTGTTTTGTTTATTGCTATTTCAGTATGAAACGAAATAACTAAATAGGTAATTTTATAATTAAGTACCTAATTGTTTACCAAATTGTTTTATCCCTCAAAATAATTTAGAATAACCTGTAAGTTCCATGTTATTCTAAAATATTTTAAATATTCAGTACTTTGTAGCTGAACAAACGCATTTTACAAAATATTGTAAAATAAAAAGCTAAATGAATAAAACAGTAATGCAATTTTGCACTTTTAAAATATAAACTCAATTACTGGAATACCCATGTAACTATCTAATAACCACATTACCAAATCAAAATACCCGAAGTAAACCAGCTCAATACTTTGTTACACTTTTTAGGAACTATAACATTTCCGACGAATAATAGTGTAAACATTGAAAACGAACAAACCTCGAAAAGTTTTGGCTAGAATAAAAATATAAAAGGGTTTTTTTGAATATTTCAAATTCTATTCGTATATTGGTATTTTACGTTTTATTAGAAAAAATAAGATTTTTTTACCTTTAATTTAATATTAATAATACATTGTTTATAGGTATATATAATAATCACCGAGTAATATTTTTTTACGTTTTTAATTGCTCCTATAAAGTTACAGTTTTTACTTTATACGTGTATTCGATGGGGCCGTCGGTATATGCTTGTCATAGTCTAGGATTAAACTTTACTATTTAAGAACTATCTAAGCAAATAAAGAACTTTTAAAATTGAAAATTGACTCTAATAAAGCGTAGAATAAAATGATAAGACAGCGGTGCAATATTATGTTTTGGTTAGAAAGTACGAGGAATAAAATGGTAATTGACATTATATAACTTGAACGATTATTGATTTTGACTAACTTCTTATTTTTGAAATATCTCTATTTTGCAAATCATACGCGTGTGCCATTAAATACATTCCTATTTCATAAAAAATCAGCATTACTTAAAGCTAACAATCATTTGTCTACGCCTGGTATTTATGAAGTTAATCAACGAAAACATGTTTTTTATTTTTCCTGAGAAGTTGTGTTTTTGTAGTCATCATTTTGTTCTCCGGGGACGGCGATTAGATCAGATCAGATCTACAGCGTTTGCTCGCTTCTGGGCATACTCCTCAGTACTATCCGAGCCGAGGTGATGCATTCCTATGTGTGTGTTAGTGTGTGTGTGTTTAGTGGAATGGAGTTTTGCACCTGGGTGCTTTCAGTCGAATTATCCAAAGCGTCATCAAATCAGTAATTCTTTATCTCCTTTCAATACATTCATAGATCGCAAGGGGGAATGCGACACCAAGCTATCATGACACGCATAATTTACGTAAGTTTGTACCTAATTAATACCCTGTGTAGTAAGAATCTGCGTTTGCACGGCAACTAAAGGTCCTCAAGTGGGGACAAAATATTATGCAAGTCAGGTAGGTAGGGTTACTTATTAGATAACTGTGAGATAAGAATGTAGGTGAACAAGTTCGATCAGGAGCTGCGAGAGCTGCAAGAGCTTACGCACTTGGAATTGTTTTTATATTGTGAATTACCAGTGGCTTTGACCGCAATGCACGTAGATTAACCTTTAAAGTACCGAAGTAGAACAATAAAAATGCTATTGTGTTTAGAAAGTAGTTTCCTACACTACGCACTATACGTTATTCCAGTACCAAATATGTAGAATATAGAACCTCAAGTTTCATAAGAATCGTATCTTCATCTGACAAACACTGTGGCGTAATGGGCCAAGGCCCGGCTGAGACGCCAAAAATTGCGGGTTCGATTCCCGTCGCGGGACAAATGTTTGTCTGATCTGCAAGTATTTATCTCGGGTCTGGGTGTTTCTATGTATAATATGTCCGCCCATTGTACTACCGTGTAGCTAAACATTGTATCTTATAATAGTCCAATTTATTTGTGGTGTGCAATAAAGTATTATCTATCTATTGACGACCTCTGTAGCGCAGTGGGCTTAGGTCCGGCTGAGACGCAGAAGGTTGTGGGTTCGATTCCCGCCACGGGACAAATGTTTGTATGATCTGCAAGTATTTGTCTCGGGTCTGGGTGTTTCTATGTATAATATGTACGTATTTACAAAAAAAAATGTATATAAGTAGTAAGTATATCAGTCATGTGGTACCCATAACACAAGCTCTGCTTACTTTGGGGCCAGATGTGGATGTGTGAAATGTCCAGCATTTCACATATATTTATTCATCCCCTTGTCGTAAAAAACGTCGTGGAAAGTAACTAGTGACAACTAGTTACTTTGCACCAGTGTAGTGTAGTGAAAAGATTAAAGCGTGTCTCAGTGGTTCATTTCATGCACTTGGCCCATGTCTTGGAACTTATTTAAGTTCTAAGACGTCCAGGTTTCCTCTCGATATTTATCTTCAACGTTAGAGAGTACCGGTATAGCGCACGAACAGAGAAGAGAGAAGAAGAAGCTATAAAGAAGCTTTCCCCTGGGCATGAACTCCCATGGCCAGTGTGGAAGTGTCTCAACAGAATGCGAGTTTAGGTTGGTCGTTGTAGGAGTAACCTTGGCAAATAGGGCATGATTAACAAAAACGACACGCGGTGTCATTGTGGTGCCCAGGTGCAGTCCATGTCACACGTACACAATGTGTCCATCTTGCCCCAACTCATGCACTATGATCTGATGCCTTGCTCGGAAAATGCCGTAGATGTGGCTAATAGGATATAACAACAATAAGAAAGAAGGAGAAGAAGCGCACGAACATCTTTCGAACAGAAAAATCAATTGGTGCACGACCGGATTCAAACCCCCGAGCTTAGGAGAGAGCATTAGGAAAGTGAGGGCACTAACACTAAACAACCAGTGCTCTCGGGTAGGTATGAAATTACTAAATTAGCTTTTGATTTGGTTTTCGCAACCCAAGAAGTTTGTAGGGGGAGTATCTTATTGCGCATTATGTAGAACCCGCACTGCAGACACAAACCTACAATTTACAACCCATACCATAACCGATGTAACCATACAATTATTGGCAGACGGCAGTTACTCAACACTTGCCCAGTATGTACCTTCTATCATGGCAAATGACAGGTCGAAATAATAATACTTTGACCGCTTCAACTCGTCAATCTCGTCTCGTCTCGTTACTTTTCAAAACTTTAGTGAGTTGTACTATACATTTTGATAAACACAGGCTTTACTCACGTATCATTTTGTCGTATGTTTTTGCTTCCCGATATTTCGGCAGAGTTGTATGCTCTTTGATTACGAAATAAACTATCATGCAAAATATCCCGTTTTGAGTCTAAATTATGTTCAAAACCATCATAGTTTCAAAGTTATTATAGAGACTTTGAAATGTATGTCAATGTTATAAAATACACAATGCAATGTAGACGTATTCAGTCTAGGTAACTACGCATTTGTTTTTATGTTCTATTTCAATTTCAAGGATTTATGAAAACTAATTGAAAGTCGGACGGTAAGATATAATAGACAAATAAAATGCTTAGCACATTCATGCATAACATTGCGAACTTCCACTTAGCTGATACAAATTAGCTGATATCTGGATAGGTCACATGAACAGAGCCTCACGAAAACATATTGTAATAAAAACTACTATACCTACCCGGAAAGACTTCAGTTTATCTCGTGATCATGGCGCATGCAACTGTGTCGAAATATCGGGAAGCAAAACAACTCGTTTATCATGGTAAATATCCCGTTTTGAATGAAAATTATACTATACATACCATTATATTTTCTAAATTTTTGTGAGTTTGATTAAACCTAAGTTTAGAACAAATCCATCGACAAAATAATACTTGAGTAAAACCCGTGCTTATCAAAATGTATATACCATGTTTAATTAAATTTCAGTCATAATGTGAGGTTAGTTTATAAATCCTATGCCCTAGGAAAGGTGACCTGATGAATGAGGTCTTATCAAAATCACAACGTTCAAATTTATAATAATTATGTGTGGTAGTTATGGATAATATCATTTTAAGTCAAAAGTAAACTTAGAATGAACTAAGAATCAACTAAGACCCAAATAATTAAATATATTAACAATTGTGAAATAAATAAGGTAATTATTATTTTAGGTCATTTATAAACTAAAACCTCGAATTAGCTATAAAAAGTTTGCTCGACAAGCCAGAGTTTTAGCCTGTCTGGGAGCTTACACAGTTGGAGCTATGCGTCAGATTCAGTGATCTCAATATAATAGGGAAACAATAGAGGTAGACCCTTAATATACTAAAAATATAATCATTACTAAGGTTAAACCATCGAGAACAATGGCGGCCCACACTGAGAAGCCGAGCTCCGCATGCGCGAAACTAAACTCGAGACCCCAAGGGTGCGAGTTCAAGCCAGGCTAAAGACAAAATGTCGAAGTCCTTACCTAAACCCAGGATAGATAAATGGGTATTGTAGAAAACCAATTAGTACCTATTTACTTAACTAGAGCCAATCGCTCTCATCCTCCGATAAGCTTACCTAGTGAAGAGTCCAGTGTTAGTCAGTCCGTATTTAGACTCCCCAGACATGATAAAGATCTTGCAGGCGTCATGCTGTCGGCAGCAGGTGTCAGTAAAGAAGAAGAGTCCAAGGTCACTGGAGCGGGCCTGGGCGGAGTGACCGTCACCACACCACACTGTGCCTGGAAAAAAAAGAATAAATAAATACTTTTTATACTTATACGAATTACTCTACGAAATACTCTGTTATATTACGAATATAACAGAGTTGCAAAAGCTTAGATGTTAGTTACTCAATCTAGTTGTAACAGCTGAACTGATTTTAGTGTAATTTTGTAAAAAGATAGGTAAACCTGGAATAAGACATAAAGTTTTATCGTGAAATAGATCGAGACGTCGAACTTTATGCGCGCACTAAATATTTTCAGAATATATTTCATAGTAGGTGGTTTGAAACAAGAGACAAACAAGCACCAGGAAATCATAAGTAAAATCCAAAATAAAGTTGCGCGGATACCAATGAAACACGTACTTGTTGAACCCTTTCACCACTTGTTGAAAATTACGGTCATTGACCACGCATGATGTCAATTAAGAACCCAGAGATAATGTATCAGGCGATCATATAAGCTAACTTTGGTAACGGAGATACCACCCAAAAGCTAGTGCCAATAGGTAAACGTGCACTACGTAGCACGGGAGCATGCGTTATAACTACAGTAGCTCGTTTTTGTATAGATTTAAAATAGTCACACCATACAAAGCATAAGGTAGCAGGCAAACATAATACTACAGAGCACGAATCACGAACCTGGGTAGATTGCCTGGACTTTATCCTTAAAAGCATCCACCACTCCGTTAGCCACATTGGCCACACTGGACACACTCGAAGCCAAGCTCGCAACGAACCCTCGGTCAGTGTCTAGTGAGCCGTTCTCCTTGGACTCCATGAACTGGGTGAGTGGCTTGGTGAATCCTGTGGAGATGGTCTTGAGAATACCCCGCCCGAATTGACCTGGAATTAGTACACATGATAACCCATCTGCCGAGGCATTGTTCAGCAAATAGAAAGATATAAAATCTTGTAGTCTTCTTCTATATACACAATTTCTGATTATTATTATTCCTAAAGGACACGTAAATACGAGTGCGTGTTTAGTTTATAGGGTTTCTTTTTAAGCATATTTTTTTTCTATACATGAAATTACATTGCAAGGTTATATTCACATAAGATTGCAAAAACTAGCTTTTTCGAAAACCTGACGCCAAAAGGTCAGGAATGCGTGTGATTCGCTACAAGTAGTGTATATTTAGAATGATTGTCCAAAGTATTTCGAAAAAGTAGTATAATCGTACTGTTTCTCCCCGCCATCATAAAGATCTGGTTGAGTAAACTTGTGTAAGGTCGTTTGTAGCAAAAATTGCGATTTAACAACAAGATATAAAGGATTATTGTGTTATAGTCGTAAAAACGCAACTCCCAGACTTTTCGCCGCATTGTTACATGGTATGGTTAGATATATTTTCTAATGCAAATAATACATTAGGCCACACCATTCAAAACTTTTTCCTAGAACATTATTTGGTTTTGTATAAACAAATATCTAATTACCCAAGCCTCCATTCTCCTCTCGACTCCTCAGCCTCTCTGCCTCAAGCGCTTCGCTCTGTCTCTGCATCCTCTTGAAAAGATCATAGATACTCTTCGGTACCACTCTTTCTGCCACGGTCTCCACCACACTCTCTACTACGCTTCCCGCTAGACCGAACAGCACTGATATAGCGTCAGTCTTCGGCGCAGAAGTAGGGACAACGTCTTTCGAGTCGTAGTAATCTTCTGGTATATCGTCAAACTCTTCTGTGTCGAGTTCTGTGAAGATTGGCACGTCATCTTCTTTGCTGTCTAAGTCTGTTCTTGATTTTACTTTTGAAGTGTTATTTAGTAATTGTGCTCTATTTTGATCTCGTTTTACAGTGTTATTTATGTCTTGTGTATCATTCAGATTATTAATGTTTTTTGTATCTAAATTACTGTGCTGTGAAATGTTTTTATTTGTATCATTAAGATTTTTAAATTTATCTGGTTCTATAGTAGTATATAGTTCTATTGTAGTAGTAGTTCCATCTACATCTATAACCGTAGAAGTATCCCCTTCATGATCTGTGGTGGTTTCTTTGCTATTAAGTTCTGTAGTAACATCAAATTCTTCCATTCCCATATTTCCATAACTGTTTGTTGTGGGTAAAGTAACAGTATCATCGATAGTAACTTGTATTTTCTCTGTCGTAGATAAAGGAATGACAGTTAGATCTTGTTCAGTTGTGCTTTCAACTAAACTTACTAACGGATCTTCTGTTGTACTTATAAGTTCTAAAGGTATAACCCTGAAATCTTCAGTAGTTGTCTCTTCATTCAGTTTATTATCTCTCTTATCTTTTTCTTGGTTTATATATCCGTTTTTGTTATTATCTTTTGTAATTGTATACTTTAGACTATTCTTATTAAACTCAGCATGCCAGGGAACCATGCCGTATTTCTTATTGAACTTAACAGTGTACTCCTCATCAAAGTCGATGATGTTATTGTTAACTTCATCATCATCAGAAGTAATGACCGTTGTCGTATCAATTGATTTAGAAAGAGAGAGAGGGAAGCTTAAAACTAGTATGGCACTGAGGAAGTGAAACATTTTCTTTCTTACACGGTGGTACATGGTAGATTAGCCATCTGTAACAATAATATGTTTTGAATTGATGTTATAAATTTAATATATACTAGTCACTGTAGTCAGTAAATATTATATTCGCAATAATATAATAACAGAACCATACAGAATAATAATTTGACAACCTCTGTGGCGCAGTGGGCAAAGACACGCCTTACACGCAGAGGGTGCGGGTTCGATTCCTGAAATGTTTGTATTATCTGCAAGTTTTCTCTCTGGTGTTTCTATGTATAATAGTATATATTTACAAATATATTTGAAAAATATTATATAAAATATATAATATATATATTAAAAATACTCTGTCTGTAAAATGTAAAATGGTCTGCTTACTTTGGGGCCAGATGATGCTGTGTAATAATGTCCGGCATTATTTATTTATTATTACATTATTTATATGATTCCCTCCCAGGGCAAACATTTATGTGATAAACATAGGTATTTGTTCTGTATGTGTGTGTTAATTTAAAAATATTTAAGTATTATATTAGTCATCTTGTCATCATATTATAAGCTATATTATATTGAAAAATTCGGGGTTTACTCACGTATTACACGCGTATTCAAAACAGTGTCGGTGCCTCCATCGACAAAATAAAACGTGAGAAAATCCCATGCTTTTTAAAATGATAATGCTAATATAATACAACTTACAAAAATTTTAAAAGTGAAATATTAAGCTATGTTCATTTAGGGCCTAGATGGTGTTGTGTGTTTTGTCCACCAATATTTATTATTATTATTATTATTTAAGGTCTGTTTATATTGATTTATAAATAACTCAAATGATCCAGATCACTGCCAGAGGGCAGCGTCTCCAAGACACCGGCGGTATTAATTAGAATTAAGGATTTGACTTGATTAAGTAGTATATCAGTCATGTGGTACCCATAACACAAGCTCTGCTTACTTTGGGGCTAGATGATGCTGTGTTATATGTAAGGCATTATTTATTATTGCAAATAAAAATAATAAAGTGTAAGTCAGTAAAAAACATCATCTAGTAACTTACAACTGTAACAATGTATTAAATAGTTCACGGATATGTGGCAACTCAATACTTAATTTTAAAGACTAGGATGCACTGTTTTTCGTAAGATAGTGTTTCCGTGATCGAATATCGCATATCGTCAATTTATTCTGACAGCTAAATAAGCAGTTAATAAGCATATAACCGCTGAGGTACCCCGTACAGATTGTAGGGCTAGGGTGCAGGGTCTATCCCAACAAAACATGCCTTAATGAACTCGCTAGAAGTAAGAAGTACCTACCTACGGACTCGTCTCCCCAGAGTCGAGACTGACTCAAGTCTGGGCATCTACTCGGCAAACCGATTTCAAACGATAATTTTATTAATTTTATTAGACAATAGTCTAATTGAGAGTTGTTTCGTTGTCGAACTTACTCGTAAATTATCGAATCGTCTGTTGCGTTGCGGGGGATTATGACATTGATTGTCATTAGTAATGTCGTTCGTTTCATCGTTCAAATCGTGTGCGTGTGCGTGTGCGATTCTCGCCGTGGGACAAATGTTTGTATGATTTGCAAATATTTGTTTCGGGTCTCGGTGTTTTGCTATTAATAATATGCATTTATTTTCAAAAAAAGTCTAGTGGTTGTAATAACACAAGGTCTTCTTACTTTGGGGCTAGATGATGCTGAGTCAAACGTCCAGCAATATTTTTTTTTACTTTGAAGGCTAATACCATTTATAGTAATAATACAAAATATTGCTGGACAATGCACATATCTAGATAATAAATAGGCGAGTAACAGCCTACAATGTTTATTAAGTCCAATTGCTATAATAGTTTTAATGGTATTTCAATTATTATCTAAGATACTGACGCTAAGTGATCTATATCCATATTTGGTAATCTATATCTTTAAAAAACAAGCCCGGCTCGGTGCCAACCGTTATGCTGCAACCGAACCGACACCGCATGTACTGATTCGTCTTTCCTGCGGGTCTTGTTGGCAAGGTCGAGAGGTTAGTGTTCACAGGCAGAGTGGCGTCAGTGGAGAGGAAACTTCACCCACCTCAGCTTGCTGGAGTGGATCCATGAACGAATATTTTCAATTACAATTAACAGCTCTGTAAACTGGTCTTTAATGACGCCACCTAAATCATCTTCAACAGATGAACGAAGGCCAGTAATGATATCTATAGACTTTTTATTTGTTCTGTAGTTGGGCTTAAAAATAACTTAAGTATGTATCTGAGAGACATTTTATTTATTTCAATTTTACATTATTACAGTACCTAAGCACCACAGCAACAATGAAAAGCCTAATTAATACCTAATACATAATTGTACCTAGACAAAATAACTTACATAAATAATGAATGACCGTATTTGTGAATTTCGTCACGTTTATATCAAATTATTATAAATATATACGGGTATTTATCGCGTTTATTTACCTATTTTTCCCAACGTTTCGACAGGTTGAGTCATCCCGTGACCACGACAACGAAGTATTTTATTTTATATACTACACATAGGCTGTTGATACACAAATAGCTCTCGTGTAAATGATGCTTCGTTCATAAGTTTAGTTTTAGCGACCGGGATCTCGAGCAGCTTAGATCATAGTCGCGCCCCCACTTTGTTATCAGGTACGTGGAAACCCAAACAAAGCACTCGTGGATTGTGCACCATACCACATATACATTATACATTATTTTTACATTCAGTAAATATATTGTTTTTAATGGTTCCGAAATAAAAAACGACTACTAAGTTCAGAGTGCTGTCTGATTACAAAATCGCTGACAAAGAGACGAACCGTTTGGGTAGATTTTGAAATAACGAATCACCTTTATTCTGAAAAACAGTCACAAGTCAAGTCAAAGTCAAAAGATACTTTATTCAATACAATCATCAGAAGGATTACTTTGAAATGTCTTACATACTAAGGTGAATTTAGGTGCCAATTCCTCCTAACCCAAGCTCGAGAAGAAACTCGTCTTGGTCCTAGCGCTTTTTAACATGATTCATTTTATAACAACCTTAACCACGAAAAACTAATACAAGAAAGTTTATACGTTTCAAATCTGTCGGTTAACTGTCTTGAAGGCAGAGCGACATGAGGGCATGCATTCCTATCAATAATACAGTCATTTATATTAGAATAAGCTTTCTTTAAAAGACTACCCTTTATGTATGACTTGACTATTGAGCGTTACACGAACTGACTTTTTACGAAGCGAGTTTTAATAGCGTTTTTTGCGCTGCTTGTTTATGAATAAGGGGGTTTTGTTGTGTGAACAATAGCATTACATAACGCGGTGCTCATCCACATTTCTATAGAATTCAAAAAACTGGCGCTATGGTTGAGACATCCGGGAAAAATTATGTTTAATGGTTTTTAGGTTTTCGAAACAGAAACGAAAAACGATTTTATGGGAGTCTTAGGTTTTACACCACACTGGAGCTTCGTCAATCTCATTTCGGTATATAAAAACGATCATACGAGCTAAGACCAAGTCGAATTTTAAGCTTACATCTTCTCGAAGTTTTCTTAAGATGAATCAGTACATAAATTAACTTAATTATAGCCTGTTTCATTAAGGACACGAATATTAAATAGCTGTTTTATTCGCACAAGTAATGTAACGTAATGCATGTAAAACCACATTTATATTTAGACGACCTCTGTGGCGCAGTTGGCTAAGACCCGGCTGAGACGCAGGTTGCGGGTTCGATTCCCGCCGCGGGACAAATGTTTGTACGATCTGCAAGTATTTGTATCGGGTCTGGGTCTATGTATAATATGTATGTATTTACAAAAAAAAAGTATATAAGTAGTATATCAGTCATGTGGTACCCATAACACAAGCTCTGCTTACTTTGGGGCCAAATGATGTTGTGTGAAATGTCCGGGATTATTTATTTATTTATTTATTTACAGAATGTACAGACCTACAGAATATCATACACTAATATAATTTACCTACATGCGCAGCGGCTGAATGTGCCAAGGACCTCAAAACAGGATACAGGAGCCCACCGCGTTTTCAAAATATTTTTCGGCGTCACATTGTGTGACCCAAGCTGGATAGGAGCTTGCTCCTATCTGGGTCAGCGTATTAGCATTGCCATACAACGTGGCAATGATCTCATCTAAATACACTGATATTTTATAATATACTTTATAGTCAGTTTCTGTTATATTACGTTTTTAATATTGCCAATCGATATATCTAACATGGCTTATACAATGATGACCAGATGATTGATGATTGACTGATAGAATACATATATATCTAAAATACATACATATGATACTTTATAACACCCAGATACAGAAGAGACAGCTATGTTTATAACAAAAATGGTTGTTCTGGGAGGCAATCGAACTCTCAACCTACAGCGCAGAAGGCAGAGCTACTACCAACAGTACTGAGAACCCAATACAAAATTATTATTATATATGTTTATTTGGTATAAACATATTGAATTGAACAAAACTAACATGGAATAAAATATCTTGAATTTGAATTCTTGCGCGACGGACGCAAATCGCCATAAGTACCTTGGCAAGAAGCTTAAAGCTCGCTCTGAAGGTCTGTAGAACCTTAGAACCAGTTTACTATAATTATAGAGCTTGCGCCATCGCCTTGACATTTCGCTTTCAAAACGTTTGTTGACATGACGCAGCATGTTTGTTACATCGATAAGTAAATAGTTCTGCAATCCTCAATCAAGATGACCATGAATTTGGAAAGATATACTCAGGTAGTCACACTTAGGTATGTCAATGAGAAAAGATCCAAAATGCAACGTTTAACGACTCTTCTATTAATGATTGCATGGAGCATTGGAGCTGGTACACGGAGTTAGTTGCTGGAGCAAGTAAAGACTACATGCGAGCAGTATAGACACGATTCGGTCTGTATATGGCTAGTCACTGGACTCGCACACTTACTAAGTACGTTCAGTGCGAGTAGAGAATCCCTTTTCGAGATAAAAAAAACTTCTTTCTCCATATAATATAACGACTATTTATGTTACTTGTTTACCATAATGTAATTGTTAGCGATTCACGCAGGTAGAGAAAGAGAAAGATGTTACTTTCTACACACATTATTTTTATTGTTATTATTTTCGCCTTGATTCTGTAGATTCTCTGGACTAAAATATCGTTAAACACGACGATCTTATTGTACCCAAGTCTAAATTAGAATAACATGATATTAAATTACACTATTTAATTGACGTGTGATTGACATGTTTTAGCTTTTAGACGCTATGTAATTTTGTGTTGATTAAAACTGCGGAAGGTCTTAAATTAAGTGTAAATTTTAACTAATTTGAAAACTATGAATTGGTACTGTAATTTGGACTTTAATGCAAACAAAATAAGATCGTTCGTATTTTACGAGTCACATAGCATTTTTTTATTAGCGAACAGGCGATACGATCAGAACACGATCAGTAGGGCGATTATGGGACTCTAATTACAATCAATTTCTATCAGTTTTCATAGATTTCTGATAGACATTGATTGTAATTAGAGTTCCATAATCGCCCTACAGAACTTATCGGAAGTAAGCGCTAGTGCCTCGACTTGTGCAAGTCATCTGCACCATGTGCATAAGCCCTTAGCGAGCCAGTCGTCAACATAGTCTAGCATAAGTAGGGTTGGCTTACAGCCCCGATAATTATTTCGGGTCACCATTAGGTACTCCTGTTAGGTACTACTTAGGTATGACCTCCTATTAGCTAGGTATTGCAATAATAATTAATCCTTCAGTTTCAGTTATTACAATCGTATTTCCTGCGGGTCCTGTCGGCAAGGTCGAGAGCTTACATTAAGGCTTACCTAAGTGCACGAAAGGAGCCTCTGAGGCACACTTTAATCCTTTCACCACACTGGTTAGAAATAACTAGTGACGCGATAAGAATAAGTTATTACAAGCTGCTTGCTCTCGGAATTTCAAATGTTTTTTACTTTAAATTGGTTTATGATTGGTCTATGATCTATGAAACTTCTATCTATCATTGACATACAAATATTACTCAATCGTTTATTATAAAAAATACTCATTGTTGTTAATAAAAGAAATCGTGGTACCGAAACGTGACAATCCACAATTTGGGTGAACAGTTTAGGTAATAAGTAGCTTTACACTACTAAAGAAACGATCTTGCCTACTTACTGTTTTTAGAGTTCCGAAGTCATCAAGGAACACTTTAACATTCGTTTTGTCTGTCTGTCTGTTTGCCTGTCCTTAATCAGAGATCATGCTCGCAGACTACAAGGTTTATCATGATGTAATTGCACAGTAATACGTATTTTGTACCTTTACAAAATTATAAAAATAAAACCAAAAAAATGTTTTTTTGGATACTTCTTTACATATAAAGTGTTGTTGATTTTTGTGTTATTTTACTAATCCCATCGTGTAGCAAATCATTGGATAGGTATTTTAAAGATTCAGGTATTCAGGTAGGTTTTACGTGATTTTGAGAAACAACCTGGTATGAAAAGCATCGAAATTCAAGAAGTTTTTTCCCATACATTTTTTTTTGCGATGAGGCTGTTCACACTCGCTGCGACCAGTGCTTCGTAAATTGTGGGGAGTCAGTTGTCGTCTATTTGTCGCTTACGAAATCGGAGATGTTCCTATTCACTTGCACTTGCCGGTTTCACTAATACTAATACTTGTTTAATTTATACACGCAAGGTGTTAGTTTAAGTGACATGTTTTAAGCATTAGCTACGAAACTCGTGTAAACCTATTACCCACCAGTTTAAACAAAACTGCACAAAACCCACTAGTGTCAAAAGGTAATTATATAAATTAGAAACTGTCTCTGTCTTTCATTGTGATACCTTTTCTCGACTAAACGGCTGAACGGTCTTGATGAATTAGTCTTTGTAAACAGATAGATTGTATCTTGGGGACGGACATACAATGTATATACATAAATAATAAATAAAAAATTAATGCGACACATTTAACTCATCTCGCCCCAAAGTAAGCGGAGCTTGTGCCACGTACTTATATACTTTTTTTTTTAAAAAGGTACATACATATTACACATATAAACATCCAGACCCAAAACAAATACTTGCAGATCATGCAAACATTTGTCCCACGGCGGGAATCAAACCCGAATATACATTGTATCATAGTAGATATACAATAATTATAAAACACATGTGAAACTCTTGAGCTATCTAAAGACCGTTAAAAACAATCTATAGCTCAACTGATCCAGATCACGGCCAGACGGCAGCGTCCCTAAGAAACTACCGGCATTGTCACGTTAAAAGGCAATGCTCACATTGGGCCAGATAGGAGCCAGAATGTTGTTAAAACAGTTTCAAATTCAATTGAAAAACAATGGCGGAACCGACCTAGCACCTGATATCCGATACCTCAGCGAAAGTGAACGTAGTTACGCAACACGACCATTGTAATTTATCTGTGTGGGTAAATAATCTCAGGTAATTCACCTGTTTGGGTTACCTGATATTATATTTAGTTGTTTGCAATCGGTCTAATGAATCGCTGATAGGGAAGTGGAAGCAGGAGACAATGATGTGCTCACTTAGCATTGGATAAGGGAAGAGACAATGGCCTCAATTCTGTTGGCAATAACCTAACTAATTTTAGCTAAAATTAGGTTTAGAATGTCATATGAAACTTTGGTATTCTGCTGTTATCAACTTATCCTAAATTAATTATATACAATTTAATTAAGTCTTCCTAGTTTAGTTAGATGATACCAACCCAATAGGTTTTACAAATGCTATGACTAACTCAAATATATTTTAGACAATTCCTAATATAAGTAATGAACCAACCGAATTGCCACCAATGGTGACAGTGTTATAACAGCCGAGGTTTTACACAATCCACTATGATCCACTATGACCTACTACATATATAAATCTCGTTAAACTATATATATATATATATATATATATGTAATATATATATACTAGCTAACCCGGCCACGCGTTGCTGTAGCTCAGTAGTTCTAATACGTTGAACCAATATACGCTAACCTCTAAAATTATCAGTGTTTCTCTACTATATTAGGCATGTATTATACATATAAACCTTCCTCTTGAATCACTCTACCTATTAAAAAAACCACATCAAAATCCGGTCCGTAGTTTTAAAGATCTAAGCATTCATAGGGACAGACAGAGAGCGGGAAGCGACTTTGTTTTATACTATGTAGTGATATACTATTTATGCACTATAATAATTCTGTTTTTCTTTTTTAATTATATTATAAAGAGAAAATAGTAAACTCAAAAACGATTGAAGCAATTTTAAAAGTAATTTATAAAATATTCTATATAGGAAACTACATTACATTACTTAATTATCAAAGAATATCATAAGTTGTATTTTTATTATGAAAAATTTGATATCTCTTCGAAACTTGCAATAATGTTACCTAAGGTATCAAAAGTTTGCCCATTATTATGACGTTCGTTAGAAAACTATACATAACTAGTTGGTACCCGCGACTTCGTCTGCGGAGGATTAGTACTTTGTGTAATTCTAACGGTTTTTGCAGCACACGCCAGAATAGCTCACAGATGGCAGATTTTTTTTCACTTATCGTTATATTTTGAACAATTCATACAACATCTTTATAAATTATAGCCATTGTGTTATTCTGATGTATAAGCTATATTATTGTAAAGTTTCATTAAAATTCATTTAGTAGTTTTTGCGTGAAAGAGTAACAAACATACATACAAACTTTCACGTTTATAATATTAGTAGGAAGGATAATATTATGTTTTACAGTTTATGTTATCATGGCGCATGCAATTGTGCCGAAATATCGGGAAGCAGGAAAATTCATGTATAATGTAATGTATGTAATTATCCCATAAAAATGTCCTCGCGGCTAATGTCTATTATAATTACAGACAAAATTGCTGACTAAGACGAGATTCTAGCCAGATTCTTTAAGGGCTTGTCCATACCTAAATAATTTATTATCTAAAGAAATTCTTGTGATTGTATTCAACAACACTATACATTAGGTACTTCTTGAATCAACAACGATCGACGTCCATCGACATAGGTTCTAGACAAGTCTCCCACTGCCGTGCTTCGTTGGTGAGCTTAGTTTGTAAGCTACTTACCTAATAAAACTCATCTATCTCTAGACATTATATAAAAGATCAGAATCAAAGTTCAGTCCTGTCTTCCCGACTGGGCTGACTAACTGAACCGACTTATAGCCTGACTATAAGTCGGTTAAATATATATTAAAAGCTGTTATAGATAGCAACATGGAAGGAGTTATTCTTGAGATCTGAGGTGCACTGTGAAAGGATTTGGTAATTAAACAATTAGGCATTTAATTCAGTAATAATAATAATCAGTAATAATCATTTTATTGGTAAATTGTATGTTTACAGGTCAGTTTAAATTACAAATTGAAAATACAGAACAACAATATCCATTATATTAAATTATAGTCTTGTATTAAATTATATTAATATAATGTCAGGATCAGGATGTTCAATTTTATTTATGTATCATTTTATTATGTAAAATCTTCTACACTGTAGAACGCCTTCTTAATACATAATCACGGGAATTTCTATTTACGTTAAATAATATTATTTCAAATACAATGATTTCACAAGGTGACCTTTTCGAAATCTATTTGATGAGAAAACAATTATACTCGAACTGTTTTCAAGGTATTTGAATAATAATTTAAAGTTTCGCAAGAAAGTGTGGGATGTGTGAACTTGAATTAAATTTGAATATTTTTTGTGAAATTCTTTATTTAGGCAAATTATGTTTCATCTTTAACCAGGCGTTTTAATAACCGGCTTATTTGACTGCTGTTTTCTTACAGTTATGCCATCAGTCTTAAACACCATTATCTTGACTAGCTACATAGCCCAGTTGGTAGTAACTCTGCCATTAGAGCTGTATGTTGGTTCGATTCTCAACCTGGTCAAACAATTGTGTGATGAACATAGATAGATAATTGATCCATGCGTGACATTGCGGAAATCGATAATAAAACATAAACATACATAGACAAATATTTAGTACAGATATACAAATATTTAGTATTCCGCCAATCTATTACTCAAAAAGAAATTCGACACGTGTTTCGCCTCAACGAGTTATCCTCGGGAAAAATTGAGTCACTCCGCACTGTAACGAAAACGCACCAAGACGCCCAGCGCTGGATTGAATTCTTTTTGAGGCATAGATTGGCAGAATAGTACTAAATTTTTGTCTATCTGTTTAATGATACTATTATATGCTTAAACATTTGTTTTACTCGGTGTAATGAAAATCGGGTTAACCGGGTACATTGGCCTAAGCCAAGTGCGCCCTAGTATTGTTGAACTGAGCTTCTCCAGGAAGTTCAGTTTGTAAAACTATCTCACGGTTCCACGCGTATTTAATCGGATGATAAAAAAAAAATTTAATCGCAGGTTAAGGTGATGGATATACATTTACCCACGTTTAGGAATCTATACCTATACATGTGAAGAAATTATTGATGGCATTGGAGAAGTCATGGTCAAGGCGCTGCCACTGAGGCACGCACGCTGTCTAATTAAAATAGTTGATGAAAAATCTAATTGGCCATTTTTATGGTTCGTAGATAATAGATTATTGACGAACTTACCTGTATATTCGTTTGCTGTAAGGTTCGTAATGCTTAATTACTTAATTGACTTGACTTGACTTTGACTTGACTTGACTTTGCTCGGTATAAAACACGGATAAAACGACGTTTTCTAAAAATGAACCTAGCTAGATCGATTTATCGCCCCCGAAACCCCCTGCATACTAAATTTCATGAAAATGGTTGGAGCTGTTTCCGAGAATTAGATTATATATATATAGGTACATATATACAAGAATTTGCTAGTTTAAAGGTATCAGATAGATTGATTTTATGGTAAACTCAAACAAAGACTGAAAACTGAGCATAGATTTACCGACAAATCTGAATCCTGGAATTACGGCCCTGAGAGTGCAAAGTAAGCTGAGCTTGTGTTATGAGAACCACATGACTGATTAAAATTTACATAAAAAACAAAACTGCCAATTCAAAAATAATTACGAAAACTGCGCGATTTTCCCCGCGTAAATTATATATATTTTTTAATACATTATCATAGAAAAACACACAGAAAAATATGTGCAGATCAAACAAACATTTTTACAGCGGCGGGAATCGAACCCGCCACCTTCTGCGTCTCAAGTGGGCCTTCACCCACTGAACCACAGAGGTCATCAAAATTAATACGCACTTGACCGGAAGCTAGAACTGGTTTGACCGGAAGCTCTCTGATGTAACTTGATGCTACCGTAATTATTAACGAACCATGTTTCGTATGATCAAGGTCTATATTCCACTGCATTTTATTACTTACCAGTACCGGCCACATGTTCAAACATACCTAAGTACTTACATATACCTAAACATTAGTCTAAAGACAAGCAGGACTATTACATAACACCAATTTAATTAAAGTAAATAATAAACTCGGCAATTAAGTGCAACTTAGTTACTCCACGACACGACATTTAGATTGTATGTTATATCATAAGTGCCTGTTTGGTTTGATTGAGTCATGTGGACTACTTATTTTAATAAAATTAAAATATTATGCAACTATAAATAATATTATTAGCGTTATTATTTGTAATTTTACCTAAGCCAGTTTAGAACACATATTTTATATATTTCATATATTTTAATTTAATTTACTTTGTCTAAAAATATCAAGTTTAATACTTCTAGATTAACCAGCACAAAATTTATAACTTTATAATCAGTGGACTCAATGAGTTTACTTACATACCTGAAATTGTCATCCGTAAAGGTCAAATGTCACAATAGGTATCAGGTATCACTAGCGACAAGTAGATCACTTGCAAAACTCTTTTTTGTTAGACTTCTTGTTTAAACTAAGTAGGTACCACTGACACGGACAACTTTTAAATCAAGCCGATTTTACAGTGTTGTATGTCAGTAATAAAAAAACATAGAATAATTTCCTATATCGAAATAGACGGAATTATTCCAATTTACATAAAACAAAACTGCCAATTTAAAAATAATTACGAACTACTGCGTGATTTTTCCCGCGTAAATTATACAAGATGGCGCGCGCGCGGGCTGCGCGTAACAGTGAAATGCTCAGATTGGCGCGAAAGGTCGGTAGCGGGGCGAACTGGTGTTACAATATCGTTTATAAATTTAATAATTGCTCACCAAGGCCAGTATCAGAGGCAGTTTGTTGCCGTTGTACTTAGAAACTATCCGGAAACATACCTACCACGTCTATTTTAAAGTTTTATTATCATCAACTTGACAACTTTCAAAATGATAATGATGATACCTAGAATGTATTGAAATGCAAATGTACGTAAGTAAATTATTTTATAAAAATTGGTGTCT
The DNA here is from genome assembly GCA_948098915.1 of Lampropteryx suffumata. NCBI lineage: Eukaryota > Metazoa > Arthropoda > Insecta > Lepidoptera > Geometridae > Lampropteryx > Lampropteryx suffumata. The sequence continues at coordinate 16,209,447 of OX402566.1, read as the reverse complement.
CTTTATAAAATAATTAAGTAGGTACTTATACGGATTATTTTTGCTCGAATCACGAACAAACACAAAACTTTCATTCCAATTATTCAAACCCGAGTCAATAACTCTATGATCAAAAACTGTCTCATAAAGCATATCTGATATTTTTTAAGATTATTTATATGACAAACACAAAAAAGCTTGGAGTCGAATCTGCTCCGACTCGACTCGGCATCTGTAACAAAAGTAGCAAGGATCATACAAAAAAGCGTTAAGACTAGACGAGTTTCTTGTCGGGTTCTATAAGAAGACGATTCTAAATCCTTTTCGGACGTTTCGTCTGGTCGAAGAATCGTGTTGCCTAAAGAGTTGGCTACGTATCTATGTTGCCATTTAACGTGGCAATGCCAGCATCTAGAGAACGCTGCTAATGCAGTGATCATGTTGAGTTATCTGTAGATTGTTTGAAACGGTTTAAAGAAAGCTTACTGTTTCACGCGTATTTTATATTCACCCATACATTCATACTAATATCACATCAATAAAATCTATTATAAAAACTAACATTAGGTACTATCTTTTTCCCATTATGTTTACTTACCTAATCCTATTATTGTACAACGATTCACGATACCTTCATCATCATCATCATCATCATTTCAGCCCGATTGCACCCACTGCTGGGTATAGGCCTCCTCTTTATTATGCCACTCTTTCCGGTCCCTCGCAAGTCTCATCCAGTGGTTCCCGACAACGCTGACTATATAGTTCGACCATCGAGCGGGTGGTCTGCCTCTTGGCCGTTGAGCATCCCTTGATACGTTATTGCAAAGAAATGGTTTTCAACCTACTACTTTTATAAAAGCCTCTACCGGTGTACTAACACTAAAATTTAGCATTTATTATAATAATAATAAAGATTATGTATCTCGTACGCTGGTACCCTGGTGCTTTGTATGTTTTACTTTAAATGCAAAGTAGAGGAATACGTTTTTCAGGGTTTTATCCGATTCAAGTTTCAAACCAATCACACCCACAACCTATTAAAAAGTTTCCATACGAACCTCCACACCCCATATTACTCCTTTATGAGGGTTATTATGGAAAATCCTGATACACGTGTCCATTTATTTTGCATTCTAGGTACCCAAACTAAGTTTCTAAGAAATCACACCACCCGTTAATAAATCCCATACAAACTTTGACACCCCATTTCACCTCTTTGTTAGGGTTATTTTGAAAATTCCTGAAATATGTACCTATTTATTTAGCATTTTTATTGTTCAAATCAATTTTCAGGCAAATCGCACCACGCGTTAAAAAGTTTCATACATTATTTATAACCCTTTTCACCCTCTAAGGGGTTGAATTTCAAATAATCCCACCTTAGTGGGTGGTTTTGCTATAAATGAAAGCAACCTTCCAAATTTTAGCTTTCTAGCTTCAGCGGTTTCGGCTCGGCGATGATGAATTAGTCAGGTTAAGCCCTTTTATAGGCATAGATAGTACTATATATAGTAACTGTTTATTATCCCTAAAAAAATAAATATTATAAAGAAAATATTATTGTTTTTTTTATATATGTATGTTGTACCTATGTTTGTTTGTAATGAATAAACTAAAAAACTAATAAACTGATTTAAAAATATATTTTATCTATAGAACGCTATATAATCAGCGAGTAATATAAGTTGTATTATATAAAAAAAAAACCTTCAAAAACTGCAATAATAACAATAATAAGCTCAAGGTATTCAAATATTGCCCATAATTGTCATTATTTGGCGCTGCGTAACCTATTAATGATACATAAAATATTGTACCTATAGAACCTAACTAACCTAACCTCATTACTAACAAAAATGCCTGCGAGGCTATATGTCTAACTCTTATGTAAAGTCACAATATAACCGCATTCAGTTAAATAGAGTCAATCTAAACACGGGTAGATTCGAAAGATGATGACATACGTATCATATTAATGCTTATCTAACTAAACCAGTGGTCGCCCACTGATCGAAATTCGACTATAATTCCTAGATAATTAAAAAAAATGCATTCAGCACTCCTTCTCTATATAACCTATAAGTGAGCGAAATTTCATACTCCTCCGTCCGCGCAATTGTCGTAAAAAGGGTACAAAGTTTTTGTTTCACGTATTATTATATATTCATAATCAAGGTTGATTACTTACGAATACGTGTAAATTTCTCATTAAATTATTCGAATCGAAATTACGACGTGCATAAAAACGCAAGAAAAATAGAAAAATAAGATAAGAAAAATGCTTAATATCTAAGATTACGACTCTAAATTTCACCCGTACGAAGAATGGGTCACTAGTATTATTATATAAGGCCTATAACTTCAGCATTGACTCATAATTCAGTCGCTAACAATATCTAGAGCGTCTGATCCCTGATACTAGGCATTTGGGTGGTGTCGCAACGGCCACGCTCCGCTGCATGCGACCTTCCGCAGCGTGGCAGCGCTAATCGCGTCTGATCTGACCACCACTGCAGTCAGTAACGTCCGCTAATTTAATCAGCGTTGGGCAATGGAGAACACTTTGTCAAACACTCATAGAGTGCACCTGAGATTTGGTAGATCTAGCTTTTCCATAAAACACTTTACATACCTACTACTATAATTTTCATGCGCCATGATCTGGAGATAAATAGTTTATCTCGTGATCATGGCGCATGCAACTGTGCGGAAATATCGGGATGCAGAAAAACTAACATATCATGGTAAATATCCCGCTTTGAATGAAAATTATGTTCCAAATCTTGATAGCTTTAAAAGATACCTACTAGTTTCGGAGTAGCATCAGCGGAGACGACTTGTTGGACGACACTCTCATGGAAGGACTGATAATGCTAGTTGTAGGTAGTACACCTACTCGCTTTTGGTGTTGCCCTTTTGATGTGTATGAAATGTGTGTGTAACATAAACATTTTTTTTCATCCATTCTTTTTTTTACATTATGTAAATATATTTAAATCACGTCTTTTTTCCAAAGGGTGGACAGAGAGACTTGATCTCCACTTGCTGCGATCCTGGTAAGTTTTAAATACTTAGTATATGTTTGATTGATAAATACAATATTTCAAGTGCGTTCCAATCTAATAAATTTAAGGAATATTTTAATTAGTATTATATCTATCTTTCACTTCACTCACCTATAATCATTTAATCTCTTTCAGTAGATTTGGCCAAATCTTGTCCATCAAAAATGCCATCCGATTCTTGGTTGAATCATTTTTTATCTTGGTTAGTTAAGAGTGAACTAATCGATTATCTTTCCATACAAACGGCGAAGGGTGATCACTCCACCATCTAATGTTTAACAATCAAAACGAAGAGTGATATCAATTTATCTCGTCATAATCTATGCTTGTATAGCAACAGAATCGTCAAAAAGGTTCGGGTTTGAAAGATACAAAGCCTAAAAAAAAAACGTATTTTAACACAGATTTTAGCACAACTTTGGGCGTAAATAAGTAGCATACGGAGCACGAAAACTCCAAAATGATTCCAATACAAGCATATTTTATTTATTCAAGAGCTCAAATAACTTTATTTCGAATAGATACATTCAGTCGTTTTTTCATAAGAACCCTTAAGCTAAAAGTCTGTTCATGATTTTTACGCGGTCGTTTTATCCACAAATCGTAGTCTAATCTGATCATATAATTAGAAATCATTATTCTAATTTAAATTCAAATTCAAATATTTTTATTTCGGACAACATAGATCCATAGCACATAATAATATGACAAAAGGGAGTTAGTATAAAAGATACTAAAAAAAAGAAGCTGACGCTGGTTCACAGAGCGTTCACCAGAGTAACGAGCAGTTTTCTGCATACCAATTTTGCCCACATCGGTGACGAGTACCTATCCGGTATAGTTTTCAGGATGCTGTTGTGACTGTCTCGAACTCTACGGATCAGGGATGCAGATTTCTTGCGAATAAGTGCTTCAAAGCCATCAGTTTGGTATTCAGCAAACATTCCTGAAGCACTGCAGAAGCGAGTCAGCCCCAACATCATCCTGATAATATTATTGTACTGGATGCGTATGGTGGCCAGCGACTTTTTGGTATACTTGAACAACAGGCTTCCCGTTTACATATTCTGACATTAGGCTTTAAACTGAGTAATTTGTTCAGTACAACGGGAAAACCTGCGGGCCAGCATATTACCCCTAACTGCTAGTGACCTACGTTCCCTTTCAATGTCAGCATCGTCTTTAAGGTCGTCGGCAATGAAATGTCCCAAATACTTAAACTGAGTTACTCGTTTAACGTTCATGCCATTCAGGGTTAAAGGTGTTGTTATCGGGACCTTTTCATAGCACTATCCTTACTCCTAATCACTATCTTTCGTCCACGCCTATCCTTGTCTCGCACTGTGCTAGGTGTAATAGCACTCATTTTATCTGCCCCCACTGATGAGTTTGTGCCGCTGACTAGTGTATTCTTAAAACTGATTATTTACGCAATTCTCATTTTCCTTTTAGGGCAGAACTAAGATTACATTGCTGAGATTAAAGCCATTGCGAAAAGGGTCATTATGAGCCGGGTCGATTGCATCCTCACAATTAAATTTTAGTAAGCCCGCCATCTTGATATTTAAGTACAAACTTGAGCCTCGAGATGAAAAAGTACTAAGTGCTAAAGATATCGTATATACCTACCGCCCTGAGATGCATCAGAACGACCATAGAGACCATTAAAACTTATTATAGAGTATTTTGAAATCATTGACAATAACACGTTTAAGATTATTTATTGACGATACAACTATAAATTATATTACTGTACATCTCAAAAACATTGCTATTATGGCATTAAAATAACTACCTACTTTAAATATACATAAAAACTTCCAAACCATAAATATAACAGTTAACTAGAACACATTGTTATACAGGTATTTTAAAGTTATTAGAAGCTTTCTTGAACAATTGTTCGATACATTATCCGATTGATACAACATTTACTTACAATGTACCTGGCTCCTTTCTGGCTCAGCGTATTAGCATTGCCATTCAACGTGGCAATGCCGCCAGTATCTTGGGAACGCTGCCCTCTGGCAGTGATCTGGATCAGTTGATCTATAGATCGCTTTAAACGGTCCTTAGGTAGCTCAACTGTTTCACGCGTATTTTATATTATTGTATATTATTCTGTACATTTCTGTAATTATTCCTTACAATATTAAAACTTAAGTAAACATTGGAGCTGGACGAAAAGCACCTCTAATAAATAAATATTAAATAAATAAATAATTCCAGATATTTAAAACAGCATCAACTAGCTGCTCTGCAGCTAATGAAAATTTATCAAAATTATATCCTGTCAGAGAAATTAATTGATAAAATGGTTGCGAAGTTAATTTTTAATTTTAAGTTAATTTTGAGAAACATGGGTTTTTACTCTCCTATTATTATATCAATAAATGCACCATAAAAACTATAAAGGAAAAATATGAATTAAGGAAAAATATGAATTTAGAATAAATAAACAAATATTGATATTTATATTACAATACTTATATATTGATTGACAATGCACACAACACCATCTAGCCCCAAACTAAGCATAGCTTGTATTATGGTGACCATGACTGATTGAATACTTATTATATCTTTAAGTACATACTTATGCTACTTTTTAACCCTCACACATAGAACAAACACCTGTGTTTATCACACAAATGTTTGGAGAGAATCCATCCTCAATCTACGGCGCAGAAGTCTGAGTTACTACCAACTGAGCTGATAGCAAATTATATTACTGGTACTAAGTGGTACTACCACTTAGGAGGACTACACGATTTATTAAATTGACCAGTAGATACCAATTTTATTGTAACTATATCACAAATGAAGTGAAATAGGTACTTATACAAAGTATGCAGGATAAGGATAACCCTCATCAGTGAACTTTTCATCCTCTTTTTCAGTATCGTCAAAATCCGTTTTCTCTGTGCCGTAGTCCAGATAGTTCAGAAACTCTAGTTGTTTCCTATACATGACTTTGTCTGCTGCTAATTTAGTTTTTTTTGCTTTCTCCTCTACTAGTTCAACAGTTATACTACTAATGTCACTTTGTTCTACAGGCTTAATGGTAGTTATATCAACTCGCGGAGTGGATGTTGTTCCAGAGATAACTGAAATATCATTTCTGTATTCCCTTATTTCTTTGCTGAAGGTTTCTTCTATCCAGTCTAGCTTTGGTTTTGTATTATTAATCGGTTCATCATCTATCTTGTCATATAGCAAAGAACCAAAAGTGCTTTCTTCAACTGAAATAACCGTTTTAATATCAGGTGTTTCTGTTTTATTAACAGGTGTAATATCCTCGTCTTCTAAAGCACTACTAAATACTTCGTATTTTTGCAATTCTTCTATGTCAGCTTCTATTTTGTCAAAGCTGGTTTTTTCAGTATTATCTCTCTCAATTTTTTCCCACGTATCTTTGGCTGTTGTCGTTGTGTCATACTCAGTTGAGTCGACTGCGTGAAATTTATTATAAAGGGTTGTGTTATCAAATTTGTAATATTTTCTGTAATATATATTTTCAGTGATGCCTTCTTCGGTGTCTGTAACTTCTATGGCTGAGTTTGTAATATTTTTATCAAATAAGCTATTTTCTTCTTTAGATAATGTTGTGCCTGAGTCAGAGACATCTTCTTTAACTACTTTAAATTTGGGTATTTGGGTTGTCGAAGTTATTTGTGTGGGTGTTGGTGTCGTAGGCAGATTGGAAAGCACTTTCTTTTTTATTGGTTTAATGTCTGGTGCGTTTTGAATCGCTTCTATAAGCAGATCTATTCCATCGTTTACTGAAATAAATAAGTATTAGGTATTTAAGTATAACTAACGATCCGCCCTGACTGCGCACAGGTGCACGGGTGCACGGGTTATATTATTGCAATTTTCGTAGGGATTATTTTTATGAATATAAAACAAAACCCATGTAACTCGCTGAAAATGTAGCATTCTAAAGATGAAATCATTTCTAAAATCGGTTAAGTGGTTTTTGAGTTCATCCATTACAAACAAACATACTAAAAATAAATATTTTTTCTTTGTAATATTGGTTAAGTTTAAAGTGTAAGCAAAAATGTTACAAAAAAAGAAGGGTTGCTTGGTTTGTACCTGGTGCTGTATCCAGAGGGTGGTTTTGTTTTAACAAATATTCCATCAACTGCAACAAGTATTCTATTGCATCGTCTTCCCTCATAGTCTGTCTTTTTTTTCTGCCCGGAAAACTTAACACCTGCGCCAAGTTTTTTAACTTTCTGAGATTTTCAATAATTTTATTGGAACTTCTATCAATGATTTGTGTGATATTTAGAGCCCGGTCACTCACCTTAGGCTTAGGATCTTTAGCTTTCGTATTTTTGTCAATGTTACTTAGTAATTTATACATCTGTTTCATAAAAGTATTTTGCACAATATTATACTTAGCAAGCAATTTCTTGATTTTATTTAATGAATTAAATTTTCTCTTGTTATGAGAAAATCTTAAGTTTCGCTGACATGAGTATTTTTTGTTATTTTTGTACAGAATATCTATGATATCATTAAGAATAGAGGCAAAGCTACCAACTGACACTATGAACTTTTTTATGTTTTTCTTTGCGTAGATAATGTGTACTACTTGCATTTCAGTCAAAGAACTGTTTTCATAAGAATCTTTTAGAATAGCATTCAACTTTCGTATATCATCAGTAAGAGGTTTTTTAGTTGTATTGTCATTGTTAGTAATAGGTATTTCAATAAGGTATAACAAACCCTTAATTGTTTTTATTGTTTTAAATATATTTTCCGTTGCAATATTCAGACGGTGTATCTTAGGCCTCAATGCTATCCTGTTATGTTTGTTCATATAACACGCATCAATATTGTTACATAAAATTTCAAGTGTCATAACTTCGTTTGTTTTATGACTTTGTAGTGGGGTTTTCTTTTTAGTAAACATCTTTCTGAATATATTCTTCAAATACTTTAATAAACTATATTTTGTTTTCAGTTTCGTTTGTATGGTCTTGCTTTTATTCAGTTCACTCATTAAACTTTGTAATAAAATCTGTAAGCTATTGTAACCATTATTCGTAGGAGTTGAAGTTCGGTCAACATTTTTTGATGACTCAGTTTTAAAATCATTCGTGCTCATTTTTTGTTTATTTTTGACGCTTATTTGGTTTGCAACATCTGTTCTATTTATATTATTCTTTATATTCGATTTTGAATTGCTATCTCGTAAAATGAGCATTCTTTCCCAATTTTTGTATTTTAGATAATCGAATTCAGTATTGTTCATTATTGTATTCAGTATTGTTATTACAGTATTTTGTTTAGTTTTCTCTGAGTTTTGCCGTTTTATATTTTCAGATTGTTTTGTAATCCGTTCAGGCTCTAGCAGCGGACTAGTTTTATCTGTTAGATTATTTTTTGCGGCTGATTCGGTAGATAAATGTGCTGTATTTGTAATATTTGTATCTATTGAGTATTTGTAATACATGTCTTTCGTAGAGTTTAAAACGAAGAGTTGATCGGTTGCTCTGGTTCTTTCAGTTGTTGAATAAAGCAGCGTATTTTTTGTGGAGTTATCTAAAACAGAAAATATAACTATAAATGCAATTATATTTGTTTTTTCATGCACATTTTAGTGTTCATTATGCGAACCTGATGTAGAAGCTCTACTCAAGTTATGTAGTATCGAAAATCCTAGCATTAGAAGGACCAGGAAGGGAAGAACTCATCAAATCTTTTACACATATGCGGCCTTACTTACAAATTCCTCTCAACTGCTTCAACACTGCTCAAGATCCGCCCTGCCACTATTTGCCTCTATCTTACAAAAATGAATGGCACTATTTTAAATAGTTATAAAATTTTGACCGTCGAAGCAGAGAGACGTTTCTAAGTTAGGCCGTTGATGGGTAAGAAAATTAAGTATTTGATTGTGTTTGTATCAACGAAGTCGAGTAATGTTACTTTTTGGTAATTATTTGTACTGTCATCATCTCTTAAATGATTTGTAAAAATTTGTTGATATGATTGGTGGTCTTTACATTTACAAGATAATGCTATAATATGTATCATTTAACGTTATTTTGAATATATCAAAATGTTAATTAGATTCATACCATCTGCAAGGTTAGGTTCATTTAACTCCATAACACTAAGATCTTTATCAAGAGCTTCTCGTTTATTTCGTAAAATACTTTTCGGTGTATATCTATTCCAACCGACTGTACTGTGGTTATGTTGCTTCTTGTCTTTCTTCATAACTTTTTTATATTTTACATCGCTTCTTTTAGTGCTTGGTCTCTTTTCTATTTGTTTTTCTATCATCTTTTGTACAGTACTCATAACTTTGTTTACTATTTTCTGTCCCAGTACAGATTCTTCTAATTTATAATTTTTACGATCCAGTATGTGGAATCTATTTGTTTCATTATGTAATTTTTTTTTTGATAAGATTTTATTCGAATCCTTAATATATTTTTGTTTTTCTATGTTTCCATTTTTATTTTCTTTCGGCTTTTTTCCAGTTTGTCTTTTTTTTAACGGCAGTTTTGTCACGTTTTTTCTCTTAGGTACTGGTTTTGGTCGACCCTTACTTCTATAATTCCTTGGTTTTTGAGCATTGTTGTAATGCTTCTTATTATAATTGTGTTGATTTTTCTTGCTGTGATGTTTTAGAATGGGTTTTTTAATTACTTTCTTTGGTAATTTCATAGGTTTTACTTTGTTCTTAGGTGTTGAATTGTTCAGTTGATACACTCTTTTTGTGGGAATTTTTGGTAAAACATTTTGACTATTTATCCTCGTTTTCCTTTCCTCTGAAATTAAAATTATTTTACTTATAAAGAAGTATTTGTTATTTTGATGTGATTGTGCTTGATGTTCTTTAAAAACTCTTATTGAACCTTTTTTAAGGGTCATTGTAACCACCGAAGCAAACAGATGGGTTTTTAGTTAAGCGTATGTATCAGTGTATGTGTGTGTCTGTCTGTAGCTACCAAACAGACGAACCGATTTTGATTTAGTTTTTTTGTATGAAAGGTGACTTGATCGAGAGTGTTCTTAACTATTATTTAAAGAAATTTGTTCAGCTACTTGAAGATCATCAGCTCTATTCTAGTAGATGATCGATCGATCGATGGTATCCTATAACTTCAATGAAATAGCAAGAAGATTGACCTTGACCTGATGCTGCAGCATCACCTGGAATCTACAGGGAACCTAACTCCTCACTAACATACATGAGAGGTATCGTGTTTAGGCTCATTGGAAGTGTTTTAATAAATAGGTTAAGATACATCTAATTTTTGAAACCTTGTTTTTTTTAATTAAAAATGTATACATGATAGTGGCCTCAATTCTGTTGGCTCCAAGCTAACTAATTTTAGTTAAAATTAAGTTTTGAACTGTCATATGAAACTTTGGTATTCTGCTGTTACCAACTTATCCTAATTTAATTTTATCTATCTTAATTAAGCGTTTCTAATTTAGTTAGATGGTACCAACAGAATAGGTTTTACAAATGCTATGACTAACTAAATATATTTTAGACAATTTCTAATTTTAAAAATGAACCAACCGAATTGCCACCATTGACTTACAATCATATGTTAACCACTAGATGTTTTACCTTACAGCTTACTTGGTAACTGACCTTCATTACAAAAACTTAAGATGTGACAGTCCCATTGGCCCTTTGCGTTGCACTCGCACACGGTACATCCGATACACCAGTCATCTGAAACCCATCAGCATTATAATCCTTTAAATGTCCACATTCAAGGAGCTATAATTTATCCAATTTCTTATATGGAATGGAAAAATCAAATCAATTTTAATTTTTATACATTTATTTATTGAAATCAACATTGGATCACTTTTGTTAGTAAATACTTAAATTAAATGTACTTATGTACATGAAGGCAATTTACTAGTTTACAATATTATACACAAGTTTATTATGATTCCTGGCTTCTGAACATCTCCTATGACACCGAATATATATTTAAAGTTCAAATGTGAAATCTCTTAGACACAGAAACACTTTCTCACTATGTTTACACTTTTACACACCCTTGACCTCTCCTCAATAACACTTACACAGCCATGCAAACTCCCGCTGCGATAACATCTTATGAGACTCTTATGAGACTGGAAAGAACATGTAGCTCTCTCACACACACATACCCACACCCACACATGTATACACACACACGCAAACACACACACACACGCAAACACACACACACACCCACATGACATACATACACACACACACATTCACACACCTACCCTTACACATTATGCTACGGGTTTACGGGTAGGCTATAATTAATGAAGATATTGTGTGAATTGTCCAAAATATAACGATAAGTGTCAAGTAAGTAGGAAAAAATTCTGCCATCTACTAGCTATTCTGGCGTGCGCTGCAAAAACCGTTAGCATTACACGAAGTACTAATCCTGCGCAGACGAAGTCGGGGGCACCAGCTAGTATATTATAAATGCAAAAGTTTGCTTGGTTTTTTTTGTGTTTGTTTGTTTGTGGATCAAAAAATGTTGAAAGGGTACTTTTTATGTTGGTACTAAGCGTGCGAATAGCGGTAGCAAAAATTAATCTTTTATAATGTTTGTTGATAAATTTCACTTTCTTCCTGAATGTTTGTTAAGAAATCCACCTCTTATTCGTTGGGGCATTGCTGATGTTTTATATATAATTACTAGTAAAATTGATTATCCAGACCTTTTAAGTAAATGTGCCTGGATGACCGAGCTTTGCTCGGTATAAAACACGGATAAAACGACGTTTTCTAAAAATGAAACTTAGTTAGATCGATTTATAGCCCCCAAACCCCCTTGCATACTAAATTTCATGAAAATTGTTGGAGCCGTTTCTGAGATTCAGATTATATATATACGAGAGTTGCTCGTTTAAAGGTAATATATATATTGTATCACTCCTAGTAGTACACTCAGATTAAATCCTCCACTTCATGTTCTAGGTGCGTACACTAACTATAACCAGAATTCATATATGCTGCGAGCTAATGAAATCCTGAATAATTTTAGTAAATTGTTGGACATTAACCCAAATTGTACATTTATTAGAGATTAGACTGTTTGAACTAACCTGGTGGGCATCCATCGCTGAAGCTACCCCTTTGAGGAGTGCATTGGTTTTGGGGTTCCGAGTGCTGTGCGTAATCTGAAATTTGATTGTCACCCTTTCATTATTCGATAGCTTGAATATCAATAATTAAAAACATTCTCTTCCCAAAGGCTAGCTAACTTGTTAGTGAAATTACATGTCATTTCACTTGGCCATGACGTATTCCCCGTGTGCCAATTCCCCGTGGGCACTTACTGCGCGTGCAAGCTACTAACTGACTTATTATAATGCAGGCGATGTGTATTCCTTGTAAAACTTACTATTTATCGAATCTCGATCAAACATGTTAGACAGGCCACGACGAACTCTTTTGCTCCTGCAAAAAGAACAGGTACTTACAGGAATTTATACATTTTACAGCTTTAAAAATGATGTTAACATTTAAAAAATATGTGTAACCATCACTTAATGATTGAATTAACACAAACATTATTTATTGTACACAATGAGATATTAAACAATTTGACAATAATCAACTACGAAAATTATGTATTTTGCGCTCAATTGGCGGTCTTATCGCTAAGGGCGTTTCTTCCAGACAACCTTTCCTGAATTTCACTATTTTTATGTTTTTGTTATATTTATATTTCTTTGTTATATTTTATAGTGGCGCCGTTTTTCTTAGTTTTACTTTGTATAAAAGTGTTGCAGCAAGATTTTTATATATAGTAAAACTTTTTATATGACCAGCTGGGCTAACATGGCAGCCGCGACAAACATCTCCTCAACTGCCTTGAAGAGACATTTAGTCCATTTACAAGACAAGAGACATTTTATGTCAATTCAGGCGTTTCACCTTTGTCGCAGCTACCATCCCGATGTGTAAATAGCAGAGCTAATAATAAGACTATACCCAATTGTTCTATTCAACTTCCACGGCATTTTCTTAGACCCTAGTGTTGAACTTGCGTCGTTGAACCTATGATCTAGCTGACCATCACACTGATTGCTCTTTAACTGCCAGCAGGTGGCTGTCTGGTTCTGACAGAAGCAGTGGTAGCACAGTCCTGGGCCCACAGCGTTCGGCGTGACATCGCGCTGGAAGTATGAGCCCACGTCTGGGCAGCGGTCTGTATCCTGGACCACGTAGTTTGTAGCGCGGGAAAAATCTAGGGGAAAGACAGAACGAGTGTTTAAATTTTCCCGACCTTATAACCTATTTGAATCCAGAGATGGTTTCCCGATTTAAAATAAAGTGACTGCAAAACTCAGACGTGTTTTGTCAAAATGGGCTTTAATTTTATCAAAAATTGCGCTCAAGTTCATTACCACCGCCACAGTAGAATAGCCCCCTGTAACACCCCCTCTCCCTATTACTACTTCTCGATGGACCTAACATTATTTTCATGTGACCTGGACAGCCTTCCTCCGCTATGGACAATTGCATGTCCCAAGGGACCTCTAATTTTAATTTTGACAACAAACAAAACAGTTTCTTCAGTAATTAGTATGTCTGTCATGGTTCAGCAAAGGGGTATCAGAGGGCTTAATTTTTTATCTCATCGTCCAATGTAGTAGGTCGGTCAAACACATTCAAGGGCATTTACTTTACTTTTATCTGCAAGCAACTCGCATACCATCCATCCACTGGTTAACCTTCTAGTATCGCATCTTAGAATGCAACTGGATACATAGAAGAGCCCTGCCTAACTCCTATCCTACTTGGCGAATTTCCCTAATCCTACAACACAATAATCTTACCCTACTCGACCCTAATACAGATTATTATCTAATCCAATATGTTGTGATTTTATTTGTTAGATTCGTAGAGTAAAGAAGATTGATAATATGTGATAGATATACCAATTATATGAATAGTTTTAACTTTAATTTCATGAATAATATCAAATTTGGATAGCTTAATTCTGAGCCTTGAGAGATATTTCTCTATACCATTACTAGGTAAAAGTCTGAATTAGATAAAATTATATCAACAGTAATATTCATACTGACTCTTCGTCGATAGCAGCTTTAGTCTTTACATAGATTCTAGAAGGACTTTCGCCTCAAGAGTTTGATAGAACTTATCTAATATGATTATTAATAAATCAATAGTAGAACTCATCCATAAGGTCTTCATTAAATATATACCACAATGTACAAATAATGAACATTTGAATTTAAGGTGTAGGAAATCATTATTCCATTTCATAAGAATTTATAATTGCTTTCAACTAGACATTTATTATCTAGTGCAATGTTTCAGCTAAATCTTTAGTAAATAATTGGAATTACTATCTCATTGGATAATTGAGTTTATAATTTTAATAACTTTTAGTCAATGATAGTTTTCCCCACCGGTTCGCGCACCGATTTAGTTACAGTTAAACTAAGTAGAACGAGAACCATAAGTAGATTTATACTACTGTATAGGTATGGATAATAGTAATTCGACAACCTAGGCAAACTGGTCAAATTGTGTTGTGTACCTGATGTCCTACCTAACCTAATCTGGTGTGTGAATCAGCAATACTGGAAGCAAGCTTCGTATATTTAATTATGTATGTCACTCATCAGGGCGCAATGATACCTACCTAGCTGCTAATTGGGGGACAGCGAGTTGTAAACCTCGACTTTGTACCTAACCCCTAGTCCCTACAATCTACGTCCAACAGACCGAAGTCCTGGGATGTCATCTGTAGATTAAAGGCAATATAATGTGCAAGTATATAAATTAATAAAGATAGACTATGCCGATTGCTTCTGTTAAGTCCGGTTCTGCCTTCCTTACACAGAATGCAACCAATCATAGGGAACCATTAAGCCGATCCTCCAGGTAAAATCTGGCTCCAGGCTCGTTCCGAGAGGTCCTGGGGGAACTTCTAACAGGGTGGGAAAGCCAGACTTGGGTATAACACCGCTAGGTTTCCATCTGACCCACAGACCATGCCGTGTAAGAGCCTCATACAATCACTTTGGCGAATCTTGTCTTCTTTCCGACTTACCGACCGGATAAACTATTACGTAACTCACACAATAAAATTATCACAGAAACAACGCACGACAAGACACCATGTAATTGTAGGAAACCATGAGAGAAAATTCTACCGAAAACGTTCAGCTCGACCAGCCTCACGTGTCCCTCCTATTCCGAATGTCAAAATCCACCGTCTTCTTTTTCATCTTTTTTTCTCTTTCTTTCCATTTTCAAACACATTCGAAATTTCGATTCCATTTCAATTTACGACCCAACCTCCGTGGTATAGCTAAATAACCTCTGTACTAAATCAAGCCCTTAATTAATTAAAATTTAAATTTATTCCCATCTTTATGTAGTTATTTCATGATTTATATATTATATCGTGAACATAAATAGATTTCAATTTATCTATTCTAGTTTTAATATTGTTTTTATATAGATATTTAATTGTTTATCCTTTCGAACTCAACCTCCTTAGAGATCTTCCCGTCCCAAATCATTCTATCAATAATAGATTAATAGAAGGATAGATTATTCTATCTTACAGAATCAAATTCTATTTAATCTTACTAATTCAAATCCAGTATTATTTATTATGATACTCTATGAATCGTAAAATATTTCTAAACCATAGTCTATAATCTTAGTATTAATTACTTTTTGCTAGCTTTCACTCACGGACCTTGACAATTGCATACATCTGCCATAATCCGTCTATGGTATAGTCTGTAATGACAGATGCTTTGTTTATTTACATTGTAATGAATTATGCACTAGGGATTCTTCGTTTGTCATTTCATGAAGTAGCACGGCTCTGCTAATTTAATATTGTTTTATTCGTTTTATTGCATGTTTTATTCAGTAATAATGGCGGAATTTTAATGAATAAATTGTGACTACAGGACGGGTATGGAGAATTGAATTAAATGTGTGTTAAATTGAGTTAAATGCAATGTGATGTGAACGACGAGGAATCGCAAGAAAATTTTAGACGCCATTCCGCGTGACGTCTAAAATTGACAATTGACCATCGACTAAGACTTTATTAAACAAATTGACCATAAACAAACATAAACACTTGACACTGGCAAAATTGGCATTATTATGTCACATGCCATAAACAAAGAAGAAGAAGAAGAAGAATTACGCACTATTTTATTCAATAATTAAAAATCGGAGATAGAATTGCTGGTAAATCTGTTCTGATAAGAATGACCCATGTATGCCTACGTGATATTAAAAAGGTTTGTACCCAAGCACACTATAATAATTGTGAACCATAACGGAATGACCTTTAGTTCCGTTACAGCCGTCCCGATAGAAATGTTGGTAAATCTGTTCGGATAAGAATGACCATGTATGCCTACGTGATATTAATAAGGTTTGTACTCAAGCATACTATAATAGTTGTGAACCATCACGGAATGACCTTCTGTTCCGTTACACCCCCAGATCGCAAAATCTTTTGTGGTAATACAAGTGGTGCAGGTGCAGGATCTCTTATCTGTTTCCCTATGATGTCTTCAAACTTAATCTGTCACATTCATCTGTCACATTTGAGATAACTGTAACGTAGTTCCGATGTTATGACGATCGTCTGAATTAACCATGTTGGGCGTAAGTATACCCAGCATTGTTTATAAAGAATCATTACCTTCACTATTGACCGATCTCGAAATTACGTGGCACGCGAAAGAGATGCTTATGTGCAACAGGCATGGATTGCGCAATCACTGCTATCAAACACATATTTTTTATAACAAATATATTTTTGCCTGTGGCAGGCAGGTGCTAGCTTCCGTAATAATAGTTTTAGTTTTTAAACTTGACACTGAATTCGCGGATATCACTACTGTTCCTCTAACTTATAACCCTACAGACGTTCATCCGCAATACTGTAAAAAAGACTTAAAAGAGATAAAAACACAATCAGCGAATAGTTGGCCGATAACGATATTCCGAATACAGTCTCCAATGAACCAGTGAAGCTCCTCCAATGAAGCTCCATGAAGCAGCAGAGAGAATACGCTCAATTTAACCGTTGTACCAGGCACTTCTTTATCTGCTTATATCAAGTTTTCTTTCATAAACCATTTCAAAACGGTCTGATACGTGATGCCATTAGTTTGGGATGCTACTAGCGGAGACACCCTGGCCGCATCTTATCTGTCTGGGACTGTCGGTATCTTGGAAATGCTACCCTTTGGCAGTGATCTGGATCAGTTGAGCTATCTATATATCGGTTTTAACGGTCCTTAGATAGCTCAACTTTTTCACATGTATTTTATATTATTTGTATATTATTCTGTAATTATTTCTGTATTACAAAAAGGATTTATTGAATCTGCTGATTGTCTGAAAAACTGGGTAGCCTGGTAACCACCCACTGCTTGTTGATGGTCCTACCTTTGTTATGCTTTAGTTGGACAAACAATTACGTTTTAAAAACTAAAAAGAAAACCGACTCCATTGGATACAAATGAGATCATAAACACTTATACATTTTTAATAGAAAGTAGATGTATTTTTAACCGACTTCATTAAAAAGGAGGGGGTTCTCAATTCGTCGGAATCTTTTTTTTTTTATGTATGTTCACCGATTACTCGAAAACGCCTCAACTTATTTAATAAAACATTTTTTTGTTAGAAAGGGTATTATAGTTAAAAAAATAAACAAAAAAAGATTTTTTCATTAATAAAATTTTATCAAAATCGGTCGAGCTGAAAAATCAACGAAAATCTCGACCTTTAAAACATAAAAAAAAAACAAATCGGTTCAGGCGTCTTTGAGTAATCGGTAAACAACATAAAAAAAAAGATTCCGACGAATTGAGAATTGAAATATCATAAATATAACAATGATTGCCTAGTTTTTTACTAGCATTAAATATGGCAGGTTGTGTATATATGTATGTCAGGGGTAATATAAATTTGAAAACGGTGGATAATTTAACAATTTTCACAATGTTATATAGACTTTCCAATGCGAGTGACGCCGGTGATTTGCACTAGTCTTATATGTGGAGTGTGAGCCTAGGCAATGTAAATTTATCTGCTGCTGAATTAATCGCACTTTTTAGTGGAACATGGATTTAGACGTAGATGCATGCACTAGCGGAAGCAGCAACTGGGAAACAGCGTTTGAAAAACATCCAGACGTGCTCAACAGCCTATAAATATACGCACCAATAAATTACGAGTAGAAACTTGCTTTCCGATAAGAAAACAAAATATCTTGTGACAAACCAAATACATTAAACAGATGGACAAATATTTAGTACAATTCCGCTAATATATTCCTAAAGAGTTACCTCCAAAAGAAATTCGACACGTGTACTAAATATTTGTCCATCTGTTTAATGTTTTGTAATGGATTTCCGCAAAGTCACGCCTGAATCAATTATCTATCTTAAACCAAATACGTTATCTGAGGCGCTAATCTGAGGAACTGGATTGTGAAATTCTTCAGCAAGGTTAAACCACTTACAAAACTTAATGAATTTCAAAACATGATAGTGTTTTGATGACTCAAAGAATGAATTATAACTGTAACATAATTAACAATCCAAAGAAATATGGACAATGTGGGTTGACGGTTGGTTTCTAGGAGGACGATGTAGACGCCGTAACTCTCATCTCAAAAGAAAGCGGTGAGGGCAACGATGCTGAGCTACAAGAGACTTCAAGGACATACTTTAAATCGCTGAAGATACTTACGGTGCCTGCAATTGAGAATACCACCTAGCAATAACCTTGCATCTTAACGAGACCTGGGGAGGACTACAGTTACAACACATGGAATTCATATTACATACGCCCCGGCTCACCGAGCCATCAAAACTAGGGCAGGCATGGCTCCCTTTGTAAACAATTAGCTGTAGCCTGAAGCCTGCGTCGAACAAGCATCTTGTATGCCTGAAGGTATACAAAATGCTTGTTCGACGCAGTGCTTCAAGAATATACAAACGATGGTTTAGCATGCACCATGATAAAATTGAATTGATGAATATTAGTTACTAATAATACTTATTAGTTTTGTAATTCTGGCTTGTAGTAGCTATGGGGTTGGTTGATGCGTAGGTTTTGTGTATCGCGTCTCCACTCGCCGTTTGTAATACAGCGCTCGCTAAGAAACAAACAACAATCATGTATTCCATGTTACGACCCAGCGTGCAGGGAGAGACGACTGGTGTGTGGCCACACGTTACACAATAGACTTTTGTTTCGTACACCTACTTGTAATGAATTCGACATAGCAATTTATATTTTATTTTCTCATCATGATTGTTAATTAGGTTGATAACAATAATAAATATTGGTGGACAATGCACACAACACTATTCCCAAATAAGCATATCTTGGATTATGGTGGCCCTGACAGAATACATACAAATGTAATTAGATTGATAGATACATAGAATTAGAAATCTCCTTTATGTCTTCTACCTAATGAAAACGGGTGCCACGAAGTGGTAATTTGAGTTTAGGAAAAAGTAATAAGTCGGCTGGAGCCATATCTGGTGAATAAGGTGGTTGCTCGATGGTATTTGTTGAGTTTTTGGTTAAAAATTCGTTCACAATAATGGCCTTGTGCGAAGACGCATTATCGTGGTGCAAAATCCTCCTCGCAAAAATGGAAAACAGGTGTGCCAATCCAACAACAAAAAAAAATATTTAGAACTATAAATAAATCATCCATTCCCGATACTTTTTTGACAGAATGCATAATTAATCATACGTATTTAAAATAGAATAGAATAGAAAATTCATTATTGCACACCATAAATACATTGGACAAGTAGAAAAAAAAACAATGTTTTGCTAGTCGGTGTACAATGGGCGTTCTTATCGCTATGTAGCGATCTCTGCCAGACAACCTTGGGATAAATGGAGCTAAATGTATTTAGACATAGATGAGCTATCTCATCTAATACTTAAAAAAAAAATATTTAGAACTATAAATAAATCATCCATTCCCGATACATTTTTGACAGAATGCATAATTAATCATACGTATTTAAAATAGAATAGAATAGAAAATTCATTATTGCACACCATAAATACATTGGACAAGTAGAAAAAAAAACAATGTTTTGCTAGTCGGTGTACAATGGGCGGTCTTATCGCTATGTAGCGATCTCTGCCAGACAACCTTGGGATAAATGGAGCTAAATGTATTTAGACATAGATGAGCTATCTCATCTATGTCTATTCGTAATTATACTAAAACCGTTTTTAGTATAATTACGTTTTTAAATTTACCAACTGACAAATCTATCGTGTCGCTCAGGACCTTGTGTACATGAGTTCACATTGCCCTATAAAAGATTAACTAACTTTAGCAAGCCTTACTATGGGAACAGCGAGTTTATATAAAATATAGTATTATTTAGACTAATATTATAAATGTGAAAGTAACTCTGTCTGTCTGTCTGTCTGTTTGTTACGTTTTCACGCCTAAGCCGCTGAACCGATTTTGATGAATTTTGGTATATATAGATGTCCTTAAAGAAGGACAAAGGCATTGTACTTTTTATGTAGGAAACACGCGTGCAGCAGCTAGTTTATAATATGATTGAGTATAGCTTTTTTTCATAATATTCTGCTTTTTTTAAATCAAATTGGCATATATGTTAAACTCTAACCCAAACTCACAAGGATCACTTTGAGGTGAATTTTAATTTGCTAATTCCTCCTAACTCACGCCCGAGAAGAATAGACAGGAAACTCTCCCTTGTCCTAGCGCTTTTTTGTGTTCTTCTTTTTGGAACTAGCTTAACGACGAAAAACTAATACAAGGTAACAATAAGTAGGTATGTCTACATATATTGTAATAAGTATACATTGCAAATCTGTCAGGTAACTATCAGAGGATAGAGGAACATGAGGCCATGCTTATTAATAGTATTGTTATTAATTAAGTTTATTACATTGTTATGAGTTTCGACTTTTCCAGCTTCACTGTTAATTATTTTACAAGCTACGTTAATTTTATCTTGACTGTTTTTTACTTTGGAACTCAAACACTGCGATTTTGTATAGCGGCAAACATAACATTAAAAAAAAGAGTATTATATAACTTTTTCTTAAAACTCATTACTAAAGTTTACTGTTTTTTTTTTTTTTTAAGGAAAACCAACAGCTATACACGTTTTACTTAAATACTTACATAAAAACAGAATCAGATTTTAAGCAGTTGATTTACCCTTCATAAATAATAGTTTAAGAAAACAAAAAAACACGCTTTATATAGAAAACCAAACTAAAAAAATAGAAAATAAATTTTAATAAATGTAGGTAAGAAAAAAATGTTTTATTTAAAAAAAAGCGTGGGGTGCATGGTATCAATAGTTATAAATATTTCATTGACAGATATGAGAAGAAGGATTATCATTTCGATAATATCTTAAAAAGCACCCCACGCTTTTTTTTAAATAAAACATTTTTTTTCTTACCTACATTTATTAAAATTTATATACTAGTTTTTTAATTTGGTTTTCTATATAAAGCGTGTTTATTAGTTTTTTAAACTATTATTTATTTTCTACTTTTTAGTTTTAGGATAATCGGATATTTTAATTCATTTTTTTTTTTTTTGAATTATTGCATTGTCATCGGTCTTTGACAGGTTTGCAAAATTTGAATAAAATCTGGCCAAAAAATAATTGGAAAAAGCATTGCAAATAGACTCACCACTAGAAATATTAATTTTATTATAATTCATCGAACATGGCATAGAATTTGATTTGGGTCTACTTTTTACAAAAAGTCCAGAAATGCTTAGGGTCTGACTTAATTAAATCTTCAGTTGATTGAATGTAGTTTTTATAACAAGCTGATTTTAAGTTATTTACTCTCACGCAGAAGTTTGTATGAGAGATTATCTGAGGAATTGCCACATTTTTAAAATTTAGTAAAATATTTATGTTTTTCTCTGATAGCTTTTTTCAATGCCATGTTATACCATACAGGATACAATCTGTCACACGATTGTATAGTGCGTATAGACTCCTTATGGAGATCATACATAGTTTGGTTAAAAAACTGTACCGATTCATCAACTGAGCGAGTTGAGAATTCAGTGGTCCAATCAATATCATTAATATCATTATTTATTTACAGAAATATTTACAGAAATGTACAAAATAATATACAATAATATAAAATACACGTGAAACAGTTAAGCCATCTAAGGACCGTTTAAAACGATCTATAGATAGCTCAACTGATCCAGATCACTGCCAGATTATTTATTGACTTGAAATTGCCATAGATTTTTAACCGACTTCATAAAAAGGAGGAGGTTCTCAATGCAGTTGTAATTTTTTATGTTTGTTACCTCATAACTCCGTCATTTATGAACAGATTCGAACAAAATCTTTATCTGAAAGGATATACTCTCCGATTGGTAGCATAGAAATAGAAAAATAGAAAATATAGTAGGGGAATACTTATTTTGGGTACCTTTCAGTGATCATCTGACTTGACAATAGACTTTACTGATTCTCTACAGAACTATTAAACGACAAACATCCCATGTATCGTAATTAAAGCATTGTATAGATTGGGGATATCAGGCAATAGCTTTATGTATACTTGTCAGTTGATCAGACCATGGCCTATAAGATACCCTGTGGAACTCTTCAACGACCAACCACTCATGTATTGCAATTAAGGCATTGTGTTTGTGATCACTCACAAGCAATAGCTTAATTAATAGCCTGTGGTTTAGCTGTACTGTGTGGTTTAGCAGAAATCGCTTAATGCTCTGCGCGTCCAATATAAATAACGGTTTTAGGATGCGGATGGGACCGCCGCGCTTCTGCAGTGCATCCACTATGTTTGCACGAGTCGATGGCACGGGTCGATGGTTTTCATGCCATCATCCGTAAGAAAACTGCCTCATTGCTCAGCAGAGTGCGAGGCAGTTCCAACAGCATCCTGCAAGTCATACCAGATCACTACGAACTGCCAGTAATGAAGGTCTTTATTCGGGTCCTGATCAAGTAGAAAGTCACGCCTGAGACAGCTTGATCGGGGCATGAGTAAGGGCCCTAAAACCTACTTTTTAATATTTTATGTGTACTTCATTGTAAATTAACATAGATTTTAAGACAACTCACTAACAAAAAATAATAGACCCAATATGTTGTCTGATTTAATTAATGAATTTAATTTAATTTTAATTTTAATTGGAACTTGTCAGACCATGGGCTTTGAAGGAACGGAACGCATCTATGATACAAATATAGTATCGCAATCAAATTAGGTATTGTATTGGTTGCTTGAAATCACAGTTTAAGAAGTTTTAAAAATATATTATAAATATACGTTTGTGTTTCTAGTTGACCAAGACATAACTAATTATATATTTGCTTTATTATGAGAGATAATTAGGTATCTAAACAATAACATTATGAAAGACTTATCTCATCATCGGGTTGTCTAATATAAACAATATCTAAGCCGTAATGAGAACAAGACAATAATTAAATCACATCACACGGTCTTTACCAAGGACTAAGTCTCAGTTTCGACTACAACTTCGGAATTAGGTGAATTTATGAAAGGTAAAAATATAATCAGTGGGGCGGTTATGGAACTTTGATACTATCAAAACATTGATACTAAAAGCTTTCAGCTACTATTGATGAATTGGTATTACGGATCGCTGCAATCTCTATTGGTTTCTATCACTAGTTACAATGTGAAGTTGGTGTCAAACTATAACTCGATCAATTTACAAAGTACGATTGTGGTAGGAACCGTGTTTAGCGTACTAAGCATTTAAATACATCGTATATGATTGATTGAAATAATGCCTATTGCTAATCGAAATTGATAGATATTAATGCCGATTGCTAATTGAAACTTATAGACATTGATTGTATCAAGAGTTCCATTATCGCCCTACAGATTAGCATGATCTATTGATGCATGCCTCATTGGGCAGAATACATTGATCTACTGTTTATTAATAACGTCTTAACGCAAATGTACCTATTCCAAGTAACTCACTATGAACTTTGAACTTCATTTTAATAGGCTTCAATCATTCTGAACAAAATTTCGGTGAAGTCTATTTTGATAAGCACTCCAAAATCATAAAAGGCGACAAACGAGGCCAACGGGGACTCAGAACTATTACATATTTTCACCAACCCATCCATTGAGCAACATCTACCAAATATATTGGTGCGATCTTCGATAGATAACTGTCTTTCAGAAAACACGCCATGACTCGTTCGCTCACTTTAATCAAATCCAGACCCTTAGGCAATCCAAAACAGATTCCACAGCCAATGGTTCACCATGTGCGAAACGTTGACCTACATCGCGACTTAGATCTCGAAACCATAGCAGAGTTCATGAAGTGCATCCCGGCAGCATTACCATTCGAATTATATATTTATTTATTAGTACGAACATGTCAATAACACTAATTAAAAAAGAACAATAATATAAATTTTAAATGATAATACAAAATAAAAATATTAATTGATAGTAAAGTAAGCATCTACCTACACACTCAAACAGACTTCTCATAGAACCTCAGACATTCAGACAAATAGAATCACCTTCCATCCGTCCGCAAACATATCACATTCAGGGTTCTCATTCAAGAGAGCATTTAGCGCAAAAAAAAATACGTGCAATGGGAGATTGTGCGTGCGTATCATAACCATCTGAATCCACTTGTTCCCCAGGTCCCAAACTATCAGATTGATCCACTGATCAAATGGTACCTCTATAGACTAAGACAAATAGATACTTTATTGGTGGTCTCAATGACCTGATCGTCAACGGCAAAAATAACTATATTTCAATTATAGAAGTTCAATCGTTTTTTTTTTATATCAATTTATCGCCAGAATAATATGAAGGCTACTTATATTTCCGTCCATTTCTTCACTCATTTCCATATAGCAAGGATACCGGACTCATACATGCGAGTAGCTCTCAAATGCAAGTATTCTATGAATAGTTCAAAAAATAATAACTCGTAGCCTTCGTGATAGCCTCTACTAACGAGATAACTACTTGTACATGGATGTCCTCTACAATTATTGCTTAGAGCAACAATTTTGGAAATACAAACGGAAGCACTATATAACCAAACCACATAAAACTGATTGATGTTAATATGCCCAGTACTTTCGACTCGGTCAATAAGTGCGGAGCCAGCTAAGCCGCGGGTTTCCTCACTGTGTTTTAACTTACCGTTTGAAATCACTGACGCGTATAAACGTTCCTGAAAAATATATTAACGCACTTCCTCAGTGCGAGCCTTAAGCTTAAAACAATATAAAAGTTAATTTAATGGACCGACGTAGTAGGTTTTAAAATTTGGTTACATTAGACTTACATAAAGCATAGGTAACCAAGCTCACGATATTCGGTATCTTTGATACACACTCGTAGGTACCTAAGAATATGTTTCATGCGTAAACTAACAATAGTTTGTAGGATTACTCACCCTTGGCGTAGATAAGTCGTAGCATCAGCAGATAAGCTGAGGTTTTCCAGATGCTGTACATCATGGCTTCGAGTGAACATGACGATTGAATGAGGCAGCCGAATCGCGAGCAGCCGTGTTTGTAAACATTCGGAAAATTTTACCGTTTCCCTTTACAGGGACGGGGTAAGTGTAATATCATCATAAATAATATGTAGTTTCTCAAAACTATAATGTTTTAAATGAACCATGTAAATGGCACTTGTATAAATCGTCCTAGTGCCGTTTTTTTTATATTTAGATACTAATAATATTTTGCTGATATAAGGTACCCATGCAAATACAAATAAATAAATAAATACAAATGTTTATTTCGTTTGCAAAAATACATAAATTAAAACAATGATAAAACTTCCTTTTAAGTAAAGAATACTTGTCATAGGAGATTTCGCTCTTGCCTTGGTTCATTAAACATTTGAAAATTGTGAAAAACAGGTAGGCTTGAATTATATATGTACAAAACAAAGTGTAGCGTAACGTGTTTTTGTTGTTTTTAAGTGTCTTTGTGTGTGTGTGTGTGTGTGTGTGTGTGTGCGTGTGTGTGTGTGTGTGTGGTGTGTATGTGTGTTTATATGCATGTGTGTGTCAGATAAATTGTGAAGGTGTGTGTGCTTGCCTAGTGGGTAAAGTGGAATGTGAGTATAGGTGAATGTGTGAGTGTGGGAGTTGTGTTAGATGCCAATATTAGATTATTAAAGTATTTATATAATTTATATAATGACTTCGAGAAGTGCTTCAGCATCATCGTAGCTTAGAGACATTAGCCATTTGGTCTAATTGATTTTACAGTTGTAATTACTCAGTGGGTATACATTCAAATGCTTGTTTATTTTATTGTATAGTAGAGCAGACTGTCTATAATATTGTCGTGTTGCATAATTAGATTTTACGTGAATTATATCTATTATAATATCTTTTCTTCTTCTATCTGTTTTAGCAAA
Organism: Lampropteryx suffumata; assembly: GCA_948098915.1. Lineage (NCBI taxonomy): Eukaryota > Metazoa > Arthropoda > Insecta > Lepidoptera > Geometridae > Lampropteryx > Lampropteryx suffumata. The sequence goes on along the minus strand of OX402566.1, from coordinate 16,182,879 downwards.
GTTGTATTCAAGTGTTTTATGTAGTTTTAGTATATAATTTAGAATGTACAATTTGCGAACAGAAAGTATATTCGATTTCAAATACAACATTTCAGTCGGGTACCTATATATGGTTTAAAAACATAACCTTTAGTAAAAATCTTTGCGCTCTTTCCAGGTCTATGAAATGTGTTTTGGTAGCCCCTCCCCAAATAGGAATACAATAGCCAAGTGTAGATTGTACTAGGGTAACGTATATTTGTTTTAGAAGGGTATGAGGTGCTACGTGTCTTAGGTTTTTAAAAATCCACATGAGTTTTCTAGTTCGGCACATAAGTTTTTCCAACTGCGCATGCCAGGATAGACGTTGGTCTATGATGACCCCGAGATACTTTGTATTTTCTGTTTTGTTGATTATTGCACAGTTACAGGACAGATTATTAAGGCCACATTCATGTATTTTAATATTATAAGCAGGATCAGGTTGAGTTCGATTTTACATCGTGAAACAAATATAGTTGGTTTTAGCTATATTAAGGGGTAAGAAGATTTTTTTTTTAGCCAGACATTTGTCTTTGCGAGGCTTTTCTCTGCTTTATTTTTAACTTCACACCAAGAGTTGCCAGAGAATACGATGGCCATATCGTCTGCATACGAAAAGATATGTTCATCCTCAATAGTCATATTACACAGGTCATTGATATACGTTAAAAACAAAGTTGGACCTAGTACGCTTCCTTGCGGAACACCATATGTATCAGAGACATCCTCACTAACAACTTTCCCAATCCTGACACTTTGTGTACGGCTATGGAGGTAGTCTGTTAGTAGAGCCAGTGCCGGGATGCCAAGGAGTGCCAGTTTTTGCAGAAGAATGGGGACGGATACGGTATCAAAAGCTTTTTTGAAATCTAAGAATATAGTTATACATTTTTGTCCTCTATCAACCTTTTTTGCTGCAATAGTACTTAAAGCTGTAACATCGTCTTCGGTTGAAATACCTTGTCTGAAACCAAACTGTGATTTTGAAATAAGGTTGTATTTCTTAAAATAATCTAGTAGTCTTTTATTTATAAGTTTTTCCACAACTTTTGAGATTGAGGGTAAAACTGAGATCGGTCTGTAATTATTGACGTCATCCCCGTCCCCACTCTTGTGCACAGGCGTTATAATTGACTGTTTGAGCGCACAAGGAAAAACTCCCGTATTAAAGCATAAATTTACTAAGTGGCAGATAGAAGAAATTAAAATATGTTTAGCCGATTTCAGAAACGAAGTAGAGATATTGTCCCACCCGGGGGCACTTTTGGTTTGGTGTCACATTGAACACTTCATTGTGATCCGTATCAAGTAGGACAAAAGATGAATCTTGGTTGATAAACGGAGCCACGCACATGCTAGAATTATCATGCATTGTGTTTTATATTAAAATGCTTTCTGCCAGAGCTTGTCCAACGTCTGCGAAGAATTTATTAACACGGTTAATTGATTGAATCGAAGTAGTTTCTATGCTAAGTAATTGAGTGTTTGATGTTTTTGTACTTTTGTAATGTGTTATGTCATTAATAGTGTTCCAGAGGGCTTATTGCAAGCATAGTAAGTTAACAATCGCACTTATAATGACGTTTTAAAAACTAAAAAGAAAACCGACTCCATTACCGGATACAATTTGAGTCCATAAAATTATTTTATTTTGAAATTTTTAGTGGTAAGTTTTTTGTTTATATTATAAAGTGGGTAGACCAACTAACCGCACTGCTCTGCACTGCACGTAACAAAAATATCATCGATGTATACAATTTTTAGATTTTTGATGATAGTTTAAAAACCACTCGACCGATTTCAACAAAATTTAAATGGGACCACTTGGAACACACCCTTTAAAACAAATAAAGAATTTTCCTAATCGGTTCAGGCGTCTTTGAATAATCGGTGAACATGCATAAAAAAAGATTTCGACTAATTGAGAACCTCCTCCTTTTTGATGAAGTCGGTTAAAAATGTTTGATCATGTTCTAAGTATTATAATCCAGTTTCCCAATGTGAACCCAACCCCTTAGTGAGTCATAGTACTCCTCCTTGTGTCGTGTTCCTCATTGCTGAGGGTCGTAACCTCCGCGAATCATTCCTTTGACCAACGCTTTCCACTTGCTTTGTTCTTCAGCAGTGTGTAGGCTTTTGTGGACGTTCTTGTTGGTGGTGTCCCGGCTCTGGTATGTCCACCGATCGAACTCCTTCCCTTCGGTCGCCGTACCTGTTTATTTTTTGTCACCAGGAGTGGTTCTTCCTTTTAGCCCTGTGCCCGAAGAAGTCGAAGATCCTTCGGAGGCAGATCGTTGATAGCCACTTGTGATTGATTCCCAGGTGATTCCCACTTCACACAGAATAGACACATTTGTGCCATGCGCTGTCCAGGTTACTCTCAGCAGCTTCCTCCAGCACCACATTTCGAACACGTCGATGCGTGTACCATCAGCCTTTTTGTGGGTTCACGTACTAATGAGCCATAGTCCTAATAAGGGTAAAAATGTTGTAGGGTCATCTGACAAACACTTAAACTAAACATTTTGACAATGGGAAAAACAGGGAGTTTTCCCTGTTTCCCGGAGATATTATGTGTACCACTGAACTGACAACTTTAACTTCTCCTTTACGAACTTGAACTACGAAAATTATAATATTGTCAGTTCCTACAAATGCAAGAGTGCCATACGAGGTGTCTCGGTAATTATTGTAAGAAATAACTTTAAATGCAAGGAAGGATATTGCAATTCTAACGATTGATTATTCAGGTATCCTGTGTCGAGCTGGAGCGCCATGAGCGATAACCGTCATCTCGATGCAGACTTAGAGAGGCAATAAATCTTGTAGTATCTTTAATTTTCCTAGGTTAGGAATTCCTCCTCCCATCAAAAATTCGATTACCATTTGGTTCTTCAAACATTCATTGAAAAAATATCTGTTAAATGCACAAATGACACTGGTGCTAAGTGACTTAGGATCTTCTTAGTTCTTGCTGTTGAACACAGCGTCACCTGTGCTTCGACTGTTGCACTTCTCGCATAGAAAAAATATTACGGTTCATAACAATTAAACTCATATATGCGCCCGAGTCCGTCCCAGTTTCTGTAAACCAATCGTAACAGTAAACAAATTACGAAATTTGAGTAACAGTGTATAACTGGCTGGCGGTATGTTCTACGCGTCCGCTCCTTTTGTCCATTTGTCCGGGATGTCCGTCCGGCTGTCCGTTCTGTCCGTCTGCCTGTCGGTCTGCGTGTCCGGTGAGGCTTTATGTTTATCAATAAGAGATTGGTTTTGTAGGCATAGTTTTGTAAAATGAACTTTTGGTTGTGTTTTTTTCAAGAGGCATATAAGTCGACTTTCTAAAATATATAATAGTCCTTTTAAAATGCACTGCCATTACAATAACATATTTGGACAACGAAGGAGAACAAAACGCTCTCGTTTAAATAATACTTGCAAACACCACGCGCGTTTTTATTGCGAATTTTCCGTTACATTTAGGATAATTTATGAAACTTTTTGAACTTAATAGGATGTTGAGCTTAAAACATTATTACTATTTTTTTTTACCTTTTACCTATATAAAAATAAAAAAGCCCTTATATATTTCCTGCAACAAAATAGTAACAGAGTTTTTGTTTAGTTTGCTTATTTGTTTAGTATGCTTATAAGTTATTTTACTTGTTGCTAACCGTAGTGAGTGTTTTTAGTTTTTTAAATGTCTTGCTTAATTAAATTCCGTCCACGACTCTTTGATATAAAAGAATACGTAGCTAAATAAGCAGCATAGATCCTTTAATTGAATTAAACATTTATGATTATTATGGGAAAACGAATTCTGATTCAAATTGAAAATTGATTTACTCAATACAACCACAAGGTTTACTTTAAATCGTCTAACATGAATGTATTTACGCTGGATGAATTTAGGTCCAACTCCTCCAAACCTAAGTCCGAGAAGAAATAACATGAAATTCTTCTTCTTGCCCTTTTTTGATTCTATTTATAACTACCTACATTACTTAAGAAAAATGAAATACTAAAAAAATACAAGATATCCAATAGTATGTATAAACATTGAAAATCTACTTACTCGAACAACGTGATTTTTACCTGTACTGTTTATTATTTTTAACCAACTTTAAAAAAGGAGGAGGTGCTCCATTTTTCGGAATCTTATTTTATGTAGGTATTCTCACTGATTACATAAAGACGACTGAACTGATTTGAAAAATTGTTTTGTTTCAAAGGGTATACTTTCCAGGTGGTCCCATTTAAATTTCATCGAAACCTATCGAGCGGTTTTTAAAAGATCAACAGAAATTAAAAAACTGTTTAAATCGATGATATTTTTGTTACTTCGTCTCATTGGAGCAGCGCGTTTAGTTGGCATATTATATAAAAAAAAAAAAATTTACCTACTTCAAAAAAAGGAGGACGTTCTCTCCCGGTGTTTACCTTTCGTCAGAAATGAGATATCTCAATCTGTGCATTTCTGCTAATGCTCGTTCATCGTGGGGTTCACTTTAACAGTTTAGATGGTTCTAAATCTGAGAGCTACGTACTCGTTATATTCAATGAAGTCGGTTTTCATTTTAGTTTTTAGAACGTAATTATTTAATTATTTTTTAATGCTTATGCTTCTTTATAGCACACTTTATAGCAGTAACAAAACAATCCATGTTCATCACACTAACAAAACTAGATATAAATATGTCCTAGTACATGGGAAAAAGTTGAGCTATCTAAAAATATTAATCTTGGGATGAATCTGCTCCAACTCGACTGGGCATCCGTAACAAAATTGTCAAGGATCATACAAAAAAGTGTTACGACCAGACAAGTTTCTTGCCGGATTCTTCTTGAACTGGGGTTAGGAGGAACCGGCACCTAGATTCAATAGCATGTAAGAAGACGATTCAAAGTGCTCCTTGTGATTTTATTGAATAAAGAGTTATTGAATTGAATTGAATTGAATAATATTAGTCGTTTGACTGAATTTCAAAAACATTTTTATTAGTAGGTGCTAATAATTTTTGATCGTTAAAGTTATCGAGGCTTTCACTGTGAATAATGGTTGTTTTCGGATTATGTAGGGTGTTTACCCTTTCAATGTTGACGTCATCATAATATTTGTAGTGTTCGTTACAAACTTGAACGTTGAGAACGAATTGAACTCTCATTTTAACGATTTATGCTTCGTGACCCTAGGACATTGGCCTATATTATATTATAGGCTTTATTGGCCTTAGGCAGTCAGTTGTCGGTTCTATTAGTAATTATTATTATAAGTATATATAACTTACTGTGTTCTATTGTTAAGCAAAGGCTTCCTTTAGATTTATCTAGTTACTAGCGATCCGCCCCAGCTTCGCACGGGTGCAATGCTGATACTAAATATACTACAGAATATCTATAAATACAACGTTGTCTAAGAGAATAACATAACCTAAGAGATAGACATTATACCACCGCGGACTCTTTTGTAGTCCTTTTTAAGGTGTACAATACTGTAGTATATTATTTTGATCTATCTCGTAGGGTTCAGCCAGCGTTTGCAATGTAAGCGCAAAAAAATTGTGTTTATTTACGACATCACATTATAAACCTATAAAATTAACAGTTTCTCTTACTATATTATGCATGTATTATACATAATCCATAAATTTTAGTATTTAGCATAGTTATTTACGCGGTACACTCGAGGTTAAAATGATCTTGCTTACAGAACGTGCACCTACTAGGTTTCCTTTTGGATGGCTCATCGGTTTTGTCAGAGATTTCATGAGGTCTTTTACATGCTTGTGTTTTATCAGATTGTTTACTCGTTTATTTTTACATTTATCATTCCAATAGTTCATATTATATCTTCTATTGTCTTTTCTCTCTTCAGCCCTAACATGTAATTAACCTAGTGTGAAGTTGCCTGTCAGCTGTTTAGTTTCGTTGTTCGTGTCCGTATTCTTTAACCTGATTTGACGCTGCTGTTTTTACTCTATAAAATGCTACGTAATGTGCATTAATAATTGTGCTGAGTTTGCCGTATCTATCTTTTAAAGTATTGACAGCTATACTATAATTTTTATTTGTTGTATCTAAGCCTTCGATTGCTTTGTTTGGCATCACCTTCTAGTACGGATTGCATGTACAACAACTTCATCTTCACTTATATTTAACATAAAGTCCTATAACACAAAAAGTATGGACATTAGAAAAAAAAATTTGACACAAAAGTTGTAGAAAATAAACTGATCTTTAAAAATGGATTGAAACATTTTATTGATTAATCTAATATTTCAAAAGTTATCGGCCGCGAAAGAAAAACCGGTTCATTAAATGGGCCATAAATAGTAAACGGTAAGTTTTACAAAAAAGTTTACAAGCAACAAAAGATGCGAAATTTTATTTTCTACAATAATGGTTTCTATAACTTTTGCCGTAAAGTGCATAGTTTCCAAGATATCAGCCAAAAACGTTTTTTCAAGATGGCGCGTCACCTGGATCTGTCAGCATTTTGTGATTTTATGCTCAGTAAGTGATCCTAAACCTTATAAAAAAAACAATTTGGATCGGAAATTTAGTGCAAAGTTAAATGCTATTTTGACTGGCCCACTAGGTTAGTGGTTAGTGGTTACGGTTAATAGTTACGACCAGTAAACTATAATCTTTGATTCAACATGCAATAGATATAACTGACTGACCAGCACGTCTCAGTACCAAAACATGAACAAAAAGAGGTTCTAATCTTATTTGCTTTCCAGCTTTCAACCTCCATGATGAGACCTTTCGTTACCGAATCAACTCTCGGCGAAGCGAGGCCTGCACTATGTGCTTCAGAGATGACTGCTGGGACCTGCAGAGAGACCGCTGTATTTACTACGCCAAGATGAATGAAGTACTGATGGGGAACGAGGCAGGCGGAATGCCAGGAGAAGTCGATGGCTTAGTGCATGATATGGTTGGACAAGGTAACATAAAAAAGAATCCTAACCGATAGAGTAAATAAAAAACATAGTAACTGCCGATACTACGCTGAAATTGACGAGGCATTGACTGGGAACGAAACAGGAGGGATCTAGATAGCTTAGAGCTTAATAAGTTAATGTAGAACCACGAAAAACATATCTGATAATCCGTTATTCGATCAAACACTTCTGTTCGTGTGTTTGATCGATTGACAGATGACATGTTATGAAGTAGACACATAGCGCCTATACCACATTACGGAACATTTTGTTTCAATTTCATTAATGAAACACAATAAAACACAAATTTGGCCCGAAATTATAGTTGTCAACATTATTTTTGCTTGATCGATTCATTTATCCGGATATCATTTATATCCCAAATGATGATGTGTGAAATGTCCGGCATTATTATTATTATTATTTATGTAAATCAACATTGGATCACTTTCACTATAACTACTTTAAAAAAATGTTTTAAATTTTTATCACTAAAGTTATTGAACATGAGCATTGTTAAACTATTTAACTGAATAATGTTGTATCAATGCTTTGCTAGTACCAGGATTCCATAATTGGTAATCGGTATATATTGAAGGCAAAGGTACTAATACGGTATGTAGGCAAAGGTACTGTAACTATAGTTATGTTTTATGACATTTTTAATTATAACTAAAAGTACCAGGCGTTTATCATTTCTTAATAAATAGGTAAGTCATTACTTACCGATCTACTTACTTACTTACTCGTCATTGCGCGTACTGCGCTCTTGGTGCTCTTGGCAATTAAACATACAAATGAAGAACCTGATAATACCTAAAAATTTTGTGTTTTACAGTTACCTACTGGCATTAATAATCTTCATTTATTTGTAATCTATCTAACGTACTCGGTATCACAAGTAATAAGCCAGGCTATCTGGGATACTCTAAACCTCAAATTGTGATAGCATAACCGTCCCGTCTAAGTTAATGCGTTGCGTACTTTGTAGGCTAAAAATAGCAAAAGAAAGTTTATATTAAGAGTTGCGTAGAAGTTGCTTCTATATTTCATAATTGATTGCAGCCGCTGCTTCATGGACTTCTCCAGACTGCATTCCACTTATCTCTGTCCACACGGATTGCAACAAAGGTACGAGAAAATAAATTGAATAGACTCAAGCTGCATCTGTTTCTTGTGAATAACAGTCAATAAACCATTTCTGTTCAAAAGTTCTGCTCATGCTGCCTGATTTCATCTTCCCATCCTATATAATAGTTTAATATACACCATGTCTGAAGTATTTAAGACGTCTAGAAACTTTACCAGTGCCATCAGGTCATAGGAACTGTATTTTTTTGCAGAGAACATGTGCGTTGGTTGTCAGACGTGCTCGTGCGACTCACTCGGCAAGTGGAACTGCATTGAGGTGCAGCGGTGCAGTGAAGAGCCCGAACTAAACGTAGACCATAAAGTTTTGATGTCAGTGACGGAGGTTTTGAGGAGTAAGTATCTTACATTTTGATCTCTGATAACAGGTGTATCTGACAAGATCCCATGAATTTCAGAAAATGAATCGAAGGATCCTTCGATTCATTTTCTATAGTTGTATAGTTAAATTACAGATGGTAAAACTTTAAGAAACAAACGATCGACTGAAAACAAACCTGTAAAATCAGCAGCTCCGACTAAAATCAGATATGGAGAAATATCTGACTGGATGTATAAAGTCAATCCTTCTGGTAACCCTGATAAGACTGGTCGTAGCAATAACGCAATGCATCAACATCAGAGCAAAACAACATCAACGACAGGTAATAATGAACGCGTTTAATCGTCCTACTATCACTTAGTACAACAATGAACTGTAATCTTATTTTAATTTTCACTCAAAACGGGATATTTACCATGATATATGAGTTTTTCTGCTTCCCGATATTTCGGCCGTTTTGAGTGAATATTATGTTCAAAACCATGATAGTTTTAGAAGTTATGTAAACTTATTTTGTTGCAGAAAAAGATAAAATATATAGTTTTGAAAATAAAACTGATTATATCGAGTTTGATGAAGTTCTACAAAATATTGCAATCGACAATCAAAATCATATGAAACGAAAATTGCATCAAAACGAAACAAATTACGAATTCAATGATTACATGATCCTTGATGAAACTGTTGTTGTCAAAAACAATGCGACTGATCTGTTTGTGAATATGCTTAATGCTATAGTAGATGGAAATGTAAATACTACAACAGAACCAACCGCTGAAGGAACTACAAAAGTAGTTATAGATCTTTTAGCACCATTTAAAAGTGATGTTAACTTTAATGTTCCAAGTGAGCTCTTTGAAAACATACTTATTGTTTCATTTACTTATATTTAATTCAATTCCAATATTGTTATTATTTTCAGATATAAGCAATGTAGATTTGAGCAGCAATATCATAAAGGAAGGCAATTATGATGACGATTTAATATTTGATGCTGTCAATATCATGAAAAGGGATGTGTCTCGGGATTTGAGTTTGAATTTAACAGTAGCTACCACAAGAAACAATACAAACACTACAAAGCCTATTACTGAACTAATAAATAACGTTCTTATTCCTTTAAATAAAATAATTGATGATAAGGAACAAGAATTAAAAGACCTGTTAAAAATCAAAAACAATTTGATCCAATTCATTAAAGAATACAATGACTCTGGTTCAGACTTGGACATTAAGAAACAAGAAATAATAAATAATACCAATACAGTTTTATCTATTTATAATCTGGATGTTTTTCCAGAAATTCAATTTAATCTTAGGAAAATTAGCCCGAATTCATTGGATAAACTACTGTATAAGTTGAAACGAGATATTTACGAAGTAATAAAAGATGTAGTTGGAATAAAAAAGCTTTCAAAAACTAACAACTTACCCGATGACCTGAGGAATCTCGTTCGTGCCATGGGTGTCTATGTACGTAAACAAGGCAATGTGACTAACATCGTAAAAAATGGTATAAAGCTAAAAAATGATATAAACCAAAGACGACAGTTGAGCACCGATGATAGTGGTGATTTAAACTCAACGAAGGATTATATTATAAAAATATTAGAAATACTTGATAATGATAAACCTCAGTCTGATGCATTATCCTCTCTTTCACCAGCTACTCGGCAAATTGTAAAACATGTTATTAAAGACCATTATTTAGATGATCTTTCAGTGATTGGGTTGAAAGCATATGGTCCAGAATACAATTTGACGAATGATTTAAGAAACATTGGAAATAAATGGCAAGTTATGACTGAAAACATAGCGGCAAGTGCACCTGCAGACAAAATTTACGCCATTAAACTACTTCATCTAGCTCTATCAGTAGATATCAACAAATTGGATGACGCTCTAGCGTTGATCGATTACGCTTTTAGTCGGAGAATGATACCTATAGAAGGAAGTTTAGGAGTAAAATTGTTAGATAAAATAAACCACGGCTTAGGTGCTCTCAACGACAAAATTCATATTATGATACAATACAAAGCAAGTCTTGCAAATCTAGGCCGCGCACATGTTACAACTATAAAACCAAGTAAAAGGAGGTCGTTTCTGAAAAAAATAAGAAATCTGCTAAAAGGTTCCAAAAAGGATATAGTTGAACTAGTAAACAAAAACGTTCCGAGATCTCAACTAATCAAAGCAATTGCGAAAAAGAGACTAGATGACCTGGCTCAGAAGAAAGTATCAGAATACGAAGATACTATGAGAAGGTGGCAAAATGCATTAAACGTTATTCCTAGAAATAAAAGGTCTGTTGATTTGAATGGAATACAAAATAGAATGAACAATATTATACCAAAATATTTGAGAGGCAAATTAAATCCTGCAATAGCTGCCAAAAAATTAAAGAAATCTCGAAACACACAAAATGAAGGTACGTAAATAAATAACGAATAAATTGACCAATCATGTGTTTGACCACACACAGTGAAAGTTTTAGTCAGTTAAAACAAGAATGACTAGTAGGTAGCCAGATCCTAAGCTAATTCAACATCTAGTAAGCAAACTACAAGAATTTAGTATCAATCATTCATATATTTTGTATGGTATACAAACCAGGCTGTTATTCATAATCTAGGAATTTTAGAAGCTTACCGTGATCCTTCTAATTTCATCATATACATATATATGATAAGCTACTATTTTGAAAACCTTTCAGGCATTTCCAACTGTAGTTTGACCGGTAGGGTGGGGACAGGGACGACGACACTGGACTTTTTTTTAAAAACAACCACGTCAAAGCCTAAAATGTTTATAAACACTGTTCAAGAAATTCCTTCATATTTTTTTTTGCCATCGTGTGGAATATCCCACACGATGGCGCAGTAAAAAAAATCAACCACACTACATATGAAAAATAAACAAGAAATAAACGGTTTTTCATAACTTTTTAGGTACCACTGATACGTATCACATTGCAAAATTTAATCATGATAAAGCTTTTAGAATGCGAGCTAGAACTCTGGTTAAGGGCAGGCAGATATAGATACAGACGGATGGACATAGTGAACTAAAAGGCGAAACTATTAGACTTTGGAATCCTAAAAATTTTCAATTATCGAATTTAAAGTTGTATAACAATGCTAATGTATTAAAACAGTGTTTCCTTCTCAGCTACACTTAAGAGATCAACTAACACTAAACATTGGAGAGTAACTCCATCTGCAGTGAAAACCAAAATAATACCGGCTAAACCCAAAACAGGTAAAAAACTTATCTCTGAATTCAAAGATAATAATACATAAAATAATAATATGTATATGTATAATAATAATCTACATGTTACAGCTCGAAGCCAAAACCCAGCCGGTAAGAGACGAATTAAAATAGTTTCACCTAGAAACAAAAGAACGATGCCTAATGGAAGGCCTTCCAAACCAAGACGACATTAATAATTTATTGGATGGGATTAAAAAGGAAATAATAAAATAAGTACAATATATTATTTAAATCGTAATTTTATTCATATAAAAATATAAAATTATTAAAGAGTTTAATCTTAAAGCTTAAGTTTTTTCAGATTTAGCAATTGTTTGATAAAATGGTCTTGGTTAACCGTTTGTACTTCTTTTTCTTCAAATTTGATTAACGGTTCCATTTTATATGGTTGTCTGCGTGTAGGGAGTCTCACCTGTTTTCTGGTAAGACCTGAAAATAATTATGTGTATAAACATGGAGCAAAGACACCCCTTATTTTATTTTCCTTGTTCAATTAAAACATCTTACCAATATTATTATTTTCTACGTTTGTTAAATCTTTTTTTTTATTGCTCATGAAAATTTTGTACAGCTCCCTAGCTAGTTGAATGTTGCCTATTTCTAAATGTAAAAGTATTTTCTTAGCTATGTCGTAGTTCATATCATTATAGGATTCTCGTGCTGCATCTTTGCTTTGAATGTACAACATAAGACGGTTTTTAATCAGCTGATTGATTACTTGATCTCTAGACAGTTTTGTGTCGTATGGATAAGTATCGGATACTGGCTGCTCTAATTTCAATTCTCCTCTGTTTCTTATTTGACTCCTTGCATTATATGTGTAAATAGACCTATTGTTTTGTTTTGGTTTGTCTAGATTTTTAACCACTTTTTCATTCAAATTAATATTTATAGCCACATTATCCAGGAATTCATCCAATTCTTTTACATAATAATTTGATAAATTAGTTTTAGCTTCAAAAATTTGTATGATTTTTTCTAGTCCTCTGATGTATCTAGCAGTATCTGCACCAAATGTTTTCAGCAACAATAATCTTTCAGCTGCAGGTACTTTGTGTAGATAAGCATAATTTTTATATGCATTTGAACCCGATGGCTCTATTTTATCCAAAAACACTTTCAACTCTTCAAAATTCTTTGTGATATTACCCAAATCTCTACGTGTTTGAAGTTTATGTTTTCCTTCTGCATTTTTTATTACTCTTTCCCATACGACTGCGGATTTAGGTCGAGGTCCATTTAAAATATTTGTCCTTCTCGTTTGAGCGAATTTAAATTCATTCTTAAGGTTACTAAATATTTCTCGAATTTTATTTGAAGGTCTTGTGTCAGATACAGTGGTATTTTTTACGAAAGTTATCTTGGGTTCCATAATGTCCTTATTCCCAGCATTTAAAAGGTTATAAAAGCAGGGCAATGCTTCCAAAACTTCTTTACTTTTTGTATCTTTACCTTCTATTTTTTGTAGCTCTACAAGATCTTCAAGAATAGATTTCAAATGTCCTTTCAACCTTTCCTTAGTATCTCTAAACTGTTTGGGACTATCCGTTTCTATGGGATCAGCATTTTGTTTCTTTGCAGGCTCTTGAGTGGCCGTTTCTTTTGAACGGAAAACAGGGTTAGGAAGTTCCTTTGGCTCTACTAGTTTTACCAGATCGGACAAAGATTTAATTTTGAAAAACTCAGACAAATTCAATAAAATATTTCCTTCTATTGCAGGCAGTGATACTTTGTCACTTTTTCTCTTTAATAAACAGTCTGGATTGCTTTGTATATGAGCCAAATAGTCTAAAATTATTTTATCTTTGGTGAAAATATTTAAATTATCTAATTTAATGGTTGATAGTTTGCTTTCAAAGTCTTTTCCAGTATGAAATTGATTGCTGTTTTGTATGGAATTTACTAAGTTTTTTTTTAATTTGTTAGGAATCAGTAACTTTGTGATTTTTTCTAATGCTTTTCCATATAGGTCAAGGGATGATTTTTCATCTTTTGTTATGTCTTTTGTATGTTTGTTACTACGGGTAGATATCATTCTTTCATTGAGCTTTCCAGATTTTATGTTTTCAAGATTGTTTTGTACATTCTCATAATTTTTTATTAAGTCTAGGACATTGTAGATTTCATTGAGAGCTTTACTTTTACTAGCATTTTTGTTTTCTTCATTGTCCTGTTTATCTTTCTCACAGTCAGTTTCTTCTTGATCTGAAAACTTGTTTACTTTCTTGTCGGTATTGGCAAATAGTTTTTTTCCATCTATTTTTTTGCATAGAGATATATTGTCTATGTTTTTGTTTTGACTCAAGGCCGTCGAAAACTGTTTAAGGGCATTCTTAAGAAATAACTCTTGTCGCATACTAAGTGGTTCTTGAAACAACTCGAGCAAATCTGCAATCTTCTCATGTTTGAGTACTTCAGTATCAATATGATCATCACTTGTATCTTTTTCCATATTCCAAAGTTTATTTAATAAGTTTCCAGCAATGAAAGCCATCGCTGTCGATGTGTCATTTTCAGGGGTAAAAGTAATATTAGATATCACAGGAGCGTTTTTGTCTCCAATTGTCTCCGAAGCTCCTCCTTTCAGTTCATTTACCAATAGTTTTGAAAGTTCTCTATCTTTACTCTCCTGGCTATGGGGACCCATTGCATTATAAATGTCACTATGCACCATTAAATCTTCTTTGTCATCGTGAATAGCAGTTGTATCGACTTTGTTGTCATCGTGGTGATTTTTTTCTTTTGGTTGAGGATATTCTATTTGAAGGGAGTTTGTTGTAGAGTTGGTCAACATATTTGTTCTTCGTAAGATTCGTGGCAACGCTTCAACTTTTTGTGCAAGTAAGGTTCCTGATACATTTGTAGCCCTTAGCGTATCTATAAAAATATATTATGATTAATTAGTTTCATTAAAGTTTATGTAACTATCTTCATTTCTATAATTCTTAGTAATGTACCTACCTTCGTTGATTTCATCTACTGCGTTAAAGAATTTGACTGTATCGTTTTCCTTGCTTACTTTCTGAACTGTTTCACTTACAGACCTCTTTGATCTCATGAGGGCTAATATTTCATCCTCCATATCTACTTCTTTTTCTTCTGAAAAATTGACTATATTAGTATATTCTTCAACTTATCTATTGTAATTTAAAATGTAACTTACCACGATATCATTAGGTATTCATAATTAAATCAAAGTAATAAGTAAGTGCAAAGTGCTGTATTACTAAAAAGTGCATGTTCAGTGCTTTCATCTAGGTATACCAACTATATAACCTGTAAAACAACAATGATCGCTTAGGATTTGTAATATTATATGAAAATAAAAATGAACATATTTGCGAAGAATATAACAACTACATACCTAGTAGCAAATCCTGCAACTTTTCTGGTCCAGGTACAAGTGGAAATTGGGATGCCGCTTGCTCTTTCATTTCGTTTTCTTGAATTTCTGCAAAATATACCGCGGTGATCAACAAGATTAAAGATGACGAATAACAGACGAACAGAACAGACAGAAGACGATAACACGACTTTATAACGGGCACCGACATTTTTGGCATCTCAATAGTAAAAATACTTGTACAATAACTTACCTTTTTCCAAAATCTGAAGAGCGTCATCAATGTCGTTGTCATTAAAGTTTTTAAAGTCGCCATCGTCGTTGGAGCATTCCTGGATATTTTTGCAGCTCCATTGAGCGTCGGCTGTACATGTGCATTTTGAGCAACCAGAGCATAGGTTGTCTGAAACATTATCGATGTATTAATAGTTAGATTGGTGTTATTGTATTTATTAGTCGTTACTGCCATATAAAGTATGTTTTACCTTCTGTGCAGTCAGTGTATTCTGATACAAATGGCACGCATAGCTCCGTTTGTTTTTCACTTCCCACTGAAAAATCACAATTATTTTGGAATTTCCATATTTGAAGGTTAAAATAAAGTTAAATGTCAACAATACTCACATTTTTAAACTGCTTTATACAAAGTAATAAAAAAAAATTAACTGTGTAAATAGGGAAAACAATATTCATATCGATATGAAAGTAAGTGCAGTGCTCGTCAGTGCAGCTGAAGTTAGCGTGTGCAATGTGCAATCGTACAATATAAGTAAATTTTATAAAGTTTATCGGAATAAATCCATCGATAACAGTAATTCACATAATATAGTACATAATTTAATCACTTGCAAATATAAAAATAAAAAACATTTCACAATCATTTGCACTAAAACTATCGAATCACTGCTTTTCCAATTTCGTTGTAATTTGTCAGTTGTATTTCATCATTATTATGTCAAAATTTTGGTAACTTCATATTTTTAAAACACTTATTTTTGCACATAATCGTTTGTTCTAACATTCATAACCTTCATAGTTTATTTTGTTTGTTTTACGTGTATTTCATGCTTCCGGTAATGATTATCTGTAACATCTGTTAACTGTTACTTATTCTCTTTACCTTACAGAAAATCTTTGTAATTCTCAATCATTACATCATCCACATTCAAATTAGATACACAAATAATGCTTTATATAACTCCTTCTTTCTAATCATTATTGACGATAAAGTCCACGTAGTCTCCGCCTGATGCTCCAGTCATCAGGTTCTCCTTGTTGATCTTCTTTTTCATGAGCCGGACCTTGTTCCGGACCTGACGGTGAAGATGCCTCCGGTGCCCGTTTGGATGGTCGCAGCACAGCGCGTCGCCTCCTGCAACACCAATCTGTTGTCAAATTTGAAAATAAAAAAAAACATTGGTCTGTCCGATAGTTTCTTGGTTAGAGAGATTGGCTTGCAAAAGGCGACAAGCTGACCATTTTCAATTAAAACATGTTGTTTGTTTCTTAGTTTTATTTTGTTTATCCCGACAATATTTCCATGCGCATAACATAACTTGGCTGGGTGTTTCTTGTGCCTTGAATGAACTTAATTTCATACTATTTCAATTACACAATCAATTTTAACTTAACACAAATCACAACTGATCAATAATACTGACACTTTACTTAAGACACAACATCAAATTGGAAACACGTCCTAGGAACCAAAAAGCATAGACAAAGTACAACAAGAGTGCAATAATCAAATCATGAGGAACTGTACCACTCTCCATCAGGTCAAACATTCCACTGTCCATCGTCCTCCTAAGCCTCCATGATATCGATCTGAAGTATTTCGGTCTGTCTTGCTTGAACATTTTAGTGTACATATCTCGCGATGCATTCTCCAAGCGTATATTTCTATAGTATTCACAAAACCAGGGGCTTCTCGACAGGCAGCCAGCAGAGTTGCCATCCACAGTGCAGACGCAGTAGTAGCAGATCCCCGCGTTATTGTAGTCGAGTAGGGATTCGATGTCGGAGCCGACGTCGATGTCGGTGTCATTGGCGTTGATGCTGTTGCTGTAGTAGGAGCGGCCGCGGCGACATTTCGCTTTCGCGTCGTAGGGGATTTCGTCGTTGTGCCAAATATAATCTGTTTCATAAATATTTTAATATAATTTAACAAGAAGATAACATCTGTGCATACGCCTCATTGTATCATTGCATCTTGTACCTTACACACAGAAATAATAAACCGACTAAATCTACACGTACGAATATAACTACCTACTTGGAAAATGAATGAGAAGGTACATTTCAATCGACCGTGATAGATTTTAATTTATTTTCTAGAATCATCCTAGGCATGTATATTCTCGAGTTCAAAAACATTGAACACGGTATTTATCGGCGTGAGTTGCACACCCGCACCCGCAACTCCAGCTACGCTGACTGATAAGACCAACCTCGCCGAATCCTGAAGGAAAGGTTCTTCTCGTGGTCGAATGGATCATTCCTCTGAAACTTCGCCACCAGACCAGCCATCCTCATACACTCATTCACATTCATCGCTGGTCTCTTGCTGCAGTACTCATCCTTGCCCTCGACAGAACAAACGCATATCTGGCAGAATGTGTCATCGGTCTTCCATCTCATGTGCGTTCTGAGATATTCATGTGAATCTGTCTCACCGGATTCAGCGGGCGCTGACATCGGTTGTTGCTCCATTCTCATAGTGGTTCGTCCAGGGACACACTTTAGGTCAAAATCGGAGAGCTCATCTTCTTTTGGATGAACGCGATTGTAAAAGAACTCTAGAAATCGGTTAAGACAGTAATAGTTATAAGGGATGTAACCTCTAAGTCATGAATACTTTTTCGGTTTTACGTAACTATTACCCAATCATTACTTAACCAAAATGGTTTTTAATAATGCTAGGGAGCATTTTTGAAATATTTAATTTACTACAAATATTTCGCTACGTTGGTATCGCTAATAATACAGACGAACTTCATAACATCATAAACATTTTTGGCCCAAATACGAGAGGTCACTAAGCTGAACTTTGGTGAACAAACTATATATCGCTTATGACAGACACTAAAATTTCTACATAGAAACGTTTCTTAGGGAAAAGTTTTCTATGATCGACCTCAGACGCGCTGCTGTCTCTGCAGTACTCTGGAACATGAACACCGACAGATAGTTGCGGTTGTATCCAGCTGATGCAGACGCAACTTGCACCTTCCATTTTTTTTATAGCAATCACTCATAATATACATGTAGACTACGGACACTAAAACTGAAAAAATATGACGGCTGTAGCCTCGTCGTGGTAGGTAGAACATTCCATCAGTTATTCAGACCTTTAGAAAGTAGTTTAAAAACATAAAAATTTAAACGAATTTTGAAACATTGCAATGCAATGCATTTCCTATCATAAGTAATTGACATAAATTTCAACTTAGAAATCTTCTTTCATATTACCTGTGGTATTGTAGTTTCAAATCAGCGAAGGTCTCGTCTCCTAGAAACGAACCCAGGATCCACTGTGGTGTAGGTACTTTAATCTTTTCACAATATAAGTTCAAAATAACTGATGACACGATAGGAAGCTTATGGAACCATCAATACTCAAATCGGGATCACTGAGCTGCTAAAACTTCCATGCTACGGAGGGTACTTTAGTAAGCCGTCGGTTCCGGTTTATAAAAGTCGTTAAGCCATGACAGAGAGACCCTTGGACGGCTTCAATGGCCACTGACTCAAATTCAAATACTTACTTTCCATACATAGTATTATTACATATATATATATATATAAATATATTTTATTTATAATTTTATTGTTAATAAAATTTGGATTGTATCTTGAAAAAGGAAAAAACATGTATCTATCTATCTATTATATCTATCCATCTTGAAAAACTGAACTTTTTATGTAGGCACCACTCGTGCGCAGCCGCGGCAGTACTAAATAAAGTAATTAGTTCTTTAGATCAGTTAAGTAATTCTAAATCTTACCAGCTTCCACATTTTGGTGCAGAGCTAAGATGAGAATCACTGCACAGAGTAGGAGTTTCGGATCCATGGTCACCGTGAGGTAGCTGTGACTGTAGGCCTGGTGGTATGTGGTGAGGCTGCGTGGCGAACGTTTATATGACTTTCCGGCTCGTTTGATTTCGTGATGCATTGTTTGCGAGAACAGGCATGGATTTAGAACACCAAAGATTTCGTACCTCAACTTTTAGCTACTGACTTAGAATGCTCATGGAATTGCCTGAGCAGTCTTTCCTTAGTAAGTTAAGGTACGTTCAGCATGATCATCATAAGGATGAGAGAATCGCTACGTTCACTTTCGCGTTTCACAAGGTTACAAGTGTCATCTCTACATCTTAAAATAAATCAAGCATCAACAAAAAAACAAACTTCTGCCCTCTCACTTGCACAATATTGCTATTGATAATGTACGAGCGAGAGAACACGACTAAAAAGCCACTAGAGTTAAGCACATTTTTACTTGGGTTGGTATTGGTTAGTATTGTCTTACAATCAATTAATCAATCGAGTCCCACACCAACCTTGCACAACCTAAAGATACTTGTAGATACTTGTAGGCTGTGGGTTCGATTCCCTGCCAAAACATTTGTATGATGATGAATATATATTTGTTCAATATCAGCGTGTATCTTAAGTATCTTAAGTATGTATTTAAAAATATATATGTTATCATCCGATTCCCATAATACAAGCTGTGCTTAGTTTGGGGCTAGATAGTATTTTGTGTAAATTGTCCACAAATAGGGTGCCGTGGACTCCGTTGTCTATAGTGTAATAGTGTTGAACACAAAATAGGGAATATCTCCAGGCGTTTTGTGGCTTTTGCAGTCCGTTTATCCCCCATGACATAACTGCTTGGCACTACCAGTTAAGTGCTATATGATATTTTTCTCTCCTGTGCCACCGTCGATAGTGACACGGGTAAATTAGCTTATTCCGTGGCGAGTAATTTTGCCCAGTTAACTAGATACCCTGCGCCACGAACTACTACCAAAGTATATTATAAGATCTATACAACACTCCACAATAATATCTCATATAAAATATATCAGGGTCTTTTGAAGGTTTCGACAGAATACCAGCGCCTAGCTACCTCCATGTGGCGAGGCATATTATGCCAAGTCGAAACCTTTTTGATACTGTGCCACATAGATAACTGATATGCTCTCTGTCTTCTCCATCTTTATGTATTCTGCAATATATTTTTGTTTGTACTAACTGTGTGTGCTTGAATAACAAATAAATGAGTGTATATGACCCTAAGAAATCCAATATTATAATAGGTATATTTCGGATGATACTGCGATTGTCTCGATTCTGTAGTGCATCGGGGATGTTTGCGCAGTACCGAACCGATGGCTTCCATGCTATGATACGCAAAACAACAGCTTCCCTGATGTGGAGAGTGCGGGACAGTCGCAACAGCATCTTGAGCACTGTGGCAGAGCGGGACTCATTGATCAATGAAGGTAGCATTTTCCTTGACTTATATCTTCGGCTCATCTTATCAAAGTGCCTATTCTATATTTGTGTTTTTGTTTAAATGTGTGTGATAAAAAGCTACTCTCATTTGGACTCCTGTTTGTCTGAAATAAAATATTTTTATTGAGTATTTATTTTATTTTCATGTCTATGTATTATGTCGGTATCTTCTATAGTCTTATACGTATGTCTTGATATTTTATCAGCAAAACCCAGTCCTAAGTACGTCCGATGAATATCACAATGATGCTAAAATAAGACGAGACGCACCATTAACTTTTATCGGCACACCTGCATACCACATCTGGATACCACTTCCACTGACGTAACGCACAGTGATCAACAAGCGACCAGTGGCATGAAAAATAACCTGAGCACTCATGTAAGCCAGGTTCTAGATTGAGGGTATTAACCTCGGTCCAGTTTTTTCGTCCTGCTCGCAGGCAATCTTGTGGGTAAACGGGAATCCTTCGTCCACGTTCGTACCTAAGATTTCATAACCAGTTATATATCAGGATGTTTTTTCACTGTTTCATAACCAGTTATTAAACAAGACCTTTATTTCCATTTTTATAACGAGAACCTCTCAGTCATGTATGGTTTCCTGGTGGTTTTTCGTATTAATATTGTGAAATTAATCTTTCTTGCTATAAAAAAGTCTTGTTTAATAACTGGCTATGAAACAGTGAAAAAAAATCCTGATATTAACTAGTTACGAACGTGGACGAAAGGAATGGGGAAGGAAAACATTGTGATAACATGGCATTGAACCAACTACCATAGGCACTAGTGGTGTGGTGTATTCAATACTTCAGAACCGTTAAATACCTGCAGTTTCTGAACATGGAAGGTTTTAGAGCGATCTGAAATATTCATGTAGGTATATAATAATGTAAAAGTTATCAGTCTTTTATTACTTATATATATCTGGTATAATTAAGTACATACAAACAAACTCATTAGTATTTATTTTACAATATGTATACTTAAGTATACTTATAGAACAATCTTAAATTCCTTGCCTATAGGTAAGTATAAAAATAAATGCTAAATTTATTTAACTATATTACTATAATACATATTTATATGTATTTACAAAAAAAAAAGTATATAAGTAGTATATCAGTCATGTGGTATCCATAACACAAGCTCTGCTTACTTTGGGGCCAGGTGATGCTGTGTGAAATGTCCGGCATTATTTATTTATTTATATTAGTGGCATTAGTGGCTCATCTGCCTTCTGCGCTGTAGGTAGAGGGATCGATTCCTTCACAGGATAAACATTTGTGTGATGAACATAGTGTTGTTCTGTGTATTATATAAAGTATATAAGTATGTATTAAAAAAAAAAACTATGTATGTATACAAGGCATCTGGCCCCCATAATACAGGCTATGCTTAGTTTGGGGCTAGATGGTGTTGTGTGCATTGTCCACCAATATTTATTTATTTATTTATTTATTCGTTTACTTATTTTTGAAGTGAAAACTTCTTTAGCATCGTTGTGATTTGAAAGTCGATGAAACGAATAAGCGACAGTAAAAAGAGACGGACACATAAATTCATAAGATTTAACGTGGGAGAAAATGAGATAGGAAGCATTATACAGTGTTTCATATATTCGTGGTTCTAAAATTTTTGAAGGTTTCACTTCTACCACGTGTGACATGTTTTGTTTACATGTTTTTTATTAAGGCCCGGCTAAGAAAGTTGTAGTATATCAGTCATGTGGCACCCATAACACAAGCTCTGCTTACTTTGGGGCTAGACGATGCTTTGTGAAATGTCCGGCATTATTATTTGTCTTGGCCTAACGTTACCCAATTTTATAGTCAATGTACATTTGCAAATGCGGCTTTACCTTCCGTAAATAAATCAGTTTAGATTCGGTTTAACTGACTCAAACCCCGTCATCCTTATGTAGTTTATCATATTGTATATAATATTATTTATTTATTATTGTAATATTATGTATTTCACTTTTTATTATCCTGTAAATATGTATGTACATAATATTATTTTGTGTTAGAAACATCATAGTACATTGTACACCTAGGCGAGAAAGTGCCCAATTCCTATCGAGTGTGTCATTTGAGGCCCGAGGCGCAGCCGAAGGCCTTAAAACACACGAGGTAGGAATAGCACTTTCTCCCGAGTGATACATAGTGCTTTATACTACACCTACGAGGAAAATAAAAATAAAATTACCAAACACAAATTAAAATTTCGAAGAAATTCCCGCGCATGCCTTGGTTATTTTGGTTCTTTATTCAAAATATTGTTCGGAAATCGGAAGAGGAATAAATCATTAGGCGGAACTGGAGTAAAAACTTTTTGTCGTTTGACCTACAATGAAAATAATCATAACCGGCTGATCTATAAAGAAATTAAGAAAAATAACACCATGAATGGATTTCCATACACTTTTCTCTCCCGCTAAACGTGTTAGAAATGAAATTCCATAGACCTTTCCGTCCCGCATTTTAGTAGGCCTTAAGTTATATTTGAAAAAGGAATAGGCAAGTTTCTCAGTAGATGTGGTATATTCCTTAACACTAGTTGAGCTTATTGCTCTTTTCTTCGTTGCCATGACTAAATAAATAAATATAAATGTTATATTAGTGGACAATGCACATAACATCACCTAAACCTAAGCATAGCTTTTATTATGATGACTAGATGACTTATAGAATTACATTATTATGTAACTAGCTGACCCGGCCACGCGTTGCTGTAGCTCAGTAGTTTTACTACGTTGAACCCATATACGCTAAACTCTAAAATTCTCAGTGTTTCTCTACTATATTATGCATGTATTATACATATAAACCTTCCTCTTGAATCATTAAAAAAAACCGCATCAAAATCCGTTGCATAGTTTTAAAGATCTAAGCATACAACGGGACAGACAGACAGCGGGAAGCGACTTTGTTTTATACTAATGATACATTATAATATAGATATAGATATATTGCCTTTTATAGATCCTATGTACATTATACATAGGATCTATAAAAGGCAATGTGTGTAATAGTATGTATGTTACCCTATAGACTCCGAAACGGCTAGACCGCTTTCGATGTCAATTTTAATGAAATCTTCAGATTGGGGTAGTAATCCTGTCAAGTTTGGTAGCGATCTGATCAACAGAACTTAGGAATGGCATGCGAAGCCGCGGGCAGAAGCTAGTATATTATAATACCCAAGTTCATCACACAAAATGCTTGACTTGGGAGAGAAACTCTCAAAATACAGCGCAGCAGGTAACAAGTAGCAGCAACTATTTTCAACTAGGCTGAGCTGACTTGGCCAACATTGAAACAGAAACCTAACCAGTGCGGTGATAAACTAGTACAAAAGCATTTCGCTCTCTATATAGCTTCTATAGAAACTGCATACACTCTTGTCGTGTGCATATCGGTCGGCAGTTCGTGCTAACCGTGCCCACGCGTCGGCAATCTCGCTGGGCTTCAGACTATGGAAGGATGCGAGGGTCCAGTACGCGCAGTCTATGGATATCCATGGCCTGGAAATAAATATATCTAAGTAAATAATTAAGTGAATATTGGTATACAATTCACACATCCCCACCTAGCTTCAAACAAAATGACTGATAGAAAACCAAACTCGTAAAATAAATACATATGATACTTTATATTTATATTTACTACTTATGATACAGACTGCAGCTCAGTTGGTAGGTGCTCTGCCTTCTGCGCTGTAGGTTGAGGGTTCGATTTCCTTCCAGAGTACACATTTGTTTGACGAACATAGATGTATATTCTGTGTCTGGGTGTTATAAAGTATCTTAGATGTGTATTTAAATATATATATAGTGGCAATGCCGCCAGTGTCTTGGGAACGCTGCCCTCTGGCAGTAATTTGGATCAGTTGAGCTATCTATAGATCGTTTAAAGCGGTCCTTAGGTAGCTCAATAAAACGACTTCATCAAAAAGGAGGAGGTTCTCAATTTTTTCTTTATGTAGGTTCACCGATTACTCAAAGGCGCCTGAACCGATTTGGAAAATTATTTTTTGTTTGAAGGGTATACTACAATAAAGGGTATACTTCCCAAGTGGTCCCATTCAAATTTCATCGAAATCGGTCGGTGCAACAATCTACTATTATTGTATGTGGTGCCCATAACACAAGCTCTGCTTACTTTGGAGCCAGATGCTGTGTCAAATGTCCGGCATTATTATTATTATTATTATTATTATTATTATTATTATTATTATTATTATTATTATTACCAATTGATTCTGTGTATTATAGAAGTTCTGTGTTGTAAAAAAATAACTATCTATGTATTAATACGTGAAGCAAAATATTAACACCACCTTTTACGAAAATTTCGCGGACGGAAGAGTATGAAATTTCGTTCACTTATAGTGTATATAGAGAACTAGCTGACCCGGCCACGCGTTGCTGTAGCTCAGTAGTTCTAATAAGTTGAACCAATATAAATAAATAAATAAAATAAATAAATAAATAATCCCGGACATTTCATACAGCATCATCAGGCCCCAAAGTAAGCAGAGCTTGTGTTATGGGTACCACATGACTGGTACACTACTTATATACTTTTTTTTTGTAAATACATACATATTATACATAGTAACACCCAGACCAGAGACAAATACTTGCAGATCATACAAACATTTGTCCCGCGGCGGGAGTCGAACCCGCAACCTTCTGCGTCTCAGCCGCATCTTAGCCTACTGCGCCACAGAGGTCGTCACTGCTAATATACGCTAACCTCTAAAATTATCAGTGTTTCTCTACTATATTATACATGTATTATACATATAAACCTTCCTCTTGAATCATTCTATCTATCAAAAAAAATCCGTTGCGTAGTTTTGAAGATCTAAGCATACATAGGGACAGACAGACAGCGGGATGCGACTTTGTTTTATACTATGTAATGAAGATGCATAATTTTTTAAATTATGCATAAAAAATACATTAATTATCAATTAATTATGGTCGAATTTTGACGAGTGGGCGACCACTAGTATAAATAAAAACACAAATCTGTCTTCATCAATTGATCGAATACGACCTACACACAGAAGGCAGAGTTTTCAATTCAATTAAATTCAGCTTATTTATACTTTGTTTTAACATAACAGATACTATTTAATGAGTTCAAATAGGAACACAAAAACCAGCTGAGCTGTGAGGCCAGTCAAGTACTTTAATTTGGAGTTGTACCTCGCTTGTGTACTCACACTCGTGAGACACTCTAATTTGGACTTGAATTTAATGAAACAAAATAGTCTCGTTCGTATTTTAAGAAATGTTAGCTAGTCCGGCGAAACAGAATGAAACAGAAATCGAATTCCTGGTTTATATTCATATCAATACTACGTTTCATCAAAATCGGTTCAGCCATTAGTAACAAACCCACACAAACATACATCCACATTATCACATTACATAAACTACTCAAAATAAAATAGGGCCCACCCAATAAAATATTATTTAAATTAAAATAAAAAAACATACTTACGTACAATTTATTTCAAGTTTAATTTTAGGAATAGGTTACCTAACACATTTTGGATCATTAAAAAAAACATTACAGTACCTTATTTTTGCCAAAAAAGTCAAGAAATGCGCGTTTTTACGCATTAACCAAATATTACACGGTTTTCTAAAACAATGCGTTGAAGACACGAGCACATTTTTTTTAAACAGTTTCGTAGGGTTGCTTTAATTCCTTATGTTTAGTAACGCGTAGGTCCTCCCCTATTGCGCACACACTCTCTGAGTCGGTTTGGAACACTCTCTATGAGGTGGATGACGTTTTCATCTGGAATTTGCTCCCAACACACTTTTAAAGCAGTTATCAACTCCTGTCGGCTAAGAATTTCAGTGTGCTCGTCTTTAAGGCTTCTTTTCATCTGATCCCAGATATGTTCGATCGGATTCAGGTCCGGACTCATGGCAGGCCAGGGTAGAACTGCGATACCAGCTTCGGAGATTGCACTTTGGGTCACTCTGGCAGTATGAGGGCGAGCGTTATCTTGCATCAGAATAAAGTTAGGGCCTACTGGTTGTGAATATGGGATCACATGAGGTCGGATGACATGCAGAACATAGCTGGCGGCCGTTATATTGCCCTCATCCAAAATCACTAGCTCGGTTTTGCCCATTATGCTAATCCCACCCCATACCATAATACTGGGTCCTCCAAAGCGATCAGTTTCACGAATACATGGTTCTGTAAAACGTTCTCCAGGTCTTCGCCAAACTCGTACGCGTCTGTCATCATTAAAAAACTTTACTTTAGATTCATCTGTAAAGAGCACTGCCCTCCAATTATCCATGGTCCATTCGAGGTGATCACGTGCAAACCTTAATCGCGCTGCACGATGGGCTCGGGTCAATTTGAGCCGTACAACTGGCATTCTGGAACGTTGTTGGTCTTCATGGAGCCTGTTCCGAACAGTTTGGTCACTCACTCGCGTTCCAGTGGATTCACGTAAGCGGTTTCTCAATATGCGTGCAGTTACAGTTCGCTCGCGACGTGCAGAGAGTTGGATGTACCGGTCTTATTGGGAGGTTGTGGCTCGGGTTCTACCTGAACCGCGCCTACTCACACTACCTGTCTCTTGATAGCGTTCCCACACATTTCGAATAGCTCGTCTAGACACACCTATGCTTGAAGCTACCGATCTTTGCAAATTTCCCTGCTGAAGCAAAACAATGGCTCTTGTCGCGGATTCTGTGTCCATGTGACGTCGAGAACCAGGTTTATGTTTTATGCAAACACTAATTTAATCGACAATTAAAGGCAAGGTTACGATAACATCTTCGTTAGACACAACAAACACCAATGAGCAACAATGTAATGGCACTCATAGATTCTGCGGTACCTACATCGTAGATTTTGTATTTTTGTCTACCCACTTAAGAACCACCCTAAACTTGGCGTTTAAGTGATAAATAAGATCAATAAATATGCCTACTTAACATTGCCATAATTGAGTTTGCCAACAGCTCACAAAAAAAAATGTGTCGGTCAAAATATTGAAATATTTCAAGTGGGCCCTATTTAGTTTTGAGTAGTTTTTTTTAGTATAAAACAAAGTCGCCTCCCGCTGTCTGTCTGTCCCGATGTATGGTTAGATCTTTAAAACTATGCAACGGATTTTGATGCGGTTTTTTTAATAGATAGAGTAATTCAAGAGGAAGATTTATATGTATAAAACATGCATAATATAGTAGAGAAACACTGATAATTTTAGAGGTATCTAATGTGGTGTCGTAAATAAACACATTTTTTTGCGCTTAATGCAAACGCTGGCTTTACTCTACGAGATAGATTAAAATAATGTACTAGAGTATTGTACACCTTAAAAAGGTCTACAAATTATGTTATTCTCCTAAACAACGTTGTATATAAAGACATTCTGTAGTATATTTAACATCGACATGCACCCGTGCGAAGCCGGGGCGGGTCGCTAGTTTTTAGTATAAAACAAAGTCGCCTCCCGCTGTCTGTCTGTCCCGATGTATGCTTAGATCTTTAAAACTATGAAACGGATTTTGATGCGGTTTTTTTTAATAGATAAAGTAATTCAAGAGGAAGGTTTATATGTATAAAACATGCATAATATAGTAGAGAAACACTGAAAATTTTAGAGGTTTCTATGTGGTGTCGTAAATAAAAACATTTTTTTGCGCTTAATGCAAACCCTGGCTGAACCCTACGAGATAGATCAAAATAATGTACTACAGTATTGTACACCCTCAAAAGGTCTACAAAAAAGTCCGCGATGGTATATGGCTATCTCTTAGGGATAAACATTCTGTAGTATAATAAGTATCAACATTGCACCCGTGCGAAGCCGGGGCGGGTCGCTATATAATATTAGTGAAAATTAGGCTGATAACATTTATACCTACTCCGTACTAATATGATAAATTTCAAAGTGTCTTTGTCCGTTTGTTAGTTGAAGATCTAGCCGTGAAAACACGGCTAAACGGCTGAACGGATTTTGATGAAATTGGGAAAATATATTGTATATTGGGCATTACAAAGGCTACTCTTGATGTCAGCAAGGTGGAGAGGTTATTGTGGGTATCTGGGAAGGCCTGCGCTATCAAACAGAATCCCAGGCAGAATGATGTCAGCGGAGAGAAAACATCACCCACCTCAACTTGCTGGAGTGGATCCACGACAAAAAATGTTTTCAATGACAAATAACTGCTCTGTAACTTGACTGACGCCACCTAAATCATCTTCAACAGATGATCGAGACCCAATGATGACTTTTGATGTAACATGCGCGCGAAGCCGTATATCGATAAGTGACTTTCGGTCGTTATATTTCTTATTTCTTATAATTAACGTGCTGTGCATGTGTGTATCTGTCTGTGGTATTGTAGATTAGATAGATTTGTCTGTAGTTTTTTGTTTGAAAGGTGATTTTATCGATAGTGTTCTTAGCTATGATTTTACAATATGTTCAGCTATTTGAAGAGAGGTGAAAAGAGTTAGAAAAGAGGTGATGGTCACCTCTTTTCTAGTAGTTGATTGGATGTGAGCAACTATCACAGATGTGTAGGAGATTTCATTATTTTAAATGTATAGGTACTTGAGCAAATACAAAACTAAAAAAAAACATTTCTAGACAATCAACACAGCACCATCTAGCCCCTATGTAACTCTGTTACTTTCAAAACATTGATACTAACAGGTTTCAGTTGCTGTTGATGAATTGGTATTACGGATGGTTGATGTTTATTGTAACACATGCTATCATACATGTATGAATGGACACACACCGTACGTAATACTCAAACGATTGATTAAACTAATGCCTATTACTAATCGAAATTGATAGACATTGATTGTATCGAGAGTTCCATAATCGCGATAATGACTAATAGAATACTTATATATTTTTAAATACATACTCGTACTTATAATACGTTATAACACTCAAATACAGAACAAATGTTTATGTTCATCACACGATGTTATCTGGGAGGGAAACGAACCCCCAACCTACAGCGCAAAAGGCAGAGCTACTACCAACTAAGCTGACAGGCCGGTCAACCAGATCACTTATAAAATACCTATATATTTTTAAACTAGCTGCTGTCCGCGCTAAAAAGTAGCCTATGTCCTTCTCCAATGTCCTATCTATCTCTATACCAAAATTCATCAAAATCGATTCAGTGGTTTAGGCGTGAAAACGTAACAAACAAACAGACAGAACAGACAGAGTTACTTTCGCATTTATAATATTAAATGCGAAAGTAACTCTGGATACTTATGATACTTTTACACTAGAATAGAATAGAATGATCAAAGACCTGAATGGGCTCAGTCTTCTGTCGTGAGTCAGTTCGTAGTTCAAAGCTATTTTGGAGACCAGGTGTGTGAGGTAGACATCTTCTAAGTTCATCAGCGGAGTCTTTACAGCGGCTTCTAAGATATTCCTTAGATATTTACCTGAAAACCGGGTAACAGTGATGAACAGTAGGTAGGTCTTCTAGAAGGATTAAAGTACGCCTCAAGAGGTTCCTTAAACAAGAGGATTCTCAAAAAGGGAGAAAATGGGATGGAAACGGTCACAGTTTAAGGCGGGAAGCGGGACGCGATGCGGTAGAAAGTTTTAAATTTTTTTTTTTAAGTTTTTAAGTTTTTAAAGACGAAAATTTAAAAAAAAATCATAACTCAAAAACTATAAAAAATAGCGGAACATACATGGGGGTGATTCGGATACCCCAAGGGGTGTTCTATATCTGGACTTTCGCTTGACACTATTTTCTGGGACACCCTGTATATATATGGTCTAAGTTAAGTTGGCATAAAATTATGATTCCTCACCATTGATGATGTAGCCAGTTCCAGAGAGGTATTGCGGTATGACGTCATTGTAGTGTAACCACCGTGGCACGTACCACTTGGTGTACTCGTCTCTGTGGAGTTTGGTATCATTTACTCTGTATCCTAGAAGAGAAATAGCTTTCGTCAAATAAATGGACCATGCGCATGAACATTGAAGGCTTCCGATGTCGATGAAGGCTCAAACCAATTCATATATAACGTGTAGGAGTCGATTGGCAAATTTAAAAGTTGCCAGTGATGACATATGGAACTGAGACTTGGTCGTAACTATTGGCCTTATACACAAGCTAGAGTCGCGCAACGTGCTATGGAAAGAGCTATGTTGGGTGTTTTACTACGTGATAAAATCTGCAACGAGGAAATCCGTAGAAGAACCAAAGTCATAGCATAGCGACATAGCACTCAACATTTGAAAGTTGAAGTGGCAATGGAAAGGCCATATAGCTCGCAGAACTGATAACCGTTGGGAGTAAAAGTTCTGGAATGGTGACCAAGGACAGGAAAACGAAGCGTAGGACGACCCCCCATCCGATGGACCGACGACATTGTAAAGATCGCAGGAAGTCAGTGGATGGAGAGGGCTCAAAATCGTTCTTCCTGGAAATCATTTGGGGAGGCTTATGTCCAGCAGTGTACTTCCTAAAGGCTGGTATGATGATGATGATGATGATGATGAAATTTAAAAAGTTATAAAACAGAAACTGTCTTTTAAAGCATAATTATAAAATATCAGATTGTTTAGATAACAAACAAACGTGGGATGGAACTGCTCCAACTCGACTCGGCATCCATAACAAAATTAGCGTGGATCATACAAAAAGTGTTATAACCAGACAAGTTTCTTGCCGGATTCTTCTGGAGCTCGGGTTAGGGGGAACTGACACCTAGATTCACTAGCATATAAGAAAACGATTCAAAGTGTTCCTTGTAATATTATTGAATAAAGAATTTGACTTTGACTTTGACCTAGAAAGCCTTACCAGCTGTGATAATTTTCGATATAATTTCAGAGTATATGCTTCAATTTAAGACATGTTTAGCTACTCACATACAGTGGTTTAGCCGGTAGGGGAGGGAGGGCGATTCAAGCTGGAGCAGGTAGGCATGAACACCTAAAAACAGGTTTAACCTTTAAGGTACTAAAGTCGCGATATAGTGACAGGAACAATAGAAAAACTATTGTGTTTAGAAAGTAGTATTCAACAGATAAGATACCCTCAGCAAATTACCATTGATATGGAAGGTTTGGTTATTTTACCACTATGCTAATTACCTAGTGTCTATCTGCTCGGTAATTGAAGGCGTAATGGATTACCTATATTTTCAATATTCTGCTTCAAAATTCCTCGTTTCAAATTGTTTTATATGTTACTAGCTGGTGCCCGCGACTTCGTCTGCGCAGGATTAGTACTTTGAGTAGCTTATTTGCTTTACCTATCTAGCTTTATACCAAAACTCATCAATTTTTAATTTTGGTTAAGTTAAACAGAACAATTCAAACAATATCTTTATAAATTATGTGTTATTCTGATATCTATACTAATTTTATAAAGAGGAAAGATTGGATTGTTTGTTTGTTTGTATTGAATAGGCTTCGAAAGCTACACTGTCCCG
The DNA here is from genome assembly GCA_948098915.1 of Lampropteryx suffumata. Classification (NCBI taxonomy): domain Eukaryota; kingdom Metazoa; phylum Arthropoda; class Insecta; order Lepidoptera; family Geometridae; genus Lampropteryx; species Lampropteryx suffumata. Next base: position 16,150,810 of record OX402566.1, on the reverse strand, counting down.
GGAAAAATTTTGAACGCAGGCGAAGCTGCGCGTGAACCGCTAGTAAGCTATACATATACATATTATTGTAAAGTTTTATTAAAATCCATTCAGTAGTTTTTGCGTGAAAGAGTAACAAACATACATACACACAAACATTCGCGTTTATAATGTTAGTTGGATTAGTTCTGTAATTATTACGAACCTGTCCTTATCAATTCAGTATCTACTAAAGAGTTTTTTATATTATTCGTTTGATTAGTCAGTTCAGTTTTATTGAATACAATATTTTCTTGTTTATGTTAGCCTTACCCAAAAGCTTAGCACCTGCATGTTCTTCCAACAGCGTCTTCAAAGTCCAAGGGTTGACCACCACATCATCATCGGTTTTGAACAGGTGCCCAGCTCGAGGACAGCTATCCAGGGTCCACTGCAGCATGAGGACAGTCTTCAGCGTCAGGTTCTGATAGTGATCCGGCATGTCGAAGATTATCATGTCGCCGAATTGTTTAGCCTCCACGTAGTTGTCAACCTGGAGAGGGGGAATAGAATTTCGGTGTTCCTTCTATTCTGATAATCTAACTGATGTGTTTTTGGATTTAATTTTCTGACTTGAATGATATCTTTTTCGGGTCAATTTGGTATAAGCAGACGTGGATATAAGTATAAGTGATCATTTTAATGTATCCTATTTCCAAATGTAACTTAAAACTGGTCAATTTTGTAATATACACGCATACTTTTGATTTTCTCAACCTTGAAGGTTGGCTGGTAGAAAATGCTCTAAGCATTAAGCCCACCTATTGTACATTTATATTTTTTTTGTGCAATAACGGATTAAATAAATAAATAAATAAATACATAATTACTGCTAGACCATTGACACGCCATCTAGCCCTAAACTAAGCAAAGCTAGAACAATCAGAACCAGCTGCCTAGTATACTTAATGGTTACATACATACTTTGATACTTCATAACACCCAGACAGAAAACAAAAATCCATTTTCATCACACAAATGTTCGTCCTGGGAGAGAACCGAACCCACAACCAACAGTACAGAAGGCACTATCGACTGCGCTGAGAGGCCAGACAAATTCGATCCATTACCAACTAAAGTGCTCAGTTGAAATGAAATGAAATGAAATTTATTGAGAGAATAACAAACATAAGTAATCAATGTACAATCATAAATTAACCTAATTTATATATTTCTATAATTATTTAGGTTTTTTATTACTGATTGGACGAACATTGGTACCCAAACTAGGTTCGGTGTCCTGTGATATGGTGTACCAATGCCCACATGCCCGCAAGTTCCCATGTTCATGATTCACCTCAACGGCAATCCCTATTTCTACAACCGTCAATGCCACCAAGTAGTGTAACGATGTTTAGGAATTCCTAAGCATCGGTTTCGGTCTGTCTGTCTGTCTGTCCGTTATTAATCGAAACTCTTGCACGCAACAACTATTGGTCTATTGCAACTATTGGTCTTATTATAGTAACTAATGATCCACCCCGGCTTCACACTTCAAATACTTAATTGCAATTATCTTAAGGATCATGTTACTCGCAAGTAATGTAGATTTTTATAGATGAAAAAATTTTTAAAATCGACTACATAGTTTTAGAGTTTATTCATTACAAAGAAACAATAATCTAATCTTGTCCCTATAAAAATTATTGGTGTAGATAAAAAATGGCTTTAAGAAGTACCTCCTCCACATGTACCTAGCAAGGCAAGGTTATTTTCTTTTTTTGTGTTTTAACTCAATTCGTTGAAATCTTTTTTTTTATGTATGTCCATCGATTACTAAATTTTTTTTTTGTTTGTAACAAAAAAAAACTTTATACTTTAAACGGTATACTTACCCATACCCGTCGAGCGGTTTTTAAAAATTTAATAAAAATCTAAAAATTGTATACATCGATGATATTTTTTATAAACCTACATGAAGTACTTACTACTTCGTTTTTAAAACGCAATTATTTATATACTACATCATAATCGTTGGATAGGTCTTTCAAGATATGTGGTTTCTTAAAACGTTTTCGATGCACATGTCTATTCGTTTGATAAATATTAAGCAATGATCTTGAAATTTTTAATAGTCCAGTGTCGACTTGGCCGTCGTCCTCCCCTATATTCTAAACCCGCTTAGCGGGTTGGAGGACTTGGAGAGTTTCAAAAATACAAGATTGTGTTTTTATTTTTTTACTACTTGGTATTACTTACTTGGTCCCATAAAGGCTCCAACGGAAGACTAGCGCAGGTTACAAACCTGCACACGCTGAGTTGGAACCTTTTTGCAACTAAGCCAACGTTTATATTATTTCATTGTTTTTTTATGTTTTTCTTCCATGTTTTAATATTTGTGTTTGTAGTTGCAAATAAATGTATTTGATTTGATTTGATGAAAAATCTAAAGCTTCATTTTAATCCTAACCTAATGAACAGGTGTCTTTATCATATAATTTCAAGTAAATGTCCTCTTTGAAACTATAAACTTCCATTATATCAATGGAATCGTCATTCCCTGTACTAACACAAAAACTAGAGATAAACTCAAGTGGGTTGATCGCCTGCATACGTACCTACTCCACGGTATGATTGCCTGCGTTTAGAGTCGAGGGAATAACAGGTAAGTAAAGTAGATAGATGCAGTAGGTGCAGTAGTAGGTAGGTATCACTTCATAGGTGCCTTTTTGAAAATCCATTTAGTTTTTTTATATTTATATTTGGTAGTAAGCAACGATGCGGCCTATGGCCCCAAAGTCAGCTGACAGAGCTTGCGTTATGGGTAAGATAAATAAATAATAAATAAATATTACTGGACAATGCACACAACACCATCTAGTCCCAAACTAAGCATACCTTGTATTATGGTGACTAGATGACTGATATAATACTTATATATTTTTAAATACATACTTACGATATTTTATAACACCCAGACACAGAACAAACACCTATGTTCTTCATACAAATGTTTATCCTGGGAGGGAATCGAACCCTCAACCTATAGCGCAGAAGGCAGAGTTACTACCAATTGAGCTGACAGGCCAGTCAAAGATGACAGATTGATTTACAGGCAAATAGACAAAGACAGATACTTGCAGATCATACAAAAATTTGTCTCGCGGAGGGAATCGAACCCGCAACCTTCTGCGTCTCAGCCGGCCCTTAGTCCATTGCGCCACAGAGGTCAGAGGTCAGGAAATGTGGAAGTAAAGCGCTTTGTTGATGGACTGACAAGGTATGTATGATACTGAGCGGTACGTCTGCTTGCCCTGTTGTGAAAACGGATGTTTTCTTTTCTAAGATACATCTTTATATGGTGGTGTAGATCTTACCATTCTCTCATCAACACCCTGGCCCTCCAAGCCCATCACGAAGTACGTGGGTTGGTGCCTTCCCCAGGTGTTCCGTATCGCCTGACGTTGTTCCACGTGTGGTGGTGAGCTGGTCACCAAGATCAGAATAGGCACATCCTCCTGGCATGGCCTGGACGGCTCGATCAGGACTTTGCTGATGAACAAAATGACTTGGCTGATGAACAAAATGACTTGGCTGATGAACAAAACATGAAATACTTCTACTACCAACCAAGCTGCGAACGTTTAATGAATATTTCTTTGTCGGGTTTTTTTTTAGATATGACGGGTAGCAACTTATTTCAGCATGGCTGACGATAACAATCTGTAGTTAGTTATTTGTATTTAAATCTTCTTTACTTATTTCAATATGTAATAAATAACAAATAATAAATATTGCTGGACAATGCAAACAACACCATCTAGTCCCAAACTAAGCATAGCTTGTATTATGGTGACTAAATCACTGATAGAATCAAAATACATACTTATGAATACTTTATAACACCCAGACACAATAAACACACAAGTTCGTCACATAAATGTTTATCCTAGGAGGGAATCGAACCCTCAACCTACAGCTAAACCTAACCTAAACCTAAATACTATAAATGTGTTAATATTACTTATAATTATTATTATTATTTTCTGACCTTAAAATTGTTTTTGTTTTGCTATTGACTTTATTTTGATTTTGAATTGTGAACTGACATATTAAATTTGATGTATCAATTAAATAAATTGTACGCCAAACATGGCAGAATACATTGTAACTTGACCAAGTGCACACTAAACCACTATGTACCACATGTATTTCATACAATACATTTTTACTTTACTTTACTTTAAAGCGCAGAAGGCAGAGCTACTACCAAATGAGCTGACAGGCCAGTCAAATGAGCTGACAGGCCAGTCAAATGAGCTGACAGGCCAGTCAAATGTTGTTGGTAATGTTGGTAAGGTTTTATAACAACTCTTTGTAATGAAAATTTGTAGGTTTAGTAAAGGCACACCCAATCACAGTCACGCGGTCTGAACTCACGGATTCTTGGTGTCTTGGGTACCACACAGTTTGGACGTCTTAAACGGTGGAAGCATCGTGAGGAAACTGGCAAATCCTAGAATTTTACAATCGAAGGTGTGTGTCATTGGGACTGTAGCGATGAGCTTGCATCTTGTCACATACGAAATAATAACTTCTTAGCAAATTTTGAACATGTTTCATCGTGCCATTTAGACATCCTCAAGAAAGTCTAGGTTAGGTATTTTGAGATCTGACGATGCCTATATCTACCCAGCTTGATGATTTCAGTCGTGATATGTTATTGCTGAAGATATCTAGTATTATCCAATCTATTCTAATGACCCGAACGAAATTTTCACGAGTCTTGCCTCCATGAGGCATCCTAAGGAATAATTGAGTCGCTTCGTACTTTAACGAAGAAACAGCAAAATGGCAAAGCTTATCTGCAGACTTGTGGTGAAGAGGTTTCTATACTATACGAGTATATTTTACTAGCTGGTGACCACGACTTAGTCTGCGCAGAATTAGTACTTCGTGTAATTCTAACGGTTTTTGGCTACAATTCACATAAATATCTCTATAAATTATAGCCTATGTATTATTCTGATGTATATGCTATATTATTGTAAAGTTTCATTAAAATCCATTTAGTAGTTTTTGCGTGAAAGAGTAACAAATAAATAAAATAAAAAATTACGGGTTGCACTCCGGGAGTGCCGAGAGAAGTGAAAACTTATTTTTGCGCGTTAGACATTTTTTAGATGGGTACTGGGGTTATTGAGTTATTGGGTTATGAATTGCATTTTATTTATGAATTGTATTTTATTAGTTATTAGAAACTTTAAAATAAATTAAATATTTTTTTATGTTTTTGTTCAGAATGTAGATAATATTATATCAAAGAACCTAACTCAGTAAACTTCTCCATACAATAGTAGACTGTAAACATGTGAATTAAGGTTTATAATCAAATGGGGCGAGCGCGGCAGCCCCACGTCTCGGTAACGGTGTCGCGAGTCCAGAGGTTTTACCTCATCTAAAAATATGCGTACCGTGCTAAAAGAAGTTTTCACTTCAAAAACTGTTTTTTTCAAGTTTTAAGCTCATATGTTGAGAAAACAAACCATACAAACATACATACAAACTTTCACGTTTATAATATTAATAAGGATTCTATTTTATTTATCCACAATTTACCATAATGGGTATAGATAGACGAACAAATATTTGCTGATCATAAAGATTTGTACAGCAACGAGCATCGAACCTTTTTGAAAGAGCTGGGGCCGATAACTTCGCCCTCCGAAGCGCAGAAGCTCGCAGAAGCTACTAATTTTCTTTAGCTGTCATCTTTCCTAACGTGACCAACTATGTTAAAAATTCGTCTTGGTGAGCAGCTTTTAAAAAACTCACATCTCATCAAAGTACTGTTTCAAAGACATGCTTCTTTTGAAATGGTTGAGGTTCTGGTTTGGCGGAGGAGGCGACTCGAGCGCGCGTGCCACGTCGTCTGACCATGACAGTGCCACCAGCAGCAGTGCAGTCCATACCACTAGGGGGAGGATGCAGCGGCTTCTACGCCGTCCTGGAGATTTTGTCGTTAAATACAATTCAATTCAGTATATTTATACTTAATTTCAACATTATGTACCTACTACTATATTTGTCTTATAAGGAAAAAGTGACAATTAATAACATAATATCCTTATAATAATACAAGGAAAAACGAAGTATTTTAGTGATAAAACTAGAGCACTGGTGGACTAGTGGTAGTGGCCCCGCCTTCCGATCTTAAGGTCGGGGTTCGAATCCAAACGTGCACCAATAGATTCTACGAAAAATGTATATGCGTTAAACCAGTTCTCTCAAACGGTAAAGTATATCATCGTAAGGAAACTGGCATGTCGTAGAACCTAAGAAGTTTAAAGATATGTGCCAAGTGGACGAAAGGAACCTCTAAGGCGCACTCTAGTCCTTTCACCACACTGGTTAGAAATAACACGATGAGAAATGATAAAAACTTTTCAAACATCTAACATCATCTAATTTGTTTTAAGCACAGTCTTCTTCATATCGTGTGACTAGTTATTTCTAGGCAGTGTGGTGAAAGGATTAAAGTGCGCCTCCGAGGCTCCTTTCGTGCACTTAGGTAAGCCTTAATGTAAGCTCTCGACCTTGCCGACAGGACCTGCAGGAAAGACGAATCAGTACATGCGGTGTCGGTTCGGTTGCAGGTGCATAACGACTGGCACCGAGCCGGGCTTGTTTCAAGATTTCCTTCTCTATTGCTTGCTCTTCTGTAAGCACAGTTCAAAGCACAGATAGATTCAGCGAGAGATCCAACAATAAGACCATCATTTGACCCCACCACAGTAAGAACATTATAGTATAGACTCACCCAAACACTTTTTCCAACAAATCACTTTTCGTAATAAATACATGATTACACATTCTCCTCACAAAATGTCCAGACGCGTTGCGTTGTTTGTTCAAGTTACGGTTTAGTTGGCATTCCGAAATACTAATGAGCAGGCACTTATGAACCTTATTGGCTACCACCACTTCGCTAAAATATGATCTGTTTAATTTGGGCGCACAGGATAATTTATTAATCATAACTTATTAATACTAGCTACAGTTTTTGAAGTTAGTAAATAGTAAATATGGAAGATACAATAAAAACAATGAGAATAATAATTGCGAATAATAATTAGAGAACATGAAACTTCTTGGTGAAAATGAAATAATTGAACATTGACAATAGTTATTTGAGTTTCTTTGTGATCCAGAAAGAAACTCTAATAACTCAAAAAAAATATGTTTCTATGAAAGATGTCATTGAGAGACGAGTGAAGAGTCAGTGTGTCCTTTATATACTCATTGGTACCTTGTGAGACCTACTTGCTAATAAACTAAGAGATATTATATACTGGTGGACAATGCACACAACACCATCTAGCCCCAAACTAAGCATAGCTTGTACTATGATGACAAGTGGGGCGATTATGGAACATTGATACTAATAGCTTTCAGTTACTATTGATGAATTGGTATTATGGATCGCTGCGATTTCTATTCGGCTTTAGTGTACGCTAGTTACAATGTGAAGTTGGTGTCAAACTATAACTAGACCAATTTACAAAGTACGATTGTGGTAGGAACCGTGTTTAGCGTACTAAGCATTTAAATACATCGTGTATGATCGATTGAAATAATGCCTATTGCTAATCGAAATTGATAGACATTGATACCGATTGCTAATCGAAACTTAAATTGTACCAGTGGCCAGTAGTAGCAACAGGCGACTGTGTCCGATCAGCGATCACCGCTACAGGACACACTACGATTCCCTGTGATGGTGTGCCGTGTCAGCAACAAAGTGTCTACGTTTGCGCAGCGCCTTATTTACATTTTTCTTTTGTAAATACTAAATCCTAGGTCTGTGGTAAATACATTCCATTATAAGCACATAGAAAAACACACCGACCCGAACAAATACTTGCAGATCATAGAAACTTTTAACACGCGGCGCAAAATCGAACTATACCGAAATACCTAAAATAACAATGATGATCTCACTCCGGTGTCTATCACAACGACACAACACACGAAACCACGCCTCTAGTAAATTGAATGCACGAATATCATCAAATAAACAGGTTTTTATTAAACAGCACTAACTAACTAACTAACTTATTATACGTCTTCTTTCACTGACTTCTACTTGAAAGGTAAGAAGTATTTCGTCATTTCAGTAGGTTGGTGTAACGTAAAACCCACTGTAAGAAGAAGTAGGGTCCGGAAGCGGTCCCAAATAAACAAACACGACCGACAGCGAGGTAGTTGTAGCCCGATATGAATCGAACATCAATATGTTATCTTTATCAGTGAGGTATTTTTATCTGTACCTACACGTGGATAAAGGTTTGAAGTGGGTACAAAAAGAGGGGTATTCGTAAAAATAAGGTAGGTTTATACGAGGGTAGTGATAGTGACTGGACCCAGTGATGTCAGGACGATGTCTTGTCTTGTCTTGATTTAAGAATAAATGTTATAAAATACTTATGATATTTTATAACACCCAGACACAGAACAAACACCTATGTTCTTCATACAAATGTTTATCCTGGGAGGGAATCGAACCCTCAACCTATAGCGCAGAAGGCAGAGTTACTACCAATTGAGCTGAAAGGCCAGTCAAAGATGACTGATTGATATACAGGCAAATAGACAAAGATAGATACTTGCAGATCATACAAAAAATTGTCTCGCGGAGGGAATCGAACCCGCAACATTCTGCGTCTCAGCCGGACTGACAAGGTGTTGTTTGTTGATGGACTGACAAGGTATGTATGATACTGAGCGGTACGTCTGCTTGCCCTGTTGTGAAAACGGATGTTTTCTTTTCTAAGATACATCTTTATATGGTGGTGTAGATCTTACCATTCTCTCATCAACACCCTGGCCCTCCAAGCCCATCACGAAGTACGTGGGTTGGTGCCTTCCCCAGGTGTTCCGTATCGCCTGACGTTGTTCCACGTGTGGTGGTGAGCTGGACACCAAGATTAGAATAGGCACATCCTCCTGGCATGGCCTGGACGGCTCGATCAGGACTTTGCTGATGAACAAAATGACTTGGCTGATGAACAAAATGACTTGGCTGATGAACAAAACATGAAATACTTCTACTACCAACCAAGCTGCGAACGTTTAATGAATATTTCTTTGTCGGGTTTTTTTTTTAGATATGACGGGTAGCAACTTATTTCAGCATGGCTGACGATAACAATCTGTAGTTAGTTATTTGTATTTAAATCTTCTTTACTTATTTCAATGTGTAATAAATAATAAATATTGCTGGACAATGCACACAACACCATCTAGTCCCAAACTAAGCATAGCTTGTATTATGGTGACTAGATGACTGATAGAATCAAAATACATACTTATGAATACTTTATAACACCCAGACACAATAAACACCCAAGTTCGTCACATAAATGTTTATCCTAGGAGGGAATCGAACCCTCAACCTACAGCTAAACCTAACCTATACCTAAATACTATAAATGTGTTAATATTACTTATAATTATTATTATTATTTTCTGACCTTAAAATTGTTTTTGTTTTGCTATTGACTTTATTTTGATTTTGAATTGTGAACTGACATATTAAATTTGATGTATCAATTAAATAAATTGTACGCCAAACATGGCAGAATACATTGTAACTTGACCAAGTGCACACTAAACCACTATGTACTACATGTATTTCATACAATACATTTTTACTTTACTTTACTTTAAAGCGCAGAAGGCAGAGCTACTACCAAATGAGCTGACAGGCCAGTCAAATGAGCTGACAGGCCAGTCAAATGAGCTGACAGGCCAGTCAAATGTTGTTGGTAATGTTGGTAAGGTTTTATAATAACTCTTTGTAATGAAAATTTGTAGGTTTAGTAAAGGCACACCCAATCACAGTCACGCGGTCTGAACTCACGGATTCTTGGTGTCTTGGGTACCACACAGTTTGGACGTCTTAAACGGTGGAAGCATCGTGAGGAAACTGGCACATCCTAGAATTTTACAATCGAAGGTGTGTGTCATTGGGACTGTTGCGATGAGCTTGCATCTTGTCACATACGAAATAATAACTTCTTAGCAAATTTTGAACATGTTTCATCGTGCCATTTAGACATCCTCAAGAAAGTCTAGGTTAGGTATTTTGAGATCTGACGATGCCTATATCTACCCAGCTCGATGATTTCAGTCGTGATATGTTATTGCTGAAGATATCAAGTACTATCCAATCTATTCTAATGACCCGAACGAAATTTTCACGAGTCTTGCCTCCATGAGGCATCCTAAGGAATAATTGAGTCGCTTCGTACATTAACGAAGAAACAGCAAAATGGCAAAGCTTATCTGCAGACTTGTGATAAAGAGGTTTCTATACTATACGAGTATATTCTACTAGCTGGTGCCCACGACTTAGTCTGCGCAGAATTAGTACTTCGTGTAATTCTAACGGTTTTTGGCTATAATTTATATATTTTGGACAATATCTCTATAAATAATAGCCTATGTATTATTCTGATGTATATGCTATATTATTGTAAAGTTTCATTAAAATCCATTTAGTAGTTTTTGCGTGAAAGAGTAACAAATAAATAAAATAAAAAATTACGGGTTGCACTCCGGGAGTGCCGACAGAAGTGAAAACTTATTTTGGCGCGTTAGACATTTTTTAGATGGGTACTGGGGTTATTGGGTTATTGGGTTTTGAATTGCATTTTATTAATGAATTGTATTTTATTAGTAATTAGAAACATTAAAATAAATTAAATATTTTTTTATGTTTTTGTTCAGAATGTAGATAATATTATATCAAAGAACCTAAACTCAGTAAACTTCTCCATACAATAGTAGACTGTAAACATGTGAATTAAGGTTTATAATCAAATGGGGCGAGCGCGGCAGCCCTACGTCTCGGTAACGGTGTCGCGAGTCCAGAGGTTTTACCTCATCTAAAAATATGCGTACCGTGCTAAAAGAAGTTTTCACTTCAAAAACTGTTTATTTCAAGCTTTAAGCTCATATGTTGAGAAAACAAACCATACAAACATACATACAAACTTTCACGTTTATAATATTAATAAGGATTCTATTTTATTTATCCACAATTTACCATAATGGGTATTGATAGACGAACAAATATTTGCTGATCATAAAGATTTGTACAGCAACGAGCATCGAACCTTTTTGAAAGAGCTGGGGCCGATAACTTCGCCCTCCGAAGCGCAGAAGCTCGCAGAAGCTACTAATTTTCTTTAGCTGTCATCTTTCCTAACGTGACCAACTAAGTTAAAAATTCGTCTTGGTGAGCAGCTTTTAAAAAACTCACATCTCATTCAAGTACTGTTTCAAAGACATGCTTCTTTTGAAATGGTTGAGGTTCTGGTCTGGCGGAGGAGGAGACTCGAGCGCGCGTGCCACGTCGTCTGACCATGACAGTGCCACCAGCAGCAGTGCAGTCCATACCACTAGGGGGAGAATGCAGCGGCTTCTACGCCGTCCTGGAGATTTTGTCGTTAAATACAATTCAATTCAGTATATTTATACTTAATTTCAACATTATGTACCTACTACTATATTTGTCTTATAAGGAAAAAGTGACAATTAATAACATAATATCCTTATAATAATACATGGAAAAACGAAGTATTTTAGTGATAAAACTAGAGCACTGGTGGACTAGTGGTAGTGGCCCCGCCTTCCGATCTTAAGGTCGGGGTTCGAATCCAAACGTGCACCAATACTATTCTACGAAAAATTCTACGAAAAATGTATATGCGTTAAACCAGTTCTCTCAAACGGTAAAGTATATCATCGTAAGGAAACTGGCATGTCGTAGAACCTAAGAAGTTTAAAGATATGTGCCAAGTGGACGAAAGGAGCCTCTGAGACGCACTCTAGTCGTTTCACCACACTGGTTAGAAATAACACGATGAGAAATGATAAAAACTTTTCAAACATCTAACATCATCTAATTTGTTTTAAGCACAGTCTTCTTCATATCGTGTGACTAGTTATTTCTAGGCAGTGTGGTGAAAGGATTAAAGTGCGCCTCCGAGGCTCCTTTCGTGCACTTAGGTAAGCCTTAATGTAAGCTCTCGACCTTGCCGACAGGACCTGCAGGAAAGACGAATCAGTACATGCGGTGTCGGTTCGGTTGCAGGTGCATAACGACTGGCACCGAGCCGGGCTTTGTTTCAAGATTTCCTTCTCTATTGCTTGCTCTTCTGTAAGCACAGTTCAAAGCACAGATAGATTCAGCGAGAGATCCTACAATAAGACCATCATTTGACCCCACCACAGTAAGAACATTATAGTATAGACTCACCCAAACACTTATTCCAACAAATCACTTTTCGTAATAAATACATGATTACACATTCTCCTCACAAAATGTCCAGACGCGTTGCGTTGTTTGTTCAAGTTACGGTTTAGTTGGCATTCCGAAATACTAATGAGCAGGCACTTATGAACCTTATTGGCTACCACCACTTCGCTAAAATATGATCTGTTTAATTTGGGCGCACAGGATAATTTATTAATCATAACCTATTAATACTAGCTACAGTTTTTGAAGTTAGTAAATAGTAAATATGGAAGAGACAATAAAAACAATGAGAATAATAATTGCGAATAATAATTAGAGAACATGAAACTTCTTGGTGAAAATGAAATAATTGAACATTGACAATAGTTATTTGAGTTTCTTTGTGATCCAGAAAGAAACTCTAATAACTCAAAAAAAATATGTTTCTATGAAAGATGTCATTGAGAGACGAGTGAAGAGTCAGTGTGTCCTTTATATACTCTTTGGTACCTTGTGAGACCTACTTGCTAATAAACTAAGAGATATTATATACTGGTGGACAATGCACACAACACCATCTAGCCCCAAACTAAGCATAGCTTGTACTATGATGACCAGTGGGGCGATTATAGAACATTGATACTATCAAAACATTGATACTAATAGCTTTCAGTTACTATTGATGAATTGGTATTATGGATCGCTGCGATTTCTATTCGGCTTTATTGTACGCTAGTTACAATGTGAAGTTATTATCAAACTATAACTCGACCAATTTACAAAGTACGATTGTGGTAGGAACCGTGTTTAGCGTACTAAGCATTTAAATACATCGTGTATGATCGATTGAAATAATGCCTATTGCTAATCGAAATTGATAGACATTGATGCCGATTGCTAATCGAAATTTAAATTGTACCAGTGGCCAGTAGTAGCAACAGGCAACTGTGTCCGATCAGCGATCACCGCTACAGGACACACTACGATTCCCTGTGATGGTGTGCCGTGTCAGCAACAAAGTGTCTACGTTTGCGCAGCGCCTTATTTACATTTTTCTTTTGTAAATACTAAATCCTAGGTCTGTGGTAAATACATTCCATTATAGCACATAGAAAAACACACCGACCCGAACAAATACTTGCAGATCATAGAAACTTTTAACACGCGGCGCGAAATCGAACTATACTGAAATACCTAAAATAACAATGATGATCTCACTCCGGTGTCTATCACAACGACACAACACACGAAACCACGCCACTAGTAAATTGAATGCACGAATATCATCAAATAAACCGGTTTTTATTAAACAGCACTAACTAACTAACTAACTTATTGCACGTCTATTTTCACTGACTTCTACTTGAAAGGTAAGAAGTATTTCGTCATTTCAGTAGGTTGGTGTAACGTAAAACCCACTGTAAGAAGAAGTAGGGTCCGGAAGCGGTCCCAAATAAACAAACACGACCGACAGCGAGGTAGTTGTAGCCCGATATGAATCGAACATCAATATGTTATCTTTATCAGTGAGGTATTTTTATCTGTACCTACACGTGGATAAAGGTTTGAAGTGGGTACAAAAAGAGGGGTATTCGTAAAAATAAGGTAGGTTTATACGAGGGTAGTGATAGTGACTGGACCCAGTGATGTCAGGACGATGTCTTGTCTTGTCTTGATTTAAGAATGATGTTATTGTATTTGAATTTATTTTGACATAGGTACAATTTATTACTTATGTTATTTATTTATTTTTTTAATTTATATTCCTTATTCTGTTTATTAATTATGGTGAGAAATTAAATTGTACAAAGAATGACCTGTAATCCTATTTACCAATAAATAACTATGAACTATGAGGGCAAGTCCGAAAAATAGTAGTATTATGTAGTTCCCGGCAACTAGCAATATACAGAGTGACAGAAAAGATCGCCCGATCACTTTTTTTTTAACCGACTTCTAAAAAAGAGGAAGTACTTAATGAAGTTTACGTTTGTTACCTCATTACCCCGTCATTTATGAACGCATCTCAAAAACATTCCGATTGGTCCCATAGAAATTTCATCAAAATCAGTTAAATAGTTTGGTTATTGAATTTAAAAAATGATTTAAAAACCAAATTACAGTACCGATTGTATCAAGTACAGCTGTTTTGATGAAAATAGCTGGAAAAACGTATGTCATCCAAAAAAAATCAAAATTAAGAAATTTAGTTTTTTGCTTTCCTGTGCTGACTTTCCAGTGGTGTTTACGAATTTCTAAAAATGATTTTCTATTCATACAAAACTCTTATAACGAAAGCCAGCTGCCTATTAGGTACTCTAAATATAGTATCTACTCAGTACAAAGTATTTTCGTCTGTAGGTGAGCGATGGGTGAGTAATAAGCAGCGGCTGGTTTCCGTGATAATGTTTATTATGAATAACCTATTAAATTAGATAAATAAACAAGGGCTGGCTGAGACGCAGAAGGTTGCGGGTTCGATTCCCGCCACGAGACAAATGTTTGTATGATCTGCAAGTATTTGGCTCGGGTCTGGGTGCAGGGGCGTAGCTACCGCCGTATGTGCCGTATCAATTGTGCGTAAGCAAAAATTAATAAGAGCTTCCCAATTTTTTTTTTATTTTAGTAATGACAAAAGTCAAAATATGCAATTTCTTTTTACCCGCCTAAAGCGTGCGTTCAAAAGTTGCCCTCACCTCACCCTATATCGGCTATCGCTGGCTGCGGGATTTCACCGTTTAAGTCATTTACTTTAAAGGAACAATCCCACAATCCCACAATGATCGATGTACCTACATACGATGATAAACCACGAGAGCAGTGTTTATTGACGCGTTTTATTTAATTGTGCATTACATTGTAATACAATACAAACAATTGTTCTTCTGGTTTAGTAGTATTAGTAGCGATTTGTAAAAACAATGAGTGAAAGGAAAAGTTATTATTATAAAAGCGGAGCTACGAAAAGAAAAAGTAAACAGAAAAGGGAGGAGGTCATAAAAGAAGTGCCCAACATTTCTTAATTTTTTCACAAACCAGCTCCTGTGAGTGATTTAGATTGCAAAGGTAAGTACCTACTACCCAACCCATTTATCTTATCTACCTAATTTTGTTTTTAGGGTTCCGTACCTCAAAACGAACAAAACTGAACTCTTACATACCTGTCACTGTTGTCCATAGAGGCAGAAACTTTAGAAAAACTAAAGTCATCATCAGCTATAAATGATTTAATAAATCAGTTTGCCGAAAAAAGGCAAGGAGAGAGTATATTTAATTTGAATTGTTTGTAATTTTTTGTAAAAAGTGATATATAAAAAAACAAAAAAATTATTAATAAATATTTCTTTTAATTTTATGCAAACATTTATTTTTCTTTTGTGAGAAACCTTTACCCTTTATAAGGGCCCCTAAACAAATTTTTATACGGGGGGGCCCCGCCAAGGCACGCTACGCCACTGTCAGGGTGTTTCTAGGTATTTAAAAAACCAAAGTATATAAGTAGTATATCAATCATGTGGTTCCCATAACACAAGCTCTGCTTACCTACTTCAGGGCCAGATGATGCCCCAATTGTTGTGTGAAATGTTCGGCCTTATTAATTTAAAAAGAGATATTTACCATGATATGTGACTTTTACTTTGTCCCGATATTTCGGCACAGTTGTATGCGCCATGATCACGAGATAAACTAAAGTCTTTGCGGATGCATGTCTAAAATAAAGAATAGTCAACCCTTTTTTTCAGTCTTTTACTGCGAACATTACCCGTACCACCGGATTCACTGTCACTAACAACTCGATCACGATTACGACACACAACACTCACGGTATCTGGACGCATAACTGGTACCTCACTTTTATAATTCCACACAACCTCACCACAGGATTCCAGGCTACAGATGAATGAAAACCGTCTTCTCGATTGAAATTCTTCTTTTCTAATCTCTATTGTTTCTTGCACCTTATGTAATTAGGCCAGTAAAAATAGAATTTGAACTCGCACTAAACTTCCGATCCAATTTTTTTGTTTATAAGGTTACAATTTATTCTCTACAACCTGGATCTGTCAGCATTTTGTGATTTCATGCTCAGTAAAAAACCTTATAAAAAAAATTGATCGGATATTTAGTGCGAGGTTGACCAAACAAAAGGCTGTTTGTACTGGTTATTCCCAAACTACTCCAAAAATTTATTTATTTTATATCTTATGGTCTACTAGCGACCCGCCCCGGCTTCGCACGGGTGCAATGCTTATACTAAATATACTGCAGAATGTCTAATGTGATTAGAAACCTTTAAAATTATCAATGTTTATCTACTATATTATGCTTGTATTATACATATAAACCTTCCTCTTGAATCACTCTATCTATTAAAAAAACCGCATCAAAATCCGTTGCGTAGTTTTAAAGATCTAAGCATACATAGGGACAGACAGACAGACAGCGGGAAACGACTTTGTTTTATACTATGTAGTGATATTGAAGTGTCGGTCAGTTGAGATCAATTGCTTAAAGGTAAGCGTTCACTTGTCGGTATCGTACGCTTCGGGCGCATCGCACGCAACGGATCGTAGTATTATTTGTATAGAAACTCATATAAGTGCGTCCACCTGTCCGCATCGTACGCATCACACATCGGCAATGCCAAAACTAATCGCAATTGTGCAAGAGTACGAAGAAATATATAATTTAAAAAACCCTAATTATTCTAACCAGCAAAGAAAGGACAATATCTGGGAGGAAATTGGGAACAGATTAAATCAAAACGGTAAGTTTGTGAATTTTTATTTAATTACTTAAACAACGCGCCTTCCAGCCCGAATTCTCCTCAATTGCCAATCTACCGACCCTGCTTCTGAGTTAAAATAACTTTTGAAGCTATCCCTGACTGCTAAAGCGTCTGTGCGTGAATTACCACCTACATTCCTTAGGTTTCGCAGTCCTCTCATAGATATGTTATCGTTTTCTGTCCAGTGGCATGTGTCATTTCTTAGAAAGTTGTGCAAACAGCATGTAGCCATTACAACAGTTACAACGTGCTCTTCGTGCATAGACAATCTTCGTTCGAAAATTCTAAATTTTCTTGTCAATATTCCAAATGTATTTTCCACAGTATTTCTCGCACGACTGAGCCGATAGTTAAACACTTTTTTTTCTTCATTTCTTTGGGCATCGTCTCGAGAGTATGGTCGCATTAAATACGTGCACAGTGGAAAAGCTTCGTCACCGATGATGACATGAGGTAGTGCTTCAGTGCCTCCTGGTGGTATTTTTCGTGGAGGTATGTTTAGAGTGCCATCTTGTAAACCTTTGCCTAAACTCGAATTTCTTAAAATACTAGCATCAGAGTTCTTACCAAAAGCATCGACATCGACGATGAATTTTTTATCTGCGTTGACTAAGGCTAGCAGTACCAAACTAAAGTGTTTTTTATAACAAAAGTAATTTGAACCACTGTGCGGTGGTGCTTGAATAAGCACGAGTTTTCCATCAATGGCAGCGATCGCGTTGGCAAAATTCCATTTCACGTAAAAACCTTTTTCTGATTCAATCCATGTATCTTCAGAAGGTTTTGGCATCACTATGGGCTGTAGGACTTCAATAATGGCTTCGCAGGTCTAATACACAATTGCACTTCGCACTGTACGTTCTCCCATCCTGAAGGAAAATGCCAGTGATCGAAAAGAATTCCCAGTGGCTAAGTACCTGAAATAAATGAAATTTGTTTTTTAAATTGTTACATGCAATGTATGCAAGGAGCGATGGACCAGAATCAGAGACAACCATAGAAAGGCTTTGAATTTGCGTAAGACCAAAAGCGGCCAAGCAGCATCGAAACTAAAACCTCCCAAATTATTCCAAGAACTTTCTTTCCTAGCACCATACCTAAACGATGAGGAAGAACGGCGGTCAAGCCTAACGCCTAAAATTGTCAACAATGACGACGAAACACAGCTTGAAGCACTGTCTAATTCTAGTAATCTAGATACAAGTGATGCTGGAAGCCAACAATCCATAGAATCCGTTCGAACTGTCGGTAGGAAATCAACCTACGCAGCTTCACAAACTTCACGCGGTTCAACTGCAGCCAACGTTCTACAACAATATTTAACAAGAACGGAACAAAACAGAAATCTGAGTGATCCTCTACTGGATTTTTTCATCAACATGGCTAAAACAGTTAAGACTTTTCCTTTACAAGACCGAATTCAAATTAAATCTCATTTGTTTCAAATGGTTAACAACGTGGAGATGAAGCTTGCGACAACTCCAATCAATCCTGAATATCCTTATTCTAATCTTATGGCATCTGGTTCAAATAAAAGAGAGAGAGTGAGAATTGTTTCAAATGTAATGGTTCCGGCACCTACTCGTTCAAATACAACGATGTTTAATTCGCCTGCTATGAACAAAATCGCAACCATCGCTTCGACACCATCTGTGAATAATACTCTATATGTGATGTCTTCTCCTCCTCCTCCTCCACCTGCCATGAACGAAACTCAAATGTTTAATTTCAATAAATACCTTAAACACACAGAAAGCCTTTCTTCTGGTCCTATAGCCTCCCTGTATGTATTATTCTGTCTCAGTTTGTCAGGTTTCAGGATGTCAACAAGATAATTGAATTTATCTTGCGACATACGAAAATATTGGAAGAACTTTGTGGCATCGTTTAACAAATCAGGAAATAGGGTGTGATATTCTCCATGTTCCGATCTCTTCTTGAATATGTTGTGTATCCAGATACTATGTTTTCTTTTTTTAGCTTTTTTTTCCAATTCTTCCTCTTCTGCTAACAAACAAGCTACAACGACAAAATGTTCTTCATCGCTTTCCTCCATTCTCACAGAGTCCACACGTGCGTTCACTACGAAAATCCGAAAGAACTGGCATCGTCAATCCGATTGCTGGTACTTACGTCGGCAAATCCGATCGCTGCCGATACAGTGAACGCATTATGAAAAATTAATCCGCTTGATGCGATCCGTCCGCTGCGTGCGATGCGGGCCTGTGGACGCTTACCTTAAGAGGTAACTAAACGTAGTGTCATGTTTCATATCTGCATAATATTATAGTTGTCCATGTGTCGGTATTTTCTTTGAGGTGTATGTTATATTTTGTTACCATTTGGGGAGCATATCTCCCTTAGCGTAAGAAACAAAATTTATATTGACGACCTCTGTGGCGCAGTAGGCCAAAGCCCGCTGATACGCAGAAGGTATCAGGTTCGATTCCCACCGCGGTACAATTTTTTGTATGATCTTCAAGTATTTGTCACGGGTCTGGGTGTGTCTATGTATAATATACAAGATTATTGGTAATTCGACGTATATCCGTTAGGAGGTGATAGGGGTGACTGTTTGCGATAATTTTAACCCCTATATGAATTATGCAAAAGTGAACCGTTTTTGAGTTATCACGTTTTTTAGTTTTATTTTTTTAAGTCAAAATGCAACTTTAAAAATTTATTTAAAAAAACTTATATCTATTTTTTTCTTCTGATCTATAAAAACGATAAACACTTGTTATTTATCACTATTAAAACATCAATTATAGATCCAAATTTAAAATGCGAGACGAAAGACAATATTATTTCAATATTTTTTTGAAATTATTTTTCCACTAAAACGGCTTAAACCAAAAAAAAGTTATGAACCTTGGCTTGCAGATTATATTAAAAACGTAAATTTACTTAGCTTTCCAACAATGCATAAACAACTAGGAACTTATTTCAAAGAAACTGAAAAAAAATGATCACAAAGGAAGCAGGTGGAAATTCGTATTCGAACTAAAATTAAATTCACGGTTTGAATATCTTGCAAATTGGTTTAATGCATACCTTGCAAGAATCAAACTGGCAGGTTAAGAAAAAAAATGTTTTTTCAGAGAACATTTTTCAAAAACATTTGTGAAAAACATTGGTGTTTTTTGTGTCTGGGTGTTATAAAATATTATAAGTAGGTATTTAAAAATATATAAGTATTCTATCAGTCATCTGGTCACGATAGTACAAATTATCCTAAGTTTGGGGCTGGTATACCATCTGGTAACACCATCTGGTGTTGTGTGCATTGTCCACCAATATTTATTTATTTATTTATTATGAATAGGTAGGTAATGTAGTGCAGGTAGGTAGATGTGTGCATTATACGCTCTCAATTAACTTTCGCTTTCATTCAAATTTATCTCTAGATTGTCAATATTTCCTTCCCCAATATTTATTAGTTACTAGTTGCTGCTCGCGGCTTCGCACGCGTAGTACCTACATAAAAAGTAGCCTAAGTATGTCTTTCTCCAAGGTTCCATCTATCTCTGTACTAAAATTCAGATTAGGCGTGAAAACGTGACATACAGACAGACAGAGCTACTTTCTAATTTATGATATTAGTAAGGAAGTAAGGATTACCTACAGGAATCAGGAAGGGAAGGTAGATAAGTAAGTAGGTAGGTGACCTACTACATATACGGAAGCAGAAATAAATATTTGAAAAAACTTCGTAAGTAGGTACATACATAGGTACCTATGCTATGTAGGTGTCTATGTCCTGTAAATTTGTATGTACACATTATTTTAATCATAAATCACTTATTATTATTATTATAATTATCATCACACATTTTTCGGTTGCATTCAGTACTATCCATCCCAAGGTTGTCAGGCAGAGATCGCTACATAGCGATAAGACTGCTCATTATACTACCGACTAGCATAACATTTTTCTGTTTTCTACCAGTCTAATGTTTTAATAGTGTACAATAAAGTCGAATATATTCTATAATATTTATACTAGTGGTCGGTAGTGGTACTGGTCGAAATTCATCAGACCATAATTAAATAATTATTATATATTTTTTATGCATAATTTAAAAAATAATTAGCATTCTGCACTCCTTCTCTATATAAACTATAAGTGTGCGAAATTTCATACTCCTCCGTCCGCGCAATTTTCGTTAAAAGGGATACAAAGTTTTTGCTTCACGTATTAATATATAGATTTATCTATGTCTACGTATGTATTATGAAGTGGGTAGGTAAGTCCATAAATATAGTGGATGGTAACACTAAATTCTACCTGCACGAGACTTGAGAAACCAGTTTTTAAAATAAAACATGTCTGAAGTCAATGTGACCCGTTGGAAGGAGTTTCGTATCGTAAGCACAGACACTTCACAGACAATATAACTGCTCTGTGGTTTGCATGATTATATAGGTAGGTACAATACTAGCTGCTGCCAGCGGCTTTGCCCATGTGTATGTTGATGGAAAGAAGCTTATGAAGGAATATGTTGATCCTGAGAGCCTAGCCTGTCTTAAGATAACGACCTTTATTGGTCGTTATTTAATGTTTAATAATGCGATTTGCTTCAACAATATTTTTTCGGAAATATGGAGCTGTTGTTTGTGGCTTGCATTTAACGTCTCAAAGTTTAAGATCAAATTGTATGGATATGATACCTAATATTCTTTATTCTGTAGTTTTGCTAGACAAGCTAAAGTTTTCTAAAATACGAACTACCTTGTTTTTCTTGCACCAAATCCAAAACAGAGTAACTTTTTAACGACAGTTTTAAATTAATTTTCACTCAAAACGGGATATTTACCATGATATAATGAGATTTTCTGCATCCCGATATTTCGGCACAGTTGCATGCGCCATGATCACGACATAAACAGTTTCATGATTCTCGTGATCACGGCGCATGCAACTATGCCAAAATATCGGGAAGCAGAAAAACTCCCATTTTGATTAAAAATTATGTTCAAAACCATGATAGTTTTAGTTCTAAATTAAGTAAAATTGACACAAAAATTGTATTCTGTGACAGAAAATCCTACGAAAATCAATTCAATACAGACACGTATATTGATTTTCGTATGATTTTCCGCAGTTTTTATGAACACCTCTTTATGTATATCTTTTTATCTATCTAATACCTTTAAACGAGCAATTCTTGTATATATTATATATATATATCTAATATCTAACATATATATATATATCTAACATATATATCTGACTCTCGGAAACGGTTCCAACGATTTTCATGAAATTAAGGGGTTTCGGGGGCGATAAATCGATCTGATAGATAGATACATAGATAAATTGCCGCACATATATAAATTGTCGAAGAGACTCAGCTCTGCGGCATACGCTGTTAAAAAGATCCGTCATTTTACCAACGTAGATACCGCTAGACTCGTTTACTTCAGCTACTTTCATAGCTGTACTTTCAATTTAATGTATGTTTACAAAAATGTTCATTTGTTTAAAAAAAATTGCGATAATAATAGTATTCACACTACAAATAAAGATATACTCGATGTTCCTACTGTAAGGCTCGCTAAAGTTAATAAGTCTTTTATAGGGCAATGTGTACGCTTCTATAACAAGGTCCCAAGCGAAGTGTTAGATTTGTCGATTCTCAAATTTCAAAACGTAATTAAACATAAACTGTCTTAATAGACAGTTTGCTTGCTTAATAAGCATATTATAAAATATCTGATTATTTAGATGACAAAAAAGCTTGGGCTGAATCTGCTCCAACTCGATTCGGCATCCGTAACAAAATTGTCAAGGATCATACAAAAAAGTGTTAAGACCAGACAAGTTTCTTGCCGGATTCTTCTTGAACTGGCGTTAGGAGGAACCGGCACCTAGATCACTAGCATGTAAGAAGACGATTCAAAGTGGTCCTTGTGATTTTATTGAATAAAGTTATTTTGAATTTTGAAATTTAAATTTTTTGAATGTACCTAGGTTTCATTTTTAGAAAACGTCTTTTTTCTGTGTTTTATACCGAGCAAAGCTTGGTCATCCAGGTTATAGTGCAACCAACTTATTTGTTCCGGTAAGGGTGGCGCCTCTGTCTATAGGCAATGTCATTTAGATTAGATTTTCTATGAGACTTTTTTAGTTCGTTCTTTGGCCACCTGAACAGATAAGTTGGTGGCACTATACTAATGACAAAACGCGTCTAACACGAAATGTAAGAAGTGACATTTAAGATTGTATTCTAAACAATCTAAAGCTTGGAACCTTTTTTTTATTTTTGGAAGGAATGCATTCTGTGCATCTAAAGAACATCTCATAAGTTTAATCCCCTATTTTACCCCATTCGAGAATTATTTTGCAAAAACTTTAAAACACATATTTGTTTATTTCTTACCTAAAGCCTATTAATTTACATAAATATTAATTTATATTAATATTAATTTTATATTAATTTATTTCAGATCCCAGATCTGAAAAACTATTTCTTATGTGAAAGGTCTTCCCGATCGGTCCCATAGAAATTTCATCAAAATCGGTTTTGTAGTTTGGTTGAATCAAAATAGCTGGAAAAAAATATGACATTCATGTAAATTACATTTCGATTTTATATAAATGAAGTTGGTATTCTTTTTAGTTTTTAAATCGTCATTACTTTAACTACAAGACGTTGACAGACATTTAGTCAATTTACGTTGGTAGACTGAATTAAATATTGCATGCTTACAGTATTTACATTTAGGTAAGTATCTACCTAGGTAACAAAATATAATTATTTTTAAGAGTGAAAACTTCTTTAGCATCATTGTGATTTGAAAGTCGATGAAACGAAAAAGCGACAGTAAAAAGAGACAGACACATAAATTCGTAAGATTTAACGTGGGAGAAAATGAGATAGGAAGCATTATACGTGTTTGTGCGCGCATGCGTAGTACAAAGTTTGAGAAAAGGCATCACAACAACCGTGGTGTTTTGTATACGTGTACGTATTATACGTTTGTTTTTTGAAGGTTTCACTTCTACCACGTGTGAATTTCACATATGTTTTTTAAATATCTGTAAGTACTTTTTTTTTTCTCCTTCTGTTCTGTTTTCCTATTTTTACGCATTAGATAGTATCTGTAATGTTAAAATAAGGTGTAAATAAACTGAATTTGAATTTCACTTTCAAAACTTTCGCGAGTTGTACTATACATTTTGACAAACACGGGCTTTACTCACGTATTATTTTGTCGATGGAGGCACCGACATTGTTTCGATTCATCTAGAGAATCTTCATCAGGGTGAGATTGATCCGCGGTCCGCTCGTTGCCGCTCGAGCTCACAGTTCGCACTGAATTTGAATTTGAATATATTAATATGGATGACGGTAGGATTCCTGTTTGTACCTACCCTGAATAAAAAGACTTGGACGCGTTTTGACTGCGCTAAAGTATACTAACTTATTTGATTGAATTTAAATTAATTGAAGGTGGGTATTATTTTTGTAAGTTACCTTCCTACTTATGTAAGTAATTGGGTAGGTAACACTATTTACTTAATCTAACTAATATTATAAAACCGAAGGTAACTCTGTGTGTCTGTCTGTTTGTTACGTTTTCACGCCTAAACCGCTGAACCGATTTTGTTGAATAGGCCATGGGCGTACCTACGGTGGGGCAAGGTGGGGCATCTGCCCCACCCTGGCCCCTGACTCGAAGTAAAAGAATTAGATTAATTAAGTAACAAAATTATTTTTTCATTTGGTAGAATTCACATTCAGCCGCCTTTTATATAAAACCTTCATATAAAAACCGGCCAAGTGCGAGTCGGACTCGCGCACGGGTTCCGTAGGTACAAACCTGTAGGTATATAAGTAAAAGTTCACCCATCACGACAATCGAGTCAATCTTATGGTATTTTTATAGCAAAATGAAATTCATCTAAAAATTTACAGTTTTCGCAATTTTTCCTTTATCTGTGCTATAAGACGTTGCCTTGTACCAAATTTCAAGATTCTGAGTTCACGGGAAGTACCCTTTAGGTTTTGATTCCCTTGCGGCTGTCGAAAATTTGCGGAAATTTGCGGCATAAACGGCTGTATCTTTTGATTGCGTTGGCTTAGAAGTTTGTTTTTTTTACAGCTTTAAGGGACAGTAGACCTGAGTGTTTGATATAAATTTCAGCTAAATACCTCCACGCGTTCCTGAGAAAAAGGGTCTTGACAGACAGAAAGACGGACGGACGGACAACAAAGGATCCTATAAGGCTTCCGTTTTTTCCTTTCGAGGTACGGAACCCTAAAAATTATAATTTTGAAATTGCCGTTCTATTCTATAACGGCAATTTCAAATTTATATTAAGATTTCAGAGTAAAACTTTTTTAGATGATAACTAAAAAAATCGAAATTAAAAATATGCTCCTAGCCTGAAGACTGATTGCAGATAAACGCATAGCAAAACAAATAAATGTTCCGCGATAACGCAAGACCATAATGCTCGAGAAACCGTTTTAGCACTACAGAACCTGCAGTTAAAAGTCATCCGTTATCCACCGTACTTACCGGACTTGGCCCTAATCGACTAGTATTTTCTCCGCGATTCGGACAATTATAAGCATTAAAAAAAACTTCCCAGAATGCCTTCACACAATTTGGTGAGTCCAGGTCCCGAGAGTTCAATCGCAAAATGTATGTGATCTTCCTATGAGATGTCAGAAATGTATAGTTAATAAGAGAACTTTAACTTAAAACTTTTCAGTGCAAAACGGCAATTTCATTCATTAACCCCTAATGGCATCGATAGGCCTTTCAAGCGAATAAAAAATGTAGATGATATCGCACGCACACTTTGTTTTATTTAAATTTTTAAGCGCTTCCTATCTAAAGATAGGAAATTTAAAAATTTAAATAAAACAAAGTGTGCGTGCGATATCATCTACATTTTTTATTCGCTTGAAAGGCCTATCGATGCCATTAAGTATGGAATTTTATAACGTTCTAATGTCCGCTAGGTTCTTTGGGTGGTGCGCGATCCGAAATATGAAATTTTCCTGACTCTGGCGCATAAATCAGGCTGAGTTTGACCGATGGGTGGACCGATCGGTTGACCCACCGATGGACCGATGGGCATGGGTTATGTTGGCTTTGAGGGCCGCTGTGGTTTGAGGCTTAATGCAAAAGAAAACGCCACAAGAAAAGTCTAACTTTGTCAAATCGCACAATCTCGGTGGCTAGTTCACATCAACTCCTCGTGAGATGTCTAATGTGGCATTAGCTGTATAGGACGTAGCGCCATCCTGTTGAAACTACAAGTCCTCTTGGATCTCATATGGATTGGTATGTTCCCAAATTCGTAAATTTTTGTTTGTTGACGTACCTAACCTATTCATCCAGATATGGGCCCATCGCTGAAGATGATTTTTCGATGAAAAAAGGTTCAGTTTCCAACTGCTCCAAAGCCCATTCAGCGATGTCGCTGTCTATGGTCGCTTACCTACAAGTCTCGGGTCAGTTAAATTTTGATACGGGTAAGACAAAATTCAGCCGAGTTCTTGTGAGCGACGCCAAATTGACTGCCTCGGATTCTCCTGCACACTCTCACGGACAGCGGCGATGTTTTGGCAGACATACAGGTGTTGGTTGATTGCTTACTGAACCAGGGGGCTCAAATGTATCCATCACAATACGAATAGTCCTCTCGGTATGGCGCTATCGCCGTTATGTCAAAAACCTCTTCAATCCATTAATGTTTTCATTAATGTCTGGATGAAATTTGTTTTTTTTTTTATTATTTTACACCCCCTAACACCATGAGATCGGCCCCTTGAAGTTTATTGGATGAAATAGTTTTAACAAAAAATTTAAATGACATTTTTGAACATTTTTCGAAATGACTGATATAATAACTTTTTTACGTTTTAAACTCGACTAAAAAAATCTATATAGTTTTAAACCTGCTCACATAATTTAACGAGATTCGGTTGGAAATGCGACCTGTAGAGGAGAACATCCGGACAGACACCGGTCGGCCGGATATGCGAAAGCATATTCGCCTAAGCTGAAACGGAGGCATTTGCTTGCGCTTCGCGCTCGCTCGGTCAATAATTTAGAAATTACTACTTATCGAGTTTATTTACATTTCCCCACCCTGATGATAATCCTGGGTACGATATAGGCTACTTTTTATGTAGGTTCCACGCGTGCGTAGCCGCCTGCAGCAACTAGTAAGTTTATAATCTAGGTCAGTGATGGGAAAAGTAAGGCCCGCGAACAGTTTAGACCTGCCCGCCCGGTCATCATCCGTACTCATTCTGTATTCGTAATAACTATCGAATAGACTCGAAAATAATAGGTATAAGTAGATGAATAAATAATGGACATTTCTTACTGCATCATCTAGACCCAAAGTAAGCAGAGCTTGTGTTATGGGAACCACATGACTGATACCTTGTACCTACCTACTTTCATACTTTTTTGAAGTGATTACTTCTTATGGGAGGGTGAACCGCTTCGTTATGTAACGCGTTACGGAGCCAGTTTGTCTAGTTTCCCTTTCTCTCATGCATACAGCAGCGGTAGGCAGGCTCCACCTCTCTCACAGCGCTAGTTAGATTCGTTTAAGTTATCACTTCTGTCGGGCGTCCCGAGACGTACACGTATTTTTTTAAATTATTTATTTGTGGAAATGCGACGTGAAAATATATATAAAAATGTAGATGCCCACATTTATTACCTTACTTAAAACGACGCCCTCTGTGGCGTTGTGGATGAAGGCCCATTTGAGACGCCGAAGGTTACGTGTTGAATTCCCGCCACGCGACAAATTGTTTGTATAATCTGTAAGCATTTTTCTCGGTCTGGGTATTTTTCTATGTACCTACAATATTATTAAAAAAAACGTGTGCATTTTGGGATCCTCGACAGAAGTGATAACTTAAACTAATCTAGCTAGCGGTGTGAGAGAGGAATAGCCTGTCTACCGCTGCCGTATGCATGAGTAAAGGGGAAACCAGACCGACTGGTGCCGTAACGCGTTACGTAACGAAGCAGTTTACCCTCCCATAAGAAGTTATCACTTCAAAAATAGCTAAGCTGATGTCGGACCACAGTGTAGTCTTCCGAATTTATTAGTGGTCTGGCCCCATCACATCATTACAAAAATCCGAGTTTATGTCTATAAATATATACACTTACGAGATTTAAACTAGAATCGCTTAATGGCGAGTTGTGCAAGGCTAATTTTTACAATTTCTATGAACTATGAATTGTGGTACCTATATCATTTGAAAGGTAGTTTTGTTAGCTTTCAGGCCAAGAAGATTTAAAATTAATAACCTTACCTACGATAGATAATTGATACAGGCGTGACTTTGCGGAAATCAATTACAAAACATTAAATAGATGGACAAATATTTAGTACCTACTATTCTGCCAATCTATTCCCAAAGAGTTAGACACGATGCAGACGCATGCACCTCCCTCCCGCCCGCAATTGAAAAGCCTGTGGACGTCTAAATGAATAGGCAGTTACATGAAAAAATATTTTATTATTAACAATGTTTATGTTAAGCTCCCTCAATATTTTGTGTTACCCCCCTGCCCCAGTCATTAGTGACTGCTTGTAAACGGTTTTTTATGGAACTAATATGTTTTCTGATGGAATCCTTTTGAAATTGAATTGACTGTTTCCGCAAAACAGCATTGTGCGAATCGCTCTCCTGGTCTCCTTTGGACTCGACTCCATTGCTCCATATCCCAATCTAAGTGATCACGAGCTGAAGCCGTGCTTGTCGGTGGGCTGGAGACAATTTGGATCCCGTGGCTGGCCTTTTTGGGGTCAAGTTCCCTTTTTTGAGTCTTCGTCTGACTATCCACTCGCTCACAGCCCTCCATCGAACTTCTCTGAGCTGCCCCGCCCCGCTTAAATCCGTATTCCTGTCTAAAAATCTCGAAAATGTACACACGTATGATTTTTACGTCAACACTCGTGTAGCATGCTAGTGTGGGAGTAAGTAGTATTAAATAAATATTGCTCGACAATGCACACAACACCATCTAGTCTCAAACTAAGCATAGACTGATAGAATACCTACTTTGTGTTTTTAAATACATACTTATTATACTTTATAACACCCAGTCACAGAACAAACACACAAACAAACATGTTCTTCACACAAATGTTTATCCTAGGAGGGAATCGATCCCTCAACCTACAGTGCAGAAGGCAGAGCTACTACCAACTGAGCTGACAGGCCAATCAGTAGGTATAGGTAAACACAGCATCCTATAGTTTATGGTAGTTAAAAAAATCAACACCTTTTTAACATGTAGTTACAGAAGGTACCTACCCCTAAAAAGGATTCAAAGTATTTATTTCATAACTTTGTAGTGACCACTAATATAATATCTTACTAATCTTACTATTTTTTTCAAGTATGTTTGTAAGTATGTATGTTTGTTACTCTTTCACGCAAAAACCACTGAATGGATTTTTATGAAACTACAATAATATAGCTTATCATCAGAATAACACATAGGCTATAATTTATAAAGATAATAGTGGCTATTCGGTTGGTTCATTTCTAAAATTAGGAATTGTCTAAAATATATCTAGTTAGTCATAACATTTGTAAAACCTATTCGGTTGGTACCATTTAACTAAATTAGGAACGCTTAATTAAGTTAGATAAAATTAAATTAGGATAAGTTGGTAGCAGCAGAATACCAAAGGTTAATTTGACAGTTCAAATCCTAATTTTAGCTCAAATTAGTTAGGTTGGTGCCAACAGAATTGAGGCCATTGTGAGAATTGTCTAAAATATAACGATAACGATAACGAGTGTCAAGAAAGTAGGTAGGTAAAAAAATTTCCACCTGCGAGTTATTCTGACGTGGCTGCAAAAGCCGTTAGAATTACACGAAGTAATATTCCTGCGCAGACGAAGTCGCGGGCACCAGCTAGTAGATATTATATAACCGCGAAAATTACATCACGGTGAGATTTATATTGTTCAAGCATAAGCCAGAGCTTATTATTACTACTATTAGAGGACAGACAGACAGACGGCCATAGCGAAACTGTTTGTTTCTTGTGAATTTCGGAATCCTAAAACCCTCATACTTACAAATCTATGAGGGCCATTGGCATATGAGGGTCGTTTTAAGGGTGTATATGTACAGTATACCGGTTTATTTGGTCTCCGGCGAAAAAAGTTTGCTCAACCCTGATCTAAATAATCTGATATTTCATGCAATAAGAGACAGTTTGCTACCCCGGAGTGCAAGTGTTCCCTATTGCATAAATATCAGCGAGTCACAAACCTTACGTATATTCCTTCAATAACGTAGCACAGCATAACGTAACTTATAACTTTTCGATTGAAGTGGTTGGACTCGTATTAAGGATATACTGACCTATTAGCTCAGCCAGTTGGTAGTAGCTCTTCCTTCTGCGCTTCTGCTGGTTTCATTGCCAGCTGCCACCCAGTATAAACGTTTGTTTGAAGAGCACAGATGCTTCTTCTGTGTCTCGGTGTTATAAAAAATATAATTAGAAAGTATTTCAAAATATTATTTAAGTACCTACTCTATGTAGGTAATCCATAGTACAAGCTATGTTTAGTTTGGGACTAGATAGAGTTGTATGGTTTGTCCGCCAATATTTATAATATATATTTACACTACTTTTAAAATATTACGGTACAGGGAATCCTAGTGTGAGACCTAGAGTCCACAAGCCCCTAATATTTTCAAGCTGACAATAATTACCTACCTACTAACTTAACACTAAACCAAAACCTAGTTACTTTGTTAGTATAATTTTTGTTAGTTTGTTATTGTTTAACAATAAAGTTATCATTAATATTATGTACAATTGAATTGAACGCAATATTTTTTTTTACTTTAAACTTCCTACAAGGTCTTGCTCAGGGTAGGTAGGTATCTCTAATACAAGTTATGCTCGAGGTACCTACCTAATGTAGTAAGTAGAGGTAGGTAAGTTAAAGAAGTAATGATTACTACTTATTTTATTGCAAAAATTCTTTGGTCTTAATTAAACTAACTTCAATAATGATAAAAGAAAAACATCAACTACATAACTATCAAAACTTTCTTGAGTTGTACTATACATTTTGATAAACACGGGCTATACTTACTTCACGAGTTCACGATAATAATGCGAACCGTGAACTCGAACGGACCACGGATCAAACTCACCCTGATGAAGATTCTCTAGATGAATCGAAACAGTGTCGGTGCCTCCATAGACTAAATAATACATGAGTAAAGCCCGTGTTTATCAAAATGTAAACTACATAACTGCCTAGTTTCCTTACTCTATCGCGCATTTATTAAAATCACAGATGGCGCTACTTGTACTTCATTGTCTTGGAAACTTTCTGTTTATTCCTCGTCAGACGGTTGTTTTACCCAGAAACCCCATGGAGCATATCCGTCGTGCTTTGTAGGCCCTCGGTACACTTTTATTTGGACACGTGAGACGTCATCTGAAATAGAAAGTATGAAAGTAGTGTAACAATCCTGTGTTTCCCCTAACACAAGCTCAGCTTACTTTGGGGCTAGATAATGCTGTGTGCAATATCAATGTCAAAAATAGTCGAGCATAATAAAAATCGCTCAGAACCAAGACGCTGCACACAATAAGTCTAGGTATATACATTTATGAGTGCATTATGTGGAATTAACGAACGGAACAGCGTTTCCATCTAAGCCATTGTATTTTTTATCGTGGCCAGAGCAATCAACAAGCTTTAGATTAATAAACAAATGTAGATTTCTATCCATTGTAAAATTATTTCATAATTGATACATTACATATTACTAATATATATTATATTTATATTACATTTTTCAGTGTAATTTTTTTTTTTTATTTTTATTTGACCAATGCGCGCGCAGTAGTAGACTGTAGAGTTGCCCATCAGATGGTATCAATCCATTTTCTGAGAGGTTTGTACTGTCAGCCAACAGTGTGTCTGACGAGAAGAGAAAGATAAATAGAGAAGGAGAACGCATCAGCTGTTCGCTTAGCGTACAGTGTTAGTGTGTATAAAGTATGCTAATATAAACTAATTCAGGATATAATAATGTTGCTTATTACTAAGGTGAGATGTCAGATGTAATAGGTATAATATGCGACTGCATACATACATACATCATAATATGCGACTGCAGTAAGGCTCACTCGTTTCTTTTATACTAGCAACCCGCCACGGCTTCGCACCGGTGAATTATACACTCATGAACCACTCCATTGGCAAAAACCGTTTTTAACCCCGTTTTAGCTTATTCTAATCCTACCTACCATTCTGCCTAGAACTCTGCCATTGCCGGTCCCAAGCCCGGATGAAAAAAGAGGAGGGTTGGATGGAAGTCGTCTACCCAGCCGTAAAAAGACAACGCCGAACATCGGGCGGCGGTAAAGTAACTCGACCAACTTTAGGCCTCAGTAGCCTCGAGGGACTAAGGGCCGTGGAAGGACTTGGGAACCCACCACGAGATACCTCCCATGAAAACCTCTATGAATCGTACACTTTTGGAAGCTGATACGTTGGACGACCCGACTAACCATCGGCGCCAGTCAATACCCGGGCTGACTGGTGTGAAATATGTTACCGAAGCACCTGACGGGGTACCGCGCTGGGCCTTGACAGGAGGAAATGCTACTGGCGCCGTTAGAAAATTTTCCATACAAGATGAACATCGCATTGGCACGTGGAATGTACGTGGTCTCTTGCAAGCAGGAAAGCTTACTATTGTAGAGAAGGAGTTTGAGAGACATCGCATCTCAATTTTAGGGCTAAGCGAAACTCACATGCGTGGTCAGTAGGGACATTTCACAACAGCTCAGGGCAACACTCTCTACTTCTATGGATGTGAAGATAAAAGCACGAGGGGTGTGGCAGTACTGGTACCATCTCACTTGAATAAACATATCCTTGGATACAATCCGGTCTCGGACAGGATCATCACTCTAAAACTGGACACCCGACCAACCACCCTACATATTATAGTGCAAGTGTATGCCCCAACCGGAAATGCCACCGATGATCTATTGACAGCTTTTACGCAAAACTGGGCGAGGTCCTTGATGAAATACCTAGCCGCAACACCACTATAATCCTTGGTGATTGGAACGCCAAAGTCGGATCCACTTCCTCGGACAATCATATTGGGACTACCGTCGGCAAATATGGTTTGGGCGCTAGAAATGACCGAGGCCAAAGACTCCTTGAATTCTGCATAGAAAGGAATCTAAGCATCATGAACACCTTCTTTCAGCACCATCCCAGACG
The DNA here is from genome assembly GCA_948098915.1 of Lampropteryx suffumata. Classification (NCBI taxonomy): domain Eukaryota; kingdom Metazoa; phylum Arthropoda; class Insecta; order Lepidoptera; family Geometridae; genus Lampropteryx; species Lampropteryx suffumata. The sequence continues at coordinate 16,117,476 of OX402566.1, read as the reverse complement.
CTTATACACATGGACATCTCCAGGAGCGCGTTACCGTAACCAGATCGACTACATCATCATAAATAAGCGCTGGCGATCCTCCATACACAACACAAAGACTTATCCAGGTGCGGAGTGTGGGTCGGACCACAACCTGCTGGTCTCTAATTTTAATCTTCGCTTAAAGGCTCCGAGGAAAAATCAGACCATGAACCTTGAACCATATTGAGCAAGCTCATCTTCGTGACACGGTTGAAACAAAGCTATCAGTTGATCCCCCTACTGGAGACAATGCTAGCACTGCGTGGAACCAGCTTAAATCCACAATATGCAACACTCTCGACATTATTTCCAAGGAGAGAAAAGCCGGAGTAGAACGGAAGAAAAGAATGTGGATAACCGATTCTACCTGGGAACTTATCGAACAGAGGAAGGCGATCAAGGTTAAGGGTCTGCAAAACGATGAAGTGCGGAAAGACTACTAACACTACTACACTAAGCAATGAAATCAAGAAGCATTGTCGCCGTGACAAAAATAGTTTCATAACGAACATATGTAGAGATATCGAGGAGCACTGCATCAAATACCACACGCATGACCTTTTTAAAAAGGTTCGCATCATCTGTGGTGAATTCAAACCTAAATCGTGGGTCATTGAGGACAAGGATGGCAAACTCATACACGAGTTGGAGTCTGTTGTAGAAAGATGGCGCGAATACTGTGAAGTTCTTTATCAGGATACCACCACCTCCCCAGATGACACTATCAATTGGGATAGCCTTGATATTGAACCGGAAATTCTACTCTCTGAGGCAGTAGCAGCCATCAATCTTTTGAAGAACAGAAAGGCTCCTGGCCCTGACCAAATAACGGCGGAAGTTCTAAAAGCCTTGGGCGAAAAGGGGATCCACACTTTGCATAAGATCTGCAACTACGTATGGACACACGGTGAATGGCCGACGGACTGGACCGAGTCGATTGTACTGCCACTGCATAAAAAGGGGTCTACCAGGGTATGCGACAATTACCGAACTCTAGCCCTAATATCTCACGGAAGCAAAGTCCTCCTGCACATCCTAAATAACAGGATCCGCCATTATTTGGATTGGCAAATTTCACCGGAACAAGCTGGTTTCGTGAAGGGAAAGGGCACTAGAGAACAAATTTTAAACATCAGACAACTTATTGAGAAGTCTTACGAATATAATACCCCCTTGGTTTTGTGCTTTGTCGATTACAGCAAGGCTTTCAACTGTGTTAATTGGAACAGTTTGTGGACCGTGCTTAACGAGCTTGGCGTACCCCAGCACTTAATCTTGCTCCTCCGGTCTTTATATATAAACAACCATGGAGTCGTAAGAGTGGATCAAACCCTCTCGAAACCTTTTAAATTTGGCAAAGGAGTGAGACAAGGATGCATTCTGTCTCCTATTCTTTTCAACGCATACGGGGAATACATCATGCGATGTGCTCTCGAAGATTGGAGAGGCGGTGTCTCTGTTGGAGGCGTCAGAATCACTAACTTGCGCTACGCTGATGACACTACACTGGTCGCGACCGACGAATTGGAGATGGGAGCGCTACTGGAGCGTATGGAACGTGTGAGCGGCGAACTTGGGCTTTTGATAAACAAAGCCAAGACCAAAATCATGGTGGTAGATCGCACGAAGCAGCTGGAGCTTAGTGGGACACTCAACCTTCAATATGTGGACAACTTCATATACCTGGGCTCTACCATATGTAACGATGGCTCATGCGAACCGGACGTGCGGAGGCGGATCGGGATGGCAAAGAGCGCGATGACCCGTCTTAGTAGGATCTGGGCGGATAGAGCAATCTCTCTGAAGACCAAGATAAGCCTGGTGAGGACCCTAGTATTTGCAATTTTTCTCTATGGCGCTGAAACGTGGACCCTCAAAAAGGCTGATCGTACACGCATCGACGCGTTCGAAATGTGGTGCTGGAGGAGAATGCTGAGAGTACCCTGGACAGCGCACCGCACAAATGTATCTATTCTGCGCGAAGTGGGAATCACCGTAAGGCTATCAACCATCTGCCTCCGAAGGATCTTCGACTTCTTCGGGCACATGGCCAGAAGGAAGAACGACAGCCTTGAAAAGCTCCTGGTGACAGGAAAGATACAGGGAAGGCGACCAAGGGGAAGGAGTCCGATGCGGTGGACAGACCAGATCCGGGACACCACCAACAAGAACGTCCACGAAAGCCTACACACTGCCGAAGACCGAAGCAAGTGGAAAGCGATCGTCCAAAAAATGATTCGTGGAGGTCACGACCCTCGGCAATGAGGAACACGACACAAGGAGGAATCCTACCTAGGTACCAGACCTAAACGTTACTACCAAAAACTATAGGATGCTATGGTTACTACAAAAATGTACTAGCCAGGCATGACACCACTTACGTCATTTATTTAATCATAGTCATTGAAATAGTACATAGGTTTTACTCAGATTAGGGCAGGTGCTAAATTCACCATTTCTCTGCCTATCCCACGTTACGTGAGGTCGGCATAACTAATTCTTTGCTTCTGCCATATCATTCGTTTTCTCCGTATTCTCTTTCTTACTCATACAATCTTTTACGCAATGCTGTGTGAATTATTCACCAATATTTAGACGATGTTACCTTTTCTGTCTCCTGCGTGGGAGCCATCATCGTCGTCGTCGAACTCCTGAGGGCGGGCGGCTGCGAGAACTATTAACGCGAGGAACGTCAAACACCAGAAAGTCTGTTGGTAAATTCATTACAAAACACATTAAATTAGATCAAGCTAGTTTATCTGCAGATTCGCAGGTGTGTACATAAAAAGTAGCCTTTATGATATTCCAGACTACCTACATCTATAATATGTTCTATATAAATCTGGTCAGCAGTTCAGCATAATTGGACCACAAACATACAAACACGCTCACAAATTTTCATTACACCTAATATTTGTTGAACTATATATAAACTCTGTCTGAATACTGAATCACCATGTTGCTATTTTCATCGCAAATATATTTGAGACAACATTATCCATTATGATAAACACTGGTTTTACTAACATATTATTTCGTTGATGGAGGCACTGACACTGTTAATTCATCTAGAGAATCTTCACCAGGGTGAGTCTATTTCAGGGTTCACTTGATACATTTTACAATGCGAACTGTGAGTGCTGGTGCCTCCATTGACAAAATTATATGTGAGTAAAACATATGTTTATCAAATTGTATAGTACATACAACTCACGAAAGTTTTGATAGTGAAACACTTACAATCCTGCAAAATTGTATACAAAAACAGCATCAAAGTAGCATCATCAGTTCCCTGGATATACATATAAATGGTTTTTAATAATGATATGGAATTATCTGAGGGACAGGGACTGAATCTGAATGCAGAGTTGAAGTTTATGATAAAATAATCTAAACTACAGTGAAAAAAAATACCTAGATTCTATAACATTTTTATTATTATAATATAACATTATAAACTTTTAATGATGATAAGAATGCCTTATAAGAGGCACACAGATTCCAAATTTTGATTTTGCACTTTTATCATTGTCTTTTTAGAATAATGAACGTTTAAGTCATTGTATTAAATAAAACTGATTTAAATTTGAATATACAAGTTCCAAATAAAATCAACCTAATTATGATTTACCTAATACCAGCTTCAGTTATTTTGTCAGAGTCATTACCACTGTCAGTGGACACTGCTGCTTCTTTCTTAACAACCTCTTCATCTTCTGTAGAAGAAGAACAGTCTGATAGGTCTGCGTCAATCCACAACTTGGCTTTTTTCTTGCCTTTGAACTTAGCATCTTGGATCTTACGCTTGGTTCCTGATTCAGATGTCCCAGCAGCTTGCCAGCCGGCATCCACTGCTGAACTTACTCTCTCTGGTAATTCTTGTCGTTCTTTCTCGTACGCTGGAGTTAAATTCACATCTATCTTAGGCTCAGCCAGAAGCCTCTCAAGTTTTTTCTGCTTACGTTCTACGACCTCACGATCCCGCTCTTCTTGGCCATCTAACCACTTTCTAAGCCTCTTTTCTTCATTGATATCTCGTAAGCGACGTCCAGAAAGGTCGCGGCATGCCTCACGGTTAGTAGTTTTCTCGATTTGCGCGCCAATTGCTCGTAGCATAGAACCAAAGCCGCCCTTTCCGCCGACAAGTCTACATGACACTCTGACCACTTTCTCCAACCCTGCCAGCTGCAAATCGTCGGAAACCTTCGCCCCATCGATAGTAACGTAGACCTCTTCGGAAGAAATACCATATTTTTGGTTAATCATGCATTTTAGAGACGAAACATCAGCATAGTTTGTATCCGCGAGGAAATTGTTTTCGAAGTAGACTAGCATCTTGCTTGATTTGCGCTGGAGAGGAATGAACTATAACTTTGTTATTTTTGTTAGATTTTATTTAGGGAAAACAAATCAAAAGTCAAGATTGCGATACGTGCGTGTGCGTGCTATTGCGAGCGACGGATGTACGAACGAAAACGAAAACAAAAAAACAGCAAAGTGGATATTTCTACGTTGGGTTGGGTTTCCGCTTTGTTCCGATCTCGATTCGATTTTTATCGATCTAATGATAAAACGAGTATAATTTTTTTTCCATATAAATATAATAAAGTTATATTGAACTTACTTTGTAGGCCATTTTAGCTCAAAAATATTTTAAATTAAATTAATTCAGAACAACAGCTATTCCACACCGTAAACAAAGATTAACTGGAAACAGTTTAAATCTCAGCATCTTATGTAGACCGTATCACCGTTTTGTTTGTTCTTGTTCTTGTACCAGCTTTAGATCCCGTGACTGATTTTTAATTTCACGCTCTATAGCATATAGAACGGTGAAAGTGAAAGTAGAATTATTTTAATAGATACTATCCGAATGGTATTACAACATTTTTTATGACATTGTTTATGTATGTATATCAGAATTTTGTTCTATTTGGAATATGAACCTATAAATAGAACCATGAACCCCATAGATTTAAACACACTACCGTTAGATTGGAAAAGTAAAAGGTGTGTTACAGTGAGATGGACGTGACCATTCTCGTACACGCTATTACAGGCCTAGTGTTACCGTCAGTCATGAACGAAATCAATCCTGCCTAACACGCAACGAATAGGTACTACGTCATTATATGCAGCCTTATTCATTAACATAAATTACGAAGAATACGACGTGAATATTTTTTGTAATTTCTGAAGCTTAAGGTTTACGCAGACAACTTATTATAGCACTATATCGGTATATACCTTATGTTAGGCAAAAACTTGTGCGAGCTGAATTGCACAATTAAGTCTTTTATATAAATATTTTCGTGGAGTCCGCATTCTGTACTGGTACTAATAAGTATTTTCAATTCTGTGCTGTGCTGTGCCTGACCTGAACAGATAGGTTAGTCGCAGTACCTACGTAGAAACCTACCCATTTACTATAAAATACAGTAAATCTACGTCAAATCAGATGTCAGTGTCATAAAACACTGTTTTTAAACATGCATGCACGTTTCACATACACACTGGTGTATGTAAAGGTACGATTCCACCAATATAGTCTGCAGCATTGTTTACAAACATTTTGTGCTAAACTACAGCATTGTACGTACTAAGCCACCAGCAAGGTTGTGTGTAACTTTTGTAAGCGCATATTGTAGCACACATGTATACAAACATGTTCACTGACTAAAGTCAGTGCCTTTAATTGTTAACATAATTTTGGGTGAGCCTCATCGTCTTTCTACGGGCTTCTTACGTTAGTAAAACATAAAGTAAACAAAAATGATCTTTCCCACCATCAGACCAAACAAAAAATGAAAAGTGGAGCCTCAAAACCATGCTCCTCTGTGTAAATAGACGCACCCACACACTCACACACACATGTGAATGTGAGTATGACATAAGCATGTGCTACGCGGTTTCAAACCGTAAAGTGGTAAAGTGGTTGCAAACGAAATTTCGCATAACCTTTAAACGCCCTTGGTAGAAAGGCTTGCCCAGCAAACCACTGGCAGAAGCGGTGGTTGCAAACCGTCTAGCCGCTTGTTTAAAACCACGCGTACCACAGTCGCGCCGCTGCACGCATCGAGCGCGGACGTATTACGCGCACTCACGATATTATGGAGAAAGATCGTGAGGTTATCACTGAATTCATCGAGTTATTTAGAGACCTACCCTGTCTTTGGGACTTAACGTCTAAGGAGTGGAAAGACTCGACCCAAAAAAAAAATGCAATACTTTAGACTTTACTACTAAACTCCAAACTTTAGAAATTTTGATAAATAAGGAGCCATGGCGTCTTTGTAAATTGTAATAGTGCATTACAAGCTTTCTGCACACGTCTATTCAGCACGAGCGTTTTAAAAACACTGAAGTTTGTGGTATGTTTGCAAACCGTGTAGACAGAAAACGTTCTACCAAGGTCACCTTGGTAGAAACTGCGGTTTCAAACCGTGTAGCACATGCTATACAAACACAGTAATGTACCATGTATTTATTGCTCTATTTATGAATCTAACAAAACATTATCAATCATAAAATGTAGTTAATTACTGAGAAACATTTAAAAGATAGCAAGCCTTTGACATTCATACACAAAATTGTTGTCTATCATAATTGTTGATCGTGGCACTCGGTCTCGATGTGTATTGTATTATTATTTATTTAGTCTGAGTATGTACCCACCATAATGATTTTAATTCCTCACTTCTATAACCATAGCTAAAATGTGTCTATCTATGGATGTCAAAATGCCTCCGCCATTACGCTGAGCTGTCAAGCTAATGTCTGCCGGAGCCAACCAACCATTCATCCAATAAAAATTGAGCTATTTTCAAATTACACAGGAGTTGTAAAGTAACAGAAAGGTTGTTTTGGAGGAATCCTATCTCAATTATTCTTTGTATTATGGCTCAAAATATCAACCCTCATTACGCCTCTTCGTCGAATCCCGCTAAACAAAATGAGGACACAATTAAACTGAAAGATAATCATGCAGTCAGTAAACGGTAAGAAACAATTTTCGCCACTTTTTTTGTCTTTTGAACGAATTTCCGTCGCCAAATCTCGCTGGAAACTCAATTCATCAATATAACCAAGGGCGTTGAGTTCCTCGTGACCTTATTTTGTACTCTGGCCTAACGGTTTTTTGGTGCAATCATGTAAACAAAAAGGTCGACATATCTTGTAAAGGCAATCGATCTATTGTCTAACGAAGTACTTTTTCGTCCTTGCTAATATCTAATATCTGTTTCTTCAACAGATTGCAAAAGGAACTAATGGAGCTAATGAGATGTGCAGACAAGGGCATATCTGCATTCCCAGAGTGTGACAACCTGTTCAAATGGATTGGCACCATAAATGGACCTCTGGATACTGTATATGCCGACCACAAGTACAAGCTGTCACTGGAATTCCCCAATTCCTATCCCTACGCGCCTCCTGTGGTCAAATTTGTCACACCATGCTTTCATCCAAATGTAGACACCTGTGGGTTAATATGTCTTGATATACTAAAAGACAAGTGGACAGCTCTGTATGATGTTCGCACTATCCTACTGTCAATACAGAGTCTGCTAGCTGAACCAAACACAGCAAGTCCTTTGAACCAACAAGCTTCGTATCTCTGGGCCAATCAGGAAGGGTATAAGAAGTATCTAGATGAATTTTATAATAAGCACAGAGACTCATAGTCTGATCGGAGTTATATTTTGTGATTTGTGTTGTTTTTGAATTTGAATGATTGCATGTTTGGGATCTGTATTGGCGAGTACATATTTATGAAACAGCTTTTTGATTTGTTTGTGTCAGGCTCCTTGGAAACTACCCACCCAAGATCATTTAGTGTATAAATATTCTTATTAGGTTCAATTAGAAATGCAATGGTTATTTTTTATAAGCATCACAGACAATTGTATTTTAAAGTAATTGGGCATATTTTATTGACTGTAGCCAAACCATTACTGTGATGTTTTCATGCTATCTTACCTGATATTAAATTCCGCTTGTGTGGAGCCTGTACTTCTGAAACAGTGTAAGACTGCTACTCAGTGTAAGATTTGGTTCAACCTTATAGATAGATAAATTTGTAATCATTAGGGTTCTTTGTCAAGAGAGGGATTAAAACACAGATTTTTTAACTATGCTGCATTTCCAAAGTGATATTGGCCAGGAAAAAATAGTCTAGTGACTATTGTGAACCATTTTCTACAACCAGTGTGCTTATTAAACCTTTATCTGCTTGGTAAACTGATTGATTAGTAAGATTTTATACCAGATTCATCCATGACTATATCAATTAAAGGTTTAACCAACTCACGGAGAATTTGCTAAAAATGGTTCACTATCATTGCAAAATGACACATGCCAGCCATTGTTAGTCGAGGAATGCAGCATAATAAAAACTTTTTTATTATTTCCCCTGCACTTAGGTAAACAACAATCAATGTTCATTAATGTAAATATTTCAAGCTTTGTCATTTGAATGCCTCATTGTTTTTGTTAAAAGTAAAGATTATTGAAGTAGGTACAATATGTTTAAATAAGTGCAGATGCCTATTTTAATAAACATTATAAATGATCTGTTCTGTTCATAAAATTAATTATGTACTCGTCATTCTGAGTTAAGTCTGTAAATTGAGGATCAATGACAAAATATATAATTCTTTAGTGCAATTGAATTCGTTGTTTTTTTTATTGTTCTTCCCACTAGTCTGGCTATTTCATACAACCAAGTTGTTTCATTTAAACCTTTGAACGAGAAGCATATTTCAGAACAGCATGGCTGTCATTGTGTGGGGTAGAGAAGAGTGCAGTGTGTTTGAGACAAGTTCAAAAGCTGATTCTAGTGATTTCCTCTGATATTTATCAACTCTTTTTATAACGAGAATATTATTCCCGGAAATATATAGGTAGAGGTAGGTAATAAAATTTAAAAAAATACATATTTTATAATTACTTACCTTTATAGCTTTTAAAATGACCTAACATTGATCAACTGAGGTCAATGCTCGATGATCAATTTTATGACCTTCATTTCATCAAAGTCAAACTATTCTTTGTCCATTTAATACAAACAGATGCTGAAGGTTTTAGTAAAAATAATAAATACGATAGGTTCACATGTAAGTAATTACAATTATTTTATTTCGATTGATTTCAATAAATAACAATATTATAATAAGTATACATACATTTTAAAATAAATTATGAACTGCCATTCTTTCATTTTATACCTACTATTTTGTTCATGTCCAGGTACAGAGGGTCTAAAGTTTAGACCGAAGGAAAACTAAGTGTGAAGTAGGTATTTGTATAGAAGAGTCTATACAAATAACTTACGCTTAGTCATCCTTCACTTTAAAGAGCTTTTCGGAATGGTTAAATTGTATGGAAATGCATCAGTCGGACTTATCAAGTTCACAAACTAATCATACAATCTGTAAATTTTTCTTCCTCTGGCGCGAACGCCAATATAAAGTGGATCGATCTTGTCTATGCCCGGACAGCCCTCTGCAAGCGCTTACTTCGTATTTCACTAGAGGGTGGTAGACCTCTCAGATCTACGAACAAGCCTAATCATGAGCGGTCCATCTGAGAAAATATTTATTCTAAAATACATGGTTATTGACTTAGGTGATCAATAACGGTATTTAGGGATAGCCTTGATTCAAAATTAACTCATTTAAAAAGCACAATACAAACACGATTAGCTTTACCTACAGAATACCTACTGACTGTGACATTATACTTATACATTTTATAGGTATATCATTAATTATTATTGTAAGTAAACATTTATACACAGAAAGTCAAAATTTCATATTAAGTACATTCGCATTTTTGATGTTTTTTATGTTATTCAAAAGTAGGTAGGTACTTTTATGTAGGTACATACCAAGATCATGCAAAAATAAAAAATAATAAATAAAAAAATAGGTACGAACTAAACATGCTAATCTAGGACTTCAGAACAATACTACTTTATAAATAAATAATATATAAATATATAATATTATAAATAAATAAATACCTACATAATAAGCTGCTTTTTTGGCTATTTGTTTAATTTATTTGACGACCTCTGTGGCGCAGTTGGCTAAGACCCGGCTGAGACGCAGAAGGTTGCGGGTTCAAATGTTTGTACGATCTGCAAGTATTTGTCTCGGGTCTAGGTGTTTCTATGTATAATATGTATGTATTTACAAAAAAAAAAGTATATAAGTAGTATATCAGTCATGTGGTACCCATAACACAAGCTCTGCTTACTTTGGGGCCAGATGATGTTGTGTGAAATGTCCGGGATTATTTATTTATTTATTTATTTATATAAGTCATGTGGTACCCATAACACAAGCTCTGCTTACTTTGAGGCCAGATGATGTTGTGTGAAATGTCCGGGATTATTTATTTTATTTATTTATTATTTTATTTAACTTGCACATAAAAATCCAGAACTATTAATAGTTTTGGGTAAAATTATTATCTACAGAGAAAATACTTGAATATGGTATTAAATACGATCAGAATTATTAGTCAAATTATTTAAGTAAATACCGGGTATTTTGATAACTACCTATTAATTGTATTCCCGACGTGTCGGCTGTGTTGCAACAGGCCCGTGGTCTCGAGCTAACTGGAAAGTTGGGGAGTTACCGCCGATTACCAAGGACAATTTTGCGAACTACCCTCATTCTTTCTTCAGATTCCGAACAAATTAAAATAAATGGTCATACGCAATAAATAATAACTATACTTATACGAAAACAATTGCTTGAATATAGTTTATATTTGACATATTTTTGATATGCCGGAACGCGGATACCGTTGAGACATCATATTTTTCTATTGTCTTAATTCAGGCATTACAGAAATACAAAACCTACTAGACGCAACTATCTTTCCTGCTAGCCAGCCAAATGGAATGATTTAAGTATAATTTAGTTTATGTATGTACATTTTACAATGATAATCCTAAATCTATGTAGAGCCTATCTCATAATCAATATTAGTTAATGTAGCGTTAAATCTGTTGCAATCCATTGACAAGAACGAAATTTAACCTTATTTATAATCACATAATTAAAGGCGTTAAAGTATAGTTTGTCCTTGTCATTATAATGTCAATAAATATAGATGGCAATAGTTTAAGCAACACATTAACTAATGTGTTATAGGATAGCTCCTAAGTATAAAAACTCATTTACATGACCGACTATACAGGCTAAGCCGTAAGCCCACACATGTTTATTTTTGGGGTCTAGGGTGCGTTCAACCCCTAAAAGGGGGTAGTTATGTTTATAAAAATGTAACATCACGCTGCTGAGAGCTCCACTAGTTTTAAAATAAGGCTTTCTTAAGTCTCAGTTTAATTTGGACCTGCGCTTGCGCCTATCAGTCTAACAAGACCGAGTCTGTGGTCTCTCAATACTCAGCCAAACTATAAATGACATATCAGGACAATAATCTTGCAACAACCTACCCTAAGTTTCATCGTTCCAGCTCTTTTTCTTTTCTTTCTATAAAGCAATCTGTGTTGATGTAAATTTTGCCAATGTCAAGTATTTGTTTTGTTATAATATCGTCACAATGTTGCAGTCGATCGACATTCGTCTATTCTAAACGTCATCGCGGAATGGCCAACCAAAATTGCAATACCTACACTTAATATTCGATTGTCTACACTTGTACACAGACAATTTATTAATTAAAATCCCGCTAAGATTATCCAATAAAACATGAAATAACACGAAGAAAACGAATTAATTTGTAAGAGTTATTCATGAAATGTCAAACGAAGAATCCTTTTGAACGATATTAATTTTGACAATCGATGTCGCAATCGTCTCAGGAGCCTCTGAGGCGCACTTTAATCCTTTCACCACACTAGTTAGAAATAACTAGTGACACGATAAGAAGAAGAAGAAGAATCGTCTACGAACAGATGATATAATAATTTGAATTGACAACGAGACAACTGACATTCGTCTGAATTCGACAATTTTAATGACGTTTTACAGAGCAAAAACTTTATGTAATTAATTTTTACAGAGCAAACGCCCAGGTGGAAGGTTTCTTATAACCCATTACACAGACAGTTCTGTTTCTGAGTAAATCGATTCACATTGATGTTATTCAATCTGTGCCTAACATTTTGCATTGGGTACATTCAAGTACGCGCACAGTAGAGTACCTACTAAAACGTAAATTATTATGAAGTCACACTCAGTCTGTCACTGGGTCTTTGGCTTTCTGCGATAAATCACTGACCTGATAAAGGCCCTGAAAATGGCTAGATAAAACAGTCGGGTAAGGGATTTCCTTTAAGCCTGTCGCACATGGTGCATGTAATATAATATTTTACCTGCAAGTGTCTGCGTGTGAAAACTTACGATATCTGTAGGTATTAAACACAGAACATAATACGATTATATATGATAATCGATACAATTAATTGCAAGAATAGATTTTATAATCATACCATGTAATGTGCGTTTAGATCTGTTGCTATTGCCATCTCTATTCATTGACATTAAAACGACAAAGACGGACTTCACTTAAACACCACGCTCGCTAATTCTGAATATAAGATAGATGTCTGTCTGCCTGTCTGACTGTCTCATAATCAACCCAATAAGTTCTTAAAATCTGTTGCCGTCTTTACTTATTAACTTTTTAAAGACAGGGAGAGAGCACACTTAAACGCAACGCTAACTAAATATGTGGTAATAGGATAGAGGGCAAGCCTTTATATGGGTTACACCTGTGTGGTGTAAAATCTGTGTATATCTGTGTGTGTATCTGTGTGTACCTGACAGAATCTGTTCATATTACAGTATTTGCAGATAGCAGACACTCAATGATGAAATTTATATTATCAGCGCCGTGTCTATTCTATGAAGAGCGATATTGACAGATATGCGCACAGATATATTATCTGTACAGTGCACTCGCTTTAACATGTTGGGATGTTTTGGTTCTCGCCATCTCGATATCAACCTATAGTATGTCAACCAAAGCAAATACTAAATAAAACTAGCTCTTTATGATAATAAGTAAAATAAGCATGGAAATCAAAGAAGCAGCTAAAACTAAAATACAATGCATCTTTCTATTCTTCCTCTGGTACCTCTCAGCTTTCTGTAGCTGCTTGTAACCTTCATGTACCTGTACTTGAGTCAGTTCAATATTATAATCTATCCGATCAAGCACCGTTCCTTGTTCATTCACCATATGACCGAGATCTTTGAACACATCGTTCAGATCGGTGATAGAACGAACGATTTTGTTCACTTCCTCTTCGCGCTCGGCCACCATCTTGGTATTTTCTTCCTCCAATAGCAGCATTTGTTTTTGTGTCTGCATCTTGTTGAAATCTGTTTGTGTGTCATCGTACGTTCCTGAAGTGCTTGGAAGGGAGAACAGCAAGTCTGTTTGGTTGTTCGTCAGACCTGGGAGCAGCTCGTCGTTTAAGCTGAGCTCTTCGAAGTTAGGTAAGTCGAAGTACGCGTTTGATCGCTCTTCGCGGGAGGTGAGAGATTTGAGGTAGTTGGATTGGGCTGATCGGAATGTTAGTGATAGGTCTTGTAAAGATGTGACTAACGCGAGGACCACATTTGTGACTAGTTTCTGTTCTGTTTTGTTACCTGAAAGATGAAATAATGATTTTTTATTGCCACCTGTCTTAGGGATACGGACAACTTAAATAGCTGGTTGTAGAGACTTATTAGGGTGTGTTGTTTTCAGTGTGGAGACGCGCACTAAAGCTAAGATTTATGGTAAGTCGCCGGTTCCGTTTGTCGAAATGAAGTGCATTTTAACATACGGAAACGTGGAAGGGACTAGACAAGGCCCTCTTTCTGTTGGCGTTCTCGACTGCGGAAAGAGAAAGTATGAATATGATAAGTCACGTGAATGAACCGTGACTGCTGCTGTCATTTCAACCTTTCCGCAAAAGCGTTAGCGTGAAGGAACTAACGTAAGGTATTTGTTAAGACCAGGTATACCTGGTCTTAACAAATACCTTACGTATACCTAGAAAGAACTAAGGGTCCAACGGAGGCTCAAAGTTTTTATGAATAAATAATAATATTAATAATGAGCCAAATGAAATGAACGGCGCCGTAGCAGAACCAAAAAGAGATGGCGAGATGATCTCGACACCTTTGATAGAGCTTGGGTCTAATTAGCTCAAAACCGGGATTATTAGTTAGAACCAGGGCATTTGCCTTAATTGCACACAGCCATCATCTTCCTGCCCTTTTCCCACATTATGTGAGGTCGGCACAACATGTGTTCTTCTTCCATTCTCCTCTATCAGCCGTCATCTCAACACTCACTCCTTTCTTACTCATGTCATCCTTCACACAATCCATCCATCTTTGCTTTGGTCTACCTCTACTCGTAAATCCATCAACGTTAATACCAAGCACTCTCTTAGTTACATGCCATTCTTCCCTTCTCATTACATGCCCATACCATGCTAGCCTGTTGCTCCTCATCTTTTCATTCACTGGCGCCACCTTTTGTTCATCCGTCCCTTTTGTTGCCCAACACTCAGATCCATACAATACGACAGATTTTACGATCGTTTTATAAATTTTCCCCTTAATAATTGCACACAGTATGGTAATTTTAATAATAATGATAATAAATAATGCTCGACATTCCACACAGCATCATCTAGCCCCAAAATACAATACAGCTACAAACTCCACAAGCTCGCGACAACGGGGTGGCACACGCAAAGCTATTTGCAGATGGCAGCACAAGCGTGATTACCTTGTTTACATTTTGTTTGAAGTTGGGATTTGATAGATGCAATTTGTGATGTTTGCTGTAGAAAATGTACTCGCTATTTACGGTTGCACAACTTAAAGTTGAGTTCCGACAAACAAAAACGTTCCTCACAGTAAAAAATATCGATTTAATTGGTTACTCTTTCTGAGCTTGTTGTTGTATATTTTCTGGGCTAAAACTGTGGTTCCTACATATATTAGAGGTGTATTATCGTGACGAAAACATTGAAGCAGATTTTCTTTATTTCAACTTTTTTATTTCGAGTTTTTGGGAAATATAATGTGTGCATTCGCTTTAACAGTTTGGAGCGCAACACTGCTGTATTTTATGAACAATTTGGGAAAAAAATTACAAACATAAATAAACATATGCAATTTGAGTGTTAAAATGTCAAAGTAAGGTATTGTCGACGATGCGACACCTATCGGAATAAAAAGGCAGTGTACCAAAATCAAGACATACCAAGATTTTATATTCAATAAATTGGTCAAGCGCGTGTGGGTTTCACGCACAGTGATGATTTCGAAATCAATACCGTCACATTAACATAATTAAATCCAATAAAAATAATTTTTCAAAATATTTTTTTTTTATATAATGGAGGGTGTTTGCTAGCTTTCACATAAATTTATTCAGTATGTATCAATTCTATGAAAGTTTTCGAAAACTCATACTGCAAAAACGCAGCAATTCGATCAAAATTTTTTTTTCGTTTTCGAATGGAATGATTTGATATAGCCCGTACTGCCGTTCGTTAGTTCTTCAAAGTTTCCGCTAGAGGCACTGCATGTAAATGTATATAAGCAAACGATACTTTATATAGATTCGGTAAATTATCAAAACCCATCCTAGGCGTACAGTACAGGCAGCTCGACTATAGAACGCACTGCTTGATGCTATTTTACGCGCCAAATCACATTCAATATTTAAAGCTGAGAACAATGGGAATTTAATGTTAATTTTTAATTTTGAACACTATCCTTAACTATTGCTTGATTTTTTATAAGTTTAGTTATATATCAAAAAAATATATTAGTAGTATATCAGTCATGTGGTACCCATAACACAAGCTCTGCTTACTTTGGGGCCAGATGACGCTGTGTGAAATGTCCGGTAACAAAGTATGCCTTGGTTTATTTAGTTTATCAGATCAAGTCTGAAATTAAAGTAACATTTTAAAAAGACAAGGATATATATATATACATATATATGTCAGTTTTAAGAACTGTCATTTAAAATCGTTACTCTAATTTCGTTTTTTAGGAAAATTTAGCAAGTCTGGCGAAGCTACAGAATCAATCTTCTTATAGAATCAATCTAACTCTAGGTGTTGAGACCCTGGGCCCATGGCCCATGGCGTCTGTTAGACACATTGCGTCATCCATGAGCTGTCATCTATGTATCTGGCTCAGTGTATTAGCATTGCCATTCAAAGTCGCAATGCCGCCAGTGTCTTGGAAACGCTGCCCTCTGGCAGTGAACCAGATCAGTTGAGCTATCTATAGATCGTTTTAAACGGTCCTTAGATAGCTCAACTGATTCACATGTATTTTATATTACTGTATATTAGGTTGTACGAGCACAGAATACTAAATCTGCGGTCACCAATCCGCCTGCTAAGCGTGGTGACTATGGCAAAACCCCCAAAAAATAGACACAACTAGAAGAAGGCCCCCAGTTCCCGGCAGTTCCGCTATTCCTGGCATAGGTGGCGGCCACGGTAACGGCGGAACAGGGGGTGTGAAAAATCTTGCGCAGAGGTCCAGCTACCAATCCCAACGACCCCTGGCCCTGGCAACATCAACGCACGCACACTGAGGACCGAAGAGAAGTTGATAGAGCTGGAAGAAGTAGTAAATAAGTTGCACTGGGATATTATGGGGCTATCAGAAGTCCGAAGAGAGGGAGAGGACACGATAATCCTAAATTCCGGCAACTTATTCTACTATCGGGAGGGCGATCAACTTTCTCAGCACGGTGGCGAATTACTTGTCCACAAATCCCTCGTTAACAACATTGTAAAGATCGAAAGCTTGTCGAGCTGGGTGGTATACCTTATACTCAGAATAACCAAACGGTATTCGCTTAAGGTCATAGGTGTACGCACCTCACTCGAAACGCCCAGACGAATAAGTGGAAGCTATGTATGATGACATTTCAAATGCCATGCAAGCCTCGAAAACACACTTTACGGTTGTGATGGAGGACTTCAACGCGCGGCTAGGTGTGAGGAATGGCGATGAACTGAGAAGGGGCAATTTGGATTTGGACAGCGGAACCAACGGAGTCAGCGATTGGCCGACTTCATGGAGAAGGAAGCGGTCGTCCGTGTCGTCGACACAAACGCGAGCGAGATAGATTTCATCATGACTACAAAAAAGCAAATTTTTAATGATGTCTCAGTGATCAATAGGGTAAAAACCGGCAGTGATCAACGAATGGTTAGAGGCTCATTAAATCTTAACGTAAAGCTAGAAAGGTCCCGTCTGATGAAATGTACTCTTCGCCCAAGTCCTGCCCAAATCCAAAACCCCTAGAGCTTTCAGTTGGAACTCCAAGATCGCTTCCAATGCCTCGTCGAATGCGGATCCGTGGATGAAATAAATGACGGGCTGGTGGAAATTGTCCATGCCGTTGGGTCAATGTTCTGTAAGACCCAGCGCAAAGGTAGAACCCAAAAACGTTCTGAGCACACTCTAAAACTCATGGCAGAACGTAGTGAAATGAAACTGCCTTTAGTGGACTTGTCGAAATACAGCACGCTCAATAAACAGATCTCTAAGTCTATGCGACGCGATTCGCGTCTCTTTAATACTTATGGTATAAAGAACGCAATAGAGCGCTACCAAGGCTCCAAAGTGTTCGCGAGAGATCTGTCTATTGGGCAAAGCCTGTTGACGAAGCTGAAGACCGACAGTGGCAGTGTCGTTTCCTCGAAGCCAGAAGTTTTACGAGAGCTGGATAAGTTCTATGGACAACTGTACACCTAATCGCAAAGTCCTACTACAAGCACGACTAGCGATGCAAGAGCCCGCCTAACCCGACACTACACCGTACAAGCCGGGTTCCGAAAAGGCTTTAACACCATAGACCACATCGATACGCTCCGGCAGGTTATACAGAAGACCGAAGAGTATAGCCGGCCACTTTGTTTAGCGTTTGTGGACTATGAGAATGCCTTTGATTCGGTCGAAACCTGGGCAGTGTTGTGGTCACTCCAGCGGTGCCAAATCGACTATCGGTATATCGAGGTGTTGAAATGTCTGTACAGTAACGCCACCATGTATATCCGACTCCAGGACCAGAGCACGAATCCTATCCCATTGCATAAAGGGGTGAGACAGGGAGATGTTATTTCTCCGAAACTGTTCACCTCTGCATTGGAGGATGTTTTCAAGCTCTTGTACTGGCATAGACATGGTATCAACATCAATGGCGATCGCATCACTCACCTTCGATTTGCCGACGATATAGTCATCATGGCAGAATCGCTGGAAGACCTAGGCACAATGCTCAGCGACCTCAATATCGTCTCCCAACAGGTGGGTCTTAAAATGAACATGAGCAAGACAAAAATCATGCCAAATGCTCATGTTGCACCCGTACCGGTACATATTGGGAGCGATATAATCGAAGTTGCAGACCATTAAGTCTATTTGGGTCAGACGATTCAACTAGGCAAGTCCAACTTCGACAAAGACGTCAGTCGACGAATCTCATCACAGATACCGCAGAGCCTCAAGACGAAAGTCTACGATCAGTGCGTGTTGCCAGTAATGACATATGAAACTGAGACTTGGTCGCTAACTATTGGCCTCATACACAAGTTTAGAGTCGCGCAACGTGCTATGGAGAGAGCTATGTTGGGTGTTTCACTACGTGATAAAATCCGCAACGAGGAAATCCGTAGAAAAACCTAAGTCGCCGACATAGCACTCAAAATTTGCAAGTTGAAGTGGCAATGGGCAGGCCATATAGCTCGCAGAACTGATAACCGTTGGGGAATAAAAGTTCTCGAACGGCGACCAAGGACAGGAAAACGAAACGTAGGACGACCCCCCACCCGATGGACTGACGACATTGTAAAGATCGCAGGAAGTCGGTGGATGGAGAAGGTTAAAAATCGTTCTTCCTGGAAATCTATTGGGGAGGCGTATATCCAGCAGTGGACTTCATAAAGGCTGAGATGATGAGTTTGTACATTTCTGTAATTAAACCTGTAAATAAATTTTACATAATGATCTATCTCCTTACCCAATTTAATCAAGATCTGTTAGCCGTTTAGCCGTGCAAGCAATTAACAAACAGAGTCACTTTGGAATTTATGTTATAACTAGTTCTAGTCTGAAGCGCGAGTTTCAAGAAATGATTGCTGGCTGGCTTGATGAAATCACTAAAAACCTGTTGTCACAGAAGGAATCATATTGTTTTGATAAAAAAAAACAATGTATTTTTAAAAGATGTTTGTACGGTTACGTTAAAGATACGACGAAACGACGAAGTGATACAGCGACACTCGTAAGTATTTTGTACACTTTGTTAAATGTTTGCAGATAAACTTTTAGTTTTTTCACTTTGGTAGAACGAGGCGTTTCCGAAGATTTTCACTTTTAAATCCCTTAAGCTGCCACCAATGCTATATGAGATTTGGCCTGAATCCTTTTAAAAAAACTATATTTTAAAATACATTATTTTATTATACTTATTTAATTGAAATAGTAATAGAAATAGTAATTGAATTGATTTTATTGGAAATGATAATTGAATATAGAAATTGAATTTGGAAGACAAGTGGCTCATTTAAGAGCTTGATTTGAACTGAGTAATATTCACGCTAAAAGCGCTTACTGGGCGGTTTTCGCTTGCCTATTTTACAATTTAGATTACAGTAAAGGGTTATAAGAGTACCTGAACAAGTTTTTATAGTACAACAGCAACAAATTAGCTCAATCAATTATTACAATTAATGCTACTAGAGTGACCGCGCGAATCGTTTATCTTTCATAATACTTTTACATAATATTGTGATTAGTGAATAAAACTTTTGACTTTTGTTGAAAGATAACTTTTTAATTATATACACACTACAAATTACTAAAGTATTGTACAGTTATTTTTTATATTATGCTGATATTAACGTGTTATCTCAATGAAAAACGTTAAAATTTATTTACAAAGAGGAAGACTCCTAACCTAGTCTTGCCATCTAACTCATAACAACTTGATTAGCTAATGTGGCGTTAGAGACTGCTTATTTGTCATTTTAATATCAATAAATAAAGATATATATTTAAAAGCTTAGGTAATCAGCCAGCTCCAAAGTCTGTAGGCAGGGGCACCTTTGATTATGTAACTCGCGATATAATTGCGACAGGTGATAGGCGTTGGTTGCGTTGCGATACGATACGATACGATAGTATTCGTGCCTTATTTGGAGGGTATGCTTGTTTGCCGGCTAAATTATAGTGTCTTATTTAAATAAATAAATATTAGTATACAATCCACACGATACATCCTAGCCCCACTAAGCATAGGTTGTACTATGGAAACCATACGACCGACTAATAAAATACTTACATAAATAATTGTTAAATACCCAGACGATACATTTTAACATCCTGACACATAAAATCTATGTTTATTACACAAATGTTTGACCTGAGAGAGAATCGAACCCTCAACCTACAGCGTAGAATTCAGAGCTACTACAAACTGAGCTGAATGGCCAGTATGAGTGTGTGTGCTAAAAACACGAACTTTGAGATCCTATGTAGGAATACGTACCGTGGTTGACATGGCGCCTGATGGCAGATATGTGTGCGTGCGCGTGGTTGAACAGTCTCGCCAGGTCTGAGGTGAGACGTCCTATGTGGCGCTGTTCGCCCGAGTCATCTAGCGCCGGCCGCCGGATTTGTCGCTCGTGACGTGCAAGAAGTTCCGACAGTTTGGTACGGAGTCTGCAATACAGGAATGGGAGCTGAGGACTAGACGCTTATTTGTATCTTAGTCCTTCTTCTTATCGGTAATGGGGTATTATCGATCACTGCTATCAAACACACCTTTTGTACGCGAATAATCTGCTTGATTCTTATTTGTGTCTGTAAGTGGGCGACTACGACAGTAATAGGCAGATGGCTTCCCTATAATAATGTTTTTTTTACAACTTGAGACTGATATTGCTGTCGCGTTGCTGTTGGTGTTGCTAATTTTACGTAATAACCCAGCAGATCATTTTATTGAACGGCAGGGTTGACTTGTTGAATAAAGAATGTTTATGCCTATGCTATGCCCGTCGCCAAGCTACAATCTACTTCTTCTACCCAATTTTATCAAGATTTATTTCAGCAGTTTAGCCGTAAAACGAACATACACTGAGACACTTTCGGGAATGAGGGATACGCTCCGCAAAAACACGCGTTAAGTGAAATTTGCGTATTATATGGGTTTGCGTTTAAGCCAAAAGCCATAGCCAAAAGTCAGTAGATACAAAGTTCTAATTAATACTTTAATTCTAAAAACACATAGTGCAGCCTTACATTATGCATTTGTTTTACGCAAATAAAAACGGAGTGCTTTTTTTGTTTAAACCTTTTTCAAAAAATCCCATTATTATGCTGAATGGTGCGGCTCTTAAGGTGGTACGTTGTTTTAAATATCTGGGGCACGTTGTGGGTGAAGACCTCAAAGGCTACGCGGACATAAAAAGAGAACGCAGAGCTGGCATTCCCGGGGAAACATGATCGCTCGTAAGTTCGCTCGCTGCTCGAGGTGAGTTAAAATTACTCTTTTCAAGGCTTACTGTCAGTCTCTCTACTCGAGTAGCCTCTGGATAAGCCACACCCGGCGGATAGCCAGCTCTCTGCAGATTCAGTATAATAACATCTTCAGGATGCTGTTGCACATGCCATGAGTGTGCCATGAAGTCCTAAATCTCACCTAGTTATAACATAATGTGCTTCCTCCAAGGTGTCTGTCCACGGTGGAGGCAGATGAGTTTCTCCAGCTTCAAGGTCACGTGACCCACTCCTCATGAGACGCACGCGTTCAGTTTCATTACCCTGTATCCAAAGTTTAGGCTTTTATTAATATTACATGTATTAATATTGTTTCTAGATACACTGGCAGCTTAAAGCTGATGCGTCTATACATAGTATTACTACACTGTAATTAAATAAATAAATAAATAATTCTATGTTATGTGAACCACAAATATACTACTTATATATTTTTTTGTAATAAGTACATGCATATTTTTAGAAAAGCACCAAGACGCGAGGCAGATGATTAAAATCATACAAACATTTGTCTCTTGGCCGGAATCGAACCAGCAACCTGGCGTCAGTTTTGTGTCAGGCAGGCATTTGTCCACTGAGGTACAGAGGTTGTTGGTTATATTATGTTTATCAAGTTTATTTTTGAAGGTGTTCACTGAGGGGGTAACTTATCACTATCTCTGGCAACTTGTTGCAGCGGGTGACTACACAGTTAGACAATATATGTTTCTGTGGATTGGATTAAATGCTGGTGATGAAGCAGTGAGTGTAATAATGTAACACTATAGCTGTTTAGCTATTTCTCATATTAAATCAATCAACAAGTTGTATGTACAGTGCTGTATCACTTCTCCAGTAACAGAACAGTCCAAAATTGGAATGCATTACCAGATGATGATATTAATGCTACCTGTGTCTTTGAGTTTAAAAACAAGTTCGACAACTGGTTAAGAACTAACAAATTAGTGCTTTAAAACAGGGCTGTCCAAACTACATACCTTTGCGGGCTAATTAAATTTAGTACAAAAGCTGGAGGGCCGCAGAAAAAAATATTTTCAGTTTTCAAGTAAAAAAATACAGGGTAATAATTTCTTTATACGTTTATTGGTTCTTCGTTAATTTATCTTTAACAATCATATCGATATCAACGTCAACATTCTTTGTTGCCAGACGCATTGCATGAAGAAGTGACTTATCTGACAGTGAAGATCTACACCTAGATTTTATAAAGTTCATTGTTGAATAAGCACTTTCACATAAATAAGTGATGCCCATCATCGATCCCATTTTCAAGCCAAAATTTGTTAGTTTAAGGAAACGATCGCCAAGGATCTTAAAAAAATCCATTCCAGTTTCTGTTCTACCCTTGTAAAAGGGATCTGACTGTACGTCACATAATTCCAACTGGTATTCAGTCTTTACGCTTTCGATTTGAATTGTTAATGGATGCGTAAAAAGAGACAAATCGCTCTCTAATTCTTTGAAATCTGCGAAACGCTGTCAAATTCCAAAATTACCTCGTCGATGTACTTCAGGTGGTCAGAAAAGTTGCATTCTTCAAAATTTCCCATTTCGGTATAATGTTCTTTGCAACTCGGAAAAAAAGATAAATCATTTTTTCCAGTGGCGTTTTGAACAATCTCAGTTTACTTTTGAACCCATTCACATATCCATACAAGTTGGCTATATCGTGTTGTTTGCCTTGTAATTTCAAATTTAATTCGTTCAAATGATGTGTCATATCAGTTAAAAATGCAAGATCAGCAAGAATATCAGATCTAGCATTTTAGTTTCCATATCAGTTGTATCAGACGTTATTTCATTTTTAAGATATATGGGAATGTCTTTCCGTAAGCGAAAAAGCGCTTCTCTGCGCAGGCGCAGGCTCTGACCAGCTCTCAACCATCGGATTTCTGAGTGCAATAGCAGATCCCCATAGGTTGCGTCAATTTCAGTTAAGAAATTACGAAATTAACGATGACTCAAAGCTTTGTTTCCACCTCTAATAAGATTTGTTATTTTAACAACTATTTTCATGGCATTAATTTAAAGATTTTCCGCATAAGGCTTCTTGGTGTATGATGCAATGAATTAATGGGCAATCAATGCCATTTTGTTTTAGAAATCCCGTAAGTCCTGTAACGTTTCCTGTCATAGCTTTTGCGCCATCCGTCACAACACAAGAACATTTTTGAAACCCACCGTATTCCATAACAGTTTTGTTAACTGCTTGAAAGATATCGCTGCCTTTAGTTGAACCATATAGTGGCACTAAGTTTAACATTTCCTCCGTGATCGAAAAATCTTTTAAAATGCAGCGAATAAAAATTATTAATTGTCCGATATCTGTCTGGTCGGTACTTTCATCCAAACATAATGAATAATATTCACATTATACAAAGTAATCACATATTTTTTTCGAAACATATTCGCCCATACCATCTATTCGTCGCGCAACTGTTTGGTGAGATAATGCTACAGGTTCAAATTTGTCTGCTAATTTAGGCTGCATGAAGCGATGAGCCATGGCAACTGCGCATTGTTTTATAAACACTCCATCGCTGAATGGTTTTTTAGCTTTGGCTAATTGCAAACAAACTTCATAAGAAGCAGCCAAACTTTGTTCATTGTCTGTATTTACTTTTGAAAAAAAACTTGTCTGTTGCGTTAGTTTTTTCTTATATTCAGCCACAACAATTTTTCTTGCTTCACCGACATGTCTTTTATATTTTTCTTCGTTAAAGTAGTATAATGACGTTTAACATTATATTCTTTACCCACAGACAAAACTTGCATACAAATCATACACTGAATTTTATTATTATTGTTGCAAATAAAATAATCAAGTTCCCACTTCTCATGAAATACACGATGTTCATCACTTAATTTTCGCTTCTTCGTTGACATAATGAAGTTAGTTATGTGGCGATACGAACTTAGTGAATGCACACGCTTAACTAATACGGACACCAATAAATACAAAATACTTTCTGGGAATTCCCCCAATAATAGTAAAAGATAGCTTCACTTTTAAATGATGTCATGAGAATGTAATGTTACAAGAATAAAAAAATAAATTATACCAAATAATTAATTATATGTTTTGACAAAGAATTCTATTATCCAAACTATTTATGTCCAAATCTATTTTCTGATTAAAACATGCATCGCGGGCTGCATGAAAAGAAGCCGCAAGCCGCATGCGGCACACGGCCCGTGGGCCGTTGTCTGGACAGCCCTGCTTTAAAAGATTAATCATTAACATTAGACTATTTCAACACTGTGTGAAACAGACATATCAGCGATAGTTGGTCAACTATCATCGATAAATAAATAGTGTGTTTCAATAAACTAGTCTTAAATGATTTCCACAATACTAATAGAACTAATTAATCTAGTAATTGTAAATAAGGTAGAAGGAATGTAGGTCATCCTCCAGCAAGATGTGTTAACAACATAGTTAAAGTTGCAGGTTGTAGGTATATGGGTTAGATTGGTGCAAGACCTAGATGGATGGCATAAACAATTAAGGCCTATGCCCAACAGTGGGATGAGGCATACTAATGAGGACTAATGGAAGGAACTGGAAGACTTCCAACTCTGTTGTGTCCAATGACATGCTACTAAGCACTGTCTGAAAAACCCTAAAATGTAGGAATATGATAAATTATGTACCTAACACCAATAGTATATATTTACATGATATGAGTTATGATACAAAATAGCAATACCTGAACCGTGAGTGTAGGCTAATGGAAAGAAAAATATGATTAATAAAAATTCTAAATGGTAAACAGATACATATTCTAAATTATTTATGTAAATAAGTTAATGTAATTTCTAAATTATGATTATGTATTCTAGCAACGGTAAAAGCACTGAAAACTAAAGAAGATTGACTAAGGCATAAATGTTTTAGCACTTATTTTCATGGCTTTACTGTGAATCACCTTGATTTTAAACTAACGTAGCGGTTTAGAGAATTGAATTGACGAGTTAGGATAAAAATTAAATCAATATTAACTTTAATAAACGCAGTAGGTACCCACCTGCTCGGCGAATATTTGCCGGCCTTGTATAGCATTGTTACGCATTAGCACGTAAACTTCTGTAAGACTTCGAGACACCATTGTCTAATTTTCTTATTTAATTGCTAAGTATTTATTTTCAATAAAATTTAATAAACTACTGAATACTGATTTTTCTATTGTTGTTTGTTTTTTTTTTATTCTTTTATTGACATTGACATGACAGATTGATTTCTGACATTTGACACTTTATTTAGCTAAACCAGCTTGGCCAGAAGATAAATTATTATTTTCACTCTATAGATTTTGTAAACGTTATGGTCAGTCACTCACATAATATACACTAAAAATTATATACTGTGGGCGCTGCCTAAAATCGCAAACGTAACAAATTCATATTATTTTAACTTTTATTTAATAAACTTATACTTTAATTTTTATTTGGTTAAACTTTAGTTTCCCGTCGCACGAAAATGAAGGAAAAAAAATGTGGGGTGTTCAAGTCAAGTCAAAGTCAAAGTCAAAAGATGATTTATTCAATACAATCACAAGGATCACTTTGAAACGTCTTACATACTAGGTGAATTTGGGTGGGGGGGGGGGACGAAATAAACGAGAAACCAAGAGAAACATTGGTTTTATTTAACTGAAAGAATTCCACTAGACAAACCAAATGATCGTTTGTGTAATGATCATTCATAACAAAGTATGACAGTTGACACCTTTGGTATTGACAGCACTACGGAGATCGTATACGGTGCGGAGATCGCATATCACCTCATTCTCCCCCGGTTCAGTTTTCACTCTCACTCCCATCAATTACAAAGTCCGCCAGGTAGGAATTTTCGCATTCTATTATATCTCCTAGGGAGTCCAGTCCGAAGAACTGGTGAGGACGTCGATGGTTCTTCTAAACTTCTTCTTCCTGTATCAACGAGAGCTTCAGCCTTGTATTCATTGACCTTGATTGGAATTGTCGCACTCCTAAGGCTCGAAGGAAAGGCAGCAGACCCTTGCGAAGTGTCCTTTCTTTGAGCACTTTTTGCAGGTGGCTTTGTTGGCTGGACATCTGAACCTTGGATGAAGACTCCCGCCGCAAAAAAAGCAGGATTTAGCCGGAGGTGGCTTGGTCGGAGCGGCTTGAAAAGTTCATGACGATGAAGCTGCCGCTTGATTTTCGGATTTCTTGTCCCATGAACTGCCTTGCGAAGGCAGTAAGTTGCGGAGAGTTGATACCAATAGCAACTGCATCCTTCTCTGCCGTTTCCATAGCTACGGCTTGAATAAGTGCTTCTGAGAGAGTGAGTTTAGAGTTGTCTAGTAACCGCTCGCGAATCCTTCGTGATAGTAAGCCGGATATGAGAGCACTACGAACCGCTTGGTCTTCATGCTCTTGGGCTTTGACGTCTTCGAATTTACAATCTGTCGAGCTAGGATAGTATTTTTCGGTTTGACATAGATGTCTTCTAGAACTTTCATTGAATCTTTATAAGTGGAGCATGTTTTGATATGCTTGTAAATTGATTCCGATAAATGGTTAACTAACAGCTTACACTTAAGTGAGTCTGGTACATCTTCGGTAATCTCTTCTGCTAAGAAGCTTTCGAATGTCGATTTCCAATGTAGCCATTTTGCATCAGCGCCCGCGACATCAGGCTCGATGTCAAACTTATCAGGTCGTAGATATCTTGATAGTGAAGGCTTGCTTAGTTTTTCGTCAGGCATTTTTCAGTTAAATAAATTGTGGCGAAATAAACGAGAAACCAAGGGAAACATTGGTTTTATTTAACTGAAAGAATTCCACTAGACAAACCTAATGATCATTCATAATGATTGTCACTGAAACATGGCTTACCACAAGACAGTCAGTCAGACAGACAGTGAGAGACAGTCTGTATGGCATCCCAATAGTGGCAAGACGCAACCCTAACTACATGTGCGAGGATGTGAAAGCACTCTACCTTGACATATAATATGGTACATATCATTTTCTCATGGTGGGGGTTTACCGACCAGATGACTCAGATGATGGTTTGTGGAGACCACGTGATAGCAAATTGCTGGCCAATCTTATATCAGCATCAGAAAATAACACATTAATAATCACTGGCGACTTCAACTATCTCTCTATAAAATGGCCGATGAACGTAGATCAAGCACAGTCTGGTTCAGCGGAGCTGTTTAAAGACACATTTATCAACAGCAATCTTCTGCAACTAGTATGCAGGCCCACAAGGTTTCGACATGGCAACACACCTTCACTCCTAGACCTAATTATGACAAATGAGGACTCACTAATTAAAGAAATATTGTATAGAACACCTATTGGTAAAAGTGATCATATTACACTAGAGTTTAGTCTACAATATCATATACAAACATCAAAAAGTCAACCAAAAAGAAGAAGATTCTTTGAGTCAATTAATTTTGACAAATATAATGTGGACTTAGAAAAAAATCTACAGTCAGTGAACCACTCCTGCGATGTGGAACAATTGTGGACAGGAATCTTGAGAGCAATTAATACTGCCACCGATAAACATGCCCCGCAGAAACTAATAAAAAACAAAACTAAAAACAAGCCTTGGATTGATAAGTGTATTCTGGAAATGATTGCAGATAAAAAACGACTATGGGATAAATATAGATCATCTGGTTCAGACAATGATTATACAAAATTTCGCGAAGTAAACAACAGATGTATCGCTTTAACGAGAAAACAGAGAAGCTTATACGAATCTAAAATACTGGAACATGGGGATAAAGCCTTCTACGCGTACATTCGCCGCTACACTACTTCAATAGTAAGCACCCCTCCGGCTACTAGGACACACAATGGAGACTTGGTATCAAATCCCATTGACATAGCAGAAGCTTTTGCAGTAGAGTTCCAAAAAGCATACTCTGAGGAACCTACCATAGACCAAGCTATCAAAATAAACTCCTCAGCTTATGTGGAAAATAGTTTAAGCTTCGTATCATTTACAGTTAAGGATGTTGAAATGGCTATATCTAAACTAAAGATTCAATCATCTCCGGGCCCAGATAAACTACCATGCTGTGTTCTTATAAAATCTGCAAAGATCCTGGCACCAGCCTTGGCAGAACTGCTGAATAAATCCTTCGAATCAGGATACCTTCCTCAAGACTGGAAGCATGCTATAGTCACCCCGATCTACAAAAAAGGGGATAAAACTCAACCTCAAAATTTTCGTCCCATAAGTCTTACTAGCGTAGTAGTGAAAATAATGGAAAGAATTATTTGTGATAAACTAACTTTGTTTTTAAACAAAGAATGCATCATATCAGTTAAACAACATGGTTTTGTTCAGAAAAGATCGACTATGACAAACCTGTTAACGTGTGTTCATAGTTGGAGCAAAGAACTTGACAACAAGAACCCTATTGACATAGTATACCTTGACTTTGAACGCGCATTTGACAAGGTTCCTCATCAACACCTTCTAATGAAGCTAGAACACTTTGGAATACGTAGACAACTACTCAAGTGGATAGAGAACTATTTATTGAAAAGAACATTTCAAGTTCGTGTTGGTGATTCACTGTCACAGCGAAAACCTGTTGTAAGTGGAGTGCCACAAGGCTCTGTACTTGCTCCCCTACTTTTTGGAATATTCATTACGGATCTAGCTGAACTCATAGGCTCTGAGTGTGCCTTTTTTGCTGACGATGGAAAACTCTTTGGAAATCCAATCATCACATCAGGACAACTTCAAGATGACTTAACTCGTATACAAGTCTAGACAAAGGATTGGATAATCAAATTGAATACATCCAAGTGTGACATTCTTCACTTAGGCAACAATAACCCAAGAGTCTCATACACCTTGGATGGAAGCATTTTGACGCCAATCTGCCTTCAACGGGATCTAGGGGTCAATATCTCATCTTATCTAAATTGGGAAGAGCACATTGCTATAATAGTCAAGAAGGCGAATTCATTTCTGTATGTCATAAGGAGATCCTTTCAAACCATAACAATAGATATGTTTCGTAAGATATATAAAACTTATATAAGACCACTGCTAGAGTACGGATTTCAAATATGGCACCCCCTTCCAAAAAGATATTGACCTGCTTGAATGTGTCCAGAGGAAGGCCACCAAGATACCACAGGCTCTGCGTCGGAAAAATTATGAGGATAGATTGCTCTCACTACACTTTACTACACTTGAAGATAGACGCCTTCGAGGAGATCTTATTGAGACTTATAAGATTATGACCTATCAGTACAACTTGCCAAATATTCATGACATCTTGAGAAGAAAAGATGATCAGAGACCGTCACGTGGGCACCAGTTAAAACTCATTCGTGACCCTGCCCGCTTACTTGCCTCTTATCACTTCTTTAGCAACAGAGTGGTCCACAATTGGAATGCACTACCAGATGACGTTGTGACTGCTACCTCAGTCAATGCGTTTAAAAAAAGCTCGACAACTGGCTACGAACTATAAAATCAGTGCTCAAAAAGATTAATCAATAATTAAAGACTATTTCAACACTGTGTGATATAGACATATCAGCTATAGCTGCTCGTCTATCATCAATAAATAAATAAATAACAAAGTATGACAGTTGACACCTTTGGCATTGACAGCACTATGGAGATCGTATACGGTGCGGAGGTCGCATATCACCTCAATAAGTAAATAAACTAATTTGTTTGTTCTTTCTTAAGTTAGGATACAAATTAATTCATTTAAGTACCTACCAAGAAAGTAAAAATAGAGTTATAAAAAAAATAATGATGGTTCCTGCACTAGGGCAAGCCTGTATTGCGGGAGGCCAGAGGCATAAGATGAACGATTTCCACATACTACATAAAGACAAAACAAAATCAGATAATCACGTTAACAAGACAACAATGAGAACAATCCAACACTCGTATTAAAAAAATCTTCATAAAATTAAAAAGAACACGACCTATTAGGTTCCTAAGTTAGGATATTAAACTAGAGTATAAAAAGAAAAAACCCAAAAATTTATTTAAAAAACTGTGTGACATAACCAACAGCTGAAAGTAGTCGTTTATAATAAAAAATATAATTAGCGAAACCCAGGACATTGCACTAAACTACTCTGTTCTTAGTTTCATGGTAAAATATACAAGTCAAAAAGAACTAAGGTCCATCAATTAAAATACCAACTAAAGAAAACCAACTCAACTATGTACAATCAAAAATGAACAGATATATAAATTGATGATAGAGCACTGTAAGAAAGTTCTGCTATGGTCGTAAATCGTTGACTTTCCATCAGTGATTTTTTGATAGTTCTAATTATAAATGTTATTGTATAGGTTTTAATATAAGTGACAGTTTTAGTATTTCGTCGTGTTTTGGCTGATTTTAGGACATATAAATCAAAACAGAAAATTCAAGTATATTCGTCTGTACTGGTTTCTAACAAATTTCATGCATTAAATGTAAATTATTATTTATAATTATAATACATTCTAATCTGTTACCTACCAAATTTTTACAAAATATTTCTTATTTTTAAGTATGTAGGTATCGTTTAAATGTCTACGCTTTTAAAGGTCTTAAGCGCTAGATGTGTCGGTTGGCAAATTTAAAAACGTAATTATAATATGTATAAAAATGCCTCAAACTTAGTATAACATATCAGATTATTTAACGACAGAATAAGTAGTACCTACGCTTTAGTACTATGTAGTTCGATGAACCAATCCAAGCCAAGCAAGCACTTAATCTATAATTAAATCATTCTAGCACCAAGGATTGTTTATTTTATTTCCTAAATAAACCTAGGATAAGTTAAATACACAAAACCACAAAAAAATACTCTACTGATATAACTAAACCTATTGAAATATTTTTAACACACATTTTATTGCATTATATTAAAACTCTTGCCGAGCTATTAATTATGAGTAGAAGTAGCGACAGCAATCACATATGAATGAATGAGTGAGTATTAGAACGCCGTGGAAATAACTATTGCAGAACAAATGGAAATTCTTAAAAAATAATTTAACTACATACGGATATGTAGTTTTTTTAATCTGTATCTACTGTACTATAAATTAGTCTTGCCAGAAGGTTACTTTTGTAACCTTTTAGGTGATTTTTTACTCTGTCAGGTTACATCTAGGTTACTCGACTTAAAAGGTTACTTATAAGTGATTATTTGGAATTTTTAGTTTTTTTTCCTAAACGAAACCAACATGAAAAGAAACGCTCTTTTATATTTTATTAGGCAAAATTAAGCAAATTTGAGTTTGAAACATAGTGAATGTGACTACTAAAAACACGGTGTCTCTCTCGCATTATATACCAAACCTCAGATGGCCAAAGCTTCTCGCTTACTCGCACGATCAATCGGAACGGTCTTGTTCGAGTTCATTTGCCTCTGGCATTATTGTTTGTCGTTAAGTTTTACCTTTAAATCACGTAATTCGCTAAAGTGGCGCTTAAGTATGTTTTGTCCTTGTCATTCTAATGTCAAGAAATAGAGATGGCAACAAATTTAGACAATTCATAAGCTCGTGTGTGTTTAGAACTACATAATATAACATAATATTAAAGCATTTTAAAAGTGTTTAGAAGTGAAGTATGTCTGAATACAACATTAAAAGAAAAAAAACGACTATATTATCTCTTTATATAAAGCACAACCTAAATGGGTTTATCAACCTTTTATACCTTTTATACCAAGACGAGTTTCTTGCCAATTCTTCTCGAGCTTGGGTTAGGATGAATTGGCACCTAAATTCACCTGGTATGTAAGACGTTTCAAAGTGGTCCTTGTTGTTGTGAATAAATCATGTTTTGACTTTGACTTTGATACCTTATTACTAAAATAATTACGTTTTAAAAACTAAAAACAAAACCAACTTCATTGAATTAAATTTGAACCCATAAAAATACCATCGAAGCAAAATCGAAGCAAAATATCTAAATTCGTTTACTTGGATGATATATTTTTCCAGCTATTTTGATTTAAAAACCAAACTACTGTTCTGATTTTCATGAAATTTCCATGGGACCAATCGGACTAATCCGTTAGGTACCTAATGAATAATTGTTTTTCAATTTATAAATGACGGAGCTATGTAACAAATATATAAAATATACAACCGAATTGATAACCTCCTCTTTTTTTGGAAGTCGGTAAAAAATATGAAAAGTTACATTTCGGACTGAAAGGTTAAGGTTACTTTTTACTTACTTAAGACCTATTTCATGTAACTTTTGACAAAAACCGGCTGGCAACACTTAATCGAAACAAAAACAAAAAGAAAGAAGGAATGGCTACAAACAAATTAATTTAAACTGAAAGGAAGCGGGCAGCGGCTGTGGCGGCGTAGTGATTTTGTTTTTTCAATTATGTTTAACGCTTACTTTTAATTATCAATATTCATCACACAAAATGCCTAAAGCGGTTCGCGACCTACTCCACAATGAAGTTTCCTACGACGAACCAGACCGTATGCCGGAAAAAATCCACGTAAAGAGACGCGATATCTTTATGTACGTTGTGGCTATCGTGGGTCATTTTGTGGATCTTGGACTGGATATAAACGTTGCCGTAAGGTATTTCTTGGCGAAGAGAGTCACAGAGTTTGGTTGGACTCTGGCGTTCATCCTCATTCCAGCGTTTGTAAACACAGCTGTCTCGATAAGAATGTGAGTGTTTTCGATGTGTTTTCCTTGTTTTGATGTTGTTATTATGGTAATTCTGGCATATAATGCGGTGTACTACGATAATTGTAATTATCTGCTTGCTATATAATATATATAATATAATAACAGTTCACAACAAAGAGTTTTTGTCTAACGCTGCGAGATAAGATAAATAAAAATATAAAACTTCTTTGTTTAAGGTACTCTCAAGATAAGCAACAGCCGGAGTCTGTGTCCAATGAGTTCACAAAGAGGAAGTGGCTTAGAATCTTCATTTTGGTGTTGCAAATGGCTCCCATACTAAGATTTCTCGATGCGCTCATGTGAGACCTTTTAAATTTTACATGTTATCTGTCCTGTCTATTTGGGTAATTTTCATGCATATTTATTTGTTTTTTTTTTAAGAAACTATTTTATTTTTTAAAAAGGGGCTGATATGTTGATAACTGCGTAATTATACCGGAGACCTGAATTTCAAGCATGAATTACATGTAATGGATCTCAGCTGAACTTTTGTAGATTCTAATATATGTAAGTGTTGGTTATACTGATACTAATAGTAGTTCCACTTGGATCTACCACATTTATTCCAGCCAGGAGCACCAAATACCTGGATTAGTAACCAAGATTGGTTGTCGTCACTAAATGAGACAGATTGCTGAACGAGGGAAAGTTTATAATCACTGACAACTGGTACACAAGCATTCTCTTAGAAAATTACCTAAAACAGCATAATGTTGCATATTATATAACAGGTTTTAGTGAAATCTTCGCAAATACCACCTTGGACTGCTGCAACAAGTCATTCAGCAATGGCTGACTAGAGGCCAAATTGCTTAACAACAGAATGATTGGGGTGTAAAGGGGACAACCACTATCTATGGTCCCTAAGTCAACCTCTCCTGCCTGCAGTGCATCCTGCTTACAAAAGAATGAAGCTCTCATGACTGACAATGGCGGTATTACCATTCGATAATGGTGTAACTAATTAACGAGACCGGTGACAGGCAGCAGCGTCACTGGTGCGAGGAGTTGCGCCATGCGATCGCCAACCTGCGATTATGGGTAAAACCTTCTATGGCAAATCAAAATATACTACGGCCCCGAGTTCCCAGTCGCTCCGCTATCCCTAATTAAGGCGGCGGTCACGGTTACGGCGCGGCAGGGGATTGGAAGAATCCCCGGGTTAGGGTAGGCCGCCAACCTTTCAAACATGGATTGACTCTGGCTACGTATAATGGACGCATGCTGAGACTCAATGAACATCTTCTGCAATTGAAACTGGAACTTAAATGCATAAGATGGCACCTTCTGGGTCTATGTGAAATCTGCAGAGAGGGAGAGGACCTTAACTGTTGAATCTGGCCATCTTTTGAATTTCAAAGAGGGAGACCAAAATCCCAACGCCACCCTGCCAAAAACCCTGCCACAAGCTATGAGAGTTGTTGACGATCCCAAACTCGTAAGAGATATCGAGCCGTTAAGTGTAAGGAGAGACTTCGTCTCTTTATGTGTGTTCTACCGGTTATATAACGGGTTATGTTCCGAGGAGTTGTTTGACATGATGCCCACAGCTACTTTTTATCATCGCACCGCTCGCCATCGGCGGGGTGTTCATCCGCACACACTGGAACCCAAATGGTCATGCACAGTGCGGTTTCAGAGGAATTCCCTTGCCCCGAAAGCCCCGACGGTAGAATAAAAAATAAGACCGACTTCACTATGGGGAATAAAAGGCGCGTATTCAAAGATGTCTTAGTGGTTGCAAGATTTAAAACCGGGAGCGATCACTGGCTATCTATCTCTATCAGTTTCGATTAGCAATCGGCATAACTTCAATCATTAGTTTGATTGTAATTAGAGCCAGTTTAGATGGATTACTATTACGTACGTTTGGTTTCTATCTCAGACCAAATAAATATTTAGACACGAGGGCCGTGAATAACTTAAGTGAAGCCCCAAAACCATGCTCCTCTGTGTAAGTACAGCACCCACACACACACATCCAACAAATCTGTGCTCCTTCCTTTTAGTATATCCATAAATACTTGTACTATTAGTATTCTCTCATGTCGTCTCATGTAAAAAGTGTCACAGAACTTATTTATTGTGGTTGATCGCGGTGCTCCGTCTTAATATTTATTAGGTCTGAGGTTTCTTTTCATATGATAGCATGTATGACAATGAACATCAACCTTCCGTAATACCAATTCATCAATAGTAGCTGATAGTATCAGAATTCCATAATCGCCCTGCTGATGGCCGTTGGGGCAGACTGATTCTTGAGTGGAGCCCGGCAAACGTCGGCAAACGTAGTGTTGAGCACCCTATAGCTAGGTGGCAATGATTGGAGGAGGAGAGCTGAAGTTCTAGCTGTGGCGTGTCATGGGAATGGTCATTCCAGCAGTGGACTGAAACGGACAGATGATGATGATGAGGAGAACGATTGCATAACAGTGCTGAAATGACTTGATATAAATATGTTTATATGCTGTCCATTTGCCATAATCACCAGATGCTGATGTCAGAAGGACATCCTAGTGTATTGAAGCCAAAAATTATATAGTGATATGATAGATATTCTAAGTTACAACACGGCGGTGAGGAAAACCTTAGATTTGGTATAAAAAGATTGCAGTGGGCCTACTAGTCATAAGAGTGTAGTCAATACTACCCTGATATACGAGCTACACCCAGGAGCAACAATGAAAAAGGGGCTGGAAAACAGAGAAAACTACTCTTCAAACCCAAGTTCAACGAGTTACCTGTATAAAGTCTGCCACAAAATAACACATACCCAGAAAAGAATTCTGAAAGATACTGGCTCTACAACCAATAATGCTACAAAAAATGTTTCAATGAAGCTCCTTAAATTTTCTTCTTCTGAGTTCAGTTGCAGCTCACACGACCAGCCCGGAAACGCTGTCCAGTTGCCTCAGGCTAATGCATTACATGTAATAATAAAAAAAATAACGCCGGACATTTTACACAACATCGAGCTCCAATGTAAGCAGAGCTTGTGTTTTGCGTTTAGGCAGTGTTTGTGTTTTAAGTTAAGAGGCGTTTTTAAAACCACGGGGTTTACTCACGTATTATTTTGTCGATGGAGGTACCGACACTGTTACTCATAAACGCCTAAAATTGGGAGTTTTTGAAATAATTTGGTTGAACTAGCGACAATATTGGTATTCCAGCTACGCGATAAAGTCGCGTCGTTCTGAGCGCGCACACAACTCGGTGTCGCAGCGCGCGTACTACGCTCTCATGCTGAAGGAGGACGCGGACGCCGCCTTGCTGCGAGTGTTCGAGGGGTTCCTGGAGGCCGCGCCCCAGCAGGTCTTACAGACCAGTCTGCTGCTATACAGCCGGGAGTTTGCTGGTAAACACTTGATAATATAAAAAAATATTTCAGACACGAGATTTTTTAACAAACAAGAAATCGAGTCAATGAGGATCAGTTATAGAGGTAAGTTATAGCAAATTCAATAGAACTGGTATCCGCGTTATTTTTTATGACATAAGAATTATATATCTTTTGAATTATCCAAATCGGACCATTACCTACGAAGTTATTAAGTAATTAACATTATGCCGTTCCTGCCGGTAAAATCAATGTATGCCGGTGCGTGTGACGTCCAAGCGCTGCCGGCCCTCTTACTTCACCATTCGATAACTGGCGGTGACCGTCCCTGTGACGTCACAGCTACCGCGGCGGCCACTCGGTAAACTTAGCTAGTAATTCGTTATAACTTCGTAAATTTTAGTCGCAGAACAAAACATTTTTAAAAAATTTTTGTATGTTAAGGATTACTTAGCTCTATTAATCTGCATTCTCAACTAAAAAAGTTACGGATCCTCATTTAAAACATTGTTTATTAAAATCACTATTTACATGCTAGTGAATCTTCGTGTCCGTTCCTGCTAACCCCCAATTCAAGATGAATCCGGCAAAAAACTCGTCTGGTCTTAACGCTTTTTTTTTATGAACCTTGCAATTTTGTTAACAAAATTCCGTAACCAATGCCGTAACAAAATTCTAAATAATCTGTTATTTTATAATAATCTTTATGAGACAGTTTCTATTTTACAAAGTTTTTAAATTTGCGAATCGACAAGTCTTGCACGTCGCTTGGGACCTTGTTATAGAAGCATACACATTGCCCTATAACAGACTTTCTAACTGTAGTCTGAGGATTATGAATTTGTATGAAATTTGTATGAATTCAAATGTTGGTGTTGATGTTTATATTGTATGTTAATTTGTGGCACAATTATGCCTTAACAGCTGAACGGATTTGGAACCTGGAGACCTGGAATAGCATATATAATTATGCAGTACGCAGTGCGTACGCGTGCGAAATCGTGGTCAGAACATTTTTAAAAATAATTTGTTAGGCAACTTAAACTGTTGTCTCGGCTGTTAAAAAGTTGTTAAGCCACGGCGGAGATCTTCGGGCGATTAACTTCGTCACCCGAATTAGTCACTGACTTTTACGAAGTAGTAAAAAAATAAAAAGAACATAAGTATTCAATAAGATTTTTTACATTATAATAATTATATAATAATAATACCGGACATTTTAGACAGCATCATCTGGCCCCAAAGTAAGCAGAGCTTGTGTTATGGGGTAGCACATGACTGATATACTACTTTAATATGTTTTTTTTTGTAAATACATACATTATTTTACATAGAAACACTCAGACCTGAGACAAATACTTGCAGATCATACAAACAGTTGTCCCGCGGCGGGAATTGAACCCGCAATTTCTGCGTCTCAGCCAGACTTTAGACTTTTATTTATAGGCTAGGTAGAGTTACAATAAGGAGTTTAATGCAATGATTTATATATGATTCCCATGGTGGTATGCATACCATGGTACATATTGCATGTTTTTGAATGGTGAAGGCTCTATTCATATAGGAAATACAAATATTGCTAGACAATCAATACAGCACCATCTAGGCCCAAATATATCTTGTACTAACCAGATGATTAATATAATACTTATATATTTTTAAATACATACTTTTAATACTTCGTAACACCCGGACACAGAACAAACACCTATGTTCATCACAAATATATTTGTCCTGAGATGAAATCACCCACAACCTACAGCGCAGAACGCAGCTCTCCTTTCTGCGCTACTAACAGGCCAGTCAATCAGATAGACAATTCAATAGTTTATTTTATAAATAAGTATTCTAATTTCTAGTCCACCAAAGCCTGTCGATAGCTTCGTCTATCGTCGGCTTAGGTTGGTGCCTCGGCGCCTATCAGCGAGCTATCCGCTTCGCGCAAGACAAGGACAACATGAGCTGGCCTGGAACCATCATGCAAACTATCTACCACTTTCTGATCACATGTAAGCATCCTTTTCTCTTTCTTTACTAGTATCATAACCACGCGGAAGACAAAGACAACATACGATGGACCGGCGTTGTCTAGCAGACTCTACGACTGTCTGAAGTTGCTGTTCACTTCACAGTATCTTTGTCTTTCTCGTCACCAATTATATAAACCTGTGCAAGACAAGGACAACATGAGCTCAGCATCGCTATGCAGACTCTTCCACTTCTTAATCACTTGTAAGCTTGTAAAGTATAGAGTTCCCAAGCTGACAAACATTTGTGAAAGAAACGTATTATAGAATTCTGTCAGTTTAAAAGTTACTACTGTACTATACTGTAAATACAGCTTGTATTTACAGTTGATGCAATAAGACCGCAAATAATTACGTTTTAATAACTAAAAGATAACCGCCTCATTTATTTAAATTTGTATACGAACTTTCGTTTACTTGGAAGACATAGTTTTTTTTAAAAAGCAAACCACTAAACCGATTTTGATGAAATTTCTATGGGACCAATCGGAAAATATATCTTTTCACATAAAAAAAGTATAATTCATAAGACGGAGTTATGAGGTAACAAAAATAAAAAAACTACAACCGAATTGAGAACCTCCTCCTTTTTTGTAGTCGGTTAAAAAAGCTGGCCAACTAACAGAATCCTAATCCAATGTCCTTGTTTGTTTCAGTGAGCCGAATCATATCAATATCAATCCTAGCGTACATGTACTCCAACTGGACCATTCTCGCTTGCTGCGTGCACATCCTCGCGATGGCCGCGCTGGTCCAACTCTGCGACCGCTCTGCGTTCTGCTCGCACAACCGCATCGCCGATATCGCCTTCTCCTTCGCACTGGGAGCTGTCTATCTCTTCACTTACATCCTGCCTATCGAAGGCCGGACTAGATATAGATATTTGCTTTACTATACTGTATGTTTCTTGGAGAATTTAACGTGTGGAGTTCTGTGGTATCTCTATGTGAGCGATCTAGAACGGGCATCTATATATTTCTACCCGGTTTTAGTGTTAAGTGTGGTGCCGTTTGTGATTGGAATCTGTATAATGGTGATGTATTATTCCTTCTTCCATCCGAAGTTGAGGAAAGTCGCAGAAGCTGATATTATTGGAATAGGAAATGAGTTTGTGGTGGCATTTAAAAGTAACGGCGTTGGTAATGGCGATAGCTAGCGTTACAATTTATCTAATAATTTAATAATGCTCTCTTGATCTTACATAATGTGATAATGTATTCTTTATGTTACTCCGTATGTATATAGTATGTCAATCTTTTATCGTGTGTTAGGATTTAAGTGCTCGGAGACTCCTTTCTTTGAACACTGAGTAGGCACTGTCTTTGAACTGTCTTAGGTTCTACGACATGCCGGTTTCCTCAAGATGTGTTCCTCCACCGTTTGAGAGCACTGGTTTAGCGCACATATTTTCGATTAGAAAAATCCATCGTCCGGATTAAAACCCACAACCCTTAGGATCAGAAGGCGAGGCCAGTACCTCTAAATCACAAGCTGCACTACGTTAGGTTCTATAATAATAATAAAAAAAACGTGTGCGTCTCGCCCGACAGAAGTGATAACTTAAACTAATCTAACTAGCGCTGTGGGTTAGAGTGAGAGAGGAGGAGACTACCGCTGCCGTATGCGTGAGATAAAGGGAAGCCAGACAGACTGGCGCCGTAACGCGTTACGTAACAAAGTGGTTTACCCTCCCATAAGAAGTTATCACTACAATAATAATGCTGGACATTTGACACCGCATCCCCTGGCCCCAAAGCAAGCAGAGCTTGTGTGACCACCAGTGCTCATACGTGCGTCAATTATTTTAGGGTATTTTTCTGTTTTGTTATTTCTCTGTTTTTATGTATGATTATCTGGGTTTTAACCTGTTCATAGGGAACGTGGGAACATATTAAGTTCTTCCCTAAAATACGTATCATTTATAAAAATACTACTATTGTGGTTAAAGTTACGTACCGTTAAGAAATATCGTCATTGTTTCTGCTTTAGATGAGACTTTGAACATAATGGTCTTGCTTCTGTTGTTTCCCTAGACTAACCATTACCAGTCTTAGAAACGTCTCTTAACTTCAAACTAGTGGTCGCCCACTGGTCGAAATTCGACCATAATTAATTTAGCGTAAAAAAATATAATCTTAAAAAAAATACCATTCTGCAGAGTCCTCTATAAACTATTATTGTGCGAAATTTCATATTGCTCCACATTCGATGAGCTTAAACTTAGCTCATTTTAGACGCCATCTTATCTGGTGTTGAATATAACTGCGGAAAATCAGTTCAAATAAACGAACAAAAGGTCAATTTAACCTATTTTTAGGGCTTTAGTGTCAGCAAAATGAGGTCGTATTTTCGAAATTTTAGATAGTCCAGCGAAACAACTAAATCCCAAGCATATCTTTGATAGTTTAGATTGTAGAATAACGGTTTGGCCAAACATGCGCGTCAGTAACGCGGGAAGCGGGAGCGTCTGCAATGCGACGTGGTCCCGTAGGTGTGCAAAAGGCCATGATATCGTATAGGTAGCGTAGCGCAGACGCTCCCGCGAGCAGTCGTTTTGGACGCGCAAGTCTGGGTTATGCTTATAGATAGTAAATGATAAACGTAAACGGTAGTAAACGATATAAGTACTCTAGTACATCCAGAATTTACCATAATGATATTCAAGACTGCATTTTTTAGATTAAGTCCTTAAGTAGGTATTTCTTATCGTGTCACTTGTTATTTCTAACCAGTGTGGTGAAAGTATTAAGCGCCTCAATGGCTCCTTTCGTGCACTTACGTACCTCTTTTCGATCTACCTACATTTACGTAAAATAGTTTTTTAAGTACTTACCAGTAGTTTAAGCCTTTGTAGTTCACTCACTGTCTTCAATTCAATTTTAAAAGTTTTTATTTGCTTAGATAGTTTTTTGTATATAAAAAAAACACAAATGTACGGAATTATACAATAATATAAAATACATGTGAACAGTTGATATATCTAAGGACCGTTAAAAACTATCTATAGATAGCTTAACTAATCCAGATTAGTGGCAAAGGGGTTACGTATCATTTAAAAATAGTCATGCTGTACCTATTCAAATAAGTTTTCTTATTTATTTATCTTTTGGGTTATAAAGATTGTTGGTTCGGCTGTTTATCTTAACTAGTGGTCGCCCATTGGTCAAAATTCGACCATAATTAATGTATTTTTATGTATTATTTAAAAAAAAAATTTGCATTCTGGACTCCTCTATATAAACTATAAGTGTGCGAAATTTCATACTCCTCCGTCCGCGCAATCTTCGTAAAGAGGGGTCCAATGCTTTTGACTCACGTATTAATATATAGTTAAAGAACATTGAAATTAGAACATTGAATTGAAGAGAAAAAACAACAACAAACAGTGAACAGAACAGTAAGAACAGTGTTGTCTATGCCATACGAGTAGTAATTAATTGTGTTCAATGCCAAGAATATTTTACATGTTTTTTGAATAATTTATTTTTGTACTTACATTGTATTATGATGAATATTGTTACTATTTTATAATAAATTTCGTATTGAAATACCAACTTGTATTTTACTATGCAATTGCATAATCTTAATAATAAATCATTTATTTTTACTTTTACATTTAATAAATTACTGATTGTTACAGTAATTTATTTACAGATATGTACATTGTGCTTCCAGAGCAAAAATCTCTATACAACGTGGAGCTGTCATGGCGACAATAAAGGAATAACGTATCAGTAATCATAAAAAAAACATAATAGGAAGGTATTAACTATAAAGTTGCCGTTCTAATAATACGTTTGTGTTTTGTGTATAGTTCCATTTGAACTGTATTTTTTCTACGGTCGGCTAAGAATTCTAATTTTAAAAACGTGGAGCTATATTTTCAATTTCTGTCATTTGCTTATTGATAAGAAAGTGTTTTGTTTTCATCACATTTGAATCTCTTATCAGCGTGGACATGTTACAAATTCGGGTAATTATAGACTACTAGCTGTGCCCCGCGGTGTTACCTGCAGTAACAAACGAAAAAAAAAGATGTTGTCCCGCAGTAAAACGTAGCCTATGTGTTAATCCAGGGTGTCAGCCAACTGAATACCAAATTTTATTAAAATCGCTCCAGCCGTTTAGACGTGAAGAAGTAACAAACATACACACTCCACACTCACAAACTTTCGCCTTTATAATATTAGTGATGAGTTCTGGCGTGGTAGCAGTGCGGCGCAAACGGCACGCAACATCAACGACGTATAAAATATGAAGCGAACACTACAAACGAACGGAAGGACGGCCCATTATTTGTTAGAACGCCTTTGTTTAAATTTGTATCTGAAAGGTGAAGCCTCTGGTCGTCAGAAAACTGGTCGACAACGACGGGTTAAAGGCGATTGTGGAAACTGAGCTAATACCTAATCTACGGCTGAGTTAGCAGCAGCTTTCGAAGTTATCATCTATACAATATTGTTACTTTTGCGTCGAGTTGGCAAGCTCAGACCGAGGATTTACCTCGGTTTGAGTTAAAAAAGCTTGACAAATAGGTGGCACACGAACTGAATGATCGCCAGCCCGACATACGCGTGAAGGCATGCCTTGCGTTGTGCAACAGACACGAAACAAAGCGATTTTGAACTGCACTGTCGTTTGCGACGAAAAGAGGCTTCTTTTTGCTAATTTTAGGCATTTATCATGTTGTACATTTTGATAAACACGGGCTTTACTCACGTATTATTTTGTCGATGGGGGCACCGACAATGTTTCGATTCATCTAGAGAATCTTCAACGGTGAGTTTGATCCGCGGTTCGCACTGCGGGTGAGGTATCTCGCGGCGCGAGTGCAGCGCTTGCAGGTAGAGGGGGAAACGTTGTCACGGCAGGCGGTAACAAATTTATCATGTTGGTTGGACCCTGGTTTAGCATCTAGGCAAGGTCACTGTTTGTGTCTGGTGTTCTAGTGCCGGTATGATTCATCACAGTTTCTTACAAGGCAGGAGCATAAGGTACTTCGTATATGTACTGTGAATGACTGAATGCCGGACATTTCACACAGCGTCATTTAGCCCCAAAGTGCCCCAAAGTAAGCAGAGCTTGTGTTATGGATACCACATGACTGATATACCTACCTACTACTTTTTTTTTGTAAATAGGTACATAGGTACCTACATATTATACATAGACAAGTACCAAGACCCGAATCAATACTTGCAATAACAATACGCCTTCGCCCACTGCGCCATAGAAGTCACAGAGGAGATGATGGAGAAGCTCGCAAATAACCAACCAGTTTTGTTCAATCGCTCGCCCCTGCACGCACGAATGCACGAAAAAGCACGACTCCATACTGCACAACAAAAGGTCTCCAAGATATAAGACCTAGGTAGGGTTCGGAAGCTCTCCGTCATCTACCGTACTCACCATTCCTCGCGCCCTCAGATTTCTACTTTTTCCTAAATACCAGGATAACTTC
Organism: Lampropteryx suffumata; assembly: GCA_948098915.1. Lineage (NCBI taxonomy): Eukaryota > Metazoa > Arthropoda > Insecta > Lepidoptera > Geometridae > Lampropteryx > Lampropteryx suffumata. The sequence goes on along the minus strand of OX402566.1, from coordinate 16,073,350 downwards.
TTGCAAGAAAAAAATTCAATGCCTATGAATAGTTTGTTTCTTCCCGTTTACCTTACTTCTTTAAGTCATTGATAAGTTCCCATAGCGCAGTTGCATCGTTGGTATGGGTGTATACTTAGAAATAAAAGGGCTCAACTCGCCGCGTCTTCGCAAATCCGAACTGAAATTCCAGAGACCAGGCTCCTCGAACCCACCAATGTCTTTAATAATATTTAACAATAATAATAATTTATGATATACCTAGTACCTAGTGGACTCGTTAGAAATCGACCTGTAGATTACATCTTAATCATCATCGCAGTAATCTTCTGTTGACCTCTGTGGCGCAGTGTGGCCCACTGGCCAGGCCAGGCTGAGACGTAGGAGGTTGCGGGTTCAACATTTGTCCCCGCCGCGGGACAAATGTTTGTACTGCAAGTATTTGTCTCGGGTCTGGTGCTTCTATGTATAGGAAGCATGTATTTACAAAAAAAACCATAAGTAGTACTTATATCAGTCATGTGGTACCTATAACACAAGCTCTGCTTACTTTGTGGCCAGATGATGCTGTGTGAAATGTCCGGCATTATTATTATTAATTTAATTTGTGCTATAGGTTTTGGGTTTGATTCAATAACATTTGTGTGATGAACATAGGTGTTTGTTCTGTGTCTGGGTGTTATAAAGAATCATAGGTATGTATTTAAAAATATATACTTAAGTATTATATGAGTCATCTGGTCACCATAATACAAGCTATGCTTAGTTTTTGGCTAGATGGTGTTGCGTGCATTGTCTACCAATAATAATTTATTTATTGTAGTGCCCAGGGGTTCATGTGGAATGAAACAAACCCATTTTATAAGATCTTTAATGTGAGTCAATGGATATAATGAAATTATAAATCTGATAAGCCATCTAAGGATTGTTCAAAACAATATTTAGGTATATAGCTTATTATTTGACCCAGACCACTGCCAGAAGGCAGGGTTCCAAGACACTGATGGTATTTTGTGTACTTATTAACAGATTGTTTATTATACATATTATCTATGAGGCAATTCTAATACGCTGGACCAGATTAATGTAAAAAAAGCAAATAATAAATTAAAAATACTTCTAGTTTTAATAATATTAACTACCATATAAAAGGGGCTCGTTCCCGCAATATTTTCAAACCATACTTATTCCATTCATTCTGATCAATCCATAGTTCTATAGCTGACTCCAAACATGACAGAACCCCGGCACCTTTCCACACTGTGACAGCAGGATCTATATCTTTTGGAGCAGTTACTATTTCTAACGGCTCAGCTTTGTAGAAATAAGGAATCTGTAAGGCTAACCGGTTTTGCAGCCACAAGTTTAATTCGTGAGCTTTTACGCCCCCTCCAACTATTAAGATGCTTCCGTACATCTTGCGTTTCAGTTCATCAGACTCACATCTGTCTATGCTCTGCAGGATTGCTGCATCTAAAGCTATGATCTGACCTGGAGCTAGCGTTACAACTTCAGGAAGGCCATTCTCTAACGAGTCCACCACAATATCATCGTCTGGATTCACTTGTGGGTGTGATTCGTTGGCAGGTTCTATCTGTTGGCTGTCATTAGCAGTAGCTGTAGTATCAGCAGCTTCTCTTTTCCTACTTGTTTCTCTTAGGTACTCGGCATCAAATGGATCTTCAGGGTCACTCTGCTGATGGGTATGGGTCTTGTTGGACTTTGGCCCCGTGATTTTAAGCAAGTCTGTATAAAACATTGCTAGAGGGGAGATGATACATTCATCTCCCACTTGCAAGGTGTATTTGTTGACTGCATCCCCTGGATGGTCTACTAAGAAGGACTTTTCTTGAGGACCACAAACATCCAAGTTTACATGGCAGTAGTGTTCGTACAAATTCCTCATTAGGATTACATCTCTGGGCACATTTTCATTCCAGTTTGTGTAGGGAAATGCACTTTTGTGGAACATCCAAGATAGGGCCTGGCAGACATCTCCACCTCCATAGTCCATTCGTAAACGAGTTGTCTTATGTGAAATTCCGTCTTCAACACATGAAATAGCTGTTTTTTGGTCTCCCACATCAACAACACAGGCAGAACCAAGTCCAGCCCCAAAAGTAGCTGCAACACTTTCTTGGACAAGAATACAGCTTCCAAACCCCAAATCATTCAGCACTAAAGACATCAAGCTCTTGAGATGAGTCCTCGAGTACAAATCTGGTACTAACAGCACACATTTGTATTTCACAAGCTCTCTGAGTGGTATGTCAAGTTTATATTCAATAATAGAGCTCCAAATGGTGTACAAATCATTTAGAACTGATGAGATTGAGCCACCTGCTTCTGAGTGTATGTTGAAGTCCCCTCTTCTGTAGGGGAAGTGTATATTATATGGTAGTTCTGGGTCGATGTCTAGTACTAAGTCACCAACAACGATTTCGCAGTCAACTTGAGGCCAGGGTTCACCTTCTTCCTTCATGACGGTGGGGAGCGACCGGCGGTTGAATGCGGCTATTTGCTGAGGCGGAGTAGCATAACGTCTCGCTCCATTCGACTGGATACAGGTCTGAAGCGTGTGCGATATTTGAAGCCGACACTCCTCGAGTTCTTCGATCAACTCTTTGGTTTTCGGGACGCTCGGAGGTATGAATGGATCTCTATAGATTTTACCCCCGAAACGCCGCTTCCGGGCTATACAATGTAATTGTTTCACCGGTACAAGGTCGGATGCTCTTCCTAATCTTACGTAGAGAGATCCAGGGTGTATAACAATAATTCTGTTGGAAGAGGATTGTTCATACTGGTCCGCGGTGCCGGCGGTAGGTTCATGAATTCCCATATTCGATACACTTTATTAAATAATCAGCGCGCAATCAGAATTTCGGTAACGTCGGCAATCTCGCGTCCATACTCGTGAGAAATTAGGACGTGCTCTTTCTTACCACTATATTATTTCTCTAAAATATTTTGGTTCACGTCAATTTTTGCTGGAGATTACCTGCAACTTTGCTTTGCAATTTGCATTGCATGCATGTTTTTTTTGTTTATTTTCTTCTTCTTCTCTTCCTGAAATGGCATCTGTCTTGCTTGATGTAAATTTTGCCAATGTCAAGTGTAATTTATTTTGTTAAACTATACATTGGCCTCAATTCTGTTGGCATCAACCTAACTAATTTTAGCTAAAATTAGGTTTTGAACTGTCAAATCAACGTTTAGTATTCTGCTGCTACCAACTTATCCTAATTTAATTTTATCTAACTTAAAAGCGTTTCTAATTTAGTTAGATGGTAGGTACCAACCGAATAGGTTTTACAAATGCTATGACTAACTAAATATATTTTAAACAATTCCTAATTTTAGAAATGAACCAACCGAATTGCCACCATTATCCATGTCATTATCCCAGTCGACCGATCCAAACCACATCTCAGTATGACTGTCTAGAATTTTCTTGGATATAACGTCGAACAAATCACAATGCAACATAATACACCTATAATTCACTTGTGATGGTTGTTAAGAAGTATTCTGCTATGATTACTTAGTTATACATGAAACAACACAAAAGGAATAATATCCTATCTATAGCCATAAGCCATAAGCCTATCTATATTATGGCTAATTTATTTATAGTTATATATCTTCTTTTTTTTATTAGTAGGGAATTGTGATTTGCCCATCACATTTTAATGATTAGGTAAATGTTGAATTATGAGAATTACATGCAAACTTGCAACAAATTATTACACAGACTTTATTAAGTAGGTAGGTAGGTACATGCACTAGATAAATTAAATTAAAAACTAAAATAACGTTTTAACTATATCCCGTGATGAAAGATTTCCAGCTAGAAGCGTCAATAACAGCGGGTCTTGCTTGGGCAATTTGGTCCTGAAATATAGTAAACATCCCATTAGTTTCTTTTCGTCGTGATCTTTTACCCAAGCTTGTAGATTTGTAACTGGTATTAATGAAATTACCTCTGCTTTAGTAGCTTGACGAGCGGGCTCCACTTATCAGGAAATATAGAGACGTTACTACGCCATTTATCTTTCAACAAATCAGCTGCAAATAAATAAATAAACCTTACTTAAACAGCAAAACAACAGATAACATGATGGTATCTAAGTGCGTGCGAGTCAGTTGGCAACCCTGGCGTTCAAACCGGCATAACGACTTGTCATAGGCAGAACGCTTAGCTCCTGTAGCTGTAACTACATGAGATTAGAGACCAGCGTTAGCGTAAAGTACACAGCACAGTACTTACGCCTAGTACCTACCTACCTACGGGTTTTCAAATACGTAAACTATAAACTAATTGTTTCCATTTATAACGATAACGTTAAAATGGGTATAATACGAGCTGATATTTTCGAACGAAGTTTCAGCAAGACAGTGTATAGATACATAGATACTTATATATATTTATAATTTCATGATATTTATAAGGAATAAAATGAATAAGAATAACTAATATCCACGCAGAATACCGCCCTGTTGACATAAAATAATACAACGAAAAGAAATGCTCTAATAGAAAAATGTACGATGTTTGCAAGCTCTCATTGAGATTTATTTATCAAAGTAACACTAACAATTCTACTTGTGCTATAACATTTTTCGAAAACGTCAGTCGTCTACCACCTACCAACCTGTCTACAACTTGTAAAATTTTGTCAAAAGTGTGAACTCGTTCTGCCAAAATGCATTAACAGCTCGAATATGCTAAATGCTCTAATTCGTATATACGGCCCCTACAGCCGATTTTAGTCCTTCAAAGTATCCGCTAGGGGAAATGAATGGAAGAAATCGAAATTTTGCAAAATTAGCGTGAATATGAAAACGTACTAGACGTGCTGTCAATGTAAATAATTATGTACAGCGCAATTATTCATTTATTCATGAATTAGGTAGTTAAATTAACTAAAAATTCACGTAAAATGAACTTAAAACGTGGAACTCTGTAGGTACCAATCATCATCATCATCATCATCAGCCCATAGCAGCCCACTGCTGGACATAGGCCTCCCCTAATGAGCAGCATTGCGCCCTGTCTTCAGTTCGACGCATCCAGCTTCTTCCGGCAGCCTTTCGCAGATCGTCACTCCACCTTGCCGGACGGAGAGCGTCCTACACTACGTTTGCCGAGCCGCGGTCTCCACTCAAGAACTCGTTTACCCCAACGGTTATGTTCTTCTGCAGATATGGCCAGCCTACTGCCACTTCAGCTTACTAAGTCTCTGAGCTATGTTGACAACTTTAGTTCTATGTCGGATAGTCTCGTTCCGGATTCTATCCTTCAAAGGTACAAATAACGATAGTAAATTGGTATACGGCGTACATACCTATGGAAGCGTTAACTACCCGCAAATACCCGCACTGGTCCGTGTACGCGTCCAGGAGAAGTTGAGAGAAGAATTTCGGAATGAAGTCGTTGATACACACCTGCGAGAATATTGTACGTACCTATTATAATAGGTATGCGGATGAGCATTGGTCAAGAAATATACAACTTTGGTTTAAAATGTTTTAAAATAACCAAGCGAATCTAAACAAATACGGTTTTTGTCATGTTTTCGCAATTCTAATAAAAGATGTTTAATGAATATGATAATTTATACAAACGTTTTCACCTTCTTTCACTAAGTACTAGGAAGTTAATTTTCAAAATTCAATTTTGAAAATGCTCTAGACCTAATCATACCCTACCAATTTCAAGTCTATCGAATAACGTACAATCATCGGATTAGACTGTGCTTTGTCTATAATATAAATCAGGCAGTCAGTCAGCCACTTAGTCACTCAGGACAAAGATTCTTATAAATAAACGAATGATATCGTGAGGTTAGCCCGAGCTGATTCATATGAGCCCAAACACAGGTATTTTAAATGAGTTTCAAAGCCTAAACTAGATGGCGCTACTGAAATAGTAGCTGTCTGTCGTAAGGTACCTGCACGTTGAAGAGAGACGAATTCATGTCCTGCGCGTGCTGACGTGTCTTGATCTCCACGATGGTCACCAAGCTTTCCTGCATCGTCTCATTGAACCTTTATAAAAAATCCTATGAATAATTAATTAGGTACTTACGTTTGTTTGGTAGATATCGCTACAGGATGCCAAACTGTAGAGTGTGAAAATGCAACACTTTCCGATACTCAGGTCGTGGGTTCGAACCCAGTCTTGCAGTAGTAGATTCTGCAATTAAAATTTATGTAACTACCTATCTAAATTACAAAAGGGAAGTGCTCTAATGTTAAAGAAAATCTTCATAATTCATAATTCATTTATTGTGGAACATAGGTATATTACAGGCTTCTGAGGAAACTGCTCTTCTTAAGTAATTAGTTTTTTTCTTACGAGTGTGGTGAAAGGATTAAAGTGCACCTTTCGTGCTCTTGGCACATGTTCACAGACAAGGGGGTTTCCTCACGATGTCCTCACGATGTGCTCTATACCAGAGTTATACCAGAGAAAAAATGCTTTACGCTTTTATGCTGTAAAAATAAATTCATGATTCTCTATACCCGAGTTTCTAACAGCGCCTTCGCTGTTAGAAACTATAAGTATAGAATAGAATAACTATAGAATAAGTATTAAAAGCTGTATCTACTACGCAATCGTTATATCGGAACGTTACTGTCTATAAAATGATCGTCGAATGCAGGCGAATTGACTGTTATTTTGTTGTCAAATTCAATCGTATCGTAAAAGTAATGACGAATCGTAAATCAATTTCAAGAGTAGGCCCCCATGACTTTCTTGCCAGTTCTTCTCGGACTTGGTTTAGGAAGAATTGGCACCTAAATTAACCTAGTATGTATGACGTTTCAAAGTGATCCTTGTGATTGTATTGAATAGAATTTGTCTTTGACTTTGATTGTAGAAGACACTCACAGAACAGCCTGATGCAAAATACAATGCGCAGCCGCCACCTCATCAGGTAGCTCCTTATGGCACTTGGACACGGTGTCGAAGTTCCGAACGTCTTTGAAGTTCTTTATGACTCCATGGAACTGGGCGCGGATCTGGTCCAGTTTCTCTGCCGGGTCCGCGAGGCAGTGCTCGATGATGTCCACCATCTGTAGAGAGCTGATGGGACTGAGCCAGCGAGAAGCAAGGAAGCAGGGAGTTATATAATACTAATACAGCTTTTACTGGCCAACTCAGGTGATGGATTAGACCGCCTGGAAAACCAGGGACAGACGTGCATTCTGATGCACGGAAGTGTTTTGATTAAAATGCCACTGCAGTCAACCTATCCAAGAAAGTACTCACCTCGCAGAGCGTCACTTAACTATACTCATCTGTTGGGAACGACGAAGTTGTTAAGACTACTTTCGTAACTTGCTAACTGAGTTAAAAGGTCACTCGAAGGCCTCTGTTAAAGCCTAACAACCTTTTGAAAAGCCAGGACCGAGTTAAGTTACACTACGAATGCTTCACCATAATCCATACTAATATTACCTATTCCTACATTCAGAAGTGTGTCTGTTAGTTTGTTTCACGGCTAAACGGCCGAACAAATCATGATGAAATTTGGTATACAGATAGAATGTATGTTTAGGACGGATTTAGGCTACTTTTTATGTAGGTACTTACCACGCGTGCGAAGACGCAGGTAGCTAGTAGCTTATAACATCTAGTCGGGGTTTAAAATAGTTTTTCAAGGATAATTAACTATTATTCTTTGAATTTACTTTAATTCGGAGTCACAATTATATTCTTAAAATCTTCAAATCTCTCTGACACGCTGCGCAGTTTTGGCTGTTGTTTTATAGTAGCTGCTGCCCGCGGCTTTGCACGCATGGTACCTACATAAAAAAATGTTCATGTCCGTCCTACAAATATAATGTATCTCCGTACCAAGTTTCTTCAAGATACCTTTAGTTTACCTTTATCCGTAAAAAGGTAACAAACAAACAAACAGTCAGACAAAGACACATTCCAATTTATAATATGGTATACCCAGATATGGTTGTCAGTGCGCAAGTCAAATCTTTGATTCATAGATATTTTTTTTTCAAGTTTATGATAATCTTACCTCATCCATACTAATCATGTAGTTAGTGAAGTCATGGAAGTACTTGATCTTGTAGAACTTGACAACGGCTCCACGGATCTCTCGCGCCATTTCCTCATTCATTATGTGCACGAGGTCTAAGAATGTGTCTATGGTGGTGAGAGACCTTTCCTAGATCAGTAAGTTTTTAAGACGTTATTGGCCAATGCAGAATAGAAAAGAAAAATACATTTTGCGACATATACGTTTGGAAGTAATAGGTTAACGTGGTATAGGCGAATTATGAGGGATGACATAGACAAAGACAATTCTATTTTTATTTAAGACAATTATATTTAGGACATGACAAATCTATGTCTTAAATAGAGAAGGAGAACGCATCAGCTGTGCGCTTAACCTACAGTGTTGTGTATGTATAAAATGAACTGTTATATAGGTAAACTAATGTAGGGTACCTAGTTATAACGTTAAAGTTGTTTATTACTAAGGTGAGATGTCAGATGTTACACATCTGAGACTACTGTAAGGCTCGTTCGTTATGACATGAAATCGATGAACGCCGGCTGCACGCACGAAAAATTGTCAGGTTCCGCCTGAAGCGAGTGTGTAAGCGAGAGCGCGGAACAAGCGATAGAGAGGCACGATCGGCCTAAGCGTTTGGCTTGTGACGCATCTTAATAGGTTAAAAGAATGCAAATTTTCATCAATGTTTTCTTATTATCACGTAAAATATCGTCCGTAAACCGACTTTACAGAAAAAGACCTGAGACATATAATTGAAGATCATACAAACATTTGTCCCCCCCGCGACAGGAATCGAACCCGCAACGGCTGGTTTATAGAGTTTATCTACTTTATATCTGTAATAAGATTTTTTTTGCCACTGATTTCGCAGATATTACTGACGCTGTTGCTACTTCTACGCAATAACTCTGCAGAACTACACGGTAACATACTTTGAGAGTGATGTAGTTGGCGCGTCCCTGGTTGAAGAGACTCTTGGCGATGGAGTAGGCTTCTGTTACTAGTTGGTACTTACTATCCAACGTTTGGAAGATGTTGCTGCACTACAAACAAGGGTTGACTCGATTTAAGTATAGTAAAGTGGTGGATCTCGACCGAGATCGGCTCTAGAGGATAAATTAATAAGGGAGCCAGATGACTGATAACATTTTTGTCCTGGGTAGGAATCTAACCCACAACCACAACCTACAGCGCTGAAGACACCGCTACTATCAACGGATCTGTGAGGCCAGTCAAATAAGAACATGTGCCAAATATTAGGTCATTACCTAAGAAATTGTCGTTTAGTATTAAAATATATACCAATATATAATCATACCTATATATAAAAAAAGTATTCACTCATGCTTTCGATGCATCTTTGCCAGCGCAATGGCAAAAATTGAAAAAGTCTGCTGGATGGGAGGTAGTCCTTCAAATGATGTTTCTACTGTCTCGCGTATTGAATGTTTTCTTGTCAATAAGTTGTCAAAATTCTGGAAAATGTAAAAGTCTGCTGGTTCAAGGTCTGGTGAGTACGATGGATGACGAGAAGCTCTTGTAGCTTTGTGTTGTATGGGATCGTGCTTTGTCGTGCAGGAGCAGCGGGGACGAACGATTAACTCAAGCTGGCTGGAGACTTGTGAGCCAAGCCATCCATCATTGTGTTCAGTCCCTCACAGCACAGTACTCAACCGTATGTTTTCGTTTAAAGCTTTCCCTAGTTGCTGAACCAGGGTCCAGTCTACGTAATGAACGCTTGAGATTGTTAAAAAGAATCATAAGTAACAATGCTGATCAAAAACCCTTCGATTCTGAATTGTTGAGCCACATAAGGCATGTCTCAACGCGTATGTAGCGCTGACGATTGTTCAGTTCATGTGGCACCCATTTATCAAAGTTTTTTACCTGTTTTGATGCTATAACAAATGCATCAAAGCTGCAGCTAACTCAGATTGAGTATTATTAGCTTAAACAAGAGCTTTTAATACGTCGTTGTCGACTATAGTTTTCAGGCGGCACGGGGTTAATTTTTCAGAGCATTCAATTCAAATCAATAATGAGTGTGTTTGTTTGTGGTGTTCGCTCCGTACCTCTAAGTACGTCGTTGATGTTGCGTGCCGTTTGCGCCGCACTGTTACTACGACTGAACTCGTATTTTTAACGTGTTCAGGCTGACGAAAAAGTTTCAAATGTGATGAAAACAGAACTCTAATCAATAAATAAATGACTGCGTTTAAAAATAGATTTCCATGTTTTATAATTTTATTAATTTTAATATAGAATTCATAACCGACCATAGAAAATAATATTTGAATAGGTACTATTGAACGTCAATTTCATAGGTAAATACCTATTATAATGTTTGGACATGCCTTGACATATCTACTCAAAGATCTATGTAACATGTAAGTATCTAGATGTATGAGATGCCAATTGAGCCTAGAAGTTCCTATATAGTCGTGATATTTATTAAAAACATAAAGTAGATAGGTACTTACTTCTCTCAAAACCGCAATAGACAAAACTATAAGCAAAACATCACCAATTTTTACAGCCACAGTCATAATAACACTCCTCTTAGTTGTCTGTCGGGTAAAATCTTACATGTTTCTGATATATGCATTCAAAGCTGTCACTAGAACATTTTCTAGAAGGCATTTCAATTAGTCTGAACCCATGCGAGTAATAGCAGTTTTGATAACACAACCAAGTGTAGTGCATACTGTTGCCCGTGGCTTTGCAGGCGTGGTAGGTACTTACATAAAAAATAGCCTAGATAATATACTACATCTGTCTGTACCAAGTTTCAATGTAATCCGTCAGGCGTTACGTCGAGATTGAGACACGAATAAACATATCAAAATCCAAACATCTACACAGAATTCGTATTTATAATATTGTAGGACGTATGTACCTACATAGGTACAAGGTTCTGTCAATCATAACAAGTCTCTTGTTCAATGAATCAATCAAACAAGTTGGTACCCTTATCATTGAATCAAGATCAATACGGAAGTATTCTATGCGTATAATTAACCAATTCATGAATAAATTAATGAATGCGCTGAACAAAATTCTTTACATTGACATTAGGTACCTATGGGTAAAATGTTTATAAAGTTTCGTTTCCATGAATTTACCTGCAGCGCCCCTAGCGGATTCATTGAAGAATTAAAATCGGCAGTACGGGCTGTACGTAACGTACGAATTAGAGCTATTGGTATTTTCGAGCTATTAGTGCATTTTGGCAGTACGGTTCCTACTTTTGACATGTTTTGAGAAGTTGGTAAACAACTTTGACGTTTTCGAAAAGTTTCATAGTAGGTACGAGCATTGTTACTCGCTAAATAAATCTTAGTGAAAGCTTGCAAACATCCTATTTTTGAAGTGATAACTTATTTTGGGAGGGTAAACAGTTTCGTTAAGTAACGCATAACGGCGCCAGTCTGTCTGGCTTCCCTTTCTCTCACGCATACGGCAGTGGTAGGCAGGCTCCTCCTCTCTCACTCTAACCCACAGCGCTAGTTAGATTAGTTAAAGTAATCAGTTCTGTCGGATGTCCCGAGACGCACACGTTCTTTCTGTTAGAGTATTTATTTTCGTTGTATTAAATTATATCAACGAGACGGCATCCTGCGTGATTACTACCAATAGGTAGACTTGTTCGGGGAAAGCGAGGAAATGTTTTAAAAAAATATAAAATACATAATTGAATTAAAATTATTTAATATTAACGAAACGATACATGAAGTGGTCAAAGACAGAATGATCAGAAATTCTCTAGTTTATCTTACTGTACGAGGAGTATGTTTTGCTACGTCAGCCGTCTGGGCCGGCGACCATGCGTAAGCATTATTGGGAATGGGAAACAAACATTGTAAGTGCTTAATTAGCTATAAATATGGATCGGTTAATTGGTTCAGGCAATGTAACTCCTCCCTCCGTAAGTTCGAGATTATCTGAAGGATGAGGATTATCTCGAGTCTTTTCCCTAATACAAAAGTTTTTAATCCTATTTTTAAATGCAAACATTAAAAGACATAACTAATAAAACGCAAAACACAATATTTCCTATGCTAACACTCTTATAATCTAAAGCACTATCGTGATTTTTATTATCACTGATAATTTCACTTTCACTGTTCTTTAATAAGTAATTCAGGAACTGGACATCAGTAAGGTCGATACCATTGAGATCGACAGGTTTCTTCTGCATGTCCGATGGGCTGACCAATATTTTGGGCAAGTTGACAACTGAAGTTTTGTATAATGCTATATCTTTTCCTTGGCGTTGGTGTCTTTTAAGCTTTATTTCCTATAAATTGATTTGACAATCATCATCTAAAGTTAACAGATGAGTTCCACTTATGGGTTCTTGTGTAATCTTTGTCTTCGCAGTACCTGGTAAGTAATGTTTCGGTTTTCACGTAGATGATCCAGCGATTTGGCTGTATGAGTTCTGCTTTTACATCATTGATTGTAACAGGAACCGGATGACAACTCGAGATATTTGTAGAAAATTTCATAAGCTCGGTAATACAATCGTCTTCGATTAGCGGTAATGCGTCGTTCTCGAAACATAAGAAGCGGGATTCATCAATTTCGCGGCAAGGCTGGGAGAGCGGCGTTATTTTCAACCCTTTCACCAGTACGTAAGGAAATTTAGGCAGGATAAGAGAGGTAAGGTCATTGATTGTATCATGGATAGGTAAGGGAATCAATTTAATGTAATTTAATTCCTCATTTCTAATCAAAGGAATATGCATAATGAGTTTTATCTGATTTTGTTTTATGTACGCTTTCATCTCTATACACTGCTCTATTTTTCCAACGTTTTCAGTCTTAACTGGAAACACTAATCTATTAGTTTTCTCAATTTCCTTTAATAATAATACTAATTCATCTGTGTCTACGATTGATTGATGTAACAATTTAATTTTAGCAAAAGCAATAGCCGTTTCAATCTCATTCAGCCTTATGTAGAGTGTCTGAAAGTTATGTATAAAAACGTTATAGATGTGAATAATTTTTTTACTAGTTTGAGATAACTGTGATTCATTTAAACTGCGTTTAATATCTTCAATACTCTCTTCAATCTGAATGAAATTGTTTTTAGTAGAGTTCACTATTTTTGTGAACGTACCCATCATTTCAGTAACGATTGTAATTTTCTTGTTTATTGCATCTTGTTTTGTCTTTACTTCATGAATTAACTTTTCGTACATCACAGCGTCGTCATTGTCAAGATTACCTGTGATCGTCTTGATCAATGAACCGATAGGGTTTATAAAACCACGCTTAGCTCTTACCGATGGAATCAATTGCTTATACTTTTCTATAGTTATATTCATAATGTAATCTGTTTGTGACTGTACTTTGATAAAGTCTATATCAAAAGCTGTGGTGTCGAAACAGCTTTTACTTGTCCTTTAAATCTTACATAGCTACCTATATTTAACTCTAGTTCTTGGTGAAGAAACCTTATATCTAAAATCTTAATCTGTTATTAATGTCCATGTATCATGGCTAACGACAGCTTGACCTTCCTTTACAGGTAGCAGTCCCGGGTTCTTGTCAATCGGCTGCAGATGAAGGGCCTGGCTTCGGATCACTTGGACCACCAGAATAATTAACCTGTGGAGGGCGCTTTATGTCTTTAATGGGAACTTTAGTATTCCGGTTATGTGTTATAACTGGTACAACGTTCCTTTCTATAGCTCCGGTAACCTGAGCTTTCTGAAATCGCGGTTTATCTTTGCTGCATCTAGTATTGACTCCTTTAATGAATACTGTATCGCCTACATCTATGTCGAAATCTTTTTCCCCACCACGTTTCTCTATTACGGCTTTCTTTTTATCGATTATTTTATCTGTTAAATACTCATATAAATGTTTAGTTCTTCTTACGTGTTCTTTTACCAATTGTTGAGTAAACTGTTTATTAAAATCTACATAAAACGCGCTATTAGATTCGGTATGGCCGAAAACAACTTCAAATGGAGTGAGACCTGTGGTAGAGTGGATCGTATGGTTATTATGACATTACTGCATAACTCATGACTGATGCAGCGTCAGTTATCTTTTGTTCATATTTGGCGATTAGATATATCTCTATAATAGTAAAGTAGTATTCCCATAGAGTTGGGATTATGAGGAGTACCAATATGAAGTTCGATCTTATAAAATGATAACATTTCTTTCATGAGAGTGTTGTTGAATTCAGTACCAGGGTCTGAACTGATTCTACTAGGAGTTCCATATAAGGAGAAGTATTTTATCAGAGCCCGAACAGCTTCAGGGGTAGACTTAGTGCTGATCTCAAATGCTTGACCTAGCTTGCTGAAGGCGTCAACTATTGTGAGATAATGTTTTCCATCAATTGAGAAAGTGTCCATGAATAACTCTTGGAATGGTTTAATTTGAGTCTGTGATAGTTTTAATTCAGGTTTTAATGGTTTACGATCATACTTCATTTTTTTACAGAGTTCGCACGCATTTAAGATGCTTGCCACCGTCTGGTCCATATTATTCCAATAAAAGGTACGTCTTAAATGTACTAGCGTTTCTTTGATTCTCCTGTGCCTATTTTTCCTACATGGTATTTAAGTACAATGTCTCGCTGCTCAGCTTCACTATCTACATAAATTACTCTCTTGGTACACTCGTAAAATTTCACAGTTCCTTTCTGAAATAGAAATATGGAGGCCTCTAAAAACTATTTGCGATGTAAAGGGTCTTCAAAATAAAAGAAATATTTTACTTTAGGCCTAATAAATCCTTTCAGGAACCTTTTAATAAGATCTGGGTTTTTTAAAGGTACGTGGATCTCTAATACCTTTTGTTTGTACCTTGATAAATCTTTAACCGATAACTCGTCTCTGTTCCAGCTATGAACGAGGATCTGGTTTGGCTTACTATCTATGGCTTCTTGAAGAATAAGCATACCATCTGTATCCAGATCACGAGCTGAATGAACCGTGCCTATGCTGTCGTTTCTTCCTTCAGATGCAGATGCAGTGGTACTACCCAAGGATGGAATTGAATAGTGCGATCGTCTACCGTTACCAGCTATTGATGTATTACTTTTCTTTGAATCGGATGAGATTACTATTGTGGGTGGCGTTCGCTTACGTGGCGAAGAGGCGCGAGAAGTGCTGTTAAGTTCTTTACTCAATCGTGTAATTTCCTCAGTTAAATCTATAATATGACGTTCTAATTTTTTTTCTTTCTTATCCAAATTAACCTTCATTGAAATATCGTCGTTATCTCTTAATGCGTTAGTTCTAACCCGTGACAAGGAGTCAGCGTTGCAATTTTGTTTTCCTGCTTTATATATGATATCGTAATCGAATTCGGACAAACGTAATTTCCATCGTGTCAATTTACTGTTAGGTTCAGTTATAGATTTAATCCAAGTTAGTGGTCTATGGTCCGTATAAATTATGAACTTCCTGCCGTACAAATACGGTCCGAAATGTTTTGTAGCCCATACTATGGCTAGAAGCTCTTTTTCTATCGTACTATATCGCGTTTCTGCGTCGTTTAAAGTACGACTTGCGTATGCTATTGACCTACCTATAGGTCCCTGTGATAAGACAGCTCCGATTGCAAAGTTAGATGCATCCGTTGTAAGGGCGAATGGTTTGGTAAAATCGGGAAACTGTAAGATCGGTGCATTGACCAAAAGCTCTTTACACTTTTCAAATGCGTTTATGTATTCTTGTTTAGTGATATCAATTTTATTTTTCTTTTTTAGACGTGAAGTTAAAGGTTGTGTAAGTTTAGCAAAATCCTTAATGAATTTCCGGTAATAACCCACTATACCAAGAAAACTCTTTGTTTCAGTAGACGTTTCTGGTAATGGAAAGCTCTGAACTGCTTTAATCTTGTCGTTATTAGGCATAAGGCCATTTTTGGTAATGTTATGACCAAGATAAAGGACTTCCTTTCTTAAAAATTCGCATTTGTCTTGTCTTGTCTTGTCTGTTACTTTTAAATTAGTTTCTCTAAGTCGATTAAATATTTTACGTAATTTCTCAACGTGTTCCTCTAAGCTAGATGAAAATACTATGATGTCGTCAAGATAAACTAAGCAATGGATACCCACCCTGCAGACCTCGTAGCACATTATCCATGGCTCTTTAAAACATTTCGGGGGCCGTCTTTAAACGCCAAACGGCATCCGTTTAAATTCATAATAGCTTGATTGTGTCGTAAAGGCAGTTTTAGATCTATCTGCCTCATTTACCTCAATTTGGTGATATCGGCTAGCAAGATCTATTGTGCTAAAATACTAAGATTGCCTATTTTATCAAACAGATCGGTAATATTAGGCAACGGATACTTATCGTCGACTGTGATTTCATTTAGGCGTAGATAATCAATCACCATTCAAAATTTCTTTTCACCAGATGCGTCTATTTTTTTTGGTACCAAGTGAACTGGTGCACTCCAAGGTGAGTGAGAATCTGCAATTACGTTGCCTGCTAAAAGTTTATCTACTTGATTTTGAATTTCTTGATTAATAACAGGCGGATGTCGATAAGGCCGTATATAGATCGGGTCTTCATTTATTTTTTTATTTATTTACTTTAATTAATACGGCACAATACCAATTACATTAATTAAACATAATAATATTCAAGAGAAAGAAAAAAAACACAAACAAATAAAAAAGCAATACTGTAGAGGATTTTGCAGACTGTGGTCATTTGGTTGTAAGAGCGCCTTACCTCCAGCGAGTTATACCCCAAGCATCCCAATAAGAACTTGGTGGGGTAAAGGAATGGGTAATACCCATAGCGACGCTTGTAAAGGTACCGCAAAAAAGCTTTCTGAACCTTTTCTAGCATGAGCGTATATGTGACCTCGTGTGGGTTCCACACACAAGCACTGCTCTCTAACTTGCTTCTAACAAGTGCCGAAAAGATTAGGCGAATGACATGATCGTTCTCAAAATCACGAGCATTTCGTAAGACAAACCCTAGTCGCCTAAATGACTCTTTCACTAAAATATGCACGTGATCGTGAAAAGTGAGCTGTTGATCGAATGTGACGCCCAGATCCTTCATTGCGTTCGTTCTTTTTATAGTGGCATTGCCAATCTTGTATTCAAAGAAAATTGGGTGCCACATTCGACCAAAAGTCATCACATAACATTTGTCTACATTGAACTCCATTTTGTTAAGAACACTCCACTCGTAGATAGCATCGACATCGCATTGCAGCGCTCGACAGTCAGCCTCAGACCTAACCTCCGTAAAGAGTTTTAAGTCATCAGCGTATAGTAAGCTCTTCGCATGCGACACCACTGCCGGGAGGTCATTTATCATTAACAAAAATAGCAAAGAGCCAAGAATCGATCCCTGACTGACCCCGGAACGCGTGTGATAAGATTGAGACTCGTACAGGCCAAGTCTGACAAACTGCTGACGATCACGGAGGTAATCCGCCAGAAGCCGGAAAAGACCCGGGGCGAAGCCTATGGCAGTCAGCTTAGAAACCAGAATGTCGTTATTAACCCTATCAAACGCCCTCCGGAAATCAAAATAAAGAACATCAACTTGGTAACCCCGATCCATATTTAAAGAAATAAAATCAACGAGCGTCGACAAATTAGTGTTTACAGAACGTTTGCTTCTAAAGCCGTGTTGTTCGTTGCACAAGAACTTGTCAACCTGCGCATAAATATACTTATGAAGGATGTTCTCAAACACTTTCGCGGGGCAAGAGAGGATTGGGCGATACTCTTCAACATTAGACTTATTAGAGCTTTTGGGAATAGGAATAACCCTGGAGAGCTTCCACTGTGGGGGATATACTCCATACATAAGTCCAATAAGTTCATTGGTCGTTCTAATGTCATGTTTCACTTGGTTCGTGAAGGACAATGGTATTTTATCCCAATAAAATATATCACGATAATCTTGACACAACCTGAAAATACTATCACGCTCCTCGTTTTCATGTGTTCTAAACGCAATTTTCTCATATTTTCTTTCATTACTTCATCAATCATACATTCGTCTTTCACAAAATTTACCTTACATTCCTCATTTTAAAATATCGTAACATCTAATGGTTCCTTGAACGTGATAGCAGCTTTCACATCGGATGTATTTTGAATAACTGTTTCTGCAAAATAGTTCTCACACTTGACAAGAGCGGTAGGCATACGAACGCCCTTTTGAAATTGTAAATAATCTAAAATCGCATCTCCGTGTTGTAAGTTCGTGAGAATCCTAACTCTTGTTTCAGATCGTGGTGCTACATAAATTTCATACGGTGAATTGTAAATAATCGGCATGCTCGCGTTGTGAGTTAGTAACACTTGGTTATGCATATCGATATTTGCTCCTAACTTCTTTAAAAGATCAGATCCTATTAAACCGTCATAGCGTCCGTCTACATCATAAACGTAAAATTTATGAGCCAGTGCGCTCCTAAAGGTTTTTAACAATAGTATGTGTATTATGTACTTCATTGTGCATGCTCTGGGCATGTGTGCTGATTACTGTGAACGGCTCGTAGTATTTGAATTCGCAAAAATATTCGTTGGCTTTAACAGGGCTTATAAAAGATCTACCACTACCAGTACAATGAGAAACTTTGATCTTATTTCTGGTATAACGACGTGAGGTAGTTTTAAAACACTATCGCAATAATTTAAACTAATTACCTCACCGCATCCTTGGAGGCTATCTCCTGAAAAATCGGACTTATGGTTTTCAAACTGATGTTTTCCGGGTTGATGTTTTCCGGCTGTACGGAATTGGTTTCATCGTGATTGGCCATGTAATAGCACTCATCAGAAGGGTACTCTACATTCTCGTTAACATTAAAATCATAGTCATACACGTTTGTATAGTCGGGGTTATAGTCTTCGCAAAGTGGAGGATCATTTATAAAATATAAATCAGCCGCTACCATATTTTGTCTTATCGGCGCTGTGCGCATTGTAACGTCAGACTCTTGTAACCTAGGATCCTGTACCTGCTGTTTCGGTACACCAAATTTATTTTGGTTGAAAGGTTGGTTCTGAATACCGAACTTATAACCTTGCTGTTGGGGTATGCCAAATTTATATCCTTGCTGTTGCGGGATACCAATAACAAGGTTATTGGTATGTGGAATACCAAACTTATAACCGCCGTGTTGGAATGGGGCGCGTTGCGTAATAGGCTGGCCGAAAGTACGCTGGGGCTGTGTCCCGTATCTAAAACTTTGCGTGGACGGCGCGTACCTCAATTGTTGCATAAAGTTTGGACGGAATCCATTCGGATTTTGTGGAATACCGAATTTAAAATTATTTGGCACAGAGTTGAGCGCTGGTTTAAAACCTTGAGTGACAGGTAAAGGTTTCTGTGTAAACTATGTATTTTGATAGTTTGATGAACTATGAGTTTGTTTTAATAATTTATTTTTAGCTTCGTATTGGAACTTGAAATTAACCTCCTCGGTTACTATGCTTAAGGCGTGTTCCAAGGTAGAGCAACTTTTAAGGCGTACGATTCGAATCATATCCTCTGGTAAGTATACAAAAACACGTTTAACGCAGTGTTATTATAAACTATCATTTTCGCTGCTTTAATTTCTTCATCGGTAAGTCTATTCACTTTAGCAAACAATGAACTACGGACGTTCTCAATTCTATGACAAAACTGGATGTAGATGTAGGAAGTTTCGTTTTGCTTTAGCTTTAAAGATTCTAACTCGATTGCTATACATTTTTCCGATCGAGGGTCACCAAAATGTTGGGTAAGTAAATCTTTTAATACCGCGTATGTACAGATATTCGGATGGTCGCTTAGTTGCATATAATGTGTATGATGTATATTGTTATCATAGTACTCTCCAACGGTAAAGAAAAATATCGTGTAGAAACCGGCATGTCGCAGAACATAAGAAGTTGAAAGACATGTGCACAGAGACGCACCTTAATCCTTTCACCATAACTAGTGACACTATAAGTATAGATATTAATACTAGGTATTAGCTAATCGAGCCTTAAAACGCACTTATGACCAATAACTATAAATAAAGTTTGTCATTTCAAACAGCATCATCTGGTTCCATCACTTGTGTTAGCTACCAGATGACGTATATAAAATATAATTATACATAGAAACACCCAGATCCGAGACAAATACTTGCAGATTATACAAACATTTGACTCGCGGCGGGAATTGAGCTCGCAACTATTTCTATTATAGCTGTCGGTCCAGGCTTTAGAAAGTCTTTAAGCTATGACAAAGACCTTCTCCAACTCCAACAGCAGACTTAGCCAGTGATACAAAGTTAGTAAACCTCAGGTCACATTCACATTAACAATCAATTCAAGACAATCGTCCATTTAACGTCGTTCAGTCCGCCATTGAAACTCATCAATAGGGGATGATATATTAACATCCCCCCACGTAGGGGGGCTCTAGAGTTGCGGCTCTACCAGTAAGTCTGCTAGAAATAGCATGAAATAGATATAAACTCTGCGCTGCGTTTCCACTAATCGCGCTTCCACTTATCACATACTCGCATTTGTTTAAAAATAAATTCAATAAATTTTCGTCCCCGTCATATTTAGGAACAAGCGATAAGGTTTCCATAAGAATAGCCTTAATTTCCATTTTTAAAATATTACTTTTAATATTACTATACTGATTTACCAATATAAGTGCAAACCAGTTTGCCTATTTAAGTGCGACTTAATATTACTTAAGACTAATACGAATTAATTACGATCAACAATTCTGCCTATTTAAGTGCAAATCAATTTGCCAATTTTCATGCAAACAAAATCAGATAAACGCAACTAATAAGCTCGACAATTTAAGTTCGAGAAAGGAAGGTGGAAAAGACACAGGAATATACAATACAGGAAGTGAAAAGGTTTACTCACAAGCTGCTCGATTCCATGTCCTCCTGAAACCGCACTTTGACACTTCACTTCTTTCACACGCTTTTACCGTTCGAGAGTCGTAATTTATTTGGTTCGTTTATTTCCACGTCCGCGTATAGTCGGTTTTCATACGGATTTCAATTTTCGCGACACCGATTTTGGGGTGTTCACGAGCGAAGAAAATCCGGGAAAATCGTGGAAAATCCACAAGGCTGCGCCAGACTTGTTCGGAGAAAGCGAGGAAATGTTTTTAAAAAATATAAAATAATTGAATTAAAATTATTTAATATTAACGAAACGATACATGAAGTGGTCAAAGACAGAATGATCAGACAATTTTTAGTTTATCTTACTGTACGAGTAGTATGTTTTGCTACGTCAGCCGTCTGGGCCGGCGACCATGCGTAAGCATTATTGGGAATGGGAAACAAACAAGTGCTTAATTTGCTATAAATATGGATCAGTTAATTGGTTCAGGTAATATAACTAGGTAGTACGAGATTTGATTGTTTACGAAATCATGATTGTTTCGTTTTAATTTTCATGTCCTGTCCGTCGTGATTGAGACACAAAATGAAATAAAAATCCAAACATCTACATAGATTTCGCACTTATAATATTGTAGGATGTACATAGGTACAACATTTTGTCAATCATAACAAGTCTCGCGTTTTTTTTGTCGTCTCGAAACGACACTAAAACTATTCCTGTTGCTTTTATTATGCAACAACATTATATTTCTAGTAGATTATTTCTGTATTATACTTGCGTCTATTTTATTAATAATCATTTTATTTCTAGTTCATTATTTTACTTGTTTGTATATTTAGTTTCGCGTTATAGTCTGACCCTTAATGACGTTAGCCCCGAATTCCGTAGGTACTGATTGGAAAATCGACAACATAAATCTTCCCGATCAGCCCACAAAGGTTGTTCAATAAATCGGGAATTGATTTCTTACGGTATCGAAGTCCACAGGGAACGCATAAGTTTATCTATGTCCGTCTGTCTGTCTGCCTCCCCTAATTTAATGTGGCTTTTTTGACAGATCTTTTTATAATGTTTAATTTATTGTTTTTGAAAACATTAAAATTTGCATGCCAATGTTCTTTGGTGATATAGGTATGTAAAGTTTCTGTATTGCTCAATATCTTGTTACCTACCATATTTCTTGGCTCAAATCAACTCTCTCAAATCAATTATTTCTATTTCTAATCAGAGTCTGCCCCTCTTGCTCGCAGTCTATTGAATTGAATTAAATTAAATTAATTTATTGATTCAGACAACACAAAGATTCATAGATTAGAGTAGTAAATGTCACAAAGTTTAAGATAAGCAAAAATCAATAACAAAAGAATTAATATAAATAACAAATTTGTTTGGTACAAGGACATGCCTTTGCAGATTACTTCAATCTCTGCCAGCCAGCAACCCTATCAGACTGTTGGTCCTGCCCAGCATCCTGTGTTTTATAGATGTTATTTTATGGCGAATCACAGCATAAAAGTCTTTTACATGTGCGTCAGCAAACATGCCAAATGCAGTATCTAGGCAGACCCACCATTGTTCTGTCCTGCTATAAGTCCTACGGGCAGGACATGACTAGGTGGAAAAAATGGCGTAAAAAAAAAGCCTATAAAACAAGCCCAGCAGACGGATACATAGATGGTGTTAGATTTGTTGATTGGCAATTTTAAAAACGCAATAAAACAGAAACTGTATTTTAAAACATATTATAAAATATCAGATTATTTAGATGACAAGAAAGCTTGCATCTGCTCCAACTCGACTCGGCATCCGTAACAAAATTGGCAAGGATCATACAAAAAAGTGTTAAGACCAGACGAGTTTGTTGCCGGATTCTTCTTAAACTGGGGTTAGGAGGCACCTAGATTCACTAGCATGTAAGAAGACGATTCAAAGTGGTCCTTGTGATCTTATTGAATAATGAATGTTTTAAATTTGAATTTTGATGAGATTGTATAAAGTGTATAAGTGAACACACGTGTTTTGGAGTAAAAATATCGTTTAATAGTAATAACTTAGAGATAATATAAAAAAAATATATTCAGATAACAGTGCAGTGAGATAACACATGGGATTGAGCTCCAACGTCTGAAACAAAGATAGTTTAATCACTAAATAATCTGGCAAGCACCTCAATTCTGTTAATGTTCGATATAATTATCGAACCGTAATCATCGAACTTTTTCATTGATTACACAAAAACTTGTTCTGTTATCTGTATAGTCAAACAAAATAAAAAATTCGATCGATCTTTGGCGACTTCGTAAACGTAGTCTAAGCTGAGTCGATCAATCGTAGAATACAAAACAAGGTTAAAAAATGTCATTCGTTCGATTCCAATTTAACTAACGGAAATTAACAGAATTACTACCCAAGTCTAATAATTATGTTGTATGTTTTAGCCTTAAGTTTAAGGAGGACTTATTGTTGAAACAGTGATGATAAACACAGACCCATTAATAAGTTCAGTCCTTGTGCAGGAACTTATTGAAGGCTCCGTACGAGCCCTCCAGGTCGAAGATCAGCTGCCTCACTTGCCCCTCGGAGAGCTCGTCTGATGCTGACATGTCCGACAGTGTGTCCAGCCATTCTTGTACCTGGAACAGATACATCATATTTGATGACCTCTGTGGCGCAGTGGGCTAAGGTCCGGCTGAGACGCAGAAGTTTGCGGGTTCGATTCCCACCTCGGGACAAATGTTTGTATGATCTACAAGTATTTGTCTCGGGTCTGGGTGTTTCTATGTATAATATGTATGTATTTACAAAAAAAAGTATATAAGTAGTATATCTAATGTATTTTGTGGTGTGCAATAAAGTATTTTCTATCTATATCAGTCATGTTGGTGTACTCATAACACAAGCTCTACTTATTTTGGGGCCAGATGATGCTGTGACATGATGGTGATGACACTAATGTTATAAATTAGACCACAGAAGTATTTAGCATACAACATCAAAGTCAATGTTTAAAATGTTTTTAGACATTGACTAAAAACATTTTTGACATTTCCGTATCGGGAATCGAACCCGCAACCTTCTGCGTCTCATCTGGGCCTTGACCCAGTGCGCCACACGGGTCGTCAACTGAGCAAATCAAACTAATATACCTTGAGCTTTCCCTCGAAGTCTTCTGGTAGCATCTCCAGGCGATCCATTGTGTCTCGCAAGTCTCTCAGCTCTGGTTGAATCATGTCCATGGCGCGGAACTCAAGACGGAGCTTATCCATCAGCGTGATGAAGAGCTGGAACAGTATTTAACACTCAGGCATCCCTAATAAATATAGAATGGATCAAATCAAAATGTTACTGCTGTGAAACATCTTCCCTCTAGCTTTCCTGAAATACGTGGGAGTGATTTCGTGAAAAGGGACCGAAGTGTGTAAATCCGGGGAAGAGTGCGCTATTTTATTTCACTAAAATAGAATTGGCCGTCAGATGGTACCAACCCATTTTCCTCCAGGTTGGTACTGTCAGTCAACAGTGTGTGCGTGTGTGTGACGAAAAAGAGAAAGAGAAATAGAGAAGGAGAACGCATCCACTGTGCGCTTAACCTACAGAGTTGCTTATAACGTGTGCTGTTATATAAACTAATTACTAACTAATGTTAATGTTGCTTATTACCAAGGTGAGATGTCAGATGTTGTAACATCATTATGCGACAACTAAAAAACTATCTTGTTTTTATTTATTCAATAACCCCTCTACTGAAAGACTTTTCTTAACTTCTGTCAAAAGTTAATCACTGTTTAAAATAGTGTAAGATTGTTGATAATGTCAGCCAACAGTGCGTGTTGGCTGACAGTACCAACCTGGAGGAAAATGGGTTGGTACTAATGGGTTATCTGACGGGCAATTCTACCCTTTTTGTATGATTGACAAATAGTGACATGGTGTATTTTAAGCAGTATTTAGACATTGTTTAAGTTGAGGGGCGTTTACAAGCAAGACCGTAAATCACAAGGACGATTTTGAATAGTCATATACGTGCTAGTGAATCTAGGTGCCGGTTCCTCCTAACCCCAGTTCAAGAAGATTTCGTTAAGACGAGTTTCTTGCCGGATTCTTCTTGAACTGGAGTTAGGAGGAACCGGCACCTAGATTCACTAGCATGTAAGACGTAATTGTGTAAAAATCCTCTTGGTCCAAACGCTTTTTTGTTTCTGTCATCCCTATCCTGCACTGATGGACCATGCAAGTATACAAATTAGATTTATTTTATTTCCAGTGGTTTCCAACCATTTTTTGACAAAGAGCTTCATAGGGAAGCCGCGAAATCGAAGTGGGTGTGAGTGAGATCTGTCATAATAAGTAATGTTTGCAAATCTTCTTCTTATCGTGTCACTAGTTATTTATAACCAGTGTGGTGAAAGGATTAAAGTGCGCCTCAGAGGCTCCTTTCTTGCACTTAAGCCTTAATGTAACGGCTGGCACCGAGCCGGGCTTGTTTCAAGTTTTCCTTCTCTATTGCTAGTTTGCAAATAAATGCACAAAATGTATTTTTTTGACAAATAAATTTGGAACCCTTTAATAATAAAATAAAGCAAATTTGTAATAGTTTCAATTTATCCCTTCCCTTGTAGAGTTATATTACACAATATTAATTCCCATCCTTGTCCTTCTGGTAATACTTTTACTACAGTTAATAAATATAGAGAACTATATTTTTTGTTTGTTTTTTGTTTTACATAACGCGCCCGATCGGGATCGAGACACCACAGTTTGGCGTTCTGATTCACGAACATAAACAAGTGTTTATGTTCGTGAATATATTTACAAGGGAATAATAATTCAAAACAAATAAAAGTACATTACGGCACCACCACTGGTCGGCAACCATGATCAAATCCTCAAGCCTGTTCTTATTGTCTACCGTTTGTCTTTTTGTACAAAATACAAAAATACGTAGATACAACTTACAGACACAATCTCTGCGATGTACTTGTTAGTATTGCCCTTGTCATCTTTGATCAGGTTTGGTTTGTTCTCCCTTATCCTCTCCAGAGCAGCTGGGCAGTCCAACTGTAACAAGGTAAATATAAAACATTAAATAAATGGATAAATATTTAGTACTATTCCGCTAATCTATTCTATTCTATTCTACAGTCTCAGCCTGACGTTTGTCGAAGCAACAAGTCTGCTGAGCAGAGTAGTTTTTCGTCAGGGTCAAGTGTTCCTGAGGATGCCTCGTGGAGAGGCGAAACACGTGTCGAATTTATTTTTGAGGTTGCATGTGTGGATTGTGTGTGCTTACCTTTTACTAACGCTTTGCATGGCGCATCAATTGCGGGCGGGAGGGAGGTGCATGCGTCTGCATCGTGACTAACTCATTGGGAATAGATTAGCGGAATCGTACTAAATATTTATCCATCTATTTAATGTTTTGTAATGGATTTCTGCAAAGTCACGCCTGAATCAATTATCTATCCAACTAAGGTAAATATATACAAAAACCCACAAATGGTCGGGCGATTATATATAATTCTGTTACTTGTAACAATCATTCTGTATGTCGTACTACACTATTTATTTAAACTCGCCACTAATGGGCTAAAACAGTATTGTTGGTAATACTCACGATGCTGAAGAAAGATGACATGAGGTAGTGGGGCATGAGATGGTGGGGGTAAAGATTTAAAGGTCGGCACCGGACTCTGAACGGGACCATTCAAGTAATCTACGAATCCTAGGATAGTTATGACTAAACTGGCTGTAAATAAATGAATATAAATGATGTAATACATCCTAACGAATTATATTCTGTACGTCGACCAAATTGTATTCTGTTTTATTCCATTCCCTGCAAGATCTGGTTTTATACTATTAAAACATTAATACTAATAGCTTTCAGTTACTGTTGATGAGTTGACGAACGGTTGAAGTTGATTGTCAGCCATGTTGTTATATGAAAAGAAAGCTCAGACCAAATAAATATACAAACAGTAGGGCAATTATGGAACTCTAATTACAATCAATTTCTATCAGTTTTCATAGATTTCTGATAGACATTGATTGTAATTAGAGTTCTATAATCGCCCTACAGAGCATTTGTGTCAACCAAAATAAAGCCTCAAAACAGTGCTTCTTTTGAGATATAAATCGAGCGTAGGTACGTTATATCTAGTACCTTATAGAACGTACGTACCGTTTTGCTAAAGCTGATTATAATTACAATCAAACGAACGGTTAAAATAATACAAATATACAAATGCAAATACAAAACTTTCTTAATTCAATAAAATCACAAGGCCCACTTTGAATCGTCTTCTGACATGCTAGTGAATCTAGGTGCCGGTTCCTCCTAACCCCAGTCCTAGAAGAATCCGGCAACAAACTCGTCTGGTCTTAACACTTTTTTGTATGATCGAGTCAAGTAGGAGCAGATTCATCCTAAGCTTTTATTGCTATTAATTTCGATTAGGATTGCTAATCGAAATTGATAGACATTGATTTTATCAGAAATTCAATAATCACGATGCGGTATGTAGAATGACAAAAAATATAACGTATAATACAACTTTGTTGATATTGAAATCTAAGAGTACCATACCCCAATAGAATACACAGATCCAGCTCCTTATGCTACTGTGACTGACAGAAAATGCAGTGCCTAAAACACCAGTACTGAAATGGCACGTTTACTTTCAGGCTACCTAGATGTTCCCATCACTTTACTCATACAACTTTAAGAATAGTGTAAGCTAATGTTTATTTACCAAAATAAATATCACACAAATGGTACAAGTTACAGGTGATTCCCGCTCTATACCAGGCCTGTGTCGCGGGAGATCAGTCAAGCAAAACTAAATTACTTAATACAAAAGCACACATTACAGATAAACAACAAAAACAATATTTTCTTTTGTTAATACTAACTGAAAAACTAAACAAAGTTAACATTACTTGCAAAAACTTCAACTACAATATAAAGAAGTGCGGTGTATACAAGAGACTTGTCTTGTGAGAGTGTCAATGTAAGTATTATAATAAAAACAACAATCAGGGTGTTCAACTTTTGAGTTGGTCTGAAATGCGTAAGTGGTGTTTCAGTATTCAGGCATAATGGCCCATGGCTTCACCATGAAACTGCATAGATTTGTGCAGTCAAAAGTAGCATCATGCTACTTTTTACCTTATTACAAGTATAATAATAATGCTGGACATTTTCACACAGCATCATCTAATCCCAAATTAAGCAGAGCTTGCATTATGGGTTACAACATGACTCATACACTTTTTTTTTTTTATAAATACATACATATTATATCATAGAAGAACATCCAAACCTGAGACAAATACTTGCAGACAAACAATTGTCCTGCAGTAAAAATCGAACTCTTAACCTTCTGCGTCTCAGGTATGACTTCGGCCACTGCGCCACAGATGTCACCTCATGCATCACATGCTACTAGCATCTGACACAGGCAGGAAGATGATGAAAAGGATATCAGATAGAATACACACTCACCCTGTACTTGGCCACAAACGCCTCTATATTAGGGAACTCATCGGCGTGCACTTGTTTGAAAGCCACCTTGTACTGCACGAGCAGACGGCTGCAGGCCGCCGTGTACTCCTGTGCACGGACGCAGTCACGCATATAAGCCTTTTCCAGGTGCTGTAGGGTACTCACTACTGCATACAGCTCAGCCATATTCACATGCCTGGAAGATTTTCATTGTAATAAAAACTCAATCCAGTAGCAAGATGGGTGGACAACATTAGACGTGGGCATCGGCCTAGTCTTAACCATTGGGTTAAGACTAGGGCAGGATCGATGGTGGATGGTACGAACACAGGCAGAAGTGGGTGTAATCGGGATGTAGATAGATAGATAGATGATGGCAAGACAACGATCTGACAAATGCCTAAAATGCCTGAGCTTGTGTTGTTCCTTCCTTTCCTTAGACTATTCAAAGTGGTCCTTGTGATTGTATTCAATTAAGCTGAATTGTTTTTGCCTTGCATTTGCTTTGCCTGTCCTTTGCCTGTTTTTGCTTTTAATCTTTTCATACTGGTTCTGTATGATTCATTGGACAACTCTGGTGACAAAGGCCACTCAATAGCAATAAAATCACAATAATCATTTAGAAAAATCTTCCCAGCATAAAATATGGTGTGTTGGTTGATGTGAATTAGACATGGATTTGAAAGGTTCCAAACATAGAACCTATATACTAAGTATGAAGGTATGTTTACATGGAACAAAGAATGACTGAACTCAAAATCCAAGTCAAGTTTTTCCACTTACTTTTCTCGTTCCCTGGCATTTTTGTAAAGCTTTACTTCCTCGTATAACTCTGGTCTTGTGTCTGTAAGGATAATAGATGTTTGTTTAGTTGATAACTTTTCTAAGTTCTTGCATTAATAAACACCTGTGAGTAGCGTTACCTTGCATTGCTGTTACAATTTACGTTAACACGTTATAATATTATTTATATAAATTACAATTGAGCAGATCTTTGTTTTTGTTTCGTTATGTACGAAAAGAAAAGATGAATTAAAAAATTATATCAATCTCGAATCTATCGATGGATGACGAACCAACCAAACCAAGTATGTACCATACCATACCCATACGATATTTTTTATTCATGACGTGACGTTGACACTGGCTGCGAAATCTTTTTGACAGATTGACATGAAAAAGGTTTTTTTTTGGCCATGTTGCCAGGAAATTCCCCAGGGTGCAGAACAGTAAAAACATAGATGGGATCTTTTTGCAATTATCTGCAAATTCACAATCAAAATTTTACAAAATCTATTCTACCCTATCCTGTACTAGGTCCTTCATGCCAAAAAGGCTTCGTTCCACGCCATAATCTGCGCGCGCATGACGTAATGACGTAATCTTACAATATGGCGGATGACGCGCGCGCTCCCTGCCGCCCGCGCCGCGACTGTCGGTCGTCGTCCGTAGTTTCTTCGCCAACTGCCACTCGTCTCGAATGATTTCACATTGCGAAGGATGAAAATTGTTGTGGTCGAGTTGCTTACGATTTATTCAAAAGAATAAAATAAACAATCGATCCGGACGCGAACTAAGGTGTAGTGAAACCGTGCGTACAAAACTACAAAGGTGGATTCGTGGTTTAGTGTACCAATTCGTCCTTTTGTGATCGCCCAGTGTTTACGTGCTGAAAGCGGTGCATTGTTGAAAATACAGGTCACCGAGCCGCGCCGACTTGTACTTTAATGGGATCTTGCTAATCAACAGGTAAGCAAATATTTAGAAAACTTAATTTCAAACTAATTCGAAACTTTCTATTCAGCAATATACTTTTGCACTCGCTATATTTTCTAGTTAAACTTGTGTGAATTACTCACCATACACCGTAATGTGTATATTACGATTCTGATGATGTAAAAAATAAAAGAACATTGTAAAAGTTGTTTGTTCTTATTGGAATGCGTATGCGACGGGCGGTAAAGGGCGCGGCGCGCCGGTTGGCCCACTTTAGGTCCTCGCCTACCAACCGGCACTCTACTTTGATAGAACATGTATTTCTTATTCCATTTAATGCTATTATTATATCTACCTATTTAGAAAAGTGAAAAACAACAACTTAGTATAAATTTCCTCACTGATTTATGAATGGAATATTTGAAAGTTACTATTCTAAGATTAATGAGAAAAATAATTACAAAAAAAAGCCTTTGAGAAAATTAATTACACATCAGTTAATTGCTGTTAAATGAATTGGCTATTATTCAATTCATCCTTTCATTCAAAAAGACTAAATCCAGTATTCAATAAATAATGTTTGGTATGCGATGGAATATAGATTACCAAGTCACAGGCTGGTTTACCTCATGCGCTACTTTCTGGAAGTAAATTATAATAGGTACCTAAAAATAATGTGTCTCATAGGCACATCCCTATATATTCTAGAACTGTGCTCGTAGGTTTTCAAAAATAATATTAAGTACATAACATTCATCTTCAAGTTGACCTTGTTTAATATTTTTCCAAATATTTAAGTATAATTTGTTGTCTGATTCTTATATATGAAAATAACCAATTATTTTTGTCCTGTAGCTGAAACTCTATTCATTCAATATTAATAATATCATTGTCATACACTTGTATCTTTCAAGTTCCAAGAGCTTGTTGTCATTTTGATAACTACCTATAATGTGAATGTACTTCTCAGGGAAAATTATGGTAGAAAACCACAGCCTAACATTAGCCGCTAATAATAATACAGGCACTTACCTACAGCTACGGGTTTGTCATATACCTAATGTTTTAAAGTGGAAGGTACCTATTTGTATAAATATGGTTTGGTAGGTGCACCTTGGTATCTGCACTCAAGCACATTAATTTGTATAAATTTTAATTTATAAAACCTTAGACACTAATTAAATGTATCTAGATAACAAGATTCCAACGAGCCCAAACAATACCTTTGCTTTAACTTGGTGAGGAGTTGGGTATCTTGCAGATTTATTTATTTATTTATTTATTGATAGACTAGCAGCTAATGCTGATGTGTCTATATCACACAGTGTTGAAATGTTCATGGTTTCACTTTCCACTTTAGTTGTTTATTGTTGACAATTTATTATTTCACAACCATTGGTCAAGTTTATTCTTGAAGGCATTAAGCGAGGAAGTGGCAATAACCTCT
Organism: Lampropteryx suffumata; assembly: GCA_948098915.1. Lineage (NCBI taxonomy): Eukaryota > Metazoa > Arthropoda > Insecta > Lepidoptera > Geometridae > Lampropteryx > Lampropteryx suffumata. The sequence continues at coordinate 16,041,788 of OX402566.1, read as the reverse complement.
TCAGGTAACTGATTCCAGTTATGAACCACTCTGTTAGTGATGTTGCAGCATTTCAGGTGATGTTGCAGTGTCAGCCAGGCGATTATGTAACTCTGATACTATCAAAACATTGATACTAACAGCTTTCAGTTGCTGTTGATGAATTGGTATTATGGAAGGTTGATGTTTATTTTAACACATGCTCCGTACGTAATACTCAAGCTATTGATTAAAATAATGCCTATTACTAATCAAAATTGATAGACATTGATTGTATCAAGAGTTCCATAATCACCATACTTATCAGGGTAACCATGTTCTTGCAATATTAATGATGTATCTAATTTTTAATCAATCAGATCTGTTGAATTTGCTCACATCTCTTCATCAACTAGAAAAGAGCTGATGACCTTGAAATGGCTGAACATATTTTCTCAGATCATAGCTAAGAATACTCTCAATCATGTTACCTTTCAAACAAAAAAAACTTAATCAAAATTGGTTCACCCTCTTAGAAGCTACAATGCCACCATATAAACACACAGATACACACTACAAACTTTTAACACCCCGCTTTTTCGTTGGAGGTAAAAAAATCACTTTGGATTCCTCATGGGGTAGGGGGTCCACAAATTTCCATTTGCTAAGATCTTTTCTTTTGGGTTTGGTCCATTGACTCTGATCACATTCATTCATACACATATATAAGTCAGTCTAGGGTACTCTTGACCTGGCCTTTCACTCACATCTTTCGTGTTTCACTAACCTAACATCTAATTTATTTTAAAACAGAAAGGAAAGTACATTGCATAGAATGACGATTTTTTAAAACTTATTTTTCAAACATAATTTTTTTGGTTGTTCAACTTCAGACGTCAATTGAGCATCCATCGACGTTTGTATGACAAGGTAATAACATTATGGGGATTGATATAAATATATCTATCCCCATAATGTTATCAAATGTAATCAAAATGGTATGTCAAGTTGTTTGCATTTACGTGTGTATGTTAAATACATACACACGTAAATGCACCTACTCAGGGGTGGAGCATCATTCAACTACATTATACAATACAAAGCTCAAAACGAAATAGTGGCTCCAACCTTCACCTTTTATCATTGAGTTAAATTGATGACATCATCTAGATAACGACTCGTGAGTATGACAGTCGTGCGGTGATGTCATCGACTGTTGGCTTGCCATTAGAAGTGATTTAATTTAATTTTTTTTGGTTGTAGATCGACTTTTTTATTAGACTAACGTAACACATAAGTATCTACCTAAAGCTAATATTCCGAGAGGGAACCACACCCCATCTCATGCTACTACTGTATTATGTCAATCGCACAGATTTTTAAGATAGTGAGTTCTTGGTTAGTTTCATCTGTGAATTTTAGACTTTGTCTATGATTCAGCTTTATCATACTAGCGGCTTCCTGCAATGAAAGCTCAAATTTGTTTGTGTTGCGAGTTTAAGCCACACATTGCTGCAGTTTAACTAAAACTAACAAAAATTTCGTAAAATAGAAATGATCTTTATTTTGTCTACTGCTAAGTCCAAGTTTAAATTTTTTAAATGACAGTTTTAAAATAAGTTAAGTAAAATTTTGTAAATTGTCATTTTGTTCTTTTATTCAATCGATTTTTCTAGGACTTTCCGCAGTTTCAATCAACACTTCTTTACATGACTACTAAAATGAGCTAAAATATGTCAATCACACGTCGATTCAGTAAATTTATAAAGTTTCATTTAAAATATAGGTAGGTATTAATCTAATTTTGACTAGTTATAATGTACGCAAAATAAAATCGTACGTGTTTTAGGTAATTTTAGTTAATCCAGCGAAACTATAGAATCATTGTCGGAAAATGTCTAACCCACCACAGCCTGGAAGGCATTCCCCATTTAATTTTACATTAAACAATAGACCCCGTGTCATAAACCTGACAATCTGCTGAACAACACAGTTACCCATTTTGTGATCTGAAAACGATAATAACGGCTAATAACCTTTTGTATGGAAAACTCGTGCCAATTTCAGTCAAAAGGTAATAAGGTAATTTTTTCAGGAGATCGTCCGAGTAAACAGAATCCTTGTAAATATAATACGGCATTTCCAAGCGACTGAGCACGACACCCTTTCATCTCTATCATTTCTGTATTCATGTACGCTCAATTGAATCCTTGGTGGTTTGATCCAGCAATCCAAAATATCCACAATAACCGAATCGTATGTACGTCAGTTACTTCACCGAAACTTCTGATCATCGTAATGTAATATCTAATTTGTGTCATAACCCGAAAAGTTGCTACACTTCCGGCCGTTTCCACATCTGTTATTGTTATGTTATTTCTGGATCGCGATTGTTGTTGGGTGGTCCGATGTTTGCTTTGTTAATGGGCGAGAGAATTTAACTGTTAAATCCCTCTGGAATGGTGTCCCGTGTCATCATTAACTTACTGCTAGAATTCTGATGGAACGTCAACGTCAAACAGCTCGCAGCGCGCACGCAGACAAATCAGAACGATGTAATGTATGGAACAAATACCGACCCGCGTATCCTGCAACGCAGACCAAGGGGCTTCATCATCGTCATTGGACTTCATTCATCTGTTGAAGGTGATTTAGGTGGCGTCAGTAAAGTTACAGAGCAGTTCTTTGTAATTGAAAACTTTCGTTCATGGATCCACTCCAGCAAGCTGAGGTGCGTGAAGTTTCCTCTCCACTGACGTCACTCTGCCTGGGATTCTGTTTGATAGCGCAGACCAGGTACCCACACTAACCTCTCGACCAGGGGGCTTACTATATAACTATACCAGGAGATTACTCTTATAGCAACAGTAAAGCAATACTTAATACATTGAAATTTCGTACCACAACCTGCAATAAATAAAGCTTACCTTAATATTGTAGGGTTAGTGCAGTTTAGTTGACGTCACGGTGCTTGTTCACTTCAAATCTATCAATATTGTAGAAGAAAGCTTACCTTAATATTGTAGGGTTAGTGCAGTTTAGTTGACGTCACGGTGCTTGTTCACTTCAAATCTATCAATATTGTAGAAGAAAGCTTACCTTAATATTGTAGGGTTAGTGCAGTTTAGTTGACGTCACGGTGCTTGTTCACTTCAAATCTATCAATATTGTAGAAGAAAGCTTACCTTAATATTGTAGGGTTAGTGCAGTTTAGTTGACGTCACGGTGCTTGTTCACTTCAAATCTATCAATATTGTAGAAGAAAGCTTACCTTAATGTTGTAGGGTTAGTGCAGTTTAGTTGACGTCACGGTGCTTGTTCACTTCAAATCTATCAATATTGTAGAAGAAAGCTTACCTTAATATTGTAGGGTTAGTGCAGTTCAGTTGACGTCACGGTGCTTGTTCACTTCAAATCTATCAATATTGTAGAAGTTGCTCTTTTGCGGGGGAAGCATTATTGTTTCTCACATTTTAGCACAAATATAACAATAATGTTTAAGGTAATGGTACGAACTGAAGTAATGTTGCTACAATCTTGAAACATTATGGTTTTGTAATACGTTGTGGTAGGCCTGATAGACCTCCATTGTCTTCCTTCTTCCTGCATTGATAATCCTCTTTGCATGATCTGTGTTATCTGCACTTCATTCAAAATAATTACGTTTTAAAACTAAAGAGACAACCGACTTCATCTATAAAAAAGCAAAATATTAAAATTTCGTTTCATCGAAGAGAATGACATATTTTTTTCAGTTTTTTTAATTTGAAAACCTAACTACTAAACCGATTTTTATTAAATTTATATGGGACCAATCGGGAAGTATATGATACCGATTTGAAAAAAAAACTTTTTTTTTTTCAAATCGGTTCATAAATGACGGAGTTATGAGGTAACAGCCGAATTGAGAACCTCCTCCTTTTTTGAAGTCTGTTAATAAAGCGCAATTGAAAAACTTCAAAATAAATTCTTTAAATAACATAGCTCATTTATTTTCGTCACCTAGAAAACGGAGACATCGTAGCTTCAAAGCAGCGGTCCAATGACCAAGACTCAGAGACAAAACATACGCTCGGCGCTGAATTTTGACAAAGGTTAGGTATTTATGTACTATATCAGCTTGTATGTTCCACGAGTTTGTCCTAAAGTACTGTTATAATTACACCTCGTATTACTCTGAGAATGTTCTAATGGCTATCTGATGGCATTACCAATTAAGACCCGGTCATACCTATTCGTGGAACACATAAACTTGACTCCCTGCAATTAATGTATTAAATCTACTTCAACGGTCAACTGAATGGTCTTGATGACGTAATTTGAGACCAGGATTTGAAAACGTACATCATTTTTTTGAGTCTTGGTCCCACTAGGCAATGCTATTGATATCATTGAGGATGATGAGCTTTTTTAAGGCATTCTGATGGTCACTTTTAAAACTTTCGTGAGTTGTACTTGCACTGTACGTTTCGAGAAAAACTGGTTTTACTCCTGTATTATTTTGATGAAGGCACTGACACTCTTTCGATTTCTGTAGAGAATCTTCATCAGGATGAGTTTAATCCGCCGTCCGCTCGCTCGCGAATCAGAGAATCGAAACTGTCGGTGCCTCTATCAATTAACCGTTAAATCTCAAGAGCACCAAATTTGGTGAGATTGTTCGCGCCAAGCATTTCCGTCAAACCCCGGAAGACCAAATTTGGTCATTTGAATAAGGACCTTATTTCACACGTTTACAGTCTACTTTTGTATGGAGAAGTTTACTGAGTTACGTTCTTTGATATATTATCTATGTTCTGAGCAAAAAATATTACGTAGTCTGTCATCGTTCAGTTTTTCATCGTCAGTTTGACATCAGTCAAAATTTCGCGTTGCTCGGCGGTAGTGTGTGTGAGAGAAATAATGAGTTTTACTGGATTTATCTATAGTGAGGGGTGTTTATTATTACAAAAACGGTTTATTATGCTCTTATAAGTATTTGTGGATAATAAAATACATAGCTACTAATAATAATAACTTTTAGAATATGACGCGTAAATTTCCGTAAACTCCCGAACGGTCAATGGCGGCCGCGATCGCCCCATTTGATTATAAAAATAAATTTACATGTTTACAGTCTACTTTTGTATGGAGAAGTTTACTGAATTACGTTCTTTGATATATTGTCTACATTCTGAACAACAAATATAGCATAATCAGTGTTCGTTTAGTGTTTTATGAATTCGCGCGTTTCGCGCGTGAGTGAGTGTGAGTGCAGTGACCGTTGATTGTGATTTGACTTATTTGATGGTGTATTTACTGGATTTATCGATGGTAAGTGGTGTTTATTATTACACAAACTGTTTATTCTGATCATTATAAGTATTTTTGGATAATCAATTGTAAGAAATACATAGTAATAACTTCTAGATAAGGCGGGAAAAAGTTCGTTGCCATGCTACTGATTTCGATACTACCTATTACTACCTATTTATTATAAACTATAGTATTTGACTAAACACGTTACTTTTATGCCTGATAGATAGGTAATATATCTATTAGTACATTGTTTTTTACAGAATGATAAAATATGGTTTGGTTGTAGAGTTATTACATATTTTGTACAATGCAGTATTTTTGCCGCTACTTTAGTCTAGTCTAGCCTAGTTTAGAATCTAGTGCTAGTGCTGCCAAAATTTTTTAACTATAATTTGTTCGGGACTGAGAGGTATAAAACGTGAGCAAAATCCGTGATTCTCAAAATGTGTTCTGAAATTCATGAATCGCATACAAATCAATTTAATTCAATAAATAAATAATACCGGACAAATCACACAGCATCATCTAGCCCCAAAGTAAGCACAGCTTGAGTTGTGGATACTTATATACATATTTTATGTAAATACATACATATTATACATAGTAACACCCAGATCCGAAACAAATAGGTACTTGCAGATCATACAAACATTTGTCCCGCTGCTTGAATCGAACTCGCAACCTGCGTCTCCGCCGGACCCTAGCCCACTGCGCCACAGAGGTCGTCATCAACCACAAGGACCACTTTGAATCTTCTTAAGCTAAGATTTCTCACCAAGTAAGTACCCAGGGGTCCATTAGGCATATTTTTGAATTGGTTAACTGCTGGATATTATTGTTTTAGCTCACAACAGGTAACATTTTTTATAAGCCACAAAACAATCGCATGACGAGATAACATTGTTGTAAGTACACAGTAGGATTTAATCTTCACAAAGTCAAATGAGTCACGTTAAGTTAACATTGCAGAGATGCATGTAGGTATGTATATACCTACACCTAGTCACTGTTAAAATTAAATCCTATTTATTTAGCAGGTTACTTAGTACTTAGGTACTTATTTTCGAGCACTCTAAGAATAATTAATATACTGATAGATGCGTGTGTCCAGGGATTGTTGTGGTTGTGAAGAATATAAATAGAAAGTAACATAAAAAAAATATATAAATAGTTTTTATGTTATGTTATGTACTAATGTAAATATATAAATAATAATAATAGATAGGTATGTAGTGTTTATGTATGCGTGTTGGATGTATAATAAACAATAATAAAATATGTAGTTAGGAATACTATGTGATCTATAAATAAATGTAGAGAGGATCCCCACAATAAATAATGCCGGACATTTCACAGCATCATCTAGCAAAGTAAGCAGAGTTTGTGTTATGGGTACCGCTATACAATTACATGCGGATATACTACTTATATACATACATCCATATTATAAAGGGTCTTCCAATAGGCACGTCCGAACTTTGACAGTTGGTAGCGGCCATCTTGTTGAAGCTACATCTGTCAAATTAGTTGTAATTTATTCATTCTGTTTTGCCAAATCATCATGGATAGCTATAGCATTCAACAACACGTGCAAATGATAAAATTGTTTTATCAAAATGAGTGTTCTGTTCGGGCAACGCACCGCGCGCTTCGCCCATTTTACGGTCGCCATAATCGTCCTACCGAGAGGACTATTCGTCGTGTGGTGGAAAAATTTGAGTCCACTGGTTCGGTAAATGATCGACCAACACCCGTACGTCAACGAAACGCAAGGTCTGCCGAAAACATCGCCGCTGTCCGTGAGAGTGTGCAGGAGAATCCGAGGCAGTCGATTTCGCGTCGCTCACAAGAACTCTGCCTTTCACAGACCACAACTTGGCGAATTTTGCGTCGTGGCTTGGGAATGCCACATTGAATATTCTGCATGAGAGATTTGAGGGCATGGTCATCTCACGTGGAGCTGATGTGAACTGGCCACCAAGATCTTGTGACTTAACCCCGCTAGACTTTTTCTTGTGGGGTTTTCTTAAGTCGCAGGTCTATGTGAATAAACCACAAATCACAGCGGCCCTCAAAGCCAACATAACCTATGCCATAAGTCAAATTCAGCCTGATTTATGCGCAAAAGTCATGGAAAATTGGATATCTCGCATGCGCTCCACCCAGAGAAGCCGTGGCGGACATTTGAATGATGTCATATTCCACACATAATAGCATCACTACATCTTTCAAATAAATAAATAATTTCGATAATATATCACACACACTTTGTTTTATTTAAATTTAAAGATAGGACACGCTTAATGAAAGACCCTATACATAGAAACACCCAGACCCGAGACAAAAACTTGCAGATCATACAAACATTTTTCTCACGACGGGAATTTAACATGCAATCTTCTGCGTCTCAGCCCTTGGCCCACTACGCCGCAGAGATCGTCGTAACTATTATAACTATAACAATAACTCTGCAAAGGTTTCTTCCGAGCCTCGTTTTTCTCTGCCTTTGCCCTCGTGCATGTTAATGTTAGCCTTTATTTCCATGTTCAAATGTATCCAAACCATGTTTAATCTAAAGCGGTTCTGTTTTTGTTCTAATTGTGTAACAAACATCCACATAAAGTTTCACATAATATAATATTAGTAGGATTCTATAATATGACCCCATTAAGCGTAGGATAAGGGCAAGAAGAATAGAAAATGACTTAAGTATTTTACTATGCCTAAAGTATTTTAAGTAAATTATTCGAACCATTAATCTAAATTTTCACTCAAAACGGGATATTTACCATGATACAAATCATACAAAAAAGTGGACGTGCTTCTTGTCGGATTCTTCTTGAATTGGGGTTAGGAGGAACCGGCACCTAGATTCACTAGCATGTAAGAAGACGATTCAAAGTGGTCCTTGTGATTTTATTGAATACTAATAGGCTTTGCACGGTTGCAATGCTGATACTAAATGTACTACAGAATGTCTTTATATACAACGTTGTCTACGATATAGACATATATATTATACCATCGCGGACTTTTTTGTAGAACTTTTAAAAGTGTACAATACTGTAGTACACTATTTTGATCTATCTTGTAGAGTTCAGCCAGCGTTTGCAATGTAAGCGCTAAAAATGTGTTTATTTACGACATCACATTAGAAACCTCTAAAATTCTCAGTGTTTCTCTACTATATTATGCATGTATTATACACATATAAACCTTCTTCTTGAATCACTCTATCTATTAAAAAAAAACCGCATCAAAATCCGTTGCGTAGTTTTAAAGATCTAAGCATACAACGGGACAGACAGACAGCGGAAATCGACTTTGTTTTATACTATGTAATGATAATGATATATATATAAACTTTATTTGACATAACATTACACAGACACAAAATAAGGTACAAAATTAAATACTAAACTTAACTACTAACACTAAAAGAAAAAAAAAATAGGTACACGAGTTATAACTAACACACAAAGTAGCTAAGAAGCAGGGTAAAAACGTGATAGTTAATCTAAACAAAAGTATACCTACTCTGAACCTTAACAAAGTTTAACTACACAAGATATTGCACCAGCTGTTTCGTTATCTAGATGACACACTTTTTATATTTACTATGAGATAAGGTGGTGTTTCCTAGCCTACGCACTTTTATGTTTGCTGTTATCACGTCATTATGATCAGGCAGACATTTTATCATCCATTATCAGTGGCGTTTTAGTGAATAAAACAATTGAAATCTAAATCTGAATGCCTGAGGTTCTGTGAGAAGTCTGTTATTATTTTTCTCTCTCTAATGTTTTTATCTTGACTATTTTGTGTTGTTATTGAATCTTACATGACATTTATAATTATCTTGCCATTTTTTTAACTTTGACATCTTCTAAACTTGTATTATCAAAGTCAAAGTAAGTATATTTATTGCATCATTACATGTTTAAAAAGATGTTACAACTTGTATAAATTCTTGTTGACGACCTCTGTAGCACAGTGGGCTAAGGTCCGGCTGAGACGCAGAAGGTTGCGGGTGCGATTCCCGCCGCGGAACAAATGTTTGGATGATCTGCAAGTATTTGTCTCGGGTCTGGGTGTTTCTATGTATAATATGTATGTATTTACAAAAAAAAAGTATATAAGTAGTATATCAGTCATGTGGTACCCATAACACAAGCTCTGCTTACTATGGGGCCAGATGATGCTGTGTGAAATGTCCGGGATTATTATTATTATTATTATTATTCAATGTAATCTATCCCTTTATTTAATTGTTTATAGTGCAATTATTTATAGTGTACATTAAAAATAGAAATAATAATTTATAATAAATAAATAATATGGAAGAAAGAAATAATGCATGATAAACATTAATACTTATGTCATACTAATAATAACAAAAAATGAAATCAAGAAAGAATAACGGTAATAGAACAAAACAAAAAATACAGAAAATGAAATGAAATTAAACTAAGTAATACACATGTCACATACATTAAAAGTTTTAGTCGAAGGGAAATAAATTAATCAGGAAATGCATTACTTTGTCATAGTATCAATAGAATTATCGGCCATTAACTAATTTATTGTAAAATAACATTTATCATTTAAGATTATTCTCGTTTTTTTCTTTTTTTTTCGAAGTTGGTAATGTTCTTAATGACAGAGGTAACTTATTGTATATGAATGGAGCCATACTGAAGATACTTTTCGCATCAGTGCTGTTTTAGAGTTACAGACACAAATTTTATATTCGTCTTATTTAAGGTTATTATTGTAGTTTTTTTTATTAGTATTATTAATATGTTCGTACTAAGTAAGTAGTTAATAAATAAATAAATACATATTTCTGACTCGAGTACACACACAATCAGTACAAACAGAAAAAAACATATTTTAGAATAAACAAAAGTGAAGAATACATAGAGTATGTCATGTATCTGTGTGCAACAGTAACAAATAGGTCTCGACTCAGCATAATATGGCTCGCCACTTGGAGGTAGTTAGGCGCTGGTATTTTGTCGAAAACTTCAGCCAAAAGACCCTTTTCGATATTTTTGTGGAGTGTGTGTGGATCTTATGAATAAGAATTGATGTACAATAATATGGTAACTTTGAGAGCTAAACTAAATAAATACAGAAAAATAAACTAAAAATGTTACTTACTGCAATACACTTGCATAGGTAATCATCAATTAATGAATACATAAATACCTACTTACAACTTTAATACGGTAGATAATAAAAAGTAACATAATTAATTATTAAAATAAGAAAAGCTATGTTGATTCTGCCATACGAAATTCATTTATTTATATTAGAAAGCATTATTATAACACTAAATCAATCCTTGCATCCAAATGTTTCCCACTTGCGTACCAATGTTTTCCTTGTCCTACCTTGCATTATCCTGGCCTACAGCATACGTACGTAATATCTATATTAGTACACTGCAACACAGTGACATTTTATTTAGACAATCATATATTTTCTAATATTAATTTTCCGTACGAATTTGTATTATTTATATGCCATAAAGTAGGGTAAAATGCTTTATTGATCGCAAGACGCGACGCAGCTAGGCGCCCATCGATTTTCCTATAACTACACATACATTGTTGTTTGCTGAACCGTTTCGCAGCATCCCGTCGTCAACTTTATATTGCAGACTATATAAAATTGAGTAAGCAACTCGGTTTACGGGTGTCTGTCTCCCGAGACCATGACACACTCATAGAACATGCATTAAAACTGGCCTCTGCCAAATAAAATACTTGTATAGGAACTCGCTTCTGCCCGCGGCTTGGTATTACATAAAATATAGCCGCTATGCCCAGAGGTTCTTCTCGGCAAAACGATAAACGAAATATCGGGACAATAATCGTGCTAAATCTACTCTTAGTTACATTGTTTCGACTCGTTTTAATTTTTGAACGATAGAACGGCCGACATTTCTTTTTAACCGACTTCATCAAAAAGGAGGATGTATGTTCATCGATTACTCGAAAACGCCTGAACCGATTTGGAAAATTCATTATTTGTTTGAAAGGTGGTCTTCTTCGCAGGTGGTCCCATTGAAATTTTATCGAAATCGGTCGAGCTGAAAAATCAACGAAAATCAAAAAATTGTATACATCGATGATGTTTTCATGTACTTCGATACCTTGCTGTCTCGGAGCGGTGCGTTCATTTGGCCTACCATATTATATATATACAAAATACAATTTACTTTCCACTAAAAATGTATGATAGGCTCAAATTTCATTCAATGAAGTCGGTTTTCTTTTTAGTTTTTATAACGTAATTATGACCATCGATGTCGTAATCCTCTACGGCAGCAAAGATACGATAATTTGAATTTGACAACGAAACAACTGTCGATTTCGACTGAAATAACGAAATCGGTTGTCGAGGCCCACTTGTCGGTCTTTACCGGTTACTGATAATACGAGTATCTGTCTAACAACGTTTTATCAAAAATCTTCTTTGCCGTTGCAGTCTGATTGATGAGCCACCAACAAACATATCAACATACACACATACTTTCGCATTTATAATACTATTAAGATAATCATTAATTAGGTAGGTAGTTGGTTAAACCCGTGTTAACAAAGAAAATTCATAATTCATTAGATGAGTACATTTTGTTTATTCAGCGAATGCATTTGGTTCGGCGCCAAAAAAATGATTAATGGGACCAAAAACCCATGAAAATGTGATCTTGTTTGTTTAAGAAATGAGCCGGAAACGCAGAATTTTTAATATTTCGTTTTATGATTATTATGGAATCGGGAGCAGTTACTGGAAACATTTGTATAGGTTATGTCAATTCAGTTGTACAGGAAGTGAAAGCGCACGTGGCACAACTTTCTTAGTCATTCCTAAACAATGAAATGTTAAAAAAATCTGTGATTTCATTATTAAGGTATAATGTTTGAAATTTTATAAATATTTTGATTTAAGTACTTATAACCATTGGTTTTATTTTCTTTAACAATTTTCTTTTTCTGCACGACTGTACTGTAACGTTCCAAAAGAAAAGAGCCAAATAGTCCAATGAGTCCTATTTGAAGGTCCAGTGAGTACCATGTTTTTGATTGGGTACTAGATCAGCTCAACGAAGTAAAACAACCCTGTGCGCGGTACCTGGATAGGTAACCACAGTTGTATTTCATCTGAGCGCTTCTGTGTTTCGAAAAGCACGTTAGCTGTCTGTCCCGGTCCTCAAAGTTTTCACCAGAGTTAGCCTTTTACTCAACGAAGGTAAAGAAGTAGGTAGTAGCCATCCTCTCACTCAAAATTGCAAACCTGATCTGGACATGAATGTCCACAAAAGGAACATTAAGTTTTTGTTGGCTTAAATTGAAACCGAACTTGTTTCTTGAAATGGCAAAGCTTGGCCGAGTAGGATGCCTACCTTAAAATCCATATTTATGGTTAGTACCATGGTTCCCAAAATTCAGAAACAAAATCAAACGGGCTCGCGTCAGTAATCCACGTATTCGATAACCACCTCAGATCTTCGGTTTCTTAGATCTTTGATAATGTCTAAAGAAACATACTTAAATGACTTACTTATAAACGCCTCTCAAGTTGAACTCTGCCTAAACACTAAAGATTCGCCCTGTTAATATTGGTCACTATCTAACAACAAGGGATATGGATGGCGCCATTTTAAAGAGTGATTTATTTTTCAAAACTTTCGTGAGTTGTACAATACATTTTGATAAACACGGATTTCACCCACGTATTATTTTGTCGAAGCAGGCATCGACACTGTTTCGATAAATCTAGACTCTAAATTATAGATTCTAGATTCTCGGTGGGAATTGAACCACCCGCAACCTGCGTCTCAGCCGGGTCTTAGACCACTGCGCCACAGAGGTCGACAATTTATTGTATGGTTTTATTTTTATACGCTTTATATTAGCTTCACTTGTATGTATTATTGTATGTTTGTATGTATCCGACTCCTTAGGACGCGATTTTGACCCACTTTAAACGGCCTGCACACTGCACACCTGCACACCTGTCAAAGACCGATGACAATGCCATAATTCGAAAAAAAAAAAAAAAACCGTTTATCTTAAAACTAATTAAAAATAAATAATTTTATTAATTATTAAAAAAAAATTTAAACTATTATTTATTTTTATTTATATTGATGACTGAAACAATTTTGTTGTTTAAAAAAATATATATATTACCCTCTAGATTATTAGGTACTTTTTCTTTTTGTATTAAATGTGTAAACAACTAAGTACATTATAGAAATGGAGAACGAAGTGTACACAGTAACTGCCGTCACGCACTCAAGCGCCACGGAAAATCTGATTCGTATGCGTCCCTTTTTGCTGTCATAATATTTAATAATTATTAATTAGTAACCTTTTAAGTTTTTGTGGCGCAAGTTGCGTTTTATATTATGAAATAATACAAGGCTGAGAACACACCAATCTCTACTCATAATGGATTTACTAGTTAACTCAATTAAGTACTGCTAGACGGACATTTCCTCCTCAATCCTCGAGACTGTCTCCGTATACGGGCTCTGATTGAATCTAGTTAAGGACACGGTCTGATTAACTGTTGACGAGCGGCTTTTGGCGAGCCGGGGGGCCTGTTTGTGTCCTGTGGTTCTGGTATTTCTCGCGCTGGAATATTACTTTGAGGTATAAAATACGAACAGCGGGTGGGTTCGTTAGCTTGAGATTTTAGCAACAAAATATAATCAATCACTGATAAGTGATAACTTTACCTATCTCACATCTTAAACAAGGAATGCTATGATTAATTTGGCGAGAAATTTATTTGAAAAAAATTTCAGGACCGTAGTTAAAATGTGGTTTTATAGACTTAAAGACAAACCTTATATCTTATAATCAAATTATTAGCTAATATGGCGTTAAAGTAAAGACCTTGTTGGTTTAAGGCCCATTTTTACCATAGTTAATGTAACAGCCTGTAAATCTTTTAATGGACTGTTAAGGTTATTGAGTGCTCCACTAAGCCCTAACACGTGTTAATAAAACGAAACAGCTGAATTATAGGTAATTTCATAGCGATATTTGTTTTTTTAATATCAGCATAAGCAAACATCATGAAACGATTAAAATTCCTTTTATTTAAATTATTATAATTAGTCTACCAAACCAGACCCTCTTTATTCGCTTTAGGTTTTTGCATCTCCAACTGATACCTGATCGAAGAACCATGTCAAAGTGGAAACATTAGCAGCACCGCCAATCGTAACCAGTTTAAAACAAAGACCCCCTCAGACGCTTCACTTCCTTCAACGATTTGGGCGGCCCACACACTGACCTAGCGTACCTACACCTAGTCAGATTCCGAGTTCATTTACGTCTGGCGTGGGCGTCCCGGTGTGCTGCAGCTGGAAGACAGTGGCTGGCTCAATCTGATCACCAAACAGCTTTAAACACCAACATTATTGCAAGCCAATTGCAACAGTCACATAGAATTAAGCCATTTCCATTTCGCAGACATCTTATTTTTCTAGTTGTTCAAATGCACCCTTTTTAAAAACTGCAATTTATGGACCCCAGGCATAAGCTTGTAGCGAAAGAGACCTGCAATGAAAGACCATTAGGCAATAGATAAACCATTTACCAATAATTAACATCTTTTTTCTACAATGGCATCTGTCTTGTTGTAAATTTTGGCAATGTGAAGTGGTTTTGTTATCTTATAATATCGTCGCAAGTCGTTGTCGAATGTCATTTGTCTATTCTAAACTTCATCGCGGAATGACCGTCTCGAATCAAACGAATTCCTTGTCAAACAAAATCAAAGGAACGTAATCACTACATAGTATAAAACAAAGTCGCTTCCCGCTGTCTGTCTGTCCCTATGTATGCTTAGATCTTTAAAACTACGCAACGGATTTTGATGCGGTTTTTTTAATAGATAAAGTAATTAAAGAGGAAGGTTTATATGTATAATGCATAATATAGTAGAGAAACACTGATAATTTCAGAGGTTTCTAATGTGGGGTCGTAAATAAACAATAATTTTTTTGCGCTTACATTGCAAACGCTGGCTGAACCCTACGAGATAGATCAAAATAATGTACTACAGTATTGTACACCTTAAAAAGGTTTACAAAAAAGTCCGCGATGGTAATATGTCTATCTCTTAGGGATAACCATAGGGATCAGCATTGCACCCGTGCAAAGCCGGGGCGGGTCGCTAGTTCATTTATAATTCAACTTTCTACACGTGTGCTAAGAAGTCATATTTACTTAATTAATTAAATATCTGCTAAGATTATGCAATAAAACATGAAGTTATACCAGAAAACGAATTAATATATCATAACTAGCTGCTGCCCGCGGATTGGCACGCATGGTACCTACTTAAAAAGTAGCCTATGCTCTTCTCCAAGGTCCCATTTATCTCTATACCAAAATTCATCAAAATCGGTTCAGTGGTTTAGACGTGAAAACGTGACAGACAGACAGACAGACAGAGTTACGTTGTTACATCCTATTTGACCAGTAGGTAGCCACATCTACGGCATTATCCGATCACCCATAGTGCATGAGTTGGGGCAAGATGGACACACACGTATGTGTGACATGGACTGCACCTGGGCACCACAAACAATGACACCGCGTGTCGTTATCGCTTATCATGCCCCATTTGCCAAGGTTACTCCTACAACGCCCAACCTGAACTCGCATTCACAACTCGCATTCATCGGCACTGGGAGCGCACTGTTGTCTAGTACCATCATAATTGCAATTTTAATGAGTACTTACAAAAGTGATGTAAAAACTAAAATAATTATTATTATGCCAAGTTAAGTAACTAAGATACAATATTGAAATTCAAATTAAACGGAAATACAACAGAAAATATAACATCAATATTTAAGGGCTAGCTGTTCGCGCGCAGAGTAGCCTGCATTGAAGATTTTTCCCGGGACAAACCAATTTTCCCGAGATAAAAAGTAGCCTATGTTACCCGGGGATAGTGTAGCTTTCCAACGGTAAAATATTTTTTCAAATCGGTCCAGTAGTTTCGGAGCCTATTCAATACAAAAAAAACAAACAATCAAATCTTTTCTCTTTATAATATTAGTATAGATAACAAAAGAATACTTACAAAAATTTAGAGAAATTGCACTTAAATTAAACTGAAGTCTAGAACAACTATCTATGTGTATGTTTTTTTTTATATGTACAAGTGTTTTTTAACGAACTTTAAAAATACCAAATTGACCAAATAAATTTAGTGTAAAGCTGTGGAGTAACCTAGCTGTTCCTCCCAGGTCGCGACCAGATCATTGTTGCCAGATGAGCGACAATTGCATAATCTAACATTGTGTAATCCGTTTAATCTCGTTATGTTCATGCCATCTCGCTTATTTAACTTCTGTGAAGTCCAGTTTTATTACTAGGGCCATTTGGATGGCTTCCAAAAGATGATATGATTCTTTATTTTGATGTTTTAAAAACGATTATCGTAAAATTATTGTTGTTCAGCTGCTGAGGTGGTAATAAGCGAACTGCCACATGATCATAAACCATGCAAATAGAGAAACCACAGTTTTGTTGAGTTTTCTATAATACGAGGCCGGGGCGAATTGAGAAATGTATAATATGAAAAACGTGTCAAGTCAAGTCAAAAGATTCTTTATTCAATACAATCATAAGGATCACTTTGAAACGTCTTACATACTAGGTGAATATAGGTGGCAATCCTCCAAGCCCGAGAAGAACCGGCAAGAAACTCGACCTGGTCCTAGCACTAGCATGATCCATCTTATTAACTACCTCATCCACGAAAAACTAATACAAGAGAGTTTATACATTTCAAAAGTGTCGGTTAACTGTCTGAAGTTAACTGTCTATTTTATGTTATAATAAGCTTGCTTTAAAAGACTACCCTCTATGTATGTATGTGTTAAAAAGATAAGTAGAATAGTGTACGATTTTTACGACAACATTGCATAGCTAGAACATAGACAGTGACGATAAAAAGACACAGCGGCGGTCTTTTTATCGTCCATGTCTTATGTTCTAGCCTCTAACCCTGGACTGAAAAAAAATACAGAGGCTATAATATTTAACCCTTAGAGCTTAAATATTATAGCTAACGTGACGTTTAAGAATGCTTTGTCGTTCTAATTAAAATTATAACTGACACAACAGAGGGAGGGAGTTTTTCGACATGAGCACGTCTACGCTAACCTACACACGAACACACATACAGTGATTTACCCTGAGTGATTTACCATTAGTCTGCATATCGAGATAAATGAGTCCACTACCCTATTCTATGGAGTAGGTACACTGATAATTTAGTGGCAAATGTGCTATCATATCACTGAGCTTTATACTACTGTTTAAAAGGAGTGTAGAGTTTTGTATATTTGTTATGTGGAATCCTACTGTTTAATTTCATATGTACTTATTTATTAATTGGCTTTTCATATTTACTTATAACATGGATTATTTGTGGTCTATTGCAATAACTTTGTATGTTATGTTACACATTCGGGAAGATACTGGTTTTCTGTAACACTTAAATTTTTACTTTTTACTAAAAATTATGTGTCAAATAAAACATTTTGTTTTTGTATATTTTGTTCTTGTCATTGACTGGCCTGTCGGCTCAGGGTCAGTTGTCAGTTAAGGGTTGAGGGTTAGACTCCCTCCCAGGACAAATATTTGTAATATTTGTGTGTTGACCTTAGATGTTTTTTTTGTGTCTGCGTGTTATAGAGTATCATATGTATTTAAAAATATTCTATCAGTCATCTGATCACCGTAATACAAGCTATGCTTAGTTTGGGGCTAGATGGTGTTGTGTTGTCCAAAAATATAAATAAATATTGGTAGACAAATCACACGACACCATCTAGCCCCAAACTAAGCATAGCTTGCATTATGGTGACTAGATGACTGAGAGTACTTTTATATTTGTTATTATTAATAATAATGATTAAAGATAAATATAGGATATACCTTTAAAGTTCTTGTCGCTGAGTATATCAGTAGCTGGTTAGGTTTATAACTATTTAGCATATTTATATCAAGTAATGAGTAATCGAGTCGCGTCCAGCCGCTCTCATGTCTATTTATAAAACCGATAACCTCTCGATAGCGTCATGTAGCGACCCTCAGACCTCTTACCTCACGCTGACTAATGTTCCTATTGCAGTGTTTGATGTCATTCTCAATTTATATTTTAAGGTTCCTTTATAATCTGTTCATAACATATGAGTGATTGTAGGTAGGAGCTACGATGAAAAACTACCAAAAGCTCCAAAGCTCTTTTAACTTCAATTTGTTGAGGTATTCCATCTGTGACACCATAAATTTCGTGTCAAATTCAAATTTATAACTGTTCTATTCAATACAATCTTAATCTCTTGTTAAGGTGATTCGTAAGTTTTCCTTGTTCTCAAAAATCATTGTATATCCTGTAATATCCTGTTTATAGTAAGAAACTATTTTTTTTATTAACCTATACTTTCCCACTGCTGGGCAAAGGTCTCCCCCAATTCTTTCCATTGGTCCCTGTCCCCGGCCATTTTCCACCAGCCTTTCTCGAAGGCATCGAGATCGTCACGCCAACGTTTCTTCGGCCTGCCCCGGCTACGTCGCCCATCTGCAGGCACATAAGAAAGAAACATGAAAGTTTTAAAAGTTACATGTGAATATAGGTGGCGATTCCTCCTAACACAAGTCCGAGAAAAATCTCTGACAAAAAAGTAGTGCCTAAGTATATACTTGATGCTCCTCAGTCCGTCAACGTCACGTCAGCATTAAGGACGGCTGAAGGACGTTGAAAAGAACATAATCCAAGTGTTCTAAAAGTTAGCCACAAAGAGCTGACTGGTCTGAATTCTAATATGAACGTCATTGCGTCTTATCTTTGTAAAAGCCGAATAAAGCAATTACTTAGCTATTGGTGAGTAACTCCACTTTGAAAATCGAGGCCATAAGTGAATCATGATCAGTTGATTACTGTGCCTTTTCACGTCAACATGGTCGCCGTTGGTTTAACTTACGATAGCCTTTTCGTTTATATCTTGCCGAGCAAACATTCATGCACATTTCTACTACTTAATTGCAACAAAAGCCTTCATTCGATCGTATCGTAGAATCGAATTATATCAAGTGAACACTGGAACTCGCAAAAACTGTTAAACTGGAAGATTTTCTATCGTTCTTTGGAATGTTCCAGCTCATAATGAAAAGCCCAGATATCATTTTAGTATTGCCTAGTAGTGGTTGCTGACTGACGAATGTGCATACTGAACACCGAGCCGTTTTACCTATAAATGTGAAAGGTACTTCCTTCGTGTTGGGATTGGTTAGCAGCTCTGATTTGATGGTTCTATTATGGTATTTACGATGGTAATAGCTTCTTATTAATGCCTTGCTTGTTAGTACTGTTAGTTTAGTTAGACTTGTGCCTATCATGGTTAACATACTAACACGCATGAACGAATAAGTTCGTAATGAGACCGGTCTTTCTTTTCGTCGTAGACTATCGAAAATCGCCATTAAATAAAACAAGTACATCGCCCTCGACCTACGTTCACATTCAACGTCATATTTAATTCATTTGGATGTCGTTTTTTGGGATAAATAATATCCTATTCTATAGCAAAGTCATCATCATCATCATTTAGCCCTTTTGCACCCACTGCTGGGGTATATAGGCCTCTTTATTACGCCACTCTTTCCGATCCCTAGCAAGTCTCATCCATTGGTTCCCAACAACGCTGACTATAACTTAATATCCAGGTAATAATCTATTTGAATACCTTTAAAAAAAAATCGGTTCAGTTCTGACGTGATTAAGTAAATACGAAAGATTGGATGTTTGATCTTAACTTGCGTATTTATAATATGAGCGTTATTATAGTTTTCCCATATGAAAGGTTTTAATGCGAATGCATGTAAAAAACCATCCATCCGGCCGGACAACTAAGGCGAGACATAAATGCTAATATAAACCATGATTTGTGAAGTGCCCGTTCTATGTTGTGTACAAACATCGGAGCCAACCAAACACATTGACAGCATACCACAGCGTAACTACATGTTTATGGCACTTCATTTGAACGGTGTCAAGGAGGCGGAGACCACTCGTTTTTATGAACAGTACAGTTATTTAAAAAGGGAGGACCTGATAACATCTTGAAGAAATCGACATGTTCTAGAACTTATATTCAAATATCGGATAGAAATATTCGAATATCTGCAAAAGCCTGTTTTTACTGTTAATATATTACGAGGAGCTTTATCTTCTTATTTCTAAACTATAGATTGGCTACGAGGTATTTTATATCCTAAATCTAGCGTCTATCTTTGATCAAAAACTGGCGATCTAACAAATATCTAGTCTCATTAAGCTGTGAATGTTGTGTCGATCGATAGCCATTTTCAGGCTATACGAAGTCCTTTGGGGTGCGAACTCTGTCACCAAAATTAGCCTCTGATGCGAGCTTACAGTTAGTCGTACTCCTAGTACGGCATCGGAACAGGCTTAGTACGACCGGACCGGATGCTGCGGACGCGTCGGCACGCCGAGATTGTAGGTTCGACGAACCTAGAACCATTTTA
The DNA here is from genome assembly GCA_948098915.1 of Lampropteryx suffumata. NCBI lineage: Eukaryota > Metazoa > Arthropoda > Insecta > Lepidoptera > Geometridae > Lampropteryx > Lampropteryx suffumata. The sequence continues at coordinate 16,020,933 of OX402566.1, read as the reverse complement.
ATTGCATCATCGCTTGTAGACTGAGGATGCCAATTTTGAATGGTTTGGATGGCTGGAACTGGTTTTGATCGTTACTACCATTTATCCTACAGCTTTTTCCGTCAAAGCATTATATGAAAGCGTGTCATTTGTTCTCTCTCGATCTCAACAATTTAAGTGATTTTAGCTGTTTAAAGATCTGGTACTGCTTCCACCAATACAATTTTTATTGAGTCTGTGAGAAGTTTTATAATAAACAAGTAGAAATTTGTTCTAGAAAAGACCAAGATTTTAGACACTAAGATTTCACTTTTACTTAATAATCAATTCCGCGGCTAGGCTGCACCGTTTTATGGCCGAATGCATGACCACAGCATGAGGTCACGACTTAAACTGGCTTCACTCAAACTTTACGATCATCATGGTCGGTGCAGTTAATGTTCGCATGCCTCTTTATGTCAGACACGTACTTGTGATGTGAGTAATGCAACTTTGTAATACGTATGACATAACATCTACAAACTTTTCATTTCGATATTACAAAATTCATTGACGGACGGTTTTTGGGCGGCCTAAGAACTCTAGGCCTACTGATTCATACGAAGAATCAAAGAAATTTCGATATTTTAAGTAATTTCTCGTATAGTAATTTATATTTTTAAATGCACATAATTACGCACCTCACCTTCTTTATTTTCTACACCCGTATAGTTTTACGTATACGTATTCGACCCCGTAACCGATACCTCGATGGCCACTATAGTAATATACTGGCAAATGTTACCTCAATAAGCAGCCATTACGTCCAAATCTGCCCAATAAAACGAAAGGCAATGCCTACTGAAAGGTTAATTAACCGATATAGATAAAATCCTATTACCTCTCGATCTCTGAATGGCATAAAAAGAGCTTTTAAGTGTCCAGCCAGTCCATCTAACTAACGTTAATAACGGTTTTGTCTTTAGTGAGTCTTTCTTTTACAGATCCTTGTACTTAGACGAGATAAAAATGCTTTTACGTGCCATTAGACTCGCGCGTTACTTTAGAATATCTATAGAATCTTCTGGCATATAGTCAGTTTATATTATAGTTTTATTTAAAATTTACCAGTACGGTTAAAGTACACCGTGAAGCATGTCGTAGAACCTAAAACATGTTCCAAGTGCAAGAAAAGAGCCTCGGAGACGCACTTTAATCCTATTACCATAATAGTTCGATATAATTATTGACACGATAACTAGAAGAAGAATTGAGGTGAAGATCCAGTGATGGATCTTCACCTCAATTCTTCTCGTCTACAGTTCTACGAGTCTACAGCTCGTAGAACTCTGTCATGTATGGAAAATTGATTAACAAGTTAGAAGCACCAGGATGCATTAACGAGCCCGTCACATAACGCTCTGAAGTTGAAGTTCACAGTCCCCTGAACATTTTGCATTACTTTGGAATATTTATTAAACCGCACACATATTGTTTGTAGTAGAACCGTTGCGTCAACTTTTCCAATAAAGTGTGGGCATTGTTTACAATCTCGATGACCTGTTTTCTCCCTTTATCGACACTGCAGCCGTGGCAGCAATTACCATGATAAAAGAACATAAAATGTAATAAGCTACAAATTATGCCAACAGAAAAGATCGTCTTGGTATTATACATGCCTTGACTAACTGACACCACAGTCCACCTACACCCACAGTCAAACGTATCTCCTGTACCGTAAGGGCCTTAACGTCATTTTGTGTTTTTGCTTGATGACATGAAGCTCATTTTAAGATGCTGTTTTTCGTATGTTTACCTGTACCTTTCCTATTTAAATATATCCTGTTTTTTCTTTTGGTTTGGGAATCGGGTTTGAAGTCACGCATGCTATATAATATACTAAAGTATTTGTATCTTCTGTGTCATAGTTAGGTGATCCATTTTCCATGAATGAAAAAGAGTTCGAGGCACTCAGGATAGGGTCCTTTTCCTGAAACTGTGTTTTCTACAGTTGTATTGACTGTAAAAGGACCTATCTTATACTGTCGTTGTAGACGTGGGAGTATACTTCAGTTACGTCACCTGAAACTTAAAATTCCTATCAAGAATGAAGATGAATGAAAAGTTTATTTGGCGTATTGCAAAGATGCTCAGTGTTACGCTATCCTTCGCAGCGTCTAACCAGGACACTTCGCTCGCTGCACGCGAAACCGGTCTCCCAACCGCCGTATTTTTACCGTCGGTGATGTCATCGCCCGATTCTAAGACATTGCAACTTACTAAGTTTACCAACTACCATTTTACAATACTTAGATTTATTTTTCTCTTTTGCCTCTGTATTTTGCAACTGGTTCTTTAAACATTTGTACAGTATATTATTTTGTCCCGTTTACCATTCATCGTAACTGAGTTAATTGTTGTACATAATTATTTGAGCAATTGCAAACAATCAATTGTATGGTACTTATAGTTAATTTTAGGTTAAATCAAATCGTAACGGTTGTTTTACTTTGAATTTCATGTCTCCTAAAATTCTAATTCAGTGACGTTGCTATTCATATTTTAAATTGATAATTCCGTATGGGATATTCTGGCATGTGTTTCCTCTCGGCCATAAAAAACGATCAACCGGTCCTCTTACCCCGTAATTTGAATGTTGTGCATGTCACCGTACCGGCTTCAACATAAACCGGCAAATGTGAATCGTCTGCGATAACTTAAGGGTTAGGAGACTTTTATAGGTATTTTATTTAGTTGTATATTCAATTGAAATGCACGATCGGCTATGTTGCTTATACATAAAAGGATGGTGTCTGGTTGAAGGTTATGAAGATAATACGGTTTAAAATCAACGAACAGCAGTCTACCTACTAAATTGTAGTAGTAGTCATCTCTACTTCAGAAAAAGTTCTAGAAATTTTCAAAGAGACATTTAGTCGGGTATACAAAAAAAGGATTTTCCAAAATTCAATTAATAAGTGTACATTTAGAATTGAGGACAGAAAACCTTAATATACGTAAGCCATCGTTCCACCAGGTGGTTAGGTTCATAAATAAAGATGCAATATGTGAAAACATTGGCTCAATAGGCGCGCAGCTCTATTCATTGTATATCCCACGGCCTTCGTTTATGGCTGAGCTACTTTCATACACGCTTGTGGATGGTGAATGGAGTACGTTGTAACGTGTTTTTTAAGTCTTATTTGATCGTTTTAATGGCGGTAATTTAGCAGAAATTGAAGTTAATTTTGAAGAAGCTGTGGAGCAAAAATAAAATGTCAAGATCTTTGAAAGTATACATCCGTAATCTCTGACTAAATTTTCAGGAATCCGCGGTAGTTTTGTGTACTAAAAAAGTAAGCAAGAAGTATGTACTAGTATAATAATAATAAACTCGTATTTCATAAAATCTACCTATGTAATGGAACTAGAAGCTAGTAAGATAAATACATACAGTACTGAGTGATCATTTCTGTTGGTAAACCGAAACTTTCAGTAAACATAGATCCATTAACAGGAGATTATATTTCCACGCCTCTGTGATTCATTATGACATACTAATGATCTTTACGACGCACGATACAATTATTGGGGATTAGTCCACCTGCTGACTAACAGAAGAACTAGCAATAGAGAAGGAAAACTTGAAACAAGCCCGGCTCGGTGCCAGTCGTTGTGCACCTGCAACCGAACCGACACCGCATGTACTGATTCGTCTTTCCTGCAGGTCCTGTCGGCAAGGTCGAGATCTTACATTAAGGCTTACCTAAGTGCACGAAAGGAGCCTCTGAGGCGCACTTTAATCCTTTCACCACACTGGTTAGAAATAACGAGTGACACGATAAGAAGAAGAAGAAGAGATGCACGGATCGATATTTCAAAACTGATTTTTAGCAGCTAACTTTCTATTGAAAGTATCCTGAACAATAGCTCGATGCAGTTGATTTGATACTGAAAAGCAATTAATGTGCGAGTAAGTGCGCTTATGTTGATTAAAACATCGACGTAAAATACGGACTAAATATTCATTCAAAGAAAAAAACGGATTCAGTTGAGTTGAGAATCGGTAATATGAAAGTTAATGATAAAAAAGCTTGGGATGAATCTGATCCAACTCGGCTCGGCATCCGTAACAAAATTGGCTAGGATCATACAAAAAAGTGTTAAGACCAGACGAGTTTCTTGCCGGATTCTTCTTGAACTGGGGTTAGGAGGAACCGGCACCTAGATTCACTAGCATGTAAGAAGACGATTCAAAGTGGTCCTTGTGATTTTATTGATTAAAGAAAGTTTTGTATTTGTATAATTAAGATTAATTATAGAAGCTTGAGAAATCTTATCTTAAAGTCAATTGTGCTTTTTCAATTGTCAATAAGTGCTTTTTCGAGGTATGATTAACAGCAGTCCTTAAACTATGTGTGGAACTCTCTATAAACTGACTACAATGTTGTTGGCACTTGCTACACTGTTCTGTCCTCTGCTCATAACACCAGGCACCGTGACGGTATGTTGTATGTATGATTACAGTGAATGCCATTGACCATTGTTTTATAGTAGGTATGCCTGTCAAGCGCGTCATGCAGTTACATTTTTGACCCATGTTTCCCATTTTTAACCGACTTCAAAAAAGTAGGAGGTTCTCAACTCGTCGGATTTTTTAAATTGTTTTTATGTATGTTCATGGATTACTCAAAGACGCCTAAACCGATTTGAAAAATGATTTATTATTTGTTTCAAAAGGTGAGTGACCACTTTCCAGGTGGTCCCATTAAATTTTATCGAAATCGGTCGAGTGCTTTTTAAAATATCAACAAAAATCTAAAAATTGTATACATCGATGATATTTACGGTTGCGCGCAGTGCAAAGCAGTGCGTTAAGTTGGTCTATCATTACATAGTATAAAACAAAGTCGATTCCCGCTGTCTGTCTGTCCCTATGTATGCTTAGATCGCGCTACGGATGTTGATGTGGTTTTTTTTAAAAGAAAGAGTAATTCAAGAGGAAGGTTTATATGTATAATACATGCATAATATAGAGAAACACTGATAATTTTAGAGGTTTCTAATCACATTAGACATTCTGTAGTATGTTTAGTATCAACATTGCACCTGTGCGAAGCTGGGGCGGGTCGCTATTCCATATTATAATAAACAAAACACATGTACTTTCCACAAAAAAAACAAAATAAAATAATTTATGGTCTCAAATTGCATCCAATGAAGTCGGTTTGCTTTTTAGTTTTTAAAACGTAATTATATTCTTATGTGTTTGATTTTTAGCTTAGTTATTTTGGGTCTGTGTTTATTTGCTACTATTGAATACCTATTTTATTACATGCTCAATTATTTTCTGACCTAATTCGAGACAAAAAGTTTCATACTTGTAATTCCATTCCATATTATAAATTCGCTGGGACACGACATGCATGCGTGTTGCATGACGACTGATGGCTTATTATCACGATTGCACAGTCTAAATAGAATAGCTATTCTATAGGAGCGAGGCAGCCACAAGATAAGCAGAATCGAGGAACGTCATTCTGTATTGTCTTGTCACTTTAAAATAAGGTTTATTTCTTGAATTTTAACATTCGCGTGACCATGCTTAAGGTCAATCAAAGGTAAAATCATAATTTGCCTCTGACTGGACTGGCTATTAGTTTGTTAGTCTGTGACAATCCCGTGTCCAGAACCCTCGCATTGTCTAAATGTTTGCTTTCAATTATCTGATAGTGTACATGAAATACGACATGCCCTGGAATCGGTAGAAATTCACCGGAATTTTTAATTTGAGTATCTACCTTCCGATATTTGCGCTGAGTCGCTTTCGTTCATTTTTCTATAAAGTTATGTTTGTAGGGATCTATCACGTTCTGTCTGGGCGAAAGCATTGCCTTGCATTTATTTAAGAATAGCTTGCAGATGGCAGATTTTTTTCCTATTTACTTGACACTTATCGTTATATATTGGACAATTCACACAATATCTTTATAAATCATAGCCTATGTGTTATTCTGATGTATAAGCTATATTATTGTTATGTTTCATTAAAATCCATTCAGTAGTTTTTACGTGAAAGAGTAACAAACATACATACAAACTTTCGCGTTTATAATATTAGTAAGATATCATCGATCGAAACTGAAATCAGAATATATTGAAGTCTTGTAATTCCATGCCTGTTCCACAATCTCTGGGATAACATTTAGTTGCTAGTTAAGTAACAGCATAACCTATGGCTTGAAAGGTTTTTCTTGTTGAACAAACGAATACTTAAAAAATAATTCTGGCGTAGGTACCTTCCAAATGGTTAATCGAAACCCTGCGTCTGGTTGTCTGACATCATACCCCTAATTCGATGCTGCGTGGCGTATTTATATCGGCCCTGCTATTATTAAAGAATGCCAGTCACATCTGGTGTGGTTTGTTTGTAGTAAAATTCTGACCATCAGCATTCCAAGAAGAACGTATCAAGTGGTGGAATGAAAGGATCGTAAACCACATCCTGATTTCTGATAGAGATTGTTTATTAACCCTCTTAACACCAATATTGGACCGATCTGGTGTATATAACTGCCTAGTTTAGCTATCTAAGAATCAACGAAATCTCGTAGTAGAGTTGTCCACTTGCATTGTTTCGCTGAACAAACGGAGTCAAAAAGTTTTACTTACATAGAACGACTCGAAAGAACCGAAATATTTTCGAGGTTCTATATCTGCGCCTGGCTATATTTTATTTAGCTCACTAGCACTAGTTCGTGCGGTAATGCCAATGTGGATATTAAGCGTCTATGTTTAGTTTATGTTTTTATAGCATCATAATTTTCATTGCATCGTTGCCAGGAATTTCATAATTCCAAAGTACGTTAGTGTTGGACTGCACTACCGACCTACTACAACAAACTGTTATATTCTGGTTATTATTCTAGCTGGATATTGGACTTTAAATGTGTCTTTCTTTTGTAAAATACAATTACAAAACAAAAAAAAAATATTCTATTACTTATAAGTATTTTATGAATGAATGAAGAATTAACAATACATATATATATATATGCGTATCAAAGTCTAAGTCAAAGTCAAAAGATACTTTATTCAATGCAATCACAAGGATCACTTTGAAACGTCTCACATACTAGGTGAATTTAGGTGCCATTCATGTAATATCCATTCATATAATGCAGTTATACTGCTGGTTGATAACAATATTTCTTATCAGGTAAATAAATTATCTTTGTTAATGTTGGTTCACTCACTGATTTATACAATGACTCATCGCTGGTTGATTCAAAGTTATTCTTAGCAGAAAAATTTTGACGTAATAACGTCTTATAAATCGATGAACGGCCCGGCTGCATACGCGAAAAAGTGTCACGTTCCGTTCCGCCTGAGCCGTTCGTGCAAGCAAGAGCGCAACAAGCGATAGAGAGGCACGATGGGTTCATCAATGTTTTCTTATGACGTTTTCACGTAAAATGGTCGTAAACCGTTTTTTTATTAAAGTATCTTATCGGGTCGCTAGTTATTTCGAATAAGTGTGATGAAAGGATTGAAGTGCGCCTCAGAGGCTCCTTTCGTGCCCTTGGTACATGTCATGGTCTTGTCTTCCGGTTTCCTGACGATGTTTTCCTTCACCGTTTATGAGTACTGGTATAGCGCACATAAATTTTTCGAACAGAAAAATCCATTACTGCACGGCCGGATTTGAACCCACGATGTTAGGATCGGCAGGCGGTGCCACTATCACTAGACCACCAGTGCTCCAGAGCTAAAAACCCTATGACCAATTCGAAATGTGAGATAAGGTTTGGATTATAATATAGTAGTAAGAGCACGAAATTCTTGCCGGCTCTCCTCGGGCTTGGGTTAGGATGAATTGGCACCTAAATTCACCAGTATGTAAGACGTTTCAAAGTGATCCTTGTGATTGTATTGAATAAAGTATCTTTTGACTTTGACTTGACTAATCTTGTTTTGCATGAAATGAGAACGGAATTCCAAATATTTTGCATTGATTGTTAACTATTGGCTGTCCGTTTTTATTACTTTAAAACGATTGATAAGAATATTAATTATAATTATCTTACATTTAAACCTTTGGCGCGAGTTATACAGAAACGGCGTAAGGTGAAGGCGCGGCGCAGGCATCTTGCCGCTTCAAAACGTTTCAATACAAAATGTGGTGCAGGCACGTCGTTTTGTCACCTTTACCAATTTGCCTTTCTTTTCTGCGCCTGCGCCGCGCCTGCACCTTACGCCGTTTCTGTATAATTCGCGCCTTTAACATCCTAAGGTCAGATGTTATCTTTTGATAAAGTGATGACTCATGTTCGATAATAGGATAGCGACCCCAATCAGCGTCCGCTAGGTTTGCTATCCCATCGTACGTAAGTAAGTAATTGTATCTTGATTAATGGTGTGTTCTGATGGAAATTCTAATGGAAAGCTTCGTGAGGGCCATAATCTAATGGTACCGTACAAAATAAACGATGATTTTGTGTAATATGTAATTGCAAATATGAATCTAAAATTATTAACTGGGTTTTAGATACTACGTATTAGTTGTGTTGGTTAAAATTACGGTCTACTGCTCAAAAAGGAAATCCACGTCGCAGATAATATCATGACTAATTTATTGACGCCAAATGCATCTGTCGATCATTCCGAAATTCATTTATTTGTGGTTTTCCTTTGTTTGTTTATCACATCACATACCGGCATAGAGTTATCATTTAACGTTACTATACTGTACAGAGTTCTACGAAATATAAGCAGCCGACGTGAACACCAACGTAAACATACCTATAATAATTTACAGTAGTCCAAGTACTGACAAGTACACACTCAAGTTAAAATTTTGAGGCAAGAAAGACTCAAGACACGTACTGCTTCAGTACTGATATTATAAATTCAAAAATGTCACTATATGTCTGTTTATTTGTTACCTTTTCACGAATAAACGGCAGATCGGATTTTAATGAAATTTGCTTGGAGACTGTATTTTGGGGAAGGGCATAGGCTACTTTTTATGTAAGTACCACGCGCGTGACACCGCGGACAGCAGATAGTAACGTATACTGTTGCTTTGAGTATGCATCTTCAGTTTTTTCTATATTGATTCCACCTAAGTCTTCTTCTTATCGTGTCACTAGTTATTTCTAACCAGTGTGGTGAAAGGATTAAAGTGCGCCTCAGAGGCTTTCGTGCACTTAAGTAAGCCTTAATGTAAGCTCTTTCGCTTGCCGACAGGACCCGCAGGAAAGACGAATCAGTACATGCGCTGTCGATGTCGGTTCGGTTGCAGGTGCATAACGGCTGGCATCTGGCACCGAGCCGGGCTTGTTTCAAGGTTTCCATTTTATAAAACTTCTATAATATAGGACCTATATGAACTGTCCTTCTGTGACCTAAAAATCTATGGCGCACACATACGTTTACATTTCTCAATCTCAGCTGGGCCGGGAATAGTTGGACACTCATTCTGATCGTGGCTCATTGTTCAATTTTGTAATGTGCTATTTTAGAATTTATAAGTTTACATAATGTGTGGATTCTTGAGGGTATTCTCTGGCACGATGTTTTTCAAATAAATCCACGGCTCGGTGAATGTGACATTAAGTAAGTACATGATTGTTATAGTGATAGTCTAAAAAGTTTGAAGACAAGCGCCAAGGGCACGAATGGAGCCGTTGATCCTTTCACCACACTTTTTAGAAATACACGTTAAGAAGAATTATAGTCTAAAGAGTGTCCTGCAAGACAAACAATATATAAGTTGTACATGGGATGTACTAGCAGCTAGTTCGATGAATAGTTGAACGCCCCGTTGACGTCCCATTTTATTTCCCATATTGTATATCGGGATATAAAGTACCTTATGTACTATTCCAGGTCATAACCTATTTAGATATTTGGTCTATAAACCAAATTTTATCGACATCCGATCGTGCTCATCGGCTGAAACGATGCTTGAGTATCAAAAATACTCGTACAAAATTTCGCTTTTATAATATACTAGCGACCCGTCCTGGCTTCGCACGGGTGCAATGCTGATACTAAATATACCTACTACAAATTTGTTTCTTTACGACTACACATTAGAAACCTCTAAAATTATCAGTGTGTCTCGACTATATTATGCATGTATTAACCTTCCTCTTGAATCACACTATCTATTAAAAAAAATCCGTTGCGTAGATATAAAGATCTAAGCATACATATGGACAGACAGACAGCGGGATGCGACTATGTTTTATACTATGTAGTGAAGTGTGACAGTGTGATGTGATGGAGCAACTAAAACCTAAAAAAATGTATATGGTGTTTATGTGGACGATTGTAAGACGTCCTCATACTTTATATTACGTATGTATACGAATTTATTTAATAAAACAAAAGTCAAATCAGAATGGCACAGACAAAATTCTTGTTACTGATATCCAAGCCATGTCATGCCTAAATCTTATCAGCAAATTGTATTACTCCCAAATTCTACTAGATTCACGAGAGAGATTTTTCTTAAATTTATATCCTTTTTATGTTCGCTCGCATGTTAATCCGAGACTAACGAACTCATTTCATCTGTGAAATCAAAAAGTGTTACCCATTTCACACGTCTATACGGTTTTAAGCTTTCTCCCACAAACGAAGTCACGGTTATTCCAATATTAACATGTATTCAACATGGCAAATATTTCACCTTGGCATTATTATTTGTTCAGTAATTTGAAATGTTTGCATGTTCGTGACCAATCTGACCGATTTTAAAGGTTTTAAGAGTATTTTCCTTATTTTGAACTGTTTGTTTCAGGTAATAAACTGGTCTACGACTTTGAATAAAAGCTGTTCCGTTCAAGATTGAAAGGTATCATTTAAATAATGCTTCTTTTCTTCAAACTCAAGAAAATGAAAATTTCTTGTCATTGTGTTGCGACGAATACTGCAATACAGTTTAAAATGAAAATCTTGAATCACAATCGCTGTCTGTTCCGCCACAATGCATATATAAAGCCAAACCAACTCTACCACAACGGTAAACATTTCCGCGGTGCCACCATTTCATAAAACTAACTTCCCTTCTCCATAGGATTTCCCCTCCCATTCATTTCCCCCTTTCAGACGGCGGGAGATCGCACGCGACACTCTTAGCACAGTTACTTATAATTTGTACTAAAACCACCCTTATCCTTATAACTTTACGAGCGAAAGAAAAATCTACCTTAATAACCTGGCGAAATTGAACCTTATTCCAATAGTCATGAAGGTAGTAATATTATGAAGGCTTACCCAAATTGCGTAGGGTTTGTTTGCGTTTCTATGGGGTTACACTTCGGTGTCGTGTCACAAATGATATTTTTGTGCGAGAAAGAAAGTTTGCAGCCATATTGGAAAACCTGTCGTAGATTTTACAGACATTCAATCCTTATTGGGTGAGTGATGTGATGCTGAGACATCAGTGAAGTTACCCTCTGAACCCTCAATTCTGTTTTCGATATCTTCAATCACATTGCAATTATTCGCAGCTAAGTAAACCTAAATCTCAACATCGTTGCTTGTTAATTTAATCGTTTAGTGTCATCTCAACAAGCAATCAATTATTCTAGAGCTGGTCATCATCGTAGGAAACAAGGTATCGATCGGCAATCAAATCACATTTAGCTCGTCATTGTCGCTTCATTATACCCGGCGGATTTCCTCTCAACATCGACTATTATCATGCTGTTACGTCCTTCACTTTATACTGATATGAACATAACTCGGTTACTTGTAAAAGCCACCTTGGGAACCTTGTCTATCATAACAGTTAGTGAAGCAAGCAAGATAACTTGTAGCAATAAGTTCTCTATGTGCATTAAAACTAGTCTTAGGTATCTCTGTTCATCGCAAAATAAACAATGGTGACAATTCGGTTGGTTCATTTCTAAAATTAGGAAATGTCTAAAATATATTTACTTAGTTAGTCATAGCATTTGTAAAACCTATTCGGTTGGTACCATCTAACTAAATTAGGAAAGCTTAATTAAGTTAGATAAAATTAAATTAGGATAGGTTGGTAGCAGCAGAATACCAAAGGTTAATTTGACTGTTCAAAACCTAATTTTAGCTAAAATTAGTTAGGTTGGTGCCAACAGAATTGAAGCCAATGTGTTGTTTAAGTCTGTTGCTATCTCTATTCTTTGACTTAAGAATGACTAGGACAGAGGAAACTTTAACGGAGCATTAGCTAATTTAGGGGCTAGTAGTTACCGTTACCGTCATCAACTCTAGTAGACCTGTCTTTAGTATCCATACCATTACCTTTCCCGGTAAGGCTTGCCAGATTTATAAATGGATGTTTAGTTTAAACAGCTAAAAAGTTATGACAGGTTCATTATCCTGTTTATTTTTATGTCTTCTTCCTGTTTACCGAAAACGGACATCATTCAAAACACGAACCGTCATGCGTAACAAATATCAAAGGAAGACCGAAGAATGCGTTGAATAGTTAGTGATAGTCCCGCACCTACTCCACAGCTCATATCACTGTTTAATCGATAACTCGTAATGACAGTTGCCACATAAAAGTATCTTCGAGTTCCCAGAAGCAGTAAACTACGTGGGTTAACACGTTAGCTGTCCATGCACTACATTTAGTGCATTTTGGAGTTAGCTGTGAAGTCCGTGCACTTCATGTAGTTCATAGCTCTGCTCTGTTAGAGTCAGGCACTGGACGCTAGAGCTACGAGGTTGAATTTCGGGGGACGTATAGGTCCCCCGAATATAGGTAGTTTGGTAAAATAAAACACGCTGGACGTGACGATTTTTTTTTTCTTTCTTCTTTGTTAATGGCCTGTGACTAATGTCAATTTTGCCAATGTCAAGTGTTTATAGTTTATCGCCAGTTTGTTTGTTATTAGAGTCTTAGTCGATGGTCAATTGTCAATTCTAGACGTCATGCGTAATGGCGTCTAGAATTTTCTTGGGTTACCTCGTCGTTCAAATCACATTGCACCACAATACACATATAATTCAATTGTCCATACCCGTCCTGTAGTCACAATTTATTCATTAAAATTCCGCCAAGATTACTGAATAAAACATGCAATAAAATGAGTAAAAAATATTAAATTAGCAGAGCTATGTTACTCCATGAAATGACAAACGAAGAATAACTTTTTTTTTATGAAAATGAGATTCAAAGTTGGGGTTACATTTCTATGAGAGTTGACAAGCAGACATTCAATGACATTGATTAAAACATGGCAGGCAGAAACCTTTTTGCAGGTGAGACTTTCGGTAATCAACTTCATCGTCTTTTTTCTTGTTTCTGGTGCTGTAGCTCCAGAGTTTCTTTGTGCTTTTTATACCATCCAGCGCAACGTTTTTGATGAATTTTGTTATGAAGATATCAGTATGGACGTAGTGTGGTATACCCCAAATCATCTTGGAACAGCTAACGTGTTAAAATTTCTTAGAGCACTCAACATCAAGTCATTAAAAAAAACTATTCAAAAAGTTCTCGTGAACGTAGATCTATGGATCCCAATAAACAGCTATCCACTGCCAGAGCCACTAAGTAAAGTAAAGTAAAGGACCTGTAGGAATATTTGATCGATAGCTCGTTTCACTTTTATCACTGTCTCCCTCTACATTGCACAAAGTTTTATGATCATAATCTCGCATAATGTAAGACTATAGACCCCTAACCGTTCCTTATAGTAATGGTATAAGGGAATATATTTTATCAATACTCGTATCGTATCTTTCGTGACATTTATTAGTCCTTAAGACGTCTTAAAATATCTTAAAATATTGTAGTTAGGAATAGTAGTTTTAATGTGGTAATCTTATACCTTTTCTTGTGTTTGAAATGTGTTAAATAGTCTACTAGTAGGGGAGCTATTCACTTTCCTTTCTAGATAACACGTGCGATAGCGTCGACGGAAGAGTCTCATCACTGGGTTGGCTTCATTGTTTTGATTCCTGTGGTTTTTGTTTTGCACCTTGCGTTTTTCATCGTCAAATAGAATCTCCCTATTCACTTTGGATTAGAAGAACCCTTGTGCTATGTGCTAAGAATTAAGGGTTTCATTGTTTTACCACCCTTCCTACATGTACGTGCTTCAATTATTTAGGGTTCACGAGAAAGTTGCGTATTTTGAAATGTTATCTCAGATTTTATTGATGTACATCTATTTTCATTAATTTTTAATATCTTAACATCCTTTCTAAAATCAACAGACGAGTGCACATTGAAAGACCATTAATCACTTTCGCTTGTCAGTTAATTTTTAGAATCAGATATTGCTGGTGATTCTTTTGTTTCGCCGGAATGGCTACAATTTCGTAAAATTCTAAAGATTTTTATTTTGCTTTCACAAAAGTCCTAATTAGAGCAATATTTTTAAATTAAATAAATAACTATAATAAATGTTAATGTTAATGAATAAATGTTTTTATATTAAATTTAAATAGTGATTTTTTTTCAGAATTTCATAGATTTTCTTAGGAAGTCCCGCACTTTTAATTAACACCTCTTTTACATAATGACTAAAAAGAACATCAATCACACGTGAGTTTAGTAAATTTCTACTACTGAATCAGGGCCAGTGTTTAATATGTGGTTCACACACGGAATTAGCGTTAAGATACAGCCTACAGGTTGGTTGGATTTGGTTCGATACAAAATCCGCAATATATTGTCCTGAATTTCAAAGGAGTTTCAAAGCTGTATCTGTACAGTATCTGACCGTAATAAATTCACCCGATAAACCGAACCGAGTAGATGTCGTTTCGGTAGATATTGCTGGCAAATAATGAACGAACAGAAACAGACAGGTGACAAGACTACTTTTTAAAGTTAAACTTATTAGTGTTTTCATTAATATCATTACATAGTATAAAACAAAGTCGCCTCCCGCTGTCTATCTGTCCAGATGTATGTATCTTTAAAACTATGGAACGGATTTTTTTAATAGATTGAGTAATTCAAGAGGAAGGTTTATATGTATAAAACATGCATAATATAGTAGAGAAACACTGATAATATTAGAGGTTTCTAATGTGATGTCGAAAATGAACTCATTTTTTGTGCGCTTACATTGCAAACGCTGGCGAGATAGATCAAAATAATGTACTACAGTATTGTACACCTTAAAAAGGTCTACACAAAAGTCCGCAATGTTATATGTATATCTCTTAGTCTATGTTATTCTCTTAGGTAACGATGTATATAAAGACATTCTGTAGTATATTTAGTATCAGCATTGCACCCGTGCGAAGCCGGGGCGGGTCGCTGGTTATCTATATAATTCAATCCTCTAAAAGTGACTGCAGAATGTGATGTTCTATGGAATCGGCTAAGGCGCTGCGCAAACGTAGACACTTTTTGTTGCCGACACGGCACACCATTATAGGGAACCGTAGTTGCTGTGTCTTATGGCGGTGATCGGACACAGTCGCCCGTTGCTACTACTGGCCACTGGTACAACTCGTTGCTTGTTTTCCGCCAATCTCACGATGGACGTCGATGAAGAAACACAGTACAATTGTAAGGAAATTTGTTAATGTTGCTTCAGCCTTCAACTGACGACTTTTAGTTTCCAGTTACCAACACCGAACACTATTCGATCGTCAATGAGTAAGTGTTAAGTGGGAGCAACTGGACACAAAAAATGTTTACTTATGCGCAGGGAGTGGATGATTATTAGATTATTAGACCGATGAATATTAGATTTTAGAACCAGTATGAGGTTCTTTAGAAATCTAATATTCATCGGTCGGCTTGTATCTGACACAAGACACAAGTGTCCACGTTTGCGCCCTGCCTAAATAACCTTCAAGCTGTTAGGCACATAATCTTTAAACATAAAACATCCTATAAAACAGACAACCATCAAAAAACCTCTGCGATATGAAGGCAATTCCTATTCAAAAGCGGCTCGTAATGGGGCTATTTGTAGTGGATTGAGAACCCCACTTCACGCGACAGCGGATAGCTTATCTTTGTCATGGTTGGCAGTGTTTTATTGAATTTGAAATTCTTCCTTCGTTGCTTCCTTTGTGTTTATATCTTTTGAAGAACCATTGTCGCATGTACCTAATTAGTAAAAACTATCGAAGTTATATAAAACTGTCTGTCCAGTTCTTTTTTTTATTATCATCGATAAACCTGCGTTTGACCACGGTGACCACGATGTTAAGCGACGATGGGGCACGCGGGCCTCAAAAACACCTATTTACTCGAGACTTGAAGAAACCTAGATCGTAGTTTTCAGGAAAGACAGACGACGGTAAAGCATTCCAATCCTTGGCTGTACGCATTATAAATGTGGAAGCAAAGCGCTTTGTTCGTAAGGGTGGTAGACTGACCAGGTATGGATGGTATTGAGCAGTACGTCTGCTTGTCCTGTTGTGAAAAGGAGATGGTGGAATTAGATCATGTAATTCCTTCGTTCCTTCGTTCGAGGCTTCGTCCGCGCATTTAAAATGAAAAATATATCACAATAAACTGTCTTAACATAACCTAAACCGAACGTCGTCAAAGGTATCAAACTGAACTCACCACTTTATATCTTTAATTTTTAAATTTTCAAATCTTTTAATAGTTATTCTGTTATTTGGGGCGGAGACAAATCCAACAAATTAAAAATTATGAAAATCGGTACAAAAAAATGTTACAGACAGAGAAACAATCAAGTAGAGTGGAGTAGAAAGTTTATGTACGCCAAATTGTCATGTTTGAAGTTTATATTTTGCTTGTGGTGCCAAACAGGTCGTCTCAGCTTAAATGCCTTTCCTATATCTGAATTTTCTGCATTTAAAACATTTGGCTTGCCATTTACAAGATCCTGTCTGCCATCATAGTATTTCGAATCTCCTAAACTTCTGTATATGTTCAATGAATTACCAACTGGTCGCAGCCTGCAGATGACCTGGAAAACTAATTGAACTCTGGATCCGGGAGCCACCCCGATCGATCGATTCAAACCAGGTCACTCGAAGTCGTGTCGCGAGGTGAGATCGGTTGACCGTGAACGGGTTCATAGAGGCGAGGAACTGACATAATCAATGGATCGCAATTCGATTTTGTTGATTGTCAATGGTCGGAGTCGCATCGTGTGCATTGACATCTATTATGTTCATAGAATGAATGCCAGCCCACCTTGATATAGAGGACTCAGATTGTATTGTATTATTTTGCCGTACCTACTTGGGTTATTATTAAAATAATCCACAATAAAACCATGCAACAGGAATCTTCCACAATGCATACTTTTATCTATCTATCTAATCTAATACCTTTAAACGAGCAATTCTTATATATGTATATATATATAATCTCTATCTCGGAAACCGCTCCAACCTTTTTCATAAAAATGTTGTATGCAGGGGGTTTCGGGAGCGATAAATCGATCTAGCTAGGTTTCATTTTTAGAAAACGTCATTTTATCCATGTTTTCTACCGAGCAAAGTTCGGTCATCCAGGTACTGAATATAGAAAGAGATACCTACAGTTTATCTTACACACTTTAACTAATGTGTTGTTTAAATATGTTGCCGTCTTTTTTTATCGACGACGTTAGAATGACAAGGACAGACCATACATTAATGTCACGCTAACTAATAGTATAATTATAAGATGCGTATGTCTAGTTTTGCGCTCTTGCTTTCGAACGTGGTTATTTATCATAAGCCAGGTACGAAAACACTACATAAATAAATAAATATTGGTGGACAATGCACACAACACCATCTAGCCTCAATATACTTGTACTATTCAGATAAGGAGCTATGAATTTATCCCATTTCTTATAAGGAATGCAAAAATTAAATCAACTCCTGGCTTCTGAACATCTCCTATGATGACACTGAATATCTATTCAAAGTTACACACAGTCATACCTCTTACACACAGAAGCACATTCTCACCATAATTACACAACACACACACACACACATAAACGTGTGTTTACATAAACACACACACACATAAACACACACACACAAACACACACCCACAAACAAACACACACACACACAAACACACACACACACGAACACACACACACACACATACCTACCCACCTACCTTTACACATTATGTTAAGGGTTTCTTGTTTGATTGGCTATATTTATCTAAATATTATTTATATCATGTTAAATTAGAACATTCTACTCAAATCTCCGGGCTATATTTATTTATATTATATATCTAAATATTGTTTATATCATGTTAAATTGGAATATTTTACTCAAATCTCCGGAGATGGGCGTTAACAGCTGCATCACAGTTACTCTTGTAGACTACTGTAGTTATTATCAAACTTTAATATTATTATACTACCCATGTTATTGTTTCCAAATAAATCATTTGAATTTGACTATGGTGACCAGATGACTGATATATTTAGTATACCTACTTAATATATTTTTAAATATGCACAAGATATTTTATAACAGTCAGACTCAGAACAAACACCTATGTTCATCACACAAATGTTGATCCTGGAAGGGAATCGTACCCCCAACCTACAGCGCAGAAGGCTGAACTACTATTACTATAAATTCAAATACATTGTACCAAATTAGTTTTGAGAAACATGTGGCCCTATAAAACCCAAGTCCTATTTCTTGAGCGGCAGCCAACGTGCCAGGAGTATGAGTAATGCTAAAAGCTATCGGGGCGTTAGCTCCGTAGTCAGTAACAGGTAGAATGATAAAGTGCCAGTGAACCCATGTAATTGATTCGAAGAACTGGCGCGGTGCCAGCACCCCCTACTATTAGGTCGTCAACATACATGAAAATCGTAGATGTTATGGGATTTTTCATGTTATTTATCTCCTAACCGAGTGTTTATATTTTTGTGAACAATTGTTATATTTCTGCTGAGTGGCCTCAATTCTGTTGGCTAACCTAACCTAACTAAATTTATAAAATTAGGTTTATTAAGTACTGTCAAATTAAACTTTGGTATTCTGCTGCTACCAACTTATCCTAATTTAATTTCATCTAATTAAATTAAGCGTTCCTAATTTAATTAGATGGTACCAACCGAATAGGTTTACAAATGCTATGACTAACTAAATATATTTTAGACAATTCCTAATTTTAGAAATGAACCAACCGAATTAACACCATTATCTCATTTTACTACGAACTTTTGGTTACTATCTATCTAGACTAGCGTAAACATATCGATAGTTCTAAAACTTTCGTAAAGTTCAATATTCATGTCACAAGGTTTGGTTTGACCAATTTGTTGGACGAATATTTTCCCTGGCAGATAAACCACGGTTTTTTGTCCAAAGTTCGAAGACACATGCCACGAAAGGAACCTCTGAGTAGCACTTTAATCCTTTCACCACACAGAATTTAACTAGCGACAAAAAGTTTGCATTTTTGACGTGACAACGTCTCATAAATCAATGAACGCCGGCTGCACGCACGAAAAATTGTCACGTTTCGTCTGAGCCGAGCGTGTAAGCGAGAGCGCGGAACAAGCGATAGAGAGGCACGATCGGCCTAAGGGTTCCCTTGTGACGCAACTTAATAGGTTTAAAGTATGCAATTTTTCATCAATGTTTTCTTATGACGTTATTACGTAAAATTATCGTACGTGAACCGATTTCACAGACAACCATTTTTTTTTTTAAACTTTTTATAGTTGGTAAACACGTCACGTCTTACGTCAACATATACAACGGGTACTCCGACGAAAATAATATGGTCCATAATCCATGAAAATTCAATAATAGTCACGCCACGAATTCTTTTATCTTAATAAGCTAGCAAAAGTGTCACTCAGACAATTCTTTGCTCTCCTTTGAAACAATGAATGTAATATTAAACTTGTTCGAAGTGTTTGTTCCTTCAAAGATTTATCACCGATTCCCCCGCGAGTACGTACAAAGAGCTAAACAATGAGAGCATTACGTTGCGTACCGCAGACGCATTGTGTGCTAATGCCCAGAGAAAATCAATTTCCAACAACAGATAGCTCTACCGGTTTGAACAGAGAGTGATGTTGTGATACTGAAATCTAAAGCTGATTAATGCCCGTGCTGATTAAAACAGCCTTCGTCAGCTATAGCATGCATATTATAAAATGTCAGATAATTTAGATGACAAAAAACCTTGGGACGAATTTGCTTAAACTAGACTTGGCATCCGTAACAAAATTAACGAGGAACATGCAAAAAACCGTTAAGATCAGACGAGTTTCTTGCCGGAGTTTTCCTGAATTGGGTATAGGAGAAATCGGCACCACGACGACCTCTGTGGCGGAGTGGGCCAAGGCCCGCCGGCCTTGGCTAATCGAACGCGCAGGTTCGATTGCCATCGCGGGACAAATGTTCCCAAATGTTCAAATGTTTGTATTATCTTAAATATTTGGTATGAGTGTTTTTCTAGTATAATATGTATGTGTATATGAGTCATAACACTCATAACACAAGCTCTGGATGATGCTGTGTGAAAAGTCCGACATTGGCATTAAATAGTATAAAACAAAGTCGCCTCCCGCTGTCTGTCTGTCCCGATGTATGCTTAGATCTTTAAAACTATGCAACAGATTTTGATGCGGTTTTTTTTAATAGATAGAGTAATTCAAGAGGAAGGTTTATATCTATAAAACATGCATAATATAGTAGAGAAACACTGATAATATTAGAGGTTTCTAATGTGGTGTAGTAAATAAAGAGTTTTTTTGCGCTTACATTGCAAACGCTGGCGAGATAGATCAAAATAATGTACTACAGTATTGTACACATTAAAAAGGTCTACACAAAAGACCGCAATGGTATATGTATATCTCTTAGTCTATGTTATTCACTTAGATAACGTTGTATATAAAGACATTCTGTAGTATATTTATTATCAGCATTTCACCCGTGCGAAGCCGGGGCGGGTTATTATATCGTTAGTTTATTATATTATAAAAAAATGCACCTGCATGCAATGTATGTAAGAGTATTATTTTTATTTTATTTATTAAACAAAATCTTAAAAAAAACAATAATAAAAAAATAACTGACGCATAAGAAACGCTAAAGAATATAATTTAATAGGAATCTAGCATCAACGTATTACTAAAATATGTTACAGAGAACAGACAAGTTCAAACGGTAACATATTTTATATCAATGAGCCTATCATTGATAAGAAACAGGTCAGAAACATCATGACATTTCTAACTATCGAAATATGTCGGTGCTTCATTCACGTAGAATAACCTCGATTTTAAATATATCCCTATCCCTCACTATGATACCCCATATACAGTAGTATACTATACTCTAGGGCTAGGCTACAACCTTATTGCCGGCCGGTACGACTAGGCAGGTCGTTGACCCGTGTGACGTCAGCTAACTGTACTATGCCTGCCCTGATGGCGCAGTTAGCTAGGACTAGAAGGTAACCGGAATGAGAACCTTGGTGTATAAGGAAGGACTAGCTCCCTTTGCTGGATATAAGACAAGTCATTCTGAAAGTAGCTTGAAATCTTCAATGGGTATGATTATTACTCCATTTAGTTATTCTCAAGGTTAAAAGTGTTGTTTGCAAAGTTGTATTAAATGTTTTGGTAGTAAATATAAATAAAGCATTTCTTTAACTTCTAAAATGAAATGAAATTAAATGAAAAATATTTATTTGACACGACACAACAGAAAATAGACTTAAAGGTTAAGGTAGTAAATGATACAAACATAATAAAAAATAAAAATGAGTACCTACGCCACAAAACTTGGTATGTGACCGACCAGTACCTATTAGGTACTCACTTGCAATCAGAATCAATATAAAAGGTAGTGTAGGTCGCCATTTACAAAGACACAAAGATTACGCTTTTACACATTTACGCAGATGTCGCATTCTAATGCATTGGGGTCATGGAGTTCTAAAAGAAAATAAGTTTTACGGACTTTAAGAGGAAGAAGCATTTGAAAATCTCTTCGATTTTGGTGAGTTTAATAAAAAAATCTGTCGTATTAAATTACTATACATACATAAAACCTTGTGCGAGACTGCTCCGTACCGAATACCTATTAGAAAAATCTTCAGACATCTCTTCATCGACTAGCTGTTTAACAGTTAGGTATCCAAAACCGCTTTAGCCTATGTCAGCTTTCAAATTTATCTCATGATCTTGTAAAGCTTCACCGTAAGCGCAATTTGTTCAAGATGATTTGAGTAGACCGGTTACCGCGTAGTGAGACAGTCAAGAAAGAGGCAAGGCAAGGCGCATTGTTATGTTAAACAAGTATTGGAAGGGAAAGTTGAGTGAATGCGTGAAAAGATTCATAGTGAATGCGTGAAAAGATTCGTACAATGCCAGTTATTATAGAAATTTTAGTATTGGAGGTATTGGAACTTTGAATAGGAGTGTTTACGTGTAATATTTATTCACTTACGGGTATTTACAAGGAAGTTCACCAGAAGAATGTAGGCCTCTTACTCTATATGTATCTATAAATGGCGATGTGTGTACGTATGTTCCCTATAGACTCTGAAACGGTAATTTTTAGGAAATCTTCAAATTGGATTTAGCGGGATCCTGTGAAGTTTGGTAGCGATCGGATCAACAGGACTTTTTTTTAGCATCTATCAAATTTGGTATGGATATAATTATGTAGATTGTATCTTTGGAACGGACATAGGCTACTTTTTATGTATGTTGTATGTGTGTGAAGCCGCGGGCAAAAGCTAGTATGTATGTAATAATATATATAAACATTTGGACAAATGTGATATAATAACTCTAGACAAGGTTAAATGCAAAACAACTTGATATTCCATTGCTTAGAGAATATATTCCATATTATGATAAATAATACATAACCTCAAACGGAATTGTTTTGTTATATGGTTAGTTTAATACTGTTCTTGTACTATGTATTGTCCCAATACCTATAATAAATAAATATTGGTGGACAATGGATACAACACCATCGTATTCCAAACTAAGCATAGCTTGTATTATAGTGACCAGATGACTGATATAATTTTTAAATACGTGATACGTTTATAACACCCGAGAACGAACACCTTTGAACACAAATGTTTGTCCTAGGAGAGAATCGTACATAGAGTACTGTGCGAACTATTATGAATTATTTATAATAATAATATTTTAAAAATATATATCTATTATTTTAAAAATAATAAATATCTATCTATATCTATCTATTAAATATCTATCTATAATTTTTTGGAGTGAAAACTTCTTTTAGCGCGGTACGCATATTTTTAGATGAGATTGGATTCGCGACACCGTTACCGTCTGGGGCGAGACGCAGCCGGCTGCCGCGCTCGCCCCATTTGATTATAAACCTTAATTCACATGTTTACAGTCTACTTTTGTATAGAGAAGTTTACTGAGTTAGGTTCTTTGATATATTATCTACATTCTGAACAAAAAATATTGCATCATCCGTGTTTGTTCAGTATTTGATTGGCAGTCGCCATAATTACTGATTTTGAAGTGATTTATTACTAAACTCTAACGCGCCAAAATAAGTTTTCACTTCTGTCGGCACTCTCGGAGTGCAACCCGATATTTTTTATCATTCTGAAGCCTGAAAACCTCTATACATTTTAATTGCACCAACTTTTTCAACATCGTAAAAACAAAGGCTGCCATGTTAAACGTGAAAAGCCCATGAGGCACGTGCCTAGTAATTGTTTTCGAATTGTTCCCCGTAACGTCATTATTTATTCAATGTAATATAAACAACATGAAAAATACTTTAGTTTCAAAAAATGAATATCGCTTGAAGTCCGATGAGAAGAGCCGTTCGTATAGTGCGTGGTGTTCAATATCAACTAAGTTTTTCATAGACTAGACGAGAATTTGAGTGGTTTCTGGCGTCAGAGTAACTCTATATCCATCCCAATTCCATCTTATATCGGTTCCAATACATTGGTGACACATTTACTCACAATATTTACTGCAACGCTCCAATTGTGCCACATAATACTGTTTTGTGGGACTTGTAAATCAGACTTGTTGTTTTGGACACCGGCCAGAGCACAGTGGAAAAGTGAAAGCAAGAGTACGTGCACCTTTTGTTGTAGGGCTAGACAGTTGGGTAACATTACAAGTACCAACGTTCTTACAATCGGGATAAATGCGGTTGGTTCATTGGATTTTGTTGAAGCATTTGGAGCCTTGTTTTATTATACACTCATAAAAATAGAGATGGGTTTCAGCAAAATAGTGACCTTCATAGAATCAATACTAGAAATAGTAACAAAATTATACATAGGTACCTAGGTTTCGACACGGTGCGCTTCTATAATAAGCTTTCTGAAAATGCAACTAAACTACTTATTAAGAATTACTACTTTTATTTACTTATTAAAGAATACATAAAGGGTAGTCTTTTGAAGAAAGCGTATTATAATATAAATGACTATATATATTATTGATAAGAACGCATTGCCTCATGTCGCTCTGCCCTCAGACAGTTAACCGACACACTTGAAATGTATAAACTCTCTTGTATGAGTTTTTCGCAGTTACGAGTTTCTTGCCGGTTCTTCTCGAGCTTGGGTTAGTAGGGATTGACACCTAAATTCACCTAGTATGTAAGACGTTTCAAAGTAATCCTTGTAAGCGCATTTAATAAAGTATCTTTTGACTTGACTTGACTTGACCTACTGTAAAATATGAATTAATTTATACGCCAACAAGTTTGATGCATCATCGGCGTATCTTCTGCGCTGTCATCTTCAACTTTAAAAAGGCTCTTTTACAGTAGGAAACTGTAGATTATGTAGCTCTTAAATATCTTTGTATGACAAATTACTGGTGTTCTAATGGGCCAGCCAGTAGTACAGTACACTATTAAGGGTGTTAAAAACCTTGACACTAGTATTAAAACCTATTAGTATCTGAAATAAACTAGATTCAGCATAGCATGGGCTTTCATTTAGCTTTTTCTTTCAGATTATACTTGTTGGAGTCCTATATTATTAACTATTAGAAGTCCGCACGCAAGGACACGTAGTACGGGTGTGGTCAATTGAGTGGGGAGCGCCGGTGACACCCAGGTCGTCTAGCTAATTAAATTATTATTCTTCTCGTACACCATGGCCTCGAGGGCACTGTTACATTTGACCTAGTCTTATGACACTTGTGACTCTCATAATTATTCGATAACCTGGAGAATGAAGGTCGAAGGGTCCGTTTTATCATCTTTAATATTTCATCTATGAAATAGTTTTCGTAATTTAGTCTAAGTTGCTTTTAGTATGTTTGCGCTAATTTTCTTCTAATCGTATCACTCTTTATTTTGAACCAGATGTGTGGATTAAATACGTCTCAAAGGATCCTTTAGTCCCCTTCATGACCTCTTAGCTAATGATAGAGTAGAAATAAAATAATTTTAAAAACGATGAAGGAATCCCTTGACCTACAATAACAACAGGTCCCAAAGGTCGAAGTTCAAGATTGAAATGCTCGCTTGCAGCTTACTTATTGTATAAGTATAAGTTCACTTAATTATGAGGTTTTGAAGTGTTTTACAATTCACCAATTGATATAATAAATTTTTCCTTACAAAAACTGATGAGCACAATGAAAGAAATCATTGTGAGGAAACTATCACGTTCGGTTAGTATAACGTTCAAAATACTAACACTGCAAAGCGTGTGCTTGTGGCAAATATAATACATATTTGTATATTTGTTATTTGTTTGTTTTCTCGGGCTTGGGTTAGGATGAATTGGCACCTAAATTCACTTAGTATGTAAGACGCTTCAAAGTGATTCTTGTGATTGTATTGAATAATAATAAAGTATCATTTGACTTTGACTTTGGACGTGCCTCTGACTACCTGTTTAACATCCTAAAAGAACTAAATAACTAGGAGGTATTTAAGGAGGTCTCTACCGAGCCTGGGTATTAAAGTCTTGATCATGTTATACTCAAATTTCTAAACCCGTTTTAATTTAAATACTCCTATTAGTAAACTATCCACATAGAGGCATTCTATAAGCTATTCGGCACGTCTCCAATAGTCAATGTATTCCTTAAGTCAACGCCATCGAATATTTATCGCGAATCCAAACAACGTTTTATTACCCATTCCTATGCGTTTCCACTTAAACCTTTGAAGCTGTTTAGACACCACACATTCCACACATTAGGCATGTTAAAGCTGTTATGGTGAATGCCAGTGGAATAGGTGTTGAAGACGTAGTGTTGATTCGTTGGTGAGGCACGTCTCGTCCGATGCAGCTGTCTGACGGTCAGCAAATAACTATGCAATGCAAATTTATGTTAATCAATTTCAATACAACCCAACGAATTCGTATTCAAACCGGTGGAACTGGAAACTTGGAAACAGAACATTGGCCAAAGTTTTACCAGTTGCTATTAAAGTTCGTGAAACTGCGTCAAAAATCTTGAGCTCATTTTAATCACTTTTTTATCGAAATCACAGCAAAATCAGAATTTCTTAAAGGTGTGTAGCTTAGAATTGCGCATATTTCAATCAACATTATGCATAAGATTTTTAAGCCCCGGTGTAAACAGAGGGGTGTTAAAAATTTATCGTGTGTATCGTCTGGGACATCGTACGAGTAATTCGAAAACGGATAAACAGATTTTGATCGCAATGAACTTCGTGAGATACGAGATATTGTGATATTCTTAGAATTTCTGGGTGGTAGGTAGACGGATTCCCTCTTCAATGTAAAGTATTCCTCACGGCGCCCACGGGTATAATACAGCCGTTTCCTATTGCGTGCAGACACGCTAATGAACGCAACTTTCCGAAAAGCCTTCGGAAACGTAATAACAGTTTTAAACTGCAATTTGAGGCGCTGTTTGGCCGGAGTTTAGAAACGAAGGAACTTTTGATCCAATAAACCACTATCATGGTCGTAAACTTTTCATAGATCATTATTATATTATATTATGACAATGCATTGGGTTCTGAGTAGGTAGAAGGTAGAGCTGGGTAGAGATCGTGTATTTATACACAATTCCTGGTGGTAGTCACTTTACTATCATATTTTATTTTAGTCATTGAAAGACTTTCTTTTTTCTCTCCTACATCATACCCTTACCGCTTGCACGTGACAGTGAATAATTTATCAGTCAGACGTCTGGCTGGATCGATATGCCATGGCCTGTACCGGCTTGGTTTATGGTCAAGTTCGCACGGGACCAAAATGTCTTTCTACGGTTTAGGTTTTTAAGTATTTACCTGTCTTGCACGATACGCGTCTGGCAATTTAAGACTTGTTGCTAAGTTGAATAAGTCCTGCTAACGAAATATTTTGAACTATGTACTGTAGGCGAACGTAGCTCCTTATCGATTCTACGGACGGTTGGCGCCACCTGTCTGCTGGCTTACTCATCGGTCGATAATCAAATGGTACTTTAATTGAACCATGGTGCTATTAATTTGCATTTTGATAATGCGCGCCGGGTTACCGCAGTTTGTACAGCTACAGAAAGTTATGTCCTTCATATCTGTCAAGTTACGTTAGATCTTGTTGAGATCTTCCCTAGTCAAACTCGTGGTGTGTGATCAATTAAATAAGGCGTATTAGCTATTTCCATATGTATAATTTCTTGTAATAAGAATCGTCGTGTCGTCGTGTGTCTATTTCAGAAACTATGAGTCGACAGACCTCGGCAGGAACAATTTGAAATATCAAATTAGGATGTTGTTTATCTGCGTATATTCAACTGTGGCCTGGTCGCATGATGTCATAGCAGCATTGTAGATGGTCAGGGTTATACCGTGCCTATTCTGTTCATCACATGCCCATTTAAGAGGTATTGTGTGGATATCGCGATACCAAAAACTATTATTATGTTGGTATATAAATAAACTTGTTTGTGTAGTTCAGCTTAAAAATATGGATCGCTTTTAGGCTAAGATTCAGAAACAAAACTAAGCGTGACCTTACGTTTTGGTTTGTCAAATTTCATTGCATTTCGACACACGGAATCGTGATTTTAGCACGTAGTTTCGTCTCTAAATGTAAGCTTTAGATTTGGCTCCGGGAGCTGGAAAGTTTGAGTACCTAAGTTGTATAAATAGAAAGTAACTTCAAAACTTAAAGTTTGAGTATTATAAATATGCACCTCAAAGTGCAATCCTAGTTACCTCCAGAACTTGTGCTTTCCCAGCAGGAAGCTACTAAAGTTTAGGTTTCATCCGAGTTTGTGAGCAACTAGAAATTTGTTGAATTTTAGTTGGATTATATATACTTTTCTATAGTAAACTTGCACACGTACATAATTATTTTAAACACGTATCTACTTCAACTTAATAACGAAAACTCCTCGCCTCGATGATCCATAGTGTTGTGGATATTTCCATAGGTCTATTATTATCTATTATTTATTATTATCGATTGCTAATTATTTTGAAATTAACGTGCCCATAGAGTTAGTCAATACTAGAAGAATTCGGTCAAAGGTGACCGAATTCATTTTGCTAAACATCAGGTTTTAAGCATAAAACGTATTGTATTGAATTAGAATTAAAGCATGTATTAAATTAGAACCACCATCATCACATTTAAATGTCATCACATTTTAATTTGAACCGGAAACAAATTAGATTCGTCATTGATACAAGTACATGTGAAGTCATCTAGTCATTACATCATTTTATGATTCTAAGTGGTCATCAAATGTTAATCTCAATTCGTGCTATGATATAAAAGCTTTAAAAAATGTAAAGAGAATAAGAAACAACCACCCAGGAACATACCTACTACAAACTGATTTTGATCAGTGATCACTAACTCTACATCGAAACTCTCAAGAAGTATGAATCTATGAAGAAAGTAAAACAGTCAGTGAACAAAACATTAATTTAATCCTGGGTCAAATCTAATTTACCCTCTAGTGGAATAGTTTGATTCTCGCTCGTTGCATGATTTGTAAATGGTAACCAAACGATCTAAGGTCATGCCTTAAGAAGAACTTAGGAAGCATGACCAACAGCCTATGTCTAACAATATAGAGTTATACGTTTACTTTTGTCGGGTCACTGTGATTAGGATGTTGTGAAGATTGTTTTTTTTATCATAGATTGGCCTACGTTTGACCACGAACTCGCCTGATGTTAAGCGACGATGTGGCCGACGATGGGGCACGCAGGTCTACAAGATACCTAGGTATTTACTCTTGACTTGAAGAGACCCAGAGTTAACTGGAAAGGCAGACGACGGCAATGCATTCCAATCCTTGGCTGTACGCATTATAAATGTGGAAACTAAGCGCTTTGTTCGTAAGGGTGGTAGGCTGACAAGGTATGGATGGTACAGAGTGGTACGTCTCCTTGTCTTGTTGTGAAAAGGAAATGGTGGAATTAGATCAATGCAATTCCTGGGCACATTCGAAATCGAAAGGCAAGCAACTTAATGTTTTTGTAGTTGTATTCGTAAATTCACATGCGAGAGTCCTAGTGCGGGATCTGACCTTCTAGAGTCAGGATTACTCGTATGTATCAGAAATTTTCTTGGGTTAAGAACAAAGTTCCTTTTGACACGAATCTATGTTTATGAATTAGGACAAATTTGCTTATGAATCGTGACGGACGCAACTCGCAATGTTTACCCAACACATTGGAAACCCATGCAGTAATAAACGCGATATCAAAACATCGCTACTCAATTTCCCAGTAAAATGTTCTAATAATATTGTAACGCTTTTGCATGTTGTAAGTTGTCTTACTTTATTCTGGACTGATAAGGAAATAAAAGCACCAATATATCGCGCACGAATTGGTATATCTAAGAATACCACAAATAATACCCATGGATCTGTGGGATTGTACTCAGTAATGTTTATTACACCGCTTCAAATCTTGTAAGAAATACACGATTGAAGAAAGCAGGGTTTAAGATTCATCTTAAACCCTGAAAGTGCTTTTCCATTTAATATCCAGCGCCCAAAAATCTGCTATCTCAAAACTGCCTTCATCAAAAGCAGTGCCACTCGACAAGCGGTTCATATATGATTCAAGTAATGCCACTGGCAAAAACCAGGCATATCATAAATGAGAACATCTCCCGCTGGCCACCAGCCAAGACTTGTAGCATCCTGTCTGTTATCTGGCGTATTGCTAGTTTGATAACGTATGATTTCCTTGATTTGTCCGTAAATATTGATCTTTGCTTCTGGCAGAGTATCCGTGTCAAGTACGATTGGGAAATATTGTTTTAAAGGATTATTGAAAGATTATTGAAATGGATTCAATTCAGTGCAAAGTCTTCTAGCTATAGTTTGGACTTCTGTTGTGACTTGTGCTCTTAGAATTTCGGTGCCATTTAGTGGAAAACTCTTGGAATGTGTGTGATAGATATTCTTCCAATTTATCAAGACCTTACAAAAAATTATGAAATTTGCATCTCATTGTAAAAGCGTACTGATTCTTTAGGTATTGGTTTTAGATATAGGTCACCAACGATGTTACTTTCGTGATATGTTGCTACTTTTTATTTTTGAATCCATACACTTAATTATAATAAAATAAATATAAATAAATAATCCGGACATTTCACACAACATCATCTGGCCCCAAAGTAAGCAGAGCTTGTGTTATGGGCACCATTATGACTGATATACTTAATACTTATATACTTTTTTTTTGGTAAATACATACATATTTTACATAGAAACACTCAGACCCGAGACAATTACTTGCAGATCATACAAACATTTGTCCCGCGGCGGGAATCGAACCCGCAACCTTGTGCGTCTCAGCCGGACCTAAGCCCACAGCGCTACAGAGGTCGTCAAAGAAGATTGCAGGAAGATTGCATATAAAAAATAATGTGTTACACAAGAAATAAGAAGATTCAGATATCTTGTTTCATGTACAATCTGGTGTTCTGAGAAGCTGAATCATCTTATGTTTTAGGTCACACTTTACAAAAATAAACGTGATCGTGTCAGCACTCAGCAGGCGTCCTGACTTCCGTCTCAATTGATAGAATTAGGGACGTGGTCTACAGGCGACGCAGGAGGTCAACTGATCCTCATCCAATGCCCTCTAATTGATAGACCACATCTTAGTATTTCATCTTAGTCAAGTACTCCTTCTTACGATATCACCTTTATTTATTGTGATCGAACTGATTTTTACCTAATGTATTTTATTTATTTATTTAATACAGTTATGATATAAGCTTACAGATAAAACCAAAGTGCTATCCATCTTAAATTAAAGCTTAAATATATTCCCAAGGAGTTGAAAATAGCGGAGAGACTGTCATTAAAAGTATCTATATGTTGAACCTCGTGTACATATGCATTAAGTAAGATAAGCGCCCTTAGGGTTGGTGCGTTGTTCGCGTGATGGGTACGCGGTGTGTGGCATGCAAACAGAGGATGACGACGTCTGCCACAACGCACGTAGTTGTCGGGAGCATATAGTGGCATCATGCTTAGTATAGTCGGATTATTGACTTTGCCACGGAGAATCAGGCAGTAGTGATAAGCTAATTGTAACTTACGCCTTAGTTCGAGTGTGTCCATGCCGACCATACCAGAAACGAATAAGGATGGGAAAAGGTAAGGATAGTATCCGTACTGTCTTTTATATACATATCTAGCAAATTTTCGTTGGAGCCTTTCAATCAATAACGTATATTTGTCCTCACGTGGATCCCACACTATAGAGCCAAATTCGAGCTTGCTTCGAACGAAAGCATTGTAAAGCATGATTGCCACTCTTACATCCTGAACTGAGAAGCAGTCCTCATTATGAAACCTAGGTTACGGTTAGCGGTTTTGCACATAGAAATAATGTGATCGCGGAAGTCCAGACAGAAATCCCGAATACCACTAACTCGCTCTAATGTGGTATCTGCCAAGGTATAAGGTGTTAATGTAGGCACTTGCAATCTGGTAAAAGTGATTGATTTACATTTTGAGACGTTAAATGCAAGTCTATTACAACAACTCCATCTTTCCAAAGAATTAATGTCTTGTTGGTGTAATTGGCCATCAAATTCATTATACACTGAATGGTAAACTTTTAAATCATCTGCAAACATTAGACAGCTGGCAGTGTTTAAGATTCTAGGGAGGTCATTGATCATAACCAAAAACAGAGTTGGTCCAAGTGTACTGCCTTGACTGACCCCTGACCTAGTGTAATACTCATCAGATCTATAATTTTTAAGTTGCACGTACTGCCTACGGTCATTCAAATAATTTGCAAAAAAACTCAATAGTCTGGGAGAGGTACCTATAGACGAGAGCTTGGCCAATAGGAGGTCGTTATCCACAACATCAAATGCTTTTCTAAACTCGAGGAAAACAGCATCAACCTGCCGGCGTGCATCCATTTGTGTCGCCACGAAATCCAGGAAGATGGTGTGGTTTGTAGTTGTAGAGCGGGCAGAACGAAAACCATGCTGAGAATCGTTCAAGGTACGATCAAGTTGACGAGTTAGATGAGAATTTTAAATGGATTCAAATACCTTGGCAAATACAGCTATGGGTCTAAACATAGCAACGTCAGTAGATGACTTAGTTTTAGGGACAGGTGTTACTCTAGATAGTTTCCATTTAGCGGGATAGCAACTTGTCCGTAGGGAAAGATTAAACAAGAATAAGAGTGGCTCCTCTAGGGCGGATATACAGTCTTTGACTACAAATGGAGGTATGGCATCTGGACCAGCGGCCGACAAAGGCTTAAGACGGCGGACGACTTTAAGTAGATCTCCACTAGAAACAGCATCTATGGTCATTAACCGCGCATCAGCAACCTCTGAGATACTCCCTAGCTTCTCAGCATCCTCAGCATCCAATTTAGGAATACTATCAAGAAATACAGAACTAAAGTATTTGGCAAATGTAGCAGCAGCTTCTTGGGCTAAAATTGACTTTCCATCAACCGTATAGTTGTTAGACTGATCCCTACTTTTACGCCTATTATTTACATATCTCCAAAATTTGTTGAGCCTAAACCTTGTTGAGCTGGTAAACTATACAACAAAAACATTCAAACATAGCATACCAGTTTTGTACTTAATCCACATTTCTACCGTATAATTTAGACACTTAAATACCCATTAAACGGTAGACAACTCGGTAAGCTAGTTAGAATATGCCATAAAAACATTTAGCTGTACCTACCTACCGTAGTTACTGTAGTATTACACTATGTATGTAAGTACCGTGTAATAACACGTTGTACGAAGCTTTTAATTGTGTGATTGTCGTATGACTAGCTGTAGTGTGGGATTTGTTCTTAAAAAGGCACCTTTGTTTTCAAAATAATGCATTGAGTCCTCTTTCGCGGTCCCTTAAATTCAACTAGCATTTAAGACGATTCGAAGTGATTGTAATTTTGAAAAAGTACTTGATTGGTTTTGTATGTTTCACTTATTCTTAAGCTTCTATCTTTTATCAGACCATAGATCTGAAGTTTATCGATCTTGCACTTAAATACTCTGAAGGTAGCTTTTATCGGTGGCACTTATAAAAACAATTAGTAACAAATTCAAATTACGCATAAACAGCACATTCCCACCATATTGTTGGTTCCAGGTTTCCCAAGTCTGCAACTACTCCATAGTACTGTGACTACAGCTACATAAAAGCTATAGTCTATTGCCCTTCATTGATTGAAATGAACGTCTATTGTTGTTTGCCCGTGTGTCCGCCGCGATGTCACAATCATCTTGTTGCTGGTGTTTTGTTGACGTTTTAAGATAACTGATGACGGTTGATGTCTAAGCTATATAGGAACCATGACTAAGATAAGAATTTCGCAAGCAAAGTACCTTGTGACTTATCAGCTGTGTTTTTTTCAGGTGTTGAAGGTCGCGCGG
This sequence comes from Lampropteryx suffumata, assembly GCA_948098915.1. NCBI lineage: Eukaryota > Metazoa > Arthropoda > Insecta > Lepidoptera > Geometridae > Lampropteryx > Lampropteryx suffumata. The sequence goes on along the minus strand of OX402566.1, from coordinate 15,987,176 downwards.
CATCATGCCGGGTGTGGATAAGGTGGCCACAGGCGATGCGAAAGCCAAAGCCAAGGAGCCGTCTCCCAAGCGCCGGCCCAGCGGGAACAGCTCCAAGGTCAAAGTCGAGCTGCTCGATGGCTCCACCATGGAGCTGGATGTGGAAGTAAGTACCCATGACCCGCCAAAAGAAACAGGTCTATGGTTAAAGTGGTTCTGACTTGATCAAAAATTATTTTGAGAATGGTTGAGACCACTTGAATTTGTTAATGCTTGGGACAGAGCGAATCTCGCTTAAAGGGCGGCTGGTTTTCACATAATTGAGGTTTCTTTCTATACCTAAGAAGTTTGGTCGTTAATTCATAGTCTGACTGTTGACTGTTGTTTGGAAAAAGTTCCTACGCGCTTCCTACGAGGTTCCTTATTAGAGCCACCAGCAACAAATGATTTAACTTTAAATGAATTCTCCCCCTAAATTTCCAGAGAAAGATCCGTGGGCACGAGCTTCTAAACGTAGTGTGCGACAAAATGAATCTGGTGGAGAAGGACTACTTCGGCCTGCTGTATGAAGACCGCGGCGACCCGCGCGTCTGGGTTGACCTGGAGAAACGCGTCTCTAAACTCATCAAATGTAAGCTATTCGTCTAACTGCTGGCAAACCGTATTTAAGGCAATATGCTCACGATTTATTCAAATCCTTACTAATATGGATTAACTAAGAGGAGGATACTTGAAGGTAGAATTACAAACATATATACAAAAGTTAATAATTTTTGATCGATATTCCACACACCCACCTGTGAGCTTATTAATTTATTATGTCTTTCGTTTTCAGATGAGCCATGGATGCTGCGGTTCGCTGTCAAATTCTACCCGCCAGAACCAGCTCAGCTGCAAGAAGAACTCACGAGGTATCAACTCGTGCTGGCCGTCAGAAAGGATCTGCTCGAAGGTCCGTTGTCTCACACCTCTTGTATTAAACATTCACTCATCTTCATCATGTCCCACAGCCCGATTTCACTCCTTGCTGGACTAACGTTCGATCGTACAATCAACCTCGATCCTACTCTAGTCTTAACCATCTACGGTTAATAAGTAAATATTTTTTGCTAGACAATGCACACAACACCATCTAGACCCAAACTAAGCATAGCTTGTATTATGGTGACTAGATGACTGATAGAATACTTATATTTTTTTAAATACATACTTATGATACTTTATAACACCCAGACACAGAATAAACACCTATGTTCTTCATACAAATCTTTATCCTGGGAGGGAATCGAGCCCTCAACGTACAGCGCAGAAGGCAGAGCTACTACCAACCGAGCTAACAGGCTGATGGCTTACTGTTTCCTAGCTTTTGTAAGCAAAAGCAAAAAGAAGAAAGAGCTACTCTCTGATGGCATATTCCAGGCTTATTCTAGTTGTAACTCACAGGTCGTCTCCCGTGTTCGACGGTGACGCACGCCTTGCTCGCCAGCTACCTGCTGCAGTCAGAGCTGGGAGACTACGAGGAGAAGGAGGCCGGCGCCGGCCTGTGCAAACAGCTGCGCCTCGTGCCGCCCGCCTCTTGCACTCCCGACTTGGAAGAGAAGGTCACTGAACTGCACAAGACTCACAAGTTAGTTGCTATCTTACTTATTTACATTATCAATAGATACTACTACTACTAAGATACTTTATAACACCCAGACACAGAACATATATCTATGTTCATAACACAAATGTATGTTTTGGGAAGGAATCGAACCCTCGATCTACAGTGGAGAAGGTAGAATTGAGTTGCAATGCCAGCCAACCTGTACGCTGTATCCCATTTCTGGATTTCTTCATTTGCTATCATCCATGATTTAAACAAAATCTGCATCAAGAAACCATGTCTAGGATTTAGGAATACAAACTACCATGCTACAAGTGGTTTTGTACCAAATGTAATTTTGAATGAGCCACTGAAGACTTAACTTAAATATTTTTAAAGGTCGATTCACTCATCATAGGGAGATTCCCGAAGATTACAACTTCTATTCAACTTTTAGTGTTCCATAACATGTTCTCGAAACGGAATATCTCAATAACAACACTGATTGTTGTACATCGGCAACTTTGTACGCGTATTTTTGGAACCTTTTTTTATTTTTGGAAGCAATGCATTCTGTGCATCTAAAGGCCATCTCATAAGTTGAATCCTCTATTTTACCCCATTCGGGAATTATTATGCAAAAACTTTGAAACACATATTTCTTCCAAGCCTAAAAATGAATTTTTTGATCCCTAACCTAATTTCATCAAGATCCGTTCAGCCGTTGAGCCGTGAAAACGTAACAAACAGACAGATAGTGACATTTTCGCTTTTATAATATTAGTATAGATAACTCGTCACCGATAATTAAACAAAATGTCTCTTCCAGAGGTCAAACGCCAGCAGAAGCCGAGTTGAACTACTTGGAGAACGGCAAGAAGCTGGCCATGTACGGCGTGGACTTGCATCCGGCGAAAGACTCCGAGAACGTCGACATTACTCTGGGAGTCTGCTCGTCTGGTCTGCTCGTTCACAGAGAGAAGTAAGTTTAAAAACCAGAGGTATAATAAATAAATAATTCCGGACATTCGTCCGGAATACATCCGGCTTGAGTTATGGGTACCACATGACTAATATAAATAATAAATAATAAGTATTGGACAATGCACATAACACTATCTAGCCCCAAACTAAGCATAGCATAAGCAGACTAAGATTATGGTGTCCGGATGACTGATAGACTACTTAAATATTTTTAAATACATACTTACCTACAGCGCAGAAGACAGCTACTACCACCTGAGTTGACAGGCCAGTCTCCTTTTATCCTTTTTATTTTTTAAATACATAAATATATGTATTTAAAAAGTAATATTATTAATACATAGAAAAATACCCAGACCCGAGTCAAATACTTGCAGATCATACAAACATTTTGTTTGTAATAATCGAAAAATCGAGCCTGCAACCTGCTGCAAAGCTACTGCACGCATGGTACCTAATTAAAGAGTAGCCTTTGTTCGTCTTCAAGATACAATTTATCACCCAATATTTCATCAGATCCATTCATCCGTTTAAAAGTGAAAAGGTAGACTGACAAACAAGCAGGCATACAAAGACACTTTTGAATTTATAATATTAAGTTTAGATGTTATTCTCCGCAGACTCCGCATCAACCGTTTCGCCTGGCCGAAGATCCTGAAGATCAGCTACAAGCGTCACAACTTCTACGTGAAACTGCGTCCCGGAGAGTTCGAGCAGTTCGAGTCAACGGTCGGCTTCAAACTGGCCAACCATCGCGCTGCCAAGAAACTCTGGAAGACCTGCGTTGAACATCATACTTTCTTCAGGTAAGTTCACGACATGTGTCCATTGTATGAAAAGAGCCTGGTAGAGCATTTAAATATTTATTTTAAGACATTTAGAGAGATGATTACTATATTTAAGATTATTTTAATTTCATTGATACAAGTTATTTTATATTGTTAAGTATGTATGTGCAGTGAAATATAGTGCACGAAAGGAGCGTCCGAGGCACACTTTAATCCTTTCACCACACTAGTTAGAAATCACTAGTGACACGATAAGAAAAAGAAGAAGAAGTGAAATATAGGAAGAGAGGACCCATGAAAGGAGAGACTCATAAGATAATGGATGATAGTGGAGAGTAAAACAGTTGAACATGTGCCGACACCATATAAAGTGTTTTATGAGGAATTAGTTTAATAAGTAGAATTATGATGCTTGATACAACTTATAGAGGGTTTTTCAATCAGGAAAGGGGAAATGATAATATTGAATAAAACAAGTTGTATGTATTGTTTTTAAAGGTATGTCAATTTTTTTTTTATAAATTATACTGGACATTTCATGTAGAGCTATGGGTACCACTTGAATGATAGACTACTTAAGTATATACTTTATTTTTTATAAATACATACATATTATACATAGAAACATCCGAGACAAAGACTTGTAGTCTTGACGTGAACAAAGCTAGTGGTCCGGATGGCATTTCGTCTGTAGTGTTAAAAACCTGTGCCCCTGAGTTGTCTCCCATACTAACAAGACTTTTTCGCCTATCTCTGAAAACTGGAATAGTCCCAAAATCCTGAAAGCTTGCTAATGTGCAACCTGTGCCCAAGAAAGGTAGTCGCGTTGACCCATCAAATTACCGCCCAATTTCGGTCACCTCCCTACTATGCAAATGTTTGAAACGTGTCCTGAATACGAAGCTCCTTACATACCTTGAAGACAACGACCTCCTCAGTGATCGACAATACGGTTTTCGCCGAAAGCGATCTACTGGGGATCTTCTTGCGTATGTCACGCATATTTGGAGTGAGGCCATAGAGAAATACGGTGAAGCATTAGCTGTTTCACTTGACATCTCAAATGCCTTTGATAGGGCACGCTAGCCTTATTGGTAAGTTTCCAGCCTACGGATTGCCAGTTCAGTTCTGCTGCAGTTGACGGCAGCTCGTCTGATCGATTGGCAATTAATGTCGGTGTACCTCAAGGGTCAGTGCTCTCTGCCACACTGTTTTTACTGCACATAAACGATCTGCTTATGCCCGGAATTATTGGGTATGCAGACGACAGTACAGTTGTGGAGAGATACTTTGCCAACGCACGAGCCAGTAAAACTGACATTCAGAAATACAGAGACGAGATGCTTATGCGTCTGGATTTGACTCTCCAGGTCGTGTCTGATTAAGGCGATGCCAATCTTGTTAAATTCAACGCATCCAAAACGCAAGCTTGTCTCTTTTCGGCGAAAAAAAGTCAGTTTTTCCAAGTCCCCGTTTTCCGAAATGTACCGGTATCTGTAGAAGATCATCTCGAACTCTTGGGAGTTTCACTCAATCGGACTTTCAATTGGCTCCTATATCGAGTCCAAGGCCAAGACTGCTGCCATGAAGCTTGGCATCCTCAACAAGGTGAGGCGATACTTCACACCTGGACAGCTTTCCACTTTATATAAAGCTCAAGTCCGGTCGGGTATGGAGTATTGCTGCCATCTATGGGATAGTTCAGCCAAACACCAGCTGGTTGCTTTAGAGTCGATTGAGCGTAGAACATTGAGGGTGATAGGTGAGTAGCCAAACGCTGAGACTAAGTTCCAGAGTCTCAAGCACCGGCGTAAAGTTGCTTGCCTTTCGATCTTTTATAGAATACATTTCGGAGAATGTGCCCAGGAATTGCATGATCTCATTCCACCATCTCCTTTTCACAACAGGACAAGCAGACGCACCGCTCAATACCATCCATACCTTGTCAGTCTACCACCCTTACGAACAAAGCGCTTTGCTTCCACATTTATAATGCGTATAGCCAAGGATTGGAATGATTTGCCGTCGTCTGTCTTTCCTGATAACTACAATTTGTGTCTCTTCAAGTCAAGAGTAAATAGGTATCTTCTAGACCTGCGTGCCCCTTCGTCGGCCACATCGTAGCTTAATATCAGGAGAGTTCGTGGTCAAACGTAGGTCTATCTATAATTTAAAAAAAAAGGCCAACTGAGAAGACTAATTTTAGAATTTTCAATGTTATGTTAATTTACAGAATCGGGTACCCGGTTCTTTCTTCTTCGTTCTTTTTTTAGACCTTTTAGATAGGATCAAAAACAAAACGGAATTTTAAAATCACAGCTATAGCTCTAATCGTACATATAATTATTCTAGTAACAATAATTTTTTTTGACAGTTTGTTGATCGTAAGTCTGTAAGATCGTAAATGGTGGGCTGAATACATTGGTTGAACACACAGTGTCTTCAGGCACTGTGGAATATTGACTGATTTAAGAGCATTAAACTTCAAGCATCAACCTTGATGGTATCTTCAAAAGTTATATTCTTATTGAAATCACTTTTTGCTGATGTTCTTTATCAATGGACAAGATATTCCCAACATAAACGTATTGATCCACGCTATCCAGCCCGTCATCCCCTATTGTGACACCGGGATTTGTGGGGCTGGACAGATTGGCCATAACTTCGCCTTGGACATATTTATACGCACAAACTCACCCTGATAAAGATTCTCAAGATGAATCGAAACAGCGTCGGTGCCTCCATCGACTCAATAATACATGAGTATTATTATATAGCTAGTCGATGTCCGTTGTCGAGTGGTTGTGGCGCTACGCTACGCTACGCTACGTTATTGAGAGCGGGGTGTGGGCGGGTGTGTTGCAGACTGACGAGCCCGGAGCAGCCGCCGCGCAGCACGCTGTTCCCGCGGCTGGGGTCGCGGTTCCGGTACTCGGGGCGCACGCAGTACGAGTCGCGCCACGCCGCGCCGCAGCGGCCCGCGCCCCACTTCGCGCGCACGCTCTCCAACAGGAAACTCTCCAGTCGCAGTATGGACGGTAAGGGCACCTTGTCTCCTCTCCGATTCCGCTACGCAAGCCGCACTGTCTCCTGTCTCCTGTCTCCTGCCTCCTGTCTCCTGACTCCTGACTCTTGACTCCTGACTCCTGACTCCTGACTCCTGACTCCTGACTCCTGACTCTTGACTCTTGACTCCAAGCTCCTGGCTCCTGTTAGTACAAGATCGGCTGCAGAATTAGTGCACTCATCGAGTGTTTGCTAAAAACCAAATTTTTACACATATTTATGATAAGGAGAATATACATCTACCAGGTTGCCTATCAAAATGTGGCCGCTAGTATTTTTAATTAATTGTTAATTGATTTTTGGGAAAAAAATATTCACTTGGTTTTTTATAAAATATCGTCCACTTCTCGGCAATATATATAAAGACTGAAAAATCACGGTTGCCGTTGTGCACTTGGCAGCTCCTCTTCGCGGGCAGGTATAAACCGGTATGATTTTGATACATTTATACGTGTATGTATGTATGTAGTTAGCCCGTAACATCATTAGTCAGTCAAGGATAACGATTGCCAGCTGTACGACGCTTTAAAGCTATTGCGTCTATATGCGTCGAATGCTAGTGCTACTTAATAAATACTTCAAAAGAAATGTCTTCCTTTTCAAAATTATAAATTTAAAAATAAATAATTGATTCGGGCGTGACTTTGCAAAACATTAAACGGATCGATAAATATTTAGTACTATTCCGCCAATCTATTCCCAATGAGTTAGACACGATGCAGACGTATGCAAATCCCTCCCGCCCGCAGTTGAACAGCCATGCAAAGCGTTAGTAAAAGGTTAGCTCACACCATCCACACTTGCAACCTCAAAAAGAAATTCGACACGTGTCTCACCTCGACGAGGCATCCTCAGGAACACTTGACTCGCTCCACACCTTGATGAAACTCTGCTCTAAAGACGTGTGGCTTCAATGAGTTAAATGAGACTGACAGTCTCATTTGTCATTTAAGCAACAAATTTAATACAAAGCACAAGCGCGTGTTTCTGCTGCACGGGCGATTTCACATGAACCGTGACGTCACGCAGGGAGCGCGTAAAATCTCGAAAATGTAAAAAGTGTCTTAACTTACTAGCAGTCATAACTTCGATAATACTTGCTGCATGAATACATGAAATTAAAACTAATACACTCGTGAGCAACCGAATCGACTCACGCCTACAAAATGGACAAAGAGTACTTTTTTTTTGAAAATGACTTGGGTAATGTAAATAAAATTTATATGTTTTTTAAAGCTTGATCTTCAAGCTTCAAAATGGTACCATTATTTTGAAAATCTACCCAGTACTTTTTAAATTAATCAGATTTGAGTGGAAACGCAAAAAAAAGTGAAGTTAATTAAATTAAATTAGGCTTGATCAAAATTATAATAAAACTGAAAATTTATAAATATAAAAAATTAAAATTAAATCTTTATTTCAGACTACATTATGTCCATAATATACATGAAATTATCACAAACATTAAAAAATCATCTACAGACCTCTACATACATAATAATCAATAACAAAATAATAAGTACAATAGTCAAAACAAAGAAATACATTAAAAGACTTACACTAATTTCTTTAGAATAATTATACTTTATGTTATTATTATTAGTGAAAACGTGCATCCTCCAGTAGATATAAATGCAGTCGAACCTATTTGCGACACGCTGAGAATGCTATTGGAGCTGGCTCGGACCGTGCGCACCAGAGATGCTCCCGCTTACGCATGGTGGTTATGGTGGTTTATGTTTATTACTCAAAATTGTGTTTTCCTCAATATTTGGTGTTGCCTCCTCTAGCTTTAATAACACTTCGAAGGCGGTTTTTCATTGAACTGATAAGTTTTTTAATCAATTGTTGAGGAAGCCTTTCCCACTCCTCTTCCAGCGCTATCTTTAGCTCTGCGATACTTGTAGGCGCCGGATTTCTGGCTCGTACCCTCCGTTTGAGCTCGTCCCATAGATGCTCAATGGGATTGAGATCAGGACTTAGTGCTGGCCAATCCATGGCCCGAATGCCAACTTCATCCATGAACTGACGAGTGATTCGTGCGGTATGACATCGGGCATTGTCATGCATTAAAAGGAAGCCGTCTTCGATGAAGCCTTCATAAGGCAATACATAGTCCAGAAGAATATCTTCCACATATCGCGCAGCAGTCAGACCGCCTCCACGGCCTCCACCAGGGATGAAAACGAGCTCCGTTTTCCTTCCAGTGAAATGCCCGCCCACATCATACACGAACCACCCCCGTAGGACTCTGTTTCGGCAAAACTGCACTGCGCAAACCGCTCGCATGGACGCCTGTAGACCCGGGATCTCCTATCACTGCCATGTAGACACTCTGCACTCGTCAGTGAACAGGACTGACCGCCATTGCTCAGCAGACCAATTAATGTGTTCGCGAGCAAATTCAAGGCGCGCTTGTCGGTGAGCTGTGGTCAATCTTGGGCCTCTGGCAGGCCTTGTTGGAACGAGGTTCGCTTCTTTCAATCTTCTTTTGACAGTCCATTGACTGACAGATACTCCTCGAACCTCTCTCAGCTGCTGCTGGACAAAAACACCGGTAAGATGGCGATTTCTCGATAAAACGGTCGTCTCTCTCAGATGTAAGCCGGCGTCGACTGGTATCTGGCCTCCTAGAGTAAGAACCAGTCTCTTGGAATCTTCTGTACACCCTTGACACAGCAGATTGGCTCAGGTTTAGTCGACGAGCGACTTCTCGCTGGCTTAGATCCTGTTGCAGCAAAGCAACAACTTGAGCAGCTTATTCTGATGTTGTATCCATAGTGGTTGTAAATCGGCGATCGTAACTTAACACGGATATAACGATTTTTTTTTAAAAAGAACTGACAGATATAAATTATATTGGTGTTATTTTAGAGCCTAAAGATCAAGCTTTCAAAAAAATATGAATTTTATTTACATTACTAAAGTCATTTTCGAAAAAAGTACACTTTGTACATTTTGTAGGCGTGAGTCGATTCGGTTGCTCACGCACTAGTGTACATATAACATACGTACGTACGTCTATGCTTTGATATTAGGTATATTTTAGTGTACCTAACATTTTGACTCTTTTGTGTGCTCCATTGCGTCTTGCACTACTAGTGCAAGCGAAATCCGACTCTAAAGTGACCAACCATTCCGTTCATTCCGTCACTGTACTTGTAACTTCAAACGAAAATGCTGAGTACGCCTGGCCTGATTTAGGCTTAAATTGTATTCCATAAATTGTCCACCAATATCAATGTAATTGACACCAGACAGCGCCATCTATTTTCGACCCTGGATAACCTCTCAATGCTGACGCGCCAACGTGTTGCCAAACACTGTACGAACATAATACGTGTGTATACATACCATGCTACTGTCTTGGCGTGAACGACTGATACAAACAACGTAAATATAAACATTGTCAGTGTGTAATGAGTGTTTTCTCAGAAACAAGCAGAGATACTATTTTCTGAGAGCTGTTACTGATTTAATTTAGCGATGATGCATCTCACGTCGTTAAAAAAAATCATAAAATGTGTGACTCAATTTTGTAGCGTCCTATGCTTCCCACTTAATAACTAGTGTCTACCCGCGGCTTTTCATACGCTTTACGTAGACATAAAGTAGACTATATGTGGTTCCAGACCTAAATATATATATTTAAATATCAAGTTTTATTCATAGAATTTGCGTGACAAACAAATATCGAAACGTCTAACCATCCTCACATGTCTAATAGCTCTGTCTATTATGTTACCGTTCTTATTATTAAACCTGTATAATAACTTGAAACTATCATGGTTTTATAAAATAAATTCTGAACATTTCACCGTCACATTATCGTCTATCCCCAAAGTAAGCAGATCTTGTGTTATGGAAACCACATGACATACATGGAAAACCACCTAGACTCGAGATAAATATTTACAGTGCATGCGAACATTAGTCCCGCGGCGGGAATCGAACCCGAAACTTTTGCGTCTCAGGCGGACTTTTGTCCACTACGCCACAAAGGTCGCCAATTGAATATGATTTTCACTCAAAACATGAAGAAGTAAAACTCACATAATGGTATATATCCAGTATAGAGTTACATTCAGTGTTATATTATACTAGCGACCCGCCCCGGCTTCGCACGGGTGCAATGCTGATACTAAATATACTACATAATGTGTAATGTGATTTGAAACCTCTAAAATTATCAGTGTTTTTCTCTACTATATTATACATATAAACCTTCCTCTTGAATCACTCTTCTATTAAAAAAAACCGTATAAAATCCATTGAGTAGTTTTAAAGATCTAAGCATACATAGGGACAGACAGACAGCGAGAAGCGACTTTGTTTTATACTATGTAGTGAAGAAACTAATTGATCAACACCATTAATAAGTAGGGTGCAAAAATGTATTTGGATGTACGAGAGAATTGGGTTAAACTTTAAAAGCAGTGGAACTCACAATGTTTGCTTCAAACTTATGGCTTCGATTGCTCGTTTATTTTAATAGATTATTTAGATAACAGAAAAGCTTGGGAAGGTTCTGCTCCCACTCGACTCAGCATTGTAACAAAATTAGCAAGGACCATACAAAAAAGTGTTAAGACCAGACACATTTCTTGTCGGATTCTTCTTGAACTGGGGTTAGAAGGAACCTGCACCTAGATTCACTAGCATGTAAGAAAATGTTGCTTTTGATTTATTAAATAACTATTTTGAGTAGTAAATCAGTCATATGGTACCCATAACACAAGCTCTGCTTACTTTGGAGCCAGATAATGCTGTCTGAAATGTCCGGTATTATTATTATTATTATTATTATTATTATTATTATTATTATTATTATTATTATATTTGTAACCGATCCGGGTGTTTTTCTAAGTATTTACAAAAAATCAGTACATAAGTTCATGTGATACCCAAACACATAATACAAGCTCTACTTTGGGCTCTACTTAATACAATCTAGATGGTGCTGTGTGAAATGCCCATAAATATTGGTTTATTATGTTATTGACTTATTAAATACATGAGGAAATTGAATTGTTCATCGATTAGCGCGGCTAACCGATGAGTCATGCTCGATATTCGCGAGGAAAACATCGATGAGCGTATTTAGGGAAATGTTTATACAACGAGTCTGTTTAGTTTTAAACACAAAAAGCCAATGAGCTGATTTTTTGAACATCTAGTTATCAATCTTTGAAGAGTATATAAAGCTCATTGTATTAATAAATACATAATCCCAGACATTTCACTCAGCATCATCTGGCCCCAAAGTACTTTATGGGTAAGTTATGGGTACCACATGTGTAAAGAATTACATGGAAACACCTAGACCCGAGACAAATACTTGCAGATCATATAAACATTTATCCCGCCGCGGAATCGAACCCGCAACCTAATGGGTCTCAGCCAGGCCTTGGCCCACTGCGGTATTTCTACTCGTATCTTAGTCGATCCTAAAAGGTCAAGGAAGTTTAGGAAAGTATTTTTATCTGACCTTCCATGCTTCAGCACCTGAAGCTATCTTCAGAGTGAAAACAGTCTTATTCAATAAAATCACAAGAATCATTTTGTATTTTACATCTAGCCAGTTTAAGAAGAATCCGGCAAGAAACTCGTCTGGTCTTACGCTTTTTGTATGATCCTTGCCATTTAGAAGACCTGTAGCACAGTAGGCAAACAGCAGCCTGAGACGCAAAAAAATGCGGGTTCCATTCCCACCGCGGGACAAATGTTTGTATGATCTGCAAGTATTTGTCTCGGTTCTGAGTGTTTCTCTGTATAATAAGTATGTATTTACCAAAATGTCATGTGGTTATAATACAAGTTCTGCTTACTTTGGGGCCAGATGATGCTTTGTGAAATGTTCGGTATCATTATTATAATTATTATTATAACAAGTTTAATCCAAATCTGTTATGTAATAAACAAACATCCATCTATATAATATTAGTAGGATTATTATTAGTAAACGACAGTTGCTACTATGTTTGCATATTTCTGTCGCTTTAATGAATGTTTCTCAGTACTATAATGCTGCCAAAATAAAAAGCTCTCATCATTGATGATGTCAACAAACAAACACACCGATGACCTTGATAATATGTTAAAAGGTTGACTCATTCTAATTGTCACCTTGCCAGACTGCAATGGATGACGTTATGCGTTACTCACCAGTCAAATAAAATGTTAATACATTTAACTACGGTATTCCTTGTTGAGTTTTGTTTTTGACTGCAATCTTATTACCTAGTGAAAAAATATTCTACGTGTGATCATGACAAGATGATTCACATTATATTAATTACTGAAGCCGCTCACGAATCGGTTTGCGTAAAGTTCCGTGCTACATACCTTACGTTTTGTTTGTATCTGACTTCAAAAAAAGGAGAAGATTCTCAATTCTCAGATTTTCGATTGTTTTGCGTTGAGTCCCGCGCCTACATTCGTCAAAATTAAATCCAATTTCAGATAAAGCTTTCTTGGTGCACCTCTAGCACTTGATAGAAAATACTAGTCTACCGTAAGGTCTTTGAAATAAACTAAGCGTAAGCTGTATATCAACATTCAGTCTCCAAATCGTAGCCTAGACTTACAGCTTAGGCTGTACATTGATTGTCAGTTGTAAATTTTTGATGATTTTCACGAAGAAAAACTTTAAAAACTATTTTTATTTTTATTGCCAACATCTCGCATACACTCATCTCATCATACATTGCACCCGCCACAGCTAACTACACAGTTTCTATTAGAACCGACCGCGTAGCTAACACTATAAAACCACAGTTGGTCTATCAGTTTCTACGGGTAATGCACAGCCAGTTAAAGTGTTTGTATGCAAGTCATACCGCCGTCTAGTCAGAGTCTTTAATAGTTAGTATAGCCAGTCTAGTGAAGTAGACGATATTTATAGTATTTACTCATAGACTTCGATACATACTCAACTGCTTTGCTAATTCGGTTCAGTTGTTAGGCGTCACCTGACCGGTACACAGCACTAGATACATTTGATTCTGAAATACCTACAGTGAAAGATATTTTGTGATGTTATTTTTAAAAATAAATTGTTTTAGTGAAATTTAAAATAGGAAAGTGTAAATAGGAAAGTGTAGGGAAATCATTGATATTTAGTGAGGAATTAGTGTTCTACAAAACAATAGGATATTAGTAAAGATGGTGTTTAATGATTGTTGGAATCCTAGTTGCACGACGCGTATGTATACAATATTTATATTCCTTACCATAAGTACTAACCTCTATTGGTTTTGGACAACCTATGTGGTACAGTGGGCCAACCAAGGCCCACCTGAAAGGCAAGGTTGCGGGTACGATCTCGCTGCGGGACAAATGTTGATCTGCTAATGTTTGCTTCAAGGCTGGGTATTTTTCTATGTAAGTATAATAATTATTTATGTATTTACAAAAAAAACTAGTATGTCAGACATGTGTCATAACATAACATAAGCTTTGCTTTGCTTACTTTGGGGCTAGATGATGCTAGATGATGCTGTGTAGTGACCTTCATAGAATCAATACTAGGAATAAACACAAATCAAACATCCCTAGGTTTCGACTTAAACAAGTACATAAATCCTTTATGGGGAACACGGTGCGCTTCTATAATATTTAATATCTATATAATACTCGCTGACCCGGCAAACGTTGTTTAGCCTTATCTAACATAAAAAAAAAATTGTGGGCTGAGCCACCCTTAACTAAAAATTTCATCAAAATCGGTCAAGCCGTTTCGAAGGAGTATAAACACGAAAACTGTGACACAAGATTTTTATATTTATAGGGATTTGATTTTATTCCAGGTTTTATAATTCTAGGACCTATCAGACCAACATGCCTGTCTTGCTATAATTGTACCGTCTTGTGTTTTAGCATACAACGAGACATGATAATGAGACAAAATTATAACTCGCCTGTCATATTATTAGCCCGATTATAGGCAAATTTTGCCCTACTAATAGTGAAGTAGGTATTTTGTGTCCAACTTTGTAGATAGCTGAAACTTATACCCGGATATAAGACTAATGTGTTCAGTGCACGAGATATATCACATTTAATAATATCGACCAATCGCCGTGAAATATTGCTTACCTTGATCGATTCAATAAATCAAAATTTAAATAGAAAATACGACCTTCAACGAGCTTTGTATTCGTTTTCTCAGATCTTTAACTTCCTAGATCAAAGGCAATACGGTTTTATTCTATACAATCACAAGGAGCATCTTGAATCTTTGTAAATGCGGTGAATTTAGATGCCGATTCTAACAAAGCAAAGTCCAAAAACAATCAAGAAACTCACCTTGATCCTAGCGCTTTGTGTAAATAAATATTGGGGAACAATGCACACAACACCATTTAGCTCCAAACCAAGCTTAGCTTGTGTTACTGTGATCAGATGGCTGATAGAATCCTTACTAATTTTATAAATTTGATGAATTTTGGTATACAGATAAATGGGACCTTGGAAAAGGACATAGGCTACTTTTTATGTAGGTACCACGCGTGCGAAGCCGCGGGCAGCATCTAGTACTTATATATATAACTAAATAACTAAAACTAACGTGAGCTGTAGGTACTATCAATTTTGATAAACACAGGTTTTACTCACGTATTATTTTGTCGATGGACCGACACTGATTCGATTCATCTAGAGATTCTTCATTAGGATGAGTTTGATTCGCGGTCCGTGGGTTGTTAGGGCGAACCGTGAACGCGATCGGCAATGAGCGGAGCGCGGATACCTTGTTATAGAACCGCACACATTGCGCAAATTGCACATATTCTACAAAACTATTTAAATCATAATCATAATTTAGTGCACCCCGACCAATCTTCCCTTCAAGTTAGGCTCCTGTCCATCCAAAGGTTGTCTAGAAGTATATTCCAGCTCCCAGCGATATTCCCAATTGTACATATGTTTTTAGGTATTCTTAAATGTCAAATTGTTAATGTGTTAGTTTTAAGGTGTACAATAAGACTGACTAACAGAAGAGCTAGCAATAGAGAAGGAAAACTTGAAACAAGCCCGGCTCGGTGCCAGCCGTTACGCACCTGCAACCGAACCGACACCGCATGTACTGATTCGTCTTTCCTGCAGGTTCTGTCGGCAAGGTCGAGAGCTTACATTAAGGCTTACCTAAGTGCACGAAAGGAGCCTCTGAGGCGCACTTTAATCCTTTCACCACACTGGTTAGAAATAACTAGTGACACGATAAGAAGAAGAAGGTGTACAATTAAGTGTTTTAATTCATTCATTCATTCACCTTGCCCTATACTAGATTTACTAACTTTAGCGAACCTACAGCGAGGAACAGCGAGTATATGTTTATTTCTAGTATAGGTCTGATGGCTGGTGGTGTGTATCTGCTCGTAAACAACTCCCCGGGTGTTTAGCTTCATACAGTGCTAACAGCTAATGAGTAATGATAGACTATTTCGTCAGCCGGAACTAGACAATAAACAGAGTGAGGCCCATGAAATCATTTTTGATTTGCCTCATATGTGGTAGCGGGTTTGTTTAGTACATACAAAGTAACCTATTCGTATGGCTGGTTAGTACAAAGGCAGAAGTGCTTGTTGCATAGTTAACTTAGTTCCAATCCACGAATTTATGTCGTTATACGCAGTCAGTACCTGAATGGTGACCACATTTCATCTGAGCGATTGTCTGCTTAGGAGGCCTTGTTTTGCTGTCGGTCCTAGCCTTTTAGAAGCCTTCGTGGTGGTGATAATTGTCCCTAGCTTTGGCCACTGACACATACGAATGTTAGCAGTAGTGAAGGTAGAAAGGTTTATTAAGATTCTTGTCGACAACACGCCGTCATTGGTGAACAATGCACACAATACCATCTAGCTCCAAACTAAGCATAGCTTGTATTATGGTGATCAGATGTCTGATAAAATACTTAAATATTTTTAAATACATACTTATGATACTTTGTAACACCCAGACTCAGAACGAACACCTTTGTTCATCACACAAATGTTTATCCTGGGGGGGAATCGAATCCTCAACCTACATCGCAGAAGACAGAGCTACTACCAAATGAGCTGACAGGCCAGTCGCAAATGTATATTGGGTACTAAAAGAAATCAGCGAAAATTAGGTTTAATTTCTATCGTGACCCTAGTTCTTTCAAACCAGTGTGGTGAAAGGATTAAAGTACGCCTCAGAGGCCCCTTTCGTGTTCTTGTCTTGGAACTTGGTTCTACGACATGCGGGTTTTTTTCGTTTGAGAGTATTGGTATAGCGCATATTATTCGATCATATCAATCAATAGGTGAAGCAAGGAATCATTTGTAAGAATATAACACAAAGTCACGGTATGTTATAAGTCATACATGACTAACAATGCCATAATCGCTTCGTCGTTATTTATGTACTTAGTTTAAGAACCACAAACAGTTTTAATGACGACTATTTAGATTGCCATTAGGTAATAAGCAATTAAACTAATTATTTTGGTAATTAACGAGGCACTGAGGCGTCGTGGCAGACCAGCCAGGCTATCATGGCAGGATATTTGCGTATATCCGCGACACAATATATCTTTACGGAGAAAAACAAATACATATTTAGTATAGACTAAATGGTAGTTTATCTACAAGGTAGTCGATAAAAAGTTGCGGATGCCATGTTAGCGCAGCTTAAAAAGACATTTCAATATGATTTCCCACACTTTGGTAGATCTTGGGTCCGATGGCTCAAAACTGACATAACTAGAGGGAGATCAAAGGGAGGCCTTTGCCTTGAAGTGAGTTACAAAATACCTACAGTAATCGTCATTATTTAAGCTTGTTCTTATGTAATATGTATGTATTTGCAAAAAAAAATATAATTAAGTATATTATTATCAATCATGTGGTACCCATAACACAAGCTCTCCTTACTTTGGGGCTAGATGATGCTGTGTGAAATGTCCAGCATTATTAATTTATTATTGGAATTATTAGGATATTCTCCTTCTAGAAATTAATTTATTCTATCCTAGCTACTAAAATGACTAATGCGAAAGTTTTATGTGGATGTTTAGATGTTTGTAGCATGACAACGGCTGAACGTAGTTAAATAAATTTGGTATAGATGTAGTCTGGGAAGCTTACTTATTGTTATGTACGAAAATCTAGATAGATAAATAGCAGATAGAAAATACTTTATTACACAAGTCTACAAATACATTGGACTGTTATATGAAATATTGTTCAGCTACACGGTAGTACAGTGGGCGGTCTTATCGCTAGATAGCGATATCTGCTAGACAACCTTGACATGGATAGAAATCCATATATCTGAATATGGGGTGATGAAAATAATGTAAGAGATTTATCATAAAAATAATATGATAATATTATTCTATATGATATGATAATATGCACCTACCTATCGCTGACTGTCAAATAAACCAATGTGAATTATACCGTGTTCACGTCAACGAATCTGTAGGCTTCCTACTTAACACATGTAGTATGAAACTACATTTGTAGTTTCCTTTCAGCTCTATAAAGAGTGATTTACATCTAATAATGGTTATCTATTCCAGCATTGGCAGCCGCCGAAAAGGATGAGCCGGTACCAGAAGCTACTAAACGACACACCATGCCGCCGCAACCTGCGACGCGTCCCACTATCAAGGATAAGGTAGACTTACAACCTGTCTTGTATGTAAATACTAACTAACTATACAGAACTTATAAAACAGTGGAACATATAGTTATATGCATATCTGCAGATAGTTTTTCAGTGTCATCATGAAGTCACTGTTGGTTAGCATGTGGGTTTTGGCTTACTACTGTCATATGTATACCTCACTCTTAAGGTTGTCCGCATACCGGCCACTCACGACAGTCACAAGTTCCACTTTTCATATTATTGCGTGGCGATACTTTACTATGAATATTGTAGGTACATAAGCTTGTGGCTTCAGGTGACCCGTGTGCGGCTTTCACTTACATTACGCATGCAACCGCAATATGCGGTTGACTAATTATTAAACTTCCCATACATAAATACTCTGTAGTGGGAATCACTTTAACAACATTTACTCGTAACTAATCTTTCTAACTTTTCATCTATATTTGCGTTTCCAAATTATCTGATGCATATCATCAAAGCACCTTTCAGCATACTGGCTCTTTTTCCATCGCTGGAGTAAAGCTGTAAAAATTCAATGTAATTTAGGGACGCAAATTTATGTCCACAAATATAATAGATCAGAGTCACATTTCACATTTCGTTATTTCACACGAGATATGTTAATAGTCATTGTATTGTGTAGTGTTTACGGTGAATTTTACGGGAAAGTTTTAAATTAGTATTTTAGGCTAAGATTCAGGTATGAAACATAAGCTTTCATTTCTGAAAACACGTTTTGGCTGACAAAGTCTTTAAACGCTTAGTTTCACTCTGAATCTAAGGTTGAAACTAATTCATTGGATGTTGACTTACGAAAACGTAGCTCACGTTTTCGATTATGAAAATGCAATAAAGAGTAAGAAAGTAAGGAGTAGTCTCTTCTCCTTATCAAGGCTCTAGTAACTTTGAACCGGTGCTGTACAAGGGTTAAAGTGCGCCTCAGAGACTCCATTCAATTACAATTACACAAGTATCTGAATCTTAGCCTAAGATTTATCTGCGT
This sequence comes from Lampropteryx suffumata, assembly GCA_948098915.1. NCBI lineage: Eukaryota > Metazoa > Arthropoda > Insecta > Lepidoptera > Geometridae > Lampropteryx > Lampropteryx suffumata. Next base: position 15,968,131 of record OX402566.1, on the reverse strand, counting down.
ATTCTTTAGCACCTACCTTAAAAGTAAAACAACGGTTTATAAATTATACGGCGCAGCCAACGGGATATCTTCTTATTGATAGTGATATTAAACGTTATCTCGTGGGCATAACTGTTGTTTGTCATTGCGCACGCGGCGGGACAGTTCCGGCGCGTGTCAGCTGGCACCAGTGCCTCCTCTGCCAGCTCACTGGAAGGCGACTACCTCGCTGACAGACCTGACAAGGTGCCAGTAACAACCTACCTATAACTGTGTGTCTCCCCACCCTACCCGAACTTCGCTAACAGACCTGAGAAGCTACCATTAATAACCTATACTATATCTGTATATCCTTCCTATCTTTAACTCAACCCTATACATCTTTCCTTGCACGCTGACGATGTCAATTCTGCTTGGCAAATCGCTTCTAGATGTCGTTAATTTTAAAATAAAAAAATTGCAATTAGGAAAGTCCTAGAGTTAAGTGTACTATTAACGAAGTGGTCATGCTTTCACAATTGTTGTTACTAAGCTTCTCAAGATTAGTATATTATCCGCGACGCTATTGAAAATAAAAATACTCGGGGTCTATACTATGGTCCGTTGTCGTTGTGTAGTAGGAGTCCTCCACTATGCGGTTAGAGGGTAGGACTCTAACTTATAATCATATGACTAGCTAGCTTCGTGTGTAAGTATGATCTGACATTGTCATACTTGTGTCATTGAATAAAGATGACAACAAATTTTGACGTCACATTATTCTCAAAACGACTGTAGTTCATTTTAAAGTTGATTTTTGTCTATATACCACTGTATCAGTATTCTCTATCCTTGTTTCGACGCTTACACTCTTCTCCACTCCACCATTATCTCTACATTATCTTACATCTTTGCTTGTGTATCAATCTATTACTAATCCTCTCCTAAATTATGATTTAAAAATTTCCTAAAATATGATTTTTAGAGGCTATGGCCTCTAGTAATAATTCCTTGATAAACCAATTCCATAAACTATAAACTAACAGTTTAATTTCATTCATTCACTAAGTCAAAACAGTAGGTGTTGTGTTCGGTCTTTCAGTAGAAACTGCACTGTAGAAAGTTGGTTATCGTTAGAAATGTATTTCATAAATTTGTTTACTAATTGTTTACTAACTTAGCCTACTAAAAGATAAACTATGTGTGACCAAAATGTGACTAAATAAAATCAAAGTGGATATGTAATAGATGTTTATTAATTCAATTTTAGAAACCACCGCCCGGCGCAGTTAAAGTGATGCCTACTGCGCCAGAAAAGAAAAAGGAGGAGAAATTGGCCGAACAAAAGAAGCCAGCTGAAAACGGTACGTACTCGTATTATCTGGCCAATGATGCGTTCTATTTTATAAAAAGATAATCTAACTACAGTCAGATCAGAAGTGGGCCCTGTTCATAAAGACTATCATCTTGTTCCAGGCACGGATACAACCAGTGACCCCGGTATCACAAACAACACTGAAGGCACCCCTAAGAAGACGAAGGTAAGTTAATTCATGAAATGAAGTAAAGCAAGCAAGATTGGTAGCTAAGCACTTCTGACATCAGAAATGTGACGTCTGCGAGTAGTTGTTAGTGTAAATACGAACTTTGTATATAAATAAATGTTAGAATATGCATAGGGCATGCATTTTGAACTCGGTTCGCATTTTGATATAAGTTCTTGCAATGTCACACGAAACAGCACATACATTTTATATTTTATTTAATTTGTTTTTTTCTCCCTACCCTTCACCTCACTCCTTCCTTTAGACCGGAGGTTTCGGATTATTCGGCGGCAAAAAAGATAAGTCACCCAAAGAAAAAGAAGAAAAATCACCGAAATCTAAAGACAAATCACCGAAAGCAGACAAATCACCGAAATCGAAAGACAAAAAGGCAAAGGAGCCAAAAACTAAAGTCGCAGTGCTCGATACGTCTAACGACAGTTCAAACCTTGACAACTCTCGGGAAAAGAGTCCCGCAAAGACTCCTACTAAAGACGAGAAACCTAGCTTTACTAAACCATACGAATACACGGATACAGAAAAGAGTCCGACGCGGAACAAACCTTTCATCCAAGGTGCGTTCAGTTACGAAAAAGAACCCATTTCTGATGAAAAGCAAAGAGCAGCCGATGGAGCCCAAAGTCCTACAACAAGAAAGGCCGGCCTTGCGTTTAACTACGCTCCGGGTGAAGACAAGAAAGTTGCCGAAAGTGCAGAGAAGCGCAAGACACCTGAAGATCCTAGCAAGCTCAAAACTCCTGGAATTGACTACGTCCAGTCAGCGTTACTGAAGGAACAAGCTAAAAATCTGATAGACCCGACCTTAGCTCTTCTAGATTCAGAAAGGGCACATCACGATGCTTCGGTAGCCGCGGCCGTTACTGTTCCACTAGCCGCTGCCAAGCCAGCAGAAAATGAAATCCAAGTGGTCATCATCACCGGACGTTACAATCCCAAGTCCAAAAAACTTGATGATGCCAATGGAACTGTCCTGGTAACTAAGGGAACAATAAATAGAGCCAATGGAAAGATACAGACTGACAAAGAGCAAATCAATACGAAGTCAGGACAAGTGACATACACGGACCCAGCAACAGACAAACAAGAAATCAAGAATGGTCATGTTGATTCCAAATCAGGTCATATTCTAATCACATCTGGAGTAATTGATCCGAAAACCGGTAAAATGGATCCATCGTTGGCGCAACAATATTGCTTCGTCGAAAAAGCTAAAGACAATGTTGGAGCTAAACCAGGAAGAGAAGTTGACCTTGTTGTAATCACAGGGAAGTACGATGGCAAACATAAAAAACTAGACGCTTCCCATGGTCATGTCGATGTTTCAAGAGCCGTCGTAGGGCCAGACGGCACAGTCTCGTCTAACTACGGGTTGATAGACCCAAAATCAGGTAAAATTGACTATATCGATCCTAAAACAGGCAAACAAGAGCCAAGACAAGCGTATGTCGACCAAAAAACTGGCAACATCCTTATCACAACTGGAGTTACTGACCTGAAGTCCGGCAAGGTCGATTCTTCTCTTGGTCAGCAGTTCAGTATAGTCGAGAAAGGTGCAACTAAAGCAAACAGAGAAGTGAGATTAGTTATTGTCACAAGCAAATATGATTTAAAGAACAAGAAATTAGATCCGACCTTCGCACACGTGGATTCTGTCAAAGGTGTCCTAAGCGGTACTGACGGTAAAATATACACCGAGTACGGTATCATTGACCCAAGAACTGGAGAGATTCAAGTCACAGATGCTGCCACTGGCAAGCAAGACATTAAACAGGCCACCGTGGATCCTAAAACAGGAAATATCCTTCTTCTATCTGGTGTTATAGACCCGAGAACTAACCAGCTAGATACAAAACTAGGACAACAATACAGCATTGTTGATAAACCTACAGACACCTTTGGTGCACTGCCAGGTAAAGAAGTCCAAGTAGTCTCAATCACAGGAAAGTATGACTCAAAGAACAAGAAACTCGACAATCCCAACGGTTTCGTAGAAACATCACAAGGAATCATCAGTGATAAGGACAGTAAAGTTCACACCAATTTTGGTGTACTTGATCCCAATACAGGAAAGATTTACTATACTGATCCGAAGACTGGCAAGCGGGACTCAAAACAGGCGAATATTGACCCAAGAACAGGAAGCTTCATACTTACTTCAGGTGTGATTGACCCTAAAACTGGCAAATCAGATTCGTCACTTGCTCAACAACTGACTGTTGTTGACAAAGACGCTCCTAAGGGCATTCCACAAAGATACGCTAACTTGGTAATTGTAACTGCTAAATATGACCCTAAAAGCAAGAAACTAGACATAACAAACGCCCACGTAGACTCCCTACTCGGGAAATATGATGATAATGATGATAAAGTTCACACCGAATATGGTATCGTGGATCCAAGTACCGGTGAAATTCTTGTGACAGATTCCATAACTGGCAGACAAGAAGTTAAGAAAGCTTCTGTCGATCCTAAGACAGGAAACCTACTGCTTACTTCTGGAGTTATTGATCCTAGAACAGGACAACATGACTCAACCTTAGGTCAACAAATTACAGTCGTCGACAAAACTAAGGACAGATTCGCGGCAGTGCCTGGCAAAGAAGTACAGCTAGTCATTATTACGAACAAATACGACCCTAAATACAAAAGGTTAGACAACCCCAACGGGCATGTAGATGCTTCGAGAGGTGTAATCGCCAGTGACGGTAAAGTACACACAAACTTCGGCGTGATCGACCCTAAGACTGGAAAAGTCGAGCACATTGACCCGAAGACCGGCAAACAAGAGATTAAGCAAGCACTGGCTGATCCTAAGACAGGTTACCTAATCATCTCATCGGGAGTTACAGATCCTAAGACTGGAAAGACAGATTCGTCTCTTGCTCAACAATTAGCAATAGTCGATAGAGACGCGAAAGGCGCTCCCGAAAAGTTTGTCAACCTGGTCATCGTCACATCGAAATATGATCTGAAAAACAAGAAGCTTGACCTTGCTAACGCTCATGTTGATACCATCCCTGGCAAAATTGGAGCTGATGATAAAGTACATACGACTTTTGGTGTTGTTGATCCCAACAATGGAGATATAACTGTCATGGATCCTATCACCGGCAAACAGGAAGTCAAAAAGGCATCAGTAGACCCAAAGACTGGAAACCTATTACTTACGTCATCTGTGGTTGACCCATTATCTGGTCAAGTCGATCCTACATTAGGACAACAGATCAGCGTTGTTGACAAACCTAAAGATAAGTTTGCAACTGTTCCAGGCAAAGAGGTCCAGCTTGTGGTTATTACAAGCAAATACGACCCGAAGAATAAGAGGTTAGATAACCCCAACGGCTACGTAGAAGTTTCTCGGGGTATTATTGCCCCTGACGGTCGTATTCATACTAACTTTGGTATTGTTGATGCCAAGTCCGGAAAGATAGACCAAATTGACCCTAAGACCGGCAAGTCAGAGACCAAACAAGCGACCACAGATCCTAAAACCGGGCATTTGGTACTTTCATCAGGCGTCATCGACCCAAAAACAGGGAAAACAGATTCGTCACTTGCTCAGCAATTTGCGATCGTAGACAAAGATGCACCCAAGGAGCGTTATGTCAACTTAGTCATCGTCACATCCAAGTATGACCTCAAAAATAAGAAGTTAGACATAAGCAATGCTCATGTTGATACCATACCCGGCAAGGTAGGAGCTGACGGTAACATCCATACCGAATTCGGAGTTGTGGACCCAGTTACTGGAGATATCACTATCACAGACCCAATAACAGGTAAACGTGAAACGAAAAAAGCAACTGTCGACCCAAAAACCGGCAACCTCGTTCTTACAACTGGAGTCATTGACCCTGTTACTGGCCAAGTAGACCCAACGCTGGGACAACAGATGAGCATCGTAGAAAAACCCATGGATGCATTTAAACCTGTACCTGGAAGAGAAGCACAACTTGTCATCATCACTTGTAAATACGATGCTAAGAACAAGAAATTGGACAACCCCAACGGCCACATTGAGACTTCAAGAGGCATAATAGCCGCTGATGGGAGAGTGCACACAAACTATGGCATAATCGATCCTAAATCAGGAAAGATCGAGCATGTAGACCCCAAAACAGGAAAGACTGAATTTAAGCTTGCTACGACGGATGCTGCTCTAGGTATTAAACCTGGCACTCTTATCCTAACTTCGGGAATTGTTGATCCTAAGACAGGGAAAGTTGATTCCTCGCTTGCACAGCAACTGACTATCGTTGAAAAGGAAATCAAACCAGTTGAAAGAGAAATACATCTCGTCATTATTACCACCAAGTACGATCCTAGGACGAAAAAGATTGATCCGAGTCAAGCGCACGTCGATACTGTTACTGGAACTTTAGGTCCAGATGGCAAGATCCGTACTGCCGTCGGCATTATTGACCCGGCAACTGGAGAAATCGTAGTCACAGATCCTAAGACAGGCAAGTCGGCAATCAAGAAAGCCGAACTTAACCCAGCAACTGGTCACATGGTCATTACGAGCCAGGTCGTCGACCCTAAGACTGGAATGGTTGATCCTACACTAGTACAACAGCTCAGTATTGTGAATAAACCTGTCGTTGCACATACCAAACCCGCTACCAAGGGCGAAGTGCGTCTTGTAATCGTTACGAGCAGATACGATCCATATACAAAGACGGTTGACGCCAATGCGGGAACTGTGGACGCTGCTAAAGGTTACGTCAGCGCAGAAGACGGAAAAATTCATACAGACTTTGGCATCATCGATCCAAGATCTGGACAGATTCTTTATAAAGATCCTCTAACTGGAAAACAGGAATTGAAACAGGCAGAAATCGATCCTAAGACTGGAAATCTAATTGTGACAACTGCTGTCATAGACCCTGCCACAGGAAAAGTAGACCAATCGTTCGCTCAACAACTGACTATCGTCGACAAACAGCATGTGCTCAAGCCAGCTCCTCCACCAGTCTCTCAAAGGGTCAGCGTGTCCCCGGTTAAACAAGTCCCATCGCCGATCAAAACTCCGACACCCACACCGACGCAAACGCCATTGCAATCGCCTGTACGTACTTCATCGCCTATCATCAGCAGCTTTGCTAAATCAGCACCAGTGCCGTCACCTGTTCATAAAACGTCTCCCGTCAAGCCGACTATGGCACCTCCAGAGCCGCCGACGCCAAAAAGGAAAATTGTCAAAATTATGGTCATCTTCACTAAACTCGACCCTAAGTCAAAGAAACCAGATCTTCACACGGCGGAAGTTGAACATCTTACAGGTATTCTTGATCCAAACGGCCAGATCGAAACTAAATATGGGGTCATCAACTCTCGAACTGGTCATATCGTGATTACAGACCAAGCTGGACAGAGACAAACTAAAGAAGGATACTTATTATCTGAAACTGGTCAAATCTTTATCAACTCAGGTGTTATTGACCCCAAGACAGGTAAAATAGACCCTCATTTGGGTATGATCTTAAGTGTTGCTAAACAAGACGACCCTGTAGTTGAAATTACGACTATCACTGGACCGATCGATAGTAAAACTGGTAAAGTTAACATCGAGGAAGGCACCGTTGAACTTACTAAAGGCAAAGTTGACGCTGACACTGGACACATCTCAACGAAATACGGTGTCATCGATCCTTCAAACGGAGTGATATTTGTTGCTGACACCTCTGACACTAAGCCAGTAGAAATCGATGAGAATAACGGACAAATCACAATCAGAGACGTCATCAATCCTAAGACTGGAAAACACGATGCTAATCTTGGACAAATCATCGTCGTCGGTACTCATATCGACCCGGTCGTGGAAGTTACTACCTTCGTTGGCAAGGTAGACTCCAAGAAGGGACTGATCGAGCCTAAGCACTCTCTTATTGAAAGCACGACAGGTCAGTTTAACCCCGAAAACAATAAGATCGATACAAAGTATGGACAAATTGACCTTATCAAGGGCACCGTGACATACAATGACCCCAAAACCGGCAAGTTTGAAAGCAGAGACTTGAAGGTGGATGCTGTAACTGGTCAGTTCCTGCTAAGAACGGGACAAGTTAACCCCAAGTCCGGCAAGCCAGACAAAGACATCGGCAGATTAATCTGCCTACGAATCATCAAAAACAAGGTGGATCCGATCTCCGGAAAGCAAATAGTAACCAACGAGCCGAAGAACGTCAAAGTCGATCCGAAAACCAACCAAATATGGATCGCTGGTCCCAAAGATCCACAAACTGGCGAGGTTTTATATACTGCTGGTCAGATTGACCCCATGACTGGCTACATTATCACTATCTACGGCAAACTGGACCCTAAGACTGGCGTCATCGTTAGAACTACTGAAGTCGATAAATCTCTTATCAAAGTCGACCCCGTCAATGGACAAATTTATACAGCAACTGGAGAGTTCGACGAAAACAATGAACCTCTGTATTCGGCATCCCAGGTTGACCCTGGCACCGGTGAAATATACACCAAACTTGGTAAAATCGACACGCGGACAGGCAGGCTGATAATCATCAAGATCTTTGTCATCACGCAGAAAGACGAGAAGGGTCGCGTCAAGGAAGTTGACCCCAAAGAATGCACCATTGACGAAACTACTGGCAGAATCATCACGACCAAGACAGTTTACCTTTACCAGATCATAGACCCGATAACAGGTGAAACAATCGACGTAGACCCAGATGATCCAAGACTGAAAGGAGCTAGGACCACCGTTACACAGACCATGACATTATCCGGCAAGATCGACCCAGTTACTGGTAGAATAAAGACCGAATACGGTGACATTGACCCCGACACTGGCGATATTGACCCCAGCACAGCTGTCAGAGACCCTGTCACTGGTCAGCTTATCTTACACTACTCACAAATCGACCCATCGCACTTCGAAGACAAGAGCGGCAACTATACTATAGAAAAAGAAACCGAAGACCTACCTGCGGACATTGATATCCAGACCGTAAACACGCATAAATTCTCTACATTCGGCAAAGACGAAAGTCCCCAAAGAGGAGATGAGCCGAAAACATTCACAGAGTACACGACAAGCGAGCACATTCGGCATCAAGGCTACGTTTCATCCAATACCCCTCTGTCCTCAAAGATCCCCATTTCGCAGCGTTCGAAAAAGACGCCCACGCCTCCCGTGGTTGTCAAGACGACCACGAAACAGCTGCTGACGAAAAACGACGAAGGCGTGACCCACAATGTCGAACAGGAAGTCGAAAACCTGGGCACCGGTGAAGTGACATTCTCGACTCATACGAACAAGGTGCGTTGGCTTTCTGATTACCCCAAAACCGGCAACATGACGCCACCCTTTTATGATTTCTTTATTTTTAAAGTTTTGTTGATGTCCTTAATTTTTTTTATTTTTGTGGCCTATTTACAAGCTTGTAGTATCAATGTGTTCCTGTATATAGTAATGCATGCTAGTCTAACCCTGATAGGCGGAAAGCCTTGAACCAATGGAAGTCGGTGGGAAGAGTCCTTACGTGACGGCCCGGGCGGTGACCACGCGCACCGCGACGACGCACCACGACCTCGACACGAAGGCCAAGACGCAGCAGATGGAGGAGAGGACTGTCGCTCAGACTGTGACGTCATCGGCTACAAGGCAGGAGCAACGAGTCTTGACTCAGGAGGTCAAGACCATGGTGACCACGGGCGATCAGGTACACAACTACACATCACACATACTCATTTTCAATACCCATTTCAAGCATGGTTTTTGTTCATTGTTTGATTTAATCCATTTTGGTTTGATTTTAGTCCATTTTAATTTTTCGATTTCATTTTGGTTTGTTTATTTTTACTTGGTCTTGGCAGCTTTTCGTAAAGATTATAAATTTTCAATGACTTGATAATTAATCAAATATCTCGTTGGGAAACTCATAAATTGAATCACATGAAATAAACAAATCATTACAGTGACCTTAAATTTCAGTTGGGATTCGACTTCTCGGCTATCAGTAAAATATAGTATTGATAAAAATAAAAATATAAAAATATAAATGCTTGGTGCCAACAAAAAGTATTTCAATGGCAATGCCTGGCTCAAAAAACAGCGTCTTGGCGAATGCATAAGCCGTACGATTATTTCTAAAAGCTGTCACTGCATGTTTTGTTAATTTTTCCTCTTATTTTTTTCTGTCCCTTTCCCACCAACGCATCGATCGGATCGACTCTTCTAACGCATGGAATGACGTCTCTGATACCCAATGTGTGACATCCTGTGATAATCCTATCCAATTTACACAAATTTGGTGATTTTTGAACTCGATTTGTTAACAAATTATCTTATGCATAATCCATAAACTCCATCTTTTCCTATCCATATTTCTTACCACCTTGATTGGATCCAACTTCATGACAATTCCACCATGATAACCTAACTTACATTATCTTTTCGTTTTTGACTAATTGTCGAAATTCTGACCATTCCTTCACCGGTTATCAATTTCTGGTGTTTCACTCCACATCCATCGTCCACTCCCCACCCGGCATGCCACACGGCCTCTTGTATCACACGGGACCGGCCACAGTTGACCAGACGCGGCTCAGAGAGTTCGCTGAGCAGCGGCGATTCTGGCACGCCGATTGACTTCGAGGAAGGCGCTGGCGAAGGACATTACTATGTCACGGTGAGTTGGCCAAAACTGCGGTACAAGAACCGTATTAACTGGGGGTCTTACTTGGTCGAATGCTTCAGTAAAGTCAAGGCAACATTGACCATTAATGAAATTTTGTATTAGTGAAGATAATAGATCTTCACTAATGCAATGAAATGAAATGAACTAATACAATGAATAAATGAAATTTTGTATTAGTGAAGATAATAGATCTTCACTTATACAAAATTTAAAAATTTGCAGTTTGGGGCAGTTGAGTTAGAGGTTCTTTAGGAAGAAAGTACTCGTATTTTGATATCAAAAGTTATTCTTAGAAACGATTTGAATCTATTTTTAGTATGTAGCATGAGATTTGAATTGAAGATTGCATGATGCATCCCATTAAAGTTAGCGTTTGACAAGTAGTATGTTTAAAGTGTAATTTTTTGTAGAATGGTGTTTTCCAAATAGTTTTTGAATAACTAAAAAACGTAAGTATGTTAACCTGAACACTTTTGAATTGCTTTTTTTTATTGACTAAGCAAATTCTTTTATCTCTAATTTCGACATTGATTTTCTTGGAGTATATTATGAATATGGATAACAGCAAATCAAAGAGCATTGAGGTTTAATCATCATCAGTCACCTGCTGTTTTCAAGACCAGTCTAAGGCAAAATTAGTGACAAGGGGCTTGTCGAGAACCTACATATTATTTAAATTATCTGAGTGTTCTTCTATGTATAATAATGTATGTATTTCCAAAAAAAAGTATAAAAATATAAGTACTATACCAGTCATATACACTCGTGAGCAACCGAATCGAATCACCCCTACAAAATTTACAAAATGTAACTTTTTTCCAAAATGACTTTAGTAATGCATATAAAATAGTATATTTTTTGGAAGCTTAATTTTTAGGCTTTAAAATAACACTACTATCATTTAAATTTGTTCAGTTCTTTTTAAAATAGCGCTGTATCAGTGCAAGCATCAAAAATGCGCTTTGTGCAGTAGCTGTGCGGGCGCGTTCCAACCCCCTATAAAACCCCCGTGCAAGCAGTGCACACTTATCAGTCGCTCATCAGACGTTGACCTGAACACACGTACGCAAGTTACGATCGCCGATTCACAACCACTATGGATACAACACCAGAAATAGCCGCTCAAGTTGTTGCTTTGCTGCAACAGGATCTCAGCCAGCGAGAAGTCGCTCGTCGACTAAACCTGAGTCAATCTGCTGTGTTTAGGGTGTACAGAAGATTCCAAGAGACTGGTTCTTACTCCAGGACGCCAGATACCAGTCGGCGCCGGGTAACATCTGAGAGAGACGACCGTTTTATCGTTTCGACGAGTCTCAGAAACCGCCATCTTACCGGTGTTTCTGTCCAGCAGCAGCTGAGAGAAGTTCGAGGAGTGTCTGTCAGTCAATGGACAATCAGAAGAAGATTAAAAGAAGCTAACCTCGTTCCAAGACGGCCTGCCAGAGGCCCAAAATTGACCACAGCTCACCGACAAGCGCGCCTTGAATTTGCTCGCGAACACATTAATTGGAGTGCTGAGCAATGGCGGTCAGTCCTGTTCACTGACGAAACCAGAGTGTGTCTACATGGCAGTGATAGGAGAGCTCGGGTCTACAGGCGCCCAGGCGAGCGGTTTGCGCAGTGCTGTTTTGCCGAAACCGTGTCCTACGGGGGTGGTTCGTGTATGATGTGGGCGGGCATTTCGCTGGAAGGAAAAACGGAGCTCGTTTTCATCCCTGGTGGAGGCCGAGGAGGCGGTCTGACTGCTGCGCGATATGTGGAAGACATTCTTCTGGATCATGTCTTGCCTTATGAAGGCTTCATCGAGGACGGCTTTCTGTTAATGCATGACAATGCCCGGTGTCATACAGCACGAATCACTCGTCAGTTCATGGATGAAGTTGGCATTCGGACCATGGACTGGCCAGCATTAAGTCCTGATCTCAATCCGATTGAGCATGTATGGGACCAACTCAAACGGAGGGTACGAGCCAGAAATCCGGCGCCTACAAGCATCGCAGAGCTAAAGATAGCGCTGGAAGAGGAGTGGGAAAGGCTACCTCAAGAACTGATTAAAAAACTTATTAAATCAATGAAAAACCGCCTTCAAAGTGTTATTAGAGCTAGAGGAGGCAACACCAAATATTGATTAAATAAATGAAGAGTATTAAACATAAATTTTCTGTTTTATTTTAATTTTGATTAGCCCTATGTTAACTTAAATTAACTTCACTTTTGTTGTGTTTCCATTCAAAACTGATTAATTAAAAAAATACTGTGTAGATTTTCAAAATAATGGTGTAATTTTGAAGCTTAAAGATCAAGCTTTCAAAAAAAAATATATTCTATATGCATTTACTCAGGTCATTTTGGAAAAAAGTTACACTTTGTAAATTTTGTAGGGGTGATTCGATTCGGTTGCTCACGAGTGTAGTACATATAACACAAGCTCTGCTTGGGGTTAGATGACGATGTGTGAAATACCCGGCAAAAAAAGAAGTTTTACAATGAATGTTCAAAATATTTTAATGATATTTAATGGACACGAGCTTGCGAAACCTAAGTCAAAACAAATGTGTACAAATATTCGCTTACAAAATAAAAGTTGAAAAGCACCGGTCTAATAGAAGTCCCTTGTGTGAACCCTAGGAGCCGGGCACCTACAGCACGACCACTACCTCCACGGTCACGGGCAACGCGCCCTTCGGCAGCATGCTGTCTGGAGAGACTACTAGGGTAAGATAAACAGCTTCGACAACACTCGATGTTATTGACTGGGGCTTAGAGACTTGATCGAAAGCTTTCCAAAGCTGCAGTATCCTAGCGAAATGCTATCAGGCCTTCGATTAATTTTAGAGTCAAATTTTTTTTTTTGAAAAAAAAAAAAAAGTGCATTTCAAAATTCATGATAGTGTTACAACCTACTAATTCATTCATTCATTCATTCATTCATAAATATTGATGTTAATATGATTCCGTATATTTTATAACTTATATATATACAATCAATGCAGACAAGCACCGGCCCTGAAGTAAGCTCGGAGACGACTGAGACTAACACCGAAGGAGGCGAGGTGGTCTCCTCACAAACCATCAGCTCCAAGACACGAACCGTTGAGACTATCACTGTAAGTAGCTTTTGTTCTATACTAGTTTCTGCCCGCGGTTTTCCACGCGCGGTACCTATATTAAAGGTATCCTATGTCAATCTACAAGATATAACCTACCTCTGTATCAAGATTTCATCAATATCCCCTCAGCAGAATAGCCGTGAACAGGTAAAGAGTATATTACTCTTTAGAGTCTTAAGGGGTAAGAAATAATATCATTCATATCATCATTTTAAGATCGGTTCCGTAGTTCCAAAGATAAAACCGACTTTCGTTTGAGTTATCTCCAGCTCTAGTGATGAAGTTAGTCCATGGTCTTAGTCATGGCCTAACTTTCGAAGAACTAAGACCGACAGCTTAATATTTGAATGAATTTAGGTTTTACATTATTTTAATATGTTTCCAAAACATTAGTAGTTAGTAATAGCTCTGCTTTCTTCTATAGGTTGAGTTTTCGATCCCCTCCCAGAACGAACATTTGTGTGATTGATGAACATAGGTGTTGAACATTATTCACATAGTAAAAGCTATGCTTAGTTTGAGGCTACATGTTGTTGCGTGCATTGTCCACAATATATATTTATATATATTTATCTCTTTCATAAACACCGGCCGCGCTGCATCAGCCAGCTCCGAGTGCCTCCGCAAAGTGTTACCAACAGAGGCTAAAACATGACATAGGTCGACAATAACTCCTTATAAATCTGTTTGTTTCAGTACAAAACGGAGCGTAACGGTGTGGTGGAGACGCGTGTGGAACAGAAGATCACCATCCAGTCGGACGGCGACCCGATCGACCACGACCGAGCCCTCGCTGAAGCCATCCAGGTATATTTCACAATGATACTTGTGCTTTTGAAAATAATGATTTTAAATGAGATTTTATACATTCGCGATCAGAATTCATATTGTTTTATTAGTTGCTCGGGTGCTCTACAGGAAATTCAGGAACTAGTATTTTAAGCCTGAACGAGGAGATTCCGACCATGAAAATTAACAGTTGTGGGGGTACAAATCCTAAGAATTAATATTTTCGGATTTCCATACAAAAACATTCAAGAAATAAAATTGACAACCGTTTTTATTTTGTCAACAATGTTTCAAAGTGCGTTACCTACCTACATACCTAGTTTCGAGTGAGTTCAAATTGTCTGCTAAGCTAGGCTAGATATCTAGGTTGGTGTATGTAAGTATCTTTTAACGTAGGTACCTACATTACATACTGACTGCGGTATTCACACATGCCATGTTGTTTCGTTTGTAGCACAAAACTAAGTAGATATTTATTTAGTACTACCTACTAATCCAGCGGCTAATCTAATTACCTATTCGTCTCTTAAAAAACAATGTTTTTCATTTTATGGTAAAAGAAGCAAATACTTATATAGATTAGGTACATACCGTTTAATGTCTTGTTCTAGGCGGATCCATAAAATTTAGAAAATTGACAATAACAAACACCACATTACACGATTAGTAGGTACCTATTCTAGGTACTACCTCCTAGGTATCCAACACAAAGCACTTATGATTGAGTTAAAAAATCACATGGTCACAATGGTCACAAGAATGGTTCAATGTGCCAATCTATGGTTCATGGTTTGGCGCGGCACCAACACTCAAAATCATATCGTGTCGCGTCGGTCGTATTCCTCATTACTGTAGGATAGGACAGGACGTCATGATGATCACTCGAAACGGAATGACGAAATTCTTAACAGGAACTAGGAAGTTGACAGCACGACGTACAACAAATCACTGAGCAAAAATCAATTCAAAGCAAAATCCTTTGAAATTTCCGATAATTTTTTAGAGTTAATTTTTTATGTGAAAATTCAAACCTATCACAATGATGACAATCAATGTTGGTAATACTACTATGGTTCTTGGTGAAGTTATTTTGTTTAGTTTATTCTGTAGTCATGTCACTGCTTATTTCTTGGTCACTGAATCCTTTAACCACTCTGGTTCTGTCACCATTAATCACTAGACTCTTTTTAAGGCTACTTAAAGAAAAAAAAACTAGTGACAAAAGAAATTAATGCAGCACAGAGTGACCAAGATAAAACCAATGACAGGATTAATAAATAAATTAATGAATAAAATTAATAAATTCTTAACCGGAACAACGACAAAAATACCTATTATAAAAATACCTACGGAACCTATTTCTGAAAAAATAATAAATGTCGGCTTATTACAAAGGTAGGCTATTTTTGAAATTAGCCGAGATTTATTATTTATTATGTGGATTGAACTCTTCTGATTGGTTGTCGGTTTTGTTTGACACCTTCTTTGAGACGGATAAAAAGCCGCGAAGTCACAGAGTCGCACAATGAGATGGACAGGTAAAACTATGAATTGAATTTCTATGAAGATCTACCTACCTATGTAATCTACCTACTTACCGAAAATGTTGGTTAGATACCCAATGCATTCAATTTTTTATGAAGATCCGAAACAAGTTGTTTTAATAACGAGTTGTGAACATGTTATCATCATCATCATCATCATCATAAACAATTCCTGTTTATTTGCAATTTTTTCAGATTTATTTTTGTTGACACATTTGACAGAAGAACAAACAAGATTCTTTTAAAAATACAGCTGAACTCAACTAAAAAACAAAAATTGTCTTTCCTCTCAGACGCATCACAATGTAGGTAACTTTAATGTCTGTGTTGTTGCGTGAAATCATACTTCATTTTGAGGTCACGCTCAGAGTTCAATAAATAGCTGATTTTAAGGATGATACCATTTGTAGTAAGTGCAGTTTTGAAGCAACTCTGCTGCTCATTTCTTCAATGAAAATCATTGAACTTATAAAAGTGGTAAAACATATGTTGTTTTCGAAAGTATCGAGAATCGGCCCACCTCGCCATAACATACTAGTTCCAGAACACCCTGTATACTCGTTATCTCGCCATCATACTGATGTTACACTATAGATACATCTGGTTTTTAATATACACTACCTCGGAAGGCTGAGCATGAACCATATAGACAATTTATCAGTCATTCGTAACAAAATTCGCAAGGATCATAAAAAAAGTGTTAGGGGTCAGACGAGGTTCTCCCATGATTCTTCTTGAACTGGGGTTAGGAGGAACCGGCACCTAGATTCACTAGCATATAAGAATAAATTTTTTTTTGATATGATTTGATTTATCTGCCGTGAGAATTTATAGAAATGCATTTAGGAATGTCACCTTTAGAAAGATTTAGTTCCTTTTTTCGTAGGGAATTTTGAAAATCGAATTTACATGCAGAAGAACCAATTATTAAGAAACAGAAATATATATTTTACTATTTACGCTTTTTAATCTATGTATTTTTTTATGATACAGGAGGCCACGGCAATGAACCCAGACATGACTGTAGAAAAAATAGAGATTCAACAGCAAAGCACGCAGCCGTAACCTGTAACGGGACGCATCAACACCGAGCGTGCGACAAGCATGTAAGCTACATCACTGCGAATATCTACTTTAAGCC
This sequence comes from Lampropteryx suffumata, assembly GCA_948098915.1. Taxonomy (NCBI): domain Eukaryota; kingdom Metazoa; phylum Arthropoda; class Insecta; order Lepidoptera; family Geometridae; genus Lampropteryx; species Lampropteryx suffumata. Next base: position 15,951,358 of record OX402566.1, on the reverse strand, counting down.
GTCGGCATACGGTCGATTGCATGCCGGCAGTTTCAAACTAACTGGCGCAGCCGGTAGCATCAGAACTTTGAAACTACCGGTATTATGTTATTATAAGTTATTTAAAATATTAAATAATTAATAAACGTTAATTATATTGAATATTTAGATGTTGTGGCGTCGCGCACCTACGACTCACGTCGACTTGACAAATGCAAGTTTGTAAAAATAACTTAAGGCGAGCATTTTTTCTATTTAAGCTTAGACTAAGGCAAGCAGATATCTGGAACTGGCTTCGTAGTTTGAGTAAATGTTGCCATAGTAAGAGAAAGTATAATCTAAATTTTATCTTATCGTTTTGTGTTTCGTAATTTCGTTAAACCAGATTATATTTACGCAAAAATTCATCGCGAACAGCTTTAAAATGACACACGAATGAGACCACCGTTGTTAGATTATTAAAGATTATTTTTCGTCTAAGAATGTTTAAAATCATTACAATGTAGTGCGGGACTAAAATCGTTTTTACTCGATAGTGTTGTCACCTTTTTGTCCAATAAATATCACAACGAAAACCGGTTATTTAGATAACTAGTTTTCGATCCTCAACCATCTACTAGTTATTGATGGCAAAAAGGGTATAAGCATTTCGAGTTGTGCAAAATGTTTATCTTACCAATTAAAAGATATGTAATTAATGACATAATGCTATGGTCGGTATATCTAAGAATCACCATTTAGGTGCTACTATTTAGGAATTAGTATTTAACATTTATACTTATGGCAATTGTGTGTTGTGCAAGTTATTTTATACGTAAATTGGTAGCTTTTGGCTGAAGGTCAACCACTTGGGATACAAATATGATATGGAGATTTCGACAAGAATTATGTTAATATATTTTGTTTTTGCTTGTGGCAGCGTAGCTCTGCTCATACTGTTGCAAATTTATAATAACTAGTTTTGTCTCTCCATAAAGTGTTTTATTTTTCATTATAATATTTGTGTCCCATATTGATTGATAATGAATAATAAATTAAGAGCTTAGTTGGTCAATGTTTAGATAATCTTCCTTGGTTAAGGCCAGTTAAGCATTTCGTTATTTTGTTTCGATTGTTTAAAATAACGTTTGGAAATCGACAACCGTTTTAGTAACGTAAAGTTAAAACTCTCGCAGTTTCGTTTTTGCAATATTTTTAATCAACAGGACATTCCAGATTCACAAACTAGACGTCTAGATTAAACGCTAGAGCATGACACAAAGTGTTTTCTTTGTCTATTCTTTTAAGGTTTTTTGTTTTTGTGCGTGTTAACGTGTTTACACTTTGCAAGCGTTATTTTTTACATCATTAATATCGTTATTTTAATAAAGTTTATAAAATAAATAGCTGCTACTATTTCGTGTCTTAAAATAACGTTTGCAATGTAAAAACATTTATATTTAAATGTTGAAATATGATACTGATATTGTACAATTTATTATGATAACATAATTATTTAATATATATCTTACATGCTAGGTTACAATGTTTTCTTATATAAATGTAAGTTTTTATTATATTATTATCAAGTTGTCACTGATTGTAAATCAGATTTTAAGTATAATATTCTTTACAATTTTTATATTTTTTTTATCAATTTGACATTGAAATATGACATTATTATGGTTGAATATACTTATCGGAAATAAATGTAAGTAAAATTATAGTTTTCTCTATCTAAAGTATAAATTAGCTATATTCCCAAACCTGTAATGTTCTTGAAATAATAATCTGATTCTTCTGCGTAAGTTGTTCTGACACAGTGTTATGTATATCAGCACAGTCGTGAAGAAAAGTCTATACTATTTTAAACACAAAAAGGAATTGATATTTCATAACCAGCTTCGTATAACTTTCTCCACGACTGTACCACACGTCCCGATTCCTTGTTTAAAGTTGACTTGCAAATAAAAGTATTTATTTGCAAGCGAAAACGGTATTATTGTAGATGTTTATTTTTTTAATCCGTATTGTTTGATATTTAACGAGAGGTTATCAAATACATTACAATAAAGATGCTTTGTTTTATAAAATGCTTTTATTATTCACATACTAGCCCATCTCCATGTTATAAGATATAGATAATCCTTCTAATATTATAAATGCAATATTTGGGTGTTTGAATGTTTCTCGCCGTCACGAGAGTTTTGGATGTAACTAGGCATAGATGTTGCCTGTAACCTGGAATGATGGATGACCTCTATGGCGCACTGGGCGAAAGCCCGCCTGAGACGCAGAAGTTTGCGAGTCCGATCCCGCCGCGGGATAAATGTTTATATGATCGTATTTGTTTTGGGTCTGGGTGTTTTGCTATGAGTAATGTGTAAATATATACAATAAAAAATATATATTGAATATAAAAATATCTCCTCTGCCTTAGAAAGGGTGCCTAACAAACACCTATGCTCATCCATCACACAAGTATTTGTCCTGGGAGCGAGTCGAACCATCAAACCCAGCGCAGAAAGCAGAGCTACTACCAACTGAGCTTGCAGGCCAGTAAATATAAAGTCAGCTTTTATTGCATTCATTATGTACTTAAAAGATACTTATAAAGTTTTAACATTAGCTTCAACAATAACAACTCTATAGCGGCTCTACCAGATGTAGTGAATCATAGTGGAGTGATAATTACAAGTTATATAACACCTACGTGTGAATCATACTCTTATAGGATAATATTGTATCCAATATATGCATAACAAACTCGACTACGTAATTCAGTTCATAATATAATTTTATAATAATCAAATAAAACACTGCTGGCTCTGTTACCTATTTTGATTCCTTTCTTTTCCTAGGCACTACCGCTTGACACTACTAGTAGGGTGAAGGGAAATTTTACTTTCCCGTGCCACTACTGGTAGTGCGACGGGTACAAGTACATTTCCAGTGACACTACACTGTTGCCAGTAGCTTCACGGAAATAATATTTCCCGTGGCACGAGTGAACCTTTTGTTAGTAGTTACTAGAGAAATTGTCTAACCTAACCTGAATGCCTCCGTAGCATCTGGACAGATTCTCAGCTGGACAGAGTTATGTATCTAGACAGACGAACTATATTTGTCTAGGCTTCGGCGGTCGCTGCCGCGGCACGCTTGTTTTGCGCGTTTTTTTTCTATAGTCTAACCTAACCTAACCAATTTGGTTCGATCTTATTTAACTTTTTTTCCTTTTTCTACTCTAACCAGTCGCTAATTTTTCCAGCTGAGTATCTGTCCAAATGCTCCTGATAGACCTTAATAAGTATTAGTAGTGCCACTGGTAGGTAATGAGGTAACTCACGGAAGATTTTATACCTAATATGCGTTTAATCAGCTAATAAGAATAGACTATGTAGATAACTGAGTTTTAAAAATATAGTAGGTATGGTATCTGAACATTTTATAAGAACCCTCTATATTATTAGAATCAGATCTTCTCCATTTCTTCTCTTTCGTGTCAACCATTTATTAAATATTTAATTATTGCTTCGACCAAAACATTTCTACCTAGGTACTGCTATAGCAGCGTCCTTGGCGGCGTTAAAGTGCAATCCAGTAGATACCTAATAGAATAGAATAAACTTTATTGTTTCATTGTGTTGGTAGGTACAAAGATGGAGATTTTTTAAATTTGATATTAATTATCAACATTGAGCCATATGGGCATTCAATTGTACTTCAGAATATTATATACCTTTTTGATATGTAGGGACATGAGATATAGATAGATATAGATTTACATAAAAAAACTAGATAGCTACTCATCAATCAAAGTATTCTTTTAAATTGTAGCACACTTTAGAAACAAAATTTTTTTTAAATGGTTTTTAAATTTTTGACCGTTAAGAGATTTTAGAGTAGAGATTTTAATAGCATAGAAGGCACTGTTCGTTAGGTGGAATATAGGTTGAAGGAGCATCATACTCGCACTGCACACCTGACTCGTCTAGCTTTCCCCACTTACAGAAATGATATCTGCATTTATCCACGTGAGCTCGCAGTCTGTTGAGGGATTGCACTCTTCAATATCAAGTTTTTTTTTATACCACAATTGTGGCAAACAATCTTACGGCCTGATGGTAAGCGGTCGGTCACTGAGACACCTATTAACTCCCCTCTAGTAGTACCCCATACTGTATACCATCAGGAAAACCTCGGCAGGGAGTTCATTTGACAATAGGAAAGTTCGCCGGAGGAAATTCCTCTGAAACCACACTAACAACAAATTTACAATACCTTTACATAACACAAATAGAAAACATTTAAAAATATTATTCATTCATAACCTATTCATAAGGATCATTCCAATGAGCTAAAACAGAATATCGGTGCTGTTAGTTGTTGAGGAGTCAGATTCTAGGTGATGCTGCTGCATGATCAGGTAATTTAGGCGACACAAGTTTGTCAAATTATTATTAATGAAGTTATAATACCTATGCAGAGTCAAAGCTCGTGACGAATGCCAGGACGTGGGATAACGGACGCCATATTTGCACTTCACAAACTTTGAGAGACTTCCAGACGTGCGCACAAAAACTTGAATATAGTGTTCGTTGTACTTGCCATGTACCTATAAGCTGGCACTCATGTCCGGTCAGAAACTAGCGTTGCGGACAAGTTCAATATGACTGTTGGCTTACACCAGGGGTCGGCGCTACGCCTGTTAATGTTCCTCCTGGTAATGATGCTCTGGCATCGAAAATACTCGGAGAGATAGGATAATGAAAATAAACAGGACCATAACTGAGCATCTGTTTGACGATTTCGACGGTCTCTGCACTTTCTCTCAAATTGCCATATGTGTAGGTATACCTTCCTACCAGTCTTCTCCGATTTCCGTTACCTCGGTTCACTCATCTAGGACGACGATGAGATAGGCTTGGACGCGAAAAACATAATAAATGCGGGATGAATGAAACTGCGACAGGTTACAGGTACTTCGTGTGATCCGCGGATCCTCCTTAAGCTCAAGAGGAAAATCTACAAGACTATCATTAGACCTGTCGTAATGTACCTATGGATCGCAAATTTTACTTGAAATTCAAATATGATTTAATTCAATACAATCACCAAGAGCCTAGGTGCCAATTCTTCTTAACCCAAGCCTGAGGAATGTTAAGCAACCATAACGGTTTAGGTGTGATTGGTGCGTCGATCATTTTGTCAAAGTACCTAATGACATTGCAAATATCAAATTACCTGCCCTGATAGTAGCGATCACATTCATAGAGATTTTTTTACAGATCAACAAGACATGACATAACTTTCAGGCATGACTTAGTTTAATTTAAATATTACTTATTTTAAAGTTAAACCAAAACTACCAATTTAATATCTATTACCTAGTTTCTCATTATTTTTTTTACAATTCTTGTTTAATTTTGATCTTTTGCACTTTCACTTTGCACTTTCTTTGGTCGTTTGCACGGATGGATGAAAGAAAAAGAAAAAACAAAAGAAATTTGAATGTTTGGACATTTTGGACGCGGAGTGACAAGGGTGGATGAGATAATAAATGAGTAGGTATATCAAAGGATAATATTGAATAGATAGACAAATATTTTGTAATGGATTTCCGCAAACGCCTGAATCAATTATCTATCAGGGAAATATGGAAAATAGCGCCTGTGACAAAAAGTTAAGAATTCATAGTTTACCGTGTTCGTAGATTTGAAGGGGGTAGGCCTATGAAAATATGGATTGGATGGACTGTGTGAAAACTGTACCTATTTTAGTATTTAGTATTTACTATTACTAAATAAAGTAAATAGTTACCCACACTTCTACATCGACTTTACTGGTGTACCTACCTACTACCTACACATAATACAATACTTACGCCATTAATACTAGCTATACAGTTAAGATTACCAAGCCATGCCTACTAGGAGTTTCAGCTATGAAATAGCGCTACAAAACAATAAACAATCAGTGGTAACTGAAAGTACAAGACCTACTCACCAAGCCTTGGTGACAAAGGACTCAAATACCCACGCACTCTCAACATAACGCTTGCTTTCTTACGGAGTGGCAGTACCTACTTGATAATCTGTTACGCCACAGATTACAAAGACTCCGTAAGAAAGCAAGCGTCCCGCGTAAATAACAAGAGCTGAACGCATGCTCTGGCTCCCTCCGCCTCCCGGCAGGTTCAACGTCACCGAGGAACCAACCAAACTAGTTCTCTGGCGCCCGCCAAGCCGCCAACTAGACGGGAGTGGGTCGATAAGCTTGCGCTCTGCGGAAGTAATCCTTTAATATCACCAATATCTCACACAAAAACTACGATTTTTAAGTTTTGAAACGATATCCGCGTTTTAAAAAAAGATTGGTAAATAGTAAGTGAATCGATCGAACGAAGCGTGTTTTCAAAAACAGTATTTTTTTTTTATGTTTGGCAAACAAGATTTTGTGATTCAGCCGTTTCAAGTTCCAAGAAGAAGGATTGCATGTTTTCAAGGTAAACAGATTTGTATCTTGTGCTTTATTTTCCATAATCAATCAGAAAAATTAAAATATCGTTTTCGCTCGTTGATTCATATACCTACCTATGCAAGTAGGTACCTGATTAATTTAGGTACTGTTATTGTATATACCTACCTACTTTATTACTCAGTTTACAGACTTAGTTTCTCTCTGACCTAATAACTCTATTGAAACTAATCTTGATTGGTACACCGTCTCGTCTGCGGTTAGGTTTCAACTTCGGAAGCGCTGTAGAGATAGAGGTGACTATAATTTAAGAAGTAAGTATTGCAATACCATAGTAGGTACTAACCAATTTTTTCTGTTTTTGTAGGTCTCTTAGATATTTAACCTTATATATTTAATTATTCTCTTAGATATTTAATTATTTAACCTTATAGTACCTAATATGCTAAAAGTAACAACAATCGCATGACAATTTCTTTCATGACAGTAAGTACTAGGAATACTTAATAAACTTCGTGCATTCCACATTCATAAAAATGCAATGCCCATATTCTACGAACCTCGCCATCGTCCGTCGACGTCGCACAATGATGAATTAATTGACTTGCTATAATTCACGACACGACACATTCAACGTCGGTGAATGGGTTAAAGGAAACCTATCATTAGGTACTAAGAAGCAAGGTACCTATATACAATTTCATCCCAATGCATCAGTTGATACTTGATAGACTCACAAACCAGCATGTAACACCCAAGTGATCGAGATTTTGCGTTCTATTTGTAAATCTAAAATAAACGTAGGTACAATGGATCCTCTTTTAAAAGAAATACTTAAAGAATAGAGTATAGGTACCTATTTGACAACTCAGAACAAAACAGGAACAACGATAAATCGAACATCGAACATTCGTGACATCGTTATTATTATTTTTTTATTTGATCTGACTCTTTTTAGTTTCTGTTTTTGTTTTCAGTTTGAAATTATTTTAACATTTTGTAAATTGATGATTTTATCTGCCTCTTTTGGTTCCTGTTTTTTTTAAATCTTGAATTGTTAGACTTTGGTTTGTTTTCATTTATGTATTGTATCGAATTTTATGTAGGTACTTATGGATTTCATCTGAAATAAATAATAATAATAAATTCCTTTTAGTCACTTAAAGAAACAAAAAAACAAGCCGAATAGACTACCTATCCACTAATTACTCAAGGAAGGTCATAGGTTCTTTTACTAAAATATTTATAAAATTATAATAATAATCCTGCAATAGGTACACTGGTTTCAAATAACTAGTTAAGCATCCATATAGTAGAAGAATATTAAGAAATATTAGAAAATTACGTAAGTAGGTTCCTAATTAATATCTATATTTTTTCGAGTTGTGAAAATAAACATTTTATTGTACCTATTCTATACATTATTCAATTCATCTAATTCATTTTAAGCTTCGTACATTCTCCATCTGTACATTTAATCGTAGTAATAATTGGTTTATCTACACTAAAGAAAGGGTCGTGACGGAAATTCGTTTCGGGAAAATCTAACACTTTTTTTCGCCTAGCCCCCATCCGCCAAGTCCGTATTGTGCGATGAGGAACTTCATTCCAAAAAAAGGTATCAACAATACTACAGTAACAATACAATAGTACAGTAATATTACAGTAGGTAACAATACTACGATAAGAATTAGAAGTTTGATTAAACCTACTACTACACCAACATCGTATGAGTCAGCCCGGTCTCCGTCATAACCTAATAACTTTAGAATAACTAGGACCGACAACCATAACGTGCCCTTCCATGCACGGAACCGCTCAGAAAGAGCTACTGCGATCACCCATCCAAGGATCTGACTTAGCAGAATGCTTATCTAAATCAAAATCAATACATTTTTTATTAAATAAAATTACACGTACCACTTTGAATCGACTTTTTACATGCTAGTGAATCTGGGTGTCGGTTCCTCCTAACCGCAGTTCAAGAAGAATCCAGCAAGAAACTCTTCAGGTCTTAACACTTTTTTGTATGATCCTGGCCAATTTTGTTACGGATGCAGAGTCGAGTTGAAGCAGATTCATCTCAAGCTATTTTATAATATGATTTAAGAGGCAAATTCTATTTCATTACGTTTTTCAATTTGCCAATCGACAAATCTTAAACGTCGCTTGGGACCTTGTTATAAAGCGTACACATTGCCCCATAAAAGATTCACTAACGAACAGCGAGTTTATCATTATTTCCAGTTTTAATACTACGATTATCGCTAGTTTTTTTTAAACAAATGAACATTTTTGCGAATATATAAAATTTTGGTATGGCTGGACACTCTCATAATATTTATTTATTAAATTCCGTTGATCTGTTATCAACGGTATAATTAGCTATGCCACAAGCGTCTTGACTCTACCTGCTACTTGGGTATACCCGACGTAAAAAATGCAAATTATTTAAAAGGAATTTCAAGGATACAAAATTTTTGACCTAGGCATGGAGTTCGAATTATCGACTATGTTCGTAAACACGTCGATTTAAGTTTGCATTTAACTTTGGCCTCACAGCTGGTATTAGCTCTGCCTCCGCTCTGTAGGTTGAGTGTTCGGTTCCCTCACAGGACAAACATTTGTGTGATGAACATGTTTGTTCTGTGTCTGGGTATTATAAGTGTGTATTTTATAATATACTAGCTGAGCTGTTGCTCGCGACTTTGTCTGCATTTTTTTTGAAAGGTAGTGTAGCTTAAATCCTTCCCTAGGTTGCATTTTGTCTCCTTGCCAAATTTTATTGATAAGTTTGAAACTAATCACCTGACCACCCATTAAAAAGTTTTCATACAAACATTCATACCTCATTTTACTCTTTTATGGCGGTTATTTTGAAAAATCCTGAAACACGTGTCCATTTATTTTGCATTTTAAGTTTCCAAACCAAGTTTCTAAGAAATCACACCACCCGTTAAAAAGTTCCCTTGCAAACTTTGAAACCCCATTTTAATCCTTTGTAAGACTTATTTTGAAAAATCCTGTAACAACTATCCATTTATTTAGCATTATATTTATTCATATCAAATTTCAAGCAAATCGCACCACGCGTTAAAAAGTTTCATAGTACGGTTTCCATAGTACAAGCTATGCTTTGTTTGGGGTTAGATTGTGTTCTAAAAACAATTCCTAAAAGACAACCTCAAACGATCGATAAAGTAACTGAGATTTGATGAGGTGCCTAAGGCATACCAAGCCTGGCGGATTAGTTCTGGCCATGCAATCTTTTATTCAGTAATTCTGGCCAAATGCAAGTGGTGAATTGCAAGCTTCACAACCAAACTTGGCTTCGGTATCCACGTTCAGGCACATGATAGACGTACCTAAGTAATCTAAGCTAGGTTCACCATTGTCAGACAATGAGGACGATTATAATTATGGAATAAATAAAGAATGTCACATGAATGATAATAGCATTGCAGAAAATAGAAAGAGTATATAAATAACTCGAATAGGTTATCTAAGAATAATAATATAGAAATAAATCCTTTATTTTGCGCCATAAAAAGTTAAGCTTCAAAGATTGCTAAATAATATTTTTTAAATATTAAGCAAGAAAGGGCATAATTCTCAGCAAAATTTCACAGTGACGTATACGACACTACGACGCCGCTCTTCGGTGACGCCTGAGTGCGAGACGGCAGTAACATTGGTACACAACGCTTACCATTTCTATTATGAACATAGTTAAACACATATAATGAAAACTACAAAAAAGTACCTTTAATAGGTTTTTTTCCTAGAAAAAAAATAAAAAAATATCTTTAAAACAACAAAATTGGATCATAGAATTAATAATAAATGAAAATCAGACAAACACTATAAAAATACAGATTATTTTACTGTAGGTACCTAACTAATATTAATTACATATTTTAACAAAATTAAACCATTTACATAATCTAAACCAAATGTCTGTCCAAATGTCCATAACCTATATGCAATGTTTTCCGGGAGTGTAGATAATAAAAGTTTTTGAAAACATCAAATTAGGTGTATAAAATTATACATAGGTATAAACAAACAATAACATAACATTCATAGGCACGGGTTTGGTAGACACCTCAAATATCTCACTTACAAAACTTTCGCGAGTTGTACTATACATTTTGATAAACACGGGCTTTACTCACGTATTATTTTGTCAGTGCGAACCGTGAACTCGCACTCGCACTCAACGAGCGGACCGCGGATCAAACTCACCCTGATGAAGATTCTCTAGATGAATCGAAACAGTGTCGGTGCCTCCATCGACAAAATAATACGTGAGCTAACGCGTGTTTATCAAAATGTATATCTCAAATATCTAGATAAGATAATGTAAGATAATGTTTATTACCAAATCAATTTCACATACATAATACAAGTTACTGGTGATCCCCGCACTAGGCCAGGCCTTTATCGCGGGAGACCGGTCAAGCAAAAGGTAATTACCTATCACAAAAGTACACATTACAGGGCAGATAAACAATAAAGCAATTTATTATTAATTATTATTCAATTATTTCTGTGATATCTAGTTAGACCTTTGAGGATCTTTGTCAAGGGGGGTGTAAATAACATAAAAATCTAATTAAGTAAGTACCTAAGTTCTTAGGTAATAAGAGTTAGTAAATTATCTACGTAATAATGTGTAAGAACATCCCTCTAACTAAGCCCTACAGAAGCCTTCGTTTTCGTGCTTCACCGCTCAACACCCTTCAATACATATTATAAAGATAGGGTCCAGTTGAATACCTTGTGGCACTCTTATAAACATACACAAAATGTTAATGAACTTCATGGCGCGGTATGACGCTTCTGATAGTCCTTGATCAAGTTCAACGACCTATTAAATAGCATCGGCTTACCATACCACTTTCAGATATCACATAGCTTGGCGTATTAATCTCAGAAACGTGTCGAGAGTTCTTTGATAAATAGGTACCTATATAAAACTTTTGTCATCCTATAAGAGTTAAAAATAAAAAAAACATCCGTCTGTCATTAAATGGTCGTTTAGTTTAGGTCGCTTTAGTACAAGTTCGATCAGAGAATCTAATTAAAACAAGTCTGTGAGCGGCATATCTGGCCTACCAGCTCAGTTGGTAACCTAGCAGGTCTGCCTTCTGCGCTGTAGGTTGAGGGTTCGATGCCCTCCCAGGATAAACATTTGTGTGACGAACTTGGGTGTTTATTCTGTATCTGTTATATAGTATCATAAGTATGTATTTAAAAATATCTAAGTATTCTATCAGTCATCTAGTCACCATAATACAAGCTAGTTTGGGACTAGATGGTGTTGTGTGCATTGTCCAGCAATATTTATTTATTTATTTATCTCTTATCAAAGTGTGCGTATTCAATTCGAGTCTCCATGTTTCCGAGCAGCGCGTTGTTTTATTATCAACTAGTTGCCGCCCGCGACTTTGCACTTGTACAAAAAAGTAGCCTATGTCTCCAAGGCCCATCTATCTCTATACCAAAATTCATCAAAATCGGTTCAGCGGTTTTGGCGTGAAAACGTGACAGACAGACAGACAGAGTAACTTTCGCATTTATAATATTAGTAAGGATTAAAAAAACTAAAATATCTATTTATTGGGAACACTTTCGCATATAACACACGAACAGGTGAACGTCCTCTCTATGTAGCAAGAAAAGGACATACTTACTCGTATATCATGTACCGCTAGCGTTTTGCTAATCACAAATAATTAATATAATATTAATATTGGTAGACCATACACACAACACCACCTAGCCGCAAATTAACCTAACTTGTACTATGGTAAGGTTGCTTGGCAGAGATCAGCTGTTAGTGATAAGGCCGCCCATTGTATTGTTTTTGTTGTAAATTATTGTTCTTGTATTTTTCGGTATAGTAATAAGAAATCTATCTATCGTAATTAGATAACTGATATTATACTCATATACTTTTAAATACCTAGACAAATAACACACATTTACTCGTATGTTTATAACACAAATGTCTTGAGAGGGAATGGAACACACATCGACTGATCTGCCACAAACTAAGCTCTGAGACCAGTTGCAAAATCATGACAGCAATAAATCTGTATTTACTGGAAGACTGAAGGCAGGCATAAGTTCCTATACTGGAGGGTAGGCTGTTTATCACCTTTGATGATGATGATAATACGCATGACTGTCATACATAATACAACATCCAAAATTGTAATAATAATACACAATAATGCAAAAATAATACAAAATTGGCAAGGATCATACAAATAATTACGTTTTAAAAACTAAAAAGAAAACCGACTTCATTAAATGAAATTTGAGCCCATAAAAATACAATTAAATTGAGAACTTCCACCTTTTTTATAAGTCTGTTGTAAAAGTATTTTTTTCCGCTTTTTAGTACCTTATTATTTTGCGAAATTCTTAAACACCACCACACCTGGCTGATATTATGATGATGATGACATAGAAACACACAGACCCAAGACAAATACTAGCAGATCATACATTTGTCCCGCGGCGGGAATCGAGCCCGCAAGCCCGCAACCTTCTGCGTCTCAGCTGGACCTTGGCCTACTGAGCCAAAAGAGGTCGTCATAGTATCAAGAGTTCCACAATCGCCAGGCTGGTTGCGTGTATATAAGTTGGTTGTTTGATTCTTGCAATTTCGGATGATGGTCTCTCCCAACGCGCCACTAGCCTAATCATTTCGATATCCCGATCATCTCCTGAGTCACTAAGTTCCACGCCCCACTAACCTTGAACGTAAAACGCTATGAATGGCGTAATGTATGAAATTATGGATCAGATTCACAAGCCATCAAAAGATACGGTTATAGCCAGAGCCACTTATTTTTATCGCTTCATTCGCAAAAGCTTTTACTCAGATTGGAGTTTTATAAGCTTTGCTCTTGTACCTGGTTTTCAGTACATCGCTCTAGATTTTTGGTGACCTCTTAGTATCGATTGTGCATTCGTAATATATTTTCCTATTTTTATACAAGCATGTGCACTGAAGTTGGTAAGTAGTGGAATTGCGGAGACTTTTTTGTCTTAGTAGGTAGTTCAGTTAACTAAAATGAAATTAAATGAAATGATATATTTGCGTGAAATGTTGTACACGGAGAACTTAATTACTTAATTAGATCCACACATTTCGCTAAGAAAAATTAAGTACTTATATTAACTTAAATAAACATTACAATACTCAATTATTACAATTTATAATTACGTATTAAAAACTAAAAAGAAAATCAATTTCATTGAATGAAATTTGAGCCCATAAAAATACACCCGAATTGAGAACCTCCTCCTTCTTTTGAAGTCGGTTAAAAAAGATTTTATTTAACGCTATTAGTAAACCTTATTTTTACAAATTCGTAAACATCACCGAAGAAGTCACACGAACGCAAAATATCGTGAAATTTCGTTTACTAGGATGACATACGTTTACTAGGATGACATACTTTTTCCAATTATTTTGATTTAAAAACCAAACTACTGAACCGATTTTGATGATTTCTATGGGATCAATCGAGAAGTATATCCTTTCAAATAAAAAAAATATTCGTTGCCTGTAAAGTCGGTTTAAGGACGATAGTTTCACGTGACAACGTGAATAATTGTATTTTGAATCTATCTATCAAAATATCTAATCTATAATAATTGTAATCGTGACTCGTGAATCGTGTAATTGTAACTCTGAGAAATAGATGAACTCTACCATGGTAAATAATAACCAGACCAAGATTAGAACCTGCAATCCTGTATGGTCTGCCCAGCTCCACGCTGGTATTAATTCTTTCAGTTGTTGCGTTACTAAGTTAGAACGAATATAAGATAGATATATATACACGCTTATGTACACAGAGAGATCACTAAAACAAAATAAAGCAATTAATGAAATGTACCTACATAATAATAATATAAGGTACGTCTGAAACAGATAAGCTATCTAACGACCGTTTAAAACGGTCTATAGATAGCTCAACTGATCCAGATCAGCAGTTAGTTTTACACAAAGGAATCAGGCTCGAGCCGTGCTCTATTTCCGTGGTAGGTGGTATAATGTGACACCCACACTCCTTAATGAACCAATTAATCCAACAACGTACCGCGGGAGTGTGGTTAATCTAATCCGCCTCGAAGTAGGCCATTTCGCAACTTTTTACTTTGATCATGTTACATATCTAATAAACAGACGCAAGAGCTCCCATCTTTCGGTGCTTACATAAGAATATTGGCTTCATGTACAATCCAATCTAAAGCTAGGCCATTAACACACTAGAAAGAAAGAAGTATATTTTTTTGTGACGCTATGATTGAAAAAAATACAAATAAAACAATAAAAGCGCCACAAAAGGGCTCCAACTCAGCATTTGCTGGGTAACTACCGAGCGCTGGTGTTCCGTTGGAACCTGATCGGACCAGGCTCGACTGTCAGCTTTTACTGTTAGGCAAGTTTGTGATTTTCTAGCGATTTGTGAGTTCAAAGCGCAGCGGGCCCGCTGCGCTAGCGTCATGGACGTATCTCGTACTGAATACTCTTGTACGACAGTTTAAAGTTAAATTAATTGCCCAAGCGCAGGTTACCACGGATAGTGAAGGCTTCCGAAGTCAATATAGATAAAAACTAGTGGTCTGGTCCCAAGCCGATTCAACACCATATATTTAGAAAAAAATAATAATTGGACACTGACCTCTACCAAAGAGGCCACTTTGAAGCTTAATATTTATCAAACAAACTGTTTAAGAAACTACTATCACTGAAAGTCCTATCTAACGAGATGCCACTCGATAGGGTAGTATAATAAAAAAAAAATAACCTCACTGCTTTTAATCTAAAAAAATAGCCTAGACGTTAGGCTTTTAGTAAATCTGGGAAGGCACCGGTGTCCTGTAGTAAAGGTACTTCACCTATTTCAGGCACCAGTCTCTTCCAAAACAGGTTATCTACACTACCAGCTAACATTGTGTACTATTGGTACCATCTCTACCTTTACAAATTTGTTTCGTTTTTGTTTTTTTTTCTATTGTTAGTAATACGTCTATCTACATAAGTTCCTTACAATATTAGTTAGTTTTAACCTGTTTGTTTAAAAATACAAATAAATGATTATTATTATCATTATTTCATAACATACCTTTAACTAATAAGTATTACCGTTCAAATTTTATCACTATTAAATTAATTAATTAATCGTGTAATCATGTGTCAAATGAAAATGTCATGTCAAAATGTCAAATCAATCAACCTGTAATCATCTGCCCCTAGACTCTAGGGGCAGATGATTAGGGGCGGACAGAGAGACAGATGTACAGACGGTCATAGCGAAGGTTCCTTGGAGATTTCGGAACTGTAAATAGGGGATTTTAATTGATTTTCGAACTAAATCCATAAATCGCTTTTATGGTACGCTTTTTCAGGTCACAGACAATCATCATTTCTTAGAATGAATGGGTTTAAACTTTGCAGTATTGCGTGGCTGGACTTCCATGACCTCGAATGATTATATTGCTTCAATTGCTTCAATTGCTTCCAATAATATGTTATTCAATATTTTACTCAATCAATAAGTCAAAAAATAACTATAACTGTACTCTATTCTATAACGATCTGCTGAGGATCATCAAAAATGGCTCAGCATTTGACTGTAAAATCGGGTTGATAATTTTCGCTGAATTATATAACACTGCGAGTGAGGATTTCTACGTGGAACTGATCCCAGATGAGTGCTGCTTGGAGACTGATGATAGAAACGTCTGCGATAATCTTCAAATTATCGAGGGTTAGTCCCCCTGCTATCAATGGGATTCAACGACGAAGAGAGTCTAAAGCCGTATTCTCGATGTAAGTTAGTGTACCTACTTCCTAATTTCGATCGCCTCACGGACAATTATCTTGTAGAACCAGGTGCTCTGCTATCGCTGATTTATGACCCTGATGGTTTCATTATGCTCCTTTACACGTTCGGCTATTCGTTATTAACAAGATGAATTCTGAACGCGGATATTTAAAAAAATAAAACTTAACACTTAAACAGCATTTCATTCAGAATTGTCACAAATCTATGCTTAGTTTGAGGCTTTTTGTCGATATGAATTGTGGAATATCTTAGCCGAAGCACTTAAGTCAACAACTATAGTAATCAAATTCAAACTCACATATATTTTTATTTAATACTTTAAACCTAGATCACTTTGAAATTTAACCATAAATGAGGAAAGTAAAAGTTACGATAAATGGTATATGGAGTTGTGGTATATCTCCTGGCGCGAAGCCACACTAATACGGGCAATTTTATAAGCAACTAAACGACCCGAAATTGATTTGATTGTTAACCACCCCCGTACTGAGACGAACCAAACATTAAATCAGTCATGCCAATTGCATGCTTTTTTTCTGACAAAAACTTAAGCGTACTAATGCACAGAATTTAATTTTTATATACATGTAAGTAAAAAAATATTACGGGTTGCACTCCGGGAGTGCCGACAAGAGTGAAAACTTATTTTGGCGCGTTAGACATTTTTTAGATGGGTAGGTACTAGGGTTATTGGGTTATGAATTGCATTTTATTTATGAATTGTATTTTATTAGTTATTAGAAACTTTAAAATACATTTAATATTCTTTTATGTTTTTGTTCAGAATGTAGATAATATATCAAAAAACCTAACTCAGTAAACTTATTCATACAAAAGTAGACTGTAAACATGTGAATTAAGGTTTATAATCAAATAGGGCGAGCGCGGCAGCCCTGCGTCTCGGTAACGGTGTCGCGAGTCCAGAGGTTTTACCTCATCTAATGCGTACCGCGCTAAAAGAAGTTTTCACTTAAAAAAAAAACACTTATGATATTTTATAACACCCAGAACAAACACCTATGTTTATCACACATAGTTTGCTCTGGGAGGGAAATGAACCCCCAACCTAAGGTACAGAAGGCAGAGCTACTACCAACTGATCTGGTATGTAGGTATGTGTGGACTTGGACTAACTACATATTTTGCATTTCTTAATTGTTGCATATCGCGCGAAATATCGTGTCGCTGTATCTCTAGGTACATGTAGCCATTCCATATATTGCTGGATATTCTCGTGACGTATTGCCCAGGATTGAGCATTTTTATACGTTTATTGTACTCCAAGGACATGGCTGTTTCATTCGATACTTTACCCAAGGACTTTCACAATTCATCCGAGACTTACCTAAAGTTAATGTTTATTCTGAGCTTCCGAAAGGTTCGTAAACATACCGGTTTGTTAATTGATTCTCGCGTTACATTACTGTCCTGCCCTGTTTTTGACAAGCTATCCAGTCTTTTGTCTACCGTCTCTGAGCATCATCTTTAACATCATCAAGACCACTATTTTTAGTGACATTTCTAGAGACAATGGTTTCGCTATTAAACTCGTAATTATTATTATGTTCCAATAAGTCATCTCATTTATTTATTGTCTTCTCTTACGGTGTCGCCTTTTTTAACCGACTTTAAAAAAAAGAGGAGGTTCTCAATTAGGTTGTAGAATTAGGTTTTGAGACCGATTAAATTTATTTTTGTTTTGGGAGGCTCTACTTCCGGTATGGTCCCGTTTAAATTGAAAAAAAAAACGATTTCTAAGGGTGATATGTGGGAGAAGACATTTTGTATTAGAATTATTGAGTAATAAGTTTATGAGGAATTATAGATATAAAAAAATCCCAAAGGATGGTAAAACAGGAAATTCAATTTTTATGTGCTTGAATTTTATTCAATGAACAAAAATACTTGCAGATCCTACACACATTTGTACTGCTGCGGGAATCGAACCCGCAACCTTCTGTGTCTCGATTTATTTGCGTCTTATCTCCACCAAGTAAGCTGACAGATCAACGGAGTTCAGTTCACGGTTCAATCAGCTCCGGTACTTCGTTCCAGTTCATCGCTGAGATGGACCTTTCTCCGTGACCACTGAATCAGAACGGATGCTTCCTGGATCGTTCTAATATAACATCTTAGACAGGCCTTGTTCGCAGGTTTCCTATTTCTTTACCATTTCATTATCTTTTACAAACGTCGTTTATATTAAACTAGCTTCTGCCCGCGGCTTCGCACACATAGTATATACATAAAAAGTAGCGTATGTCCGTTCCTAAGATACAATCAATATCCATACTAAATTTCATCGAAATCGGTCCAGCCGTTTCGGATTATATAGGAAACATACATACACACATTTGCCTTTTATAGATATAAATATAATAGAATAGAAAATAAATTGTTTTTTTGACACACAATACACAGAGAACACAAAACACTGGACACAACAATAACAATAACATAATAGACAAAGTCAAACAGAAACAAACAAAATAAAAAAAAACAGTAGCCAATAAATAGGTATATTTTTTTGCTAATTAATCCCCTCTGTGTCATAATTATAACTAGTGGTCGCCCACTGGTCGAAATTCGACCATAATTAATTAATAATTAATGTAATTTTTATGCATAATTAAAAAAAATATTAGCTTTCTACACTCCTATAAATAAACTATAAGTGTCCGAAATTTTATACTCCTCCATCCGCGCATTTTTCGTAAAAAGGGGTACAAAGTTTTTGCTTCACTTATTCATATATAGATAACGACATGACAAGAACATCAAGCAATTTACGAAATGGCTAAATGTAGAATGGCCACACCATATTTCACGCGATATGTAACAATTTTGAAAAACTAAATATATAGTTGCTCCAACTTGATACATACTAACTGACGAGAAATAACATAGGCAGGCAGGTGCCTTCATTCATTCATCGCACACACTAGTTCACACAACTTTCTGGGAAAATATTAACAGCTCTATACACTTGAAGCAATTGTGCATTATCCAATCTCTCCTGATCATTGTCTTTGAGTCTGAACATTGATTGATAAGGAAATATATATAATTACAGTCCTTTGTTGGTATACCTATATAGAGAGCTATGTTGGGTGTTTCACTACGTGCTAAAATCCGCTAAAATCCGTAGAAACACCAAAGTCACCGACATAGCACTCAAAATATGCAAGTTGAAGTGGCAATGGGCAGGCCATATAGCTCGCAGAACTGATAACCGTTGGGGAATAAAAGTTCTCGAATGGCGACCAAAGACAGGAAAACGAAGCCTAGAACGACCCCCCACCTGATGGACTGACGACATTGTAAAGATCGCAGGAAGTCGGTGGATGGAGAGGGCTCAAAATCGTTCTTCCTGGAAATCTATTGGGGAGGCCTATGTTCAGCAGTGGACTTTATAAAGGCTGTTATGATGATGATGATACCTATATATGAAAATCTAATGTATGTTTACAAAAATGTTCATTTGTTTAAAAAAAAGTGCGATTATCATAGTACTTCTTTGGCGCAGTGGGCTAAGGTCCGGCTGAGGCGCAGAAGGTTGTAGGTTCGATTCCTGCCGCGGGACAAATGTTTGTATGATCTGCAAGTGTTTGTCTCGGGTCTGGGTGTTTCTATGTATAATATGTATGTATTTACAAAAAAAAGGTACCTACTTGTATATAAGTAATATATTTATTTATTTATATTTATTAAAATAAAGTTAAGCTCGCTGTTCCCACTGTTAGGCTAAAGTTAATATTTTGTTTATAAGGCAATGTGTACGCTTCTATAACAAGGTCCCAAGCGACGTGTTAGACTTGTCGATTGGCAAATTTAAACACGTAATAAAACGGAAACTATATCTTAAAGAATATTAAAAAAATAACAGATTATTTGATGATAATTAATAATAATAATGCCGGACATTTGACACAGCATCATCAGCATCATCTGGCCCCAAAGTAAGAAGAGCTTGTGTTATACACATGACTGATATATTACTTATATACATTTTTTTTGTAAATACATACATATTATACATAGAAACACCCAGACCCGAGACAAATACTTGCAGATCATACAAAAATTTGTCCCGCGGTGGGAATCAAACCCGTCTCAGCCGGACCTAAGCCCACTGCGCCACAGAGGTCGTCGAATCTGATCCAATTCGACTCTGCATCCGTAATAAAATTGGCAAGGATCATACTTAAGACCAGACGAGTTTCTTATCGGATTCTTCTTGAACTAGGGTTAGGAGGAACCGGCACCTAGATTCACTAGCATGTCAGAACACGATTCAAAGTGCTCCTTGTGATTTTATTGAATAAATAATGTTTTGATTATTACTTTCAACCTATAGTAGAAAAGTTATGAAACAGACATGTCTATGTTTTATAAGTTTATATGTATATGTATGTTAGTCTATAAGGTATTTATTTTCTATGGGCTCTTGTTAATGTATTTTATACACATAATATTGTTGCCTGAAATAACATTTAATTTAATTTAATTTATATTATCTTCATGGTATCTTAACTTTTACTTTCTATCTTTTCAGAGGAAATACAAAATGCGTGAGAGTTTGCGTAGGCTAGCGTCCGAGGAGGCCATGGAGCGAAATGTCGGCAGCAGCAGGCGCGTGCGCGTCGAGTTACTGGACGGAGACCACATCACCCTGGACTTGGATGTAAGTGCACATACCAAGAGCAAAACTAGGTTACACTAAACTAGTAGCTCATCGAAGGCTTTGGTGCTTTGCGAATAGGTACTCGCAATATTATAATAAATACGATTTAAAACCTTAAAAGCTATATTGATTTGAAAAACCAAACCACTGAACCGACTTTGATGAAATTTCTATAGGACCAATCGGGAAGTATATCCTTTCATATGAAAAAGAGTTTTTAAAAATCGGCTAAGAAATAACGGAGTTGGGGTAACAAAAATAAAAAAAAATAACCGAATTGAGAGCCTTTCTTTGAAGTCGTTTAAGTCGGTTAAAGAAGCGGATAAATTATAAATTATTTAAGCGGAAATTAATTCAGTTATAAAATTCCTTGTTGCACTTAGTTGAACATAATGGTTGTTAATAAAACTATTTTGAATTTATCTCTGACCTACGATCAAATATTTCGTATATTGATTTCCTATGCCTTTTCAGTGGTGTTTACAGATTTCGAAAAAAGGTAAAGTACTAAAAAGCGTAAAACAAAAACTTTTTAACCGACTTCAATATTTCATTGACAGATATGAGAAGAAGGATTATCATTTCGATAATATCTTAAAAATCACCCCAAGCTTTTTTTAAAATAAAATACGTATTTTTCTTATCGAGACTATTATTAATTTATCTTTATTAAAAAAAATACACTTTTCTTAATTTTAATTTATTTTCAAATTTTTTAGTTTGGTTTTCTACAAAAGCGTGTTTTTTAGTTTTTTTATCCTATTATTTATTAGTTTTAGTTTCTACATACGTAATTATTGTATGTAGATAGGTCCTAGCAGTCCTAGCTATGATGAAAACTTTCCGGGAATAGGCGCAAGCCAAATTTCTTTTAAATAGAATAGAGGCTTTCCATGATTTGAAACAAAATATTCATGAAATCCTGTCAATCAATCTCGGCAGACGAGCTCTTGTTTATGTTTAACTAGTCTGCCAAATAACTATCCATTTTGCCAGAAATTGGACGCCTTTGTAAAATGTGTTGTTTACTGCAAGCGCTCACGACGGCTATTTGGAGATAAAGGTGCTCCAAGGTCTTAGTTTCTTCAGAAGCAACAGCCGTCATACAACGGATGTAATGTCACGACGATCGCGAGACCGGCGTTAAGTTTTGTTGCTGGTTGGTTGGCTTCACTCATGTCCTGCGTTCACTTATACATGCCAGTCTTCTCGGTCTTGTAATCTTACATCTCTGGCTCAAGCTTTTACATTCCAAAAAGTACTCCATAGAGAAACATTGGAAAGACGAGACTTCGCATTAGTCGTAACTTTCTTGTTTTGGTTATTTACCATCTTTCCAGATTTTTGTGAGCTTTTCGACAGCAAATCGCGTCACAGCACATCGCCTTTGTATCTCGATTTCACTGCCTCGGTGTTTGTAATGTTGGAACCTAAGTAGATATAGCTCTGGACAACACCATAATAGGTATACTTTTGACGGTAGGTTGATTATTTTTCGCTTTGTCCTCCACTAACAATTTTTGTCTTATCACGTTTGTAGCACACAAAACCAAGGTAATGCTGTTTGTTTCTAGGCAGCTTAAGAAATATTCCATATCTTCTTTAGATATTGTATTGTTACAAGAGTTGTCATCGGCATACCTTAGATTGGAGGTTTTCAGACCTCCTACAGAAACACAGTATTTTATATTACTGTATATTATTCAGTCGATAGGTAATATCATATTTTAGCTTTGAAACGATCGTCTTATTACGTTTGTCGCTGTATAGAAACTTGGGTATTAGGTGCGTCCAAAATAGTCTGAAACTTTGCGTGATTGTGAGGAATGATAATAGACGAACCCACCTTACGACTCATTGCCAAGAAGGTAGATACATACCGTTGATGCTTAATTTGTTAGAAACAGACGTAAGTACGAGTACATCATCCCCCTGCTCTTATACCACTTTATGAGGGGCCGGTACAACATAACAAGTAGCAGCCATCATTTCAGTATATGACGACCTTTGTGGCGATGTGGGCGAATGCCCTCCTGAGATGCAGTAGGTTGAGGATTCTATTCCCGCCGCGAAACAAACGTTTGTATGACCTGCAAATATTAGTATCGGGTCATAAGTCATTATTTCACTATTTAGTATTTGGCGACCTCGATGGCGCAGTGGTCGAAGGCCCGCCTGAGATGCAGAAAGTTGATGATTCGATTCCCGCCGTGAAACAAATGTTTGTATGATCTTCAAATATTAGTATCAGGTCTGGGTGTTTTTATGTAAGTATTTATAAAAAAATAAGTATAAAAGTAGTATATCAGCCATGTTGTTCCCATAACACAACTCGACTTACTTTGGGGCTAGATTCTGTGAGAAATGTCCAGCATATTATTTTCATTATAAATAAATAAAATCCCTTAAATAATTTGCTGGGTTCAAGTGTGTTCTTATTCCTAGCGCAAGTCCCGAGGAGCTGACCTCTTGGATAAAGTCTGTGAGTCTCTGGAGGTGCTGGAGCGCGACTACTTCGGACTGTTCCACGCGCAGCGCGGAGACCCGAGGGTCTGGGTAGACCTCAACAAGCGGCTCTCCAAGACTTTCAGAAGTAAGTTTTTTACACTTCATGATGTTTTCAGAAGAAGTTTTGTACTTGGAGGCACTATTTGTTAACTCAATTTTGGGGTTTGGATGAGATTGGTGGGTGGGGCACACAGTTCCAGGACTTACTAAGGGCAGTGCTTGCACACACTACAACATCTTTGGTTAACAACACCGTTGCCCCATACCTACCATAGGCTGATATCATCTGATGATGGGCTATGTTAGAAAGAAAGAAAGAAAGAAAGAAAGAAAAAGGATTATTTAATCCACCACCATGAATATAAGTACCTACAATGAAAGCACAAAACTATTACCATTGACTAAAACATATAAGAAAAACAAATGAATTAGGACTGAGTGGTGGTGAAATATGACGCAGGACAAAGACACAAATTAATCTTTCAGACGAGCCGTGGGACGTGAAGTTTGCCGTGAAGTTCTACCCGCCAGAGCCCTCGGACCTGACGGATGACACCTCACGGTACCAGGTCGGGCTATCTGTGCGGCGAGATCTCATAGAAGGTAGGTATATCCGGCATATTCTTCTGACCCCATAATGTGTCATTAGGGAATCGATCGATATGTTAGGTGGTAAAAACACAAAAATTCAGTCCTAGAGCAAATATTTACAGATCATACAACTTTAATCCTCAAAACATAATATCAACAAATTAAAATATACAAGTAAAAAAAAAAAAAATATCTCTATTGTGGTCTATTCTTCTGGCGCCTCGGCGGCCGCTGCCGCGGCACACTCGCTTTGCTCGCTCGCCTTGCGCGTTGTTCTCTATACTCTAACATAACCTAACTAACTGGTTTCGATATGATTTAACTTTTTCAATAAGAACTACTAATTTTATTGAAAAAGTTAAAATGGGACGGGAAAGTATAAATTCCCTTCACCTACTTGTAGTCCCAAGCGGTAGTGCCTAAGAAAAGAAAGCACTGATATACTACTTATATAGGTACTTCTTTGTAAATACAGACATATTATACCGGTATTTGCCGTGGTACGGTTGTGTAGTCCGGCCAGCCGGACTATGGAAAATTGGATTTTCCGTCCCCGAACAATTTTCCATAGTCCGGCTGGCCGAACTACATAAACGTACCACGGAAGAATGCATGAAAATGGCATATATTAAATATAGAAAATGGACTAAGGCAAGAACAATAGGCATGTTACGAGTATCTTCCATACCCGACTTTGAAAAATAAATCACCGGCACATTTGTAATTTGTTCAATTTAAAGTTCAAAGTCCATTTATTGCTTGAAATACATTGTGTAATAAGTAGATGTAGTTATTATTAAATAGTAGATCAATGTATTCTACCCTATTGAGGTATGCAATGTCTTTAATAACAACAATAATGAATACTTAACTATTTTATCAAATATGTGGTCACCATAGTAGGTACAAGCTATGCTTACTTTGGGGATATATGGTGTAGTGTGCATTGTCCACCTATATTTATAATATTTATTTACAAATTGAGTAACTGAAATGTACAGAATAATATACAATTACTTAAATAGATAAAAAACAGAAGTCAGTTCACTGACCGCAGTTAAAGTACCCAAAAGGCTGGCAATGTTACCTCGTTGAACAGCCATAGATGCTAATCCTTTGTCCGAGGTAAGCTCAGCCCTTCGATCATTGGTCTTGTCTACAAGTCTCTTGGATATCGCATTGGATTACATAATAATATATGGTAATGGTCATGGATATTAAATTATAGACTAAAACTAAATTATTATAAGTCATAAATTAATCTAATGTAGGTACATATTTGCGAGTATGGTTTTGAGCTTTCTGTGAAACATGAAATAAGATAATTCTCTTATATACTTAAGAGATCTTATTATAAATGAATGGAGATATACAAAAGATAATATTCCGCATCATTGCAGTCTTTGGGTAGTCGGATACAGACATTGTAGTCATTTCGTCTATTACGAACTACAACATCACATCACTATCAAAATAAGGCTGGATTATTTTTAACAATCATTTGTGATGCCATCTAACTAAACACTCCAGACCGCCCCAGGAATTCAATTAAGAGTTCATTTGCAATGAATGCCCACCTTCTATAGCGAATTGTAATAAGCGAGAAATAACTGAACGAAAAATAGTCTTGTTTTCTACTAAGAAAGAGATTCACTGGGAAATATTTCACTGGAAAATATTTGTCTTGCAAATTGTAGCTTTTCCTGAACTGGTATTTGCTCTCCACTCACTCACACTCCAAGGGTAATAAGTGGAGTGGACTCCATTTGAGTCCACTCCACTTATTACCCTTTTACGGTAGAAGACGCGCATTATGCTGATGATGATTATCGGTATCCAGGCAGGCTCGTTTGCTCTGGCATCACGTACGCACTCCTCGCGTCATACATCCTGCAGGCCGAGCTGGGAGACTTCTGCGACGGGCACATGAGCCCGTCTCTGCTGTCCAAGCACCGCGCGGTGCCTCTCAGCGCCCTGACCCCTGACCTGGAGGCTAAGATCGAAGAGCTCTATAGAAAACACAGGTGAAGATTGGTATCTACATAAAAAAATTACACATTATAGTAGCTAGAACTCAAGTTTGGACCCCATCTTTGACTTACCACGCAGCTCAGTTGGAAGAAACTCTGATTATTTGTACATTTCGACAAACACGGGTTTTACTCACGTGTTATTTTGTCGATGGAAGCACCGATACTGTTCAACACTGTTGGAACGCGGTTCAAACTCACCCTGATGAAGATTCTCTTGATGAATCGAAACAGTGTCGGTGCCTCCATCGACAAAATAACACATGAGTAAAACCCGTGTTTGTTAAAATGTAGTACAACTTGCGTAGTTTTGAAAGTAAAACTATGCTTCCTGTGTGATCTCCTCTTGTGTGGGCAGGGCTGTTCTACTCAATCAATTGGAATCGAACAGCTGCTGAACCATAGTTTTCGTATTTCGCTAATGAACAAAGGCTGGTATTTGTTCTGGTATAAAAGATCTTGTGTTATAAATTACCTATGTGGTCCTAGGCAGGTAAATAATACAGGGTTCCACTTGCTACGATCCTGACATACTTCTTTTGCTTCATGCACTCTCATCACGTTCCTCATACATGTGCGTCAGTTTAGGGTAGGTACTCTTGACCTGGTGTTTCCTTAACACATCCCCAATATAGTCAAAGTGAGAACACCCCTCGGTGTTTGGTATTTCCATTCCATCTTACCCATTCACATTTGCTTCATGCACCTGTGTTTAAACTTTTTTCATCCATCCTCTATACATTTTCAAACCAATTTTAAATACCCTGCTCAATCTTCAACACTACGCCATTCTTCACTCCACGACCTGTTTCTAACTCTATCAAAGTTAAACCACGTATATTTCAATTAGTTAATGATCTTATAGATTCTATCTTATACTGGTCCAGATCACTACGAGAGGGCGGCGTTCCCAAGACACTGGCGACATTGCCTTGTTGAATAGCAATGCTAATACGCTGAGCCAGATAGAATTCAGCTCTTGGGCACGCAATGTATAGGTTATGCTATCTATAAATCGTTTTAAACAGTTCTTAGATAGCTCTACTGTTTCCGATGTATTTTGTATTATTGACCGAGCGAGCGAGTCTCCGTTTCAGCTTAGGCAAAAAAGCTTTAGTATGTCTATCCGGCCAGCGTCTGTCCGGATGTTCTCCTCTACAATGTCGCATTTCTCAACCGATTCTCGTGCAATTTTGTGAGCAGGTTCTATAACTATATAGAATTTTTATGTCGATTCAGTTTTTGGAATTTTTCAAAATGGCGGAGATATGAGGGTTGACAACGTAAAAAAAGTTATATTTGAGTTATTTCGGAAAATGTTCGCGAGGTCTAAATATCACAGAGCCACTAGTTGTATATTATCTGTACATTTCCGTAATTATTTCTGTAATTAAATAAGTTAATATGTTGTTATTACAGAGGGCAAACGCCAGCGGAAGCAGAGCTGAACTACCTGGAGAACGCGAAGCGGCTCGCCTTGTACGGCGCCGAGCTCCACGCCGCGCAGGACAGCGACGACGTGCCCATCGCGCTGGCCGTCTGCGCTAGCGCCGTCTCTGTCTACCGCGACGGGTGAGAGCGAAACATGAGACTTGCATTACTGACATAGCCTGGCTTACGTTAGCCAGACTACGATGCTGTATAGCGGGGCGATAAACTGATTTATTTGTGGCGGGATTGACTCTTTTTGCGTATGATGACAGTATCAGTAATCAACCATCTAATCTATGTAACCACAAGATACGGACAAGTTGTTAACAATGATTCCAATTCAATTCAAATTCAAAAGTTATTTATTCCACTAAAATGCTGTACGTCAGTACACTTGAATAAGTCAGATGGGATGGTATATAAAATCCCTACTAATATTATAAATGCGAAAGTTACTCTGTCTGTCTGTCTGTCTGTTACGTTTTCACGCCTAAACTGCTGAACCGATTTTGATGAATTTTGGTACAGATTTAGACCTTGGAGAAGGACATAGGCTACTTTTTATGTAGGTACCACCAGATGGCGAAGCCGGGAACAGCAGCGAGTATTTAATAATAAATTACGGGCTAACTATTTTGTTAGAAAATTAAACAATAATAATATATTATAAACAGATTAACTAAATTTAATCCCAAATAAATTAATTGTGTTAAATGGTCATCAACAAGTGCTTCGTCTAGCTTGAGAATAGTATTTTTTTTTTGTAATAATCATACTAATGAGGACTGGACATACTAATGAGGATAATAATAATAATAATCCCGGACCTATGAAACAGCATCATCTGGCCCCAAAGTAAGCTGAGCTTGTGTTATGGGTGACATGACTAATATACTTTTTTTTGTAAATACATTCATATTATACATAGAAACACCCAGACCCGAGACAAATACTTGCAGATGATACAAACATTTGTTCCGCGGCGGGAATCGAAACCGCAACCTTGATAGATTGCATGATCTAATGTTTACATGAAATATTAATCGAGGGTGAAGTCAGCAGGGACCGATATTATTTTGTGTTTTATCTATTATTCTGCTATCATTCCAGATTGCTAATGAACCGGTTCCCGTGGGCCAAGATCATAAAAATCTGTTACAACAAGCGCACGTTTACGCTGAAGCTGCGCGCGAGTGAGTTTGACGAGTTTGAGACTCATCTCAGCTTCAAGCTGCCGTCGAGTTCAACTTGCAAGAAGCTGTGGCGGTGCACTGTGGAACACCACATATTTTTTAGGTAACTAAGAAAAAAATGCGTGAGTGTCGTGGAATAAAGATCCTACGTTGTATATTATTATTGATAAACATATTATTATTGATTAACACATACAAATGAATGAATTACTAGCGTCTGAGAGCAATTTAATGGAACGCAGAAATAACTAATGAATTGAAGGAATGGTAGGAAATTTCGTAATTAATTTATTTTTCCGAGATTTTTCGAGTTTTCGCGTGAGTATAAACATTTTATTGTACATCATTCAAATAATCTAATTCATTCGTTCGTGTCACTCTATGGATAACCGTCTACACTTAAGAAATTGTGACGTCGTGACGGAAATTCGTGACGGAACAATCTTACACTTTTTTTCGTTTAGCCCCCGCCAAATCCGTACTGTGCGATAAGGAACTTCGTTCCAATAATATTTATTTATTTATCAGCCAACTATAAAAAAAAAGTGAAAACACAAGCTCTGCTTACTTTGAGGCTGTATGACGGTTTTTATTCATTTATTTATTATTTACCTTGTGGTAGGACTCTACAGCAAGAATCCATCTCGGTGGGTGTCACCGCAGTGCCAGGTGTTCTTTCTCCCAGCAGTAGCTTGCAGGCTTTACTGCGTTTAAGTTCCAGTGCCCTTTTATATAACTAGGCAAACAGACAAAAGACCTTTATGTCTATGGCCGGCAACGTGCGTGTGATACCTCCCCATATTGCAACTATCATAGGTTATGGGAACCACCACCAGTCAGCCCGTTCGCTTTTGGTTGACAAAGATCTAAAAAAAAAAATTTACCTAAAGTAGTACGAAAGGGAATTTCAGTTACCCATGGTACAACCATTAGTTAAACAAGTTTTGGAGAACAATAATTTCGTTTAAAAATCTAGCTTGTTTCCTAGTATTTATATATAAAATACGATTGTTACTTGTATAATAGGTTTAGGTAGTTTAGTTTTTTAAACTAAGCGCACTATTTATAAGAATATGGCGGTGGAATCAGGCCAGGCGAACTTTAGTTACGATGTTACAAGATCATTCCCTCCCAGGACCAACATTTGTGTGCTTAACATAGATGTTTGTTCTGTGTCTGGGTGTTATAAAGTATCTTAAGCATTATTTAAAAAAATGTATGTATTCTATTAGTCATCTACTCTATACTACAAGTTATGCTTAGTTTGGGGCTAGATAGTGTTGTGTAAATTGTCCACACATATATGTATATTTATTTATTTATCTTAGTCGCATCGTTTCTATCAGTTTGAGCCGTCGCTCCGTAGTGGCTGGCTCAATGTTGATTGTACACGTGAGTTAACGCGACGTAAAATGTCTAGTACAAAATGATCAGACGTTATTGTGATTAACACTGTTCTTGCATTCATACAATGCAAGCTGGATGTTATGGATCAGGACAGTCTGACCCAGATCCTGACATCTAGCCACACTGAAACTCAGAGATCGCAGACGCCAAAAAGGTACTCTACGACACAGCGGCGACCACCATCCTGCTTTTAACCAGGCAAAGGGATGGGCGTCGCAAGAAGGATGACAATATCTTCAAAGTGTTCCTGGAGACCGATCTCGATGCCGATACCGATATATACATATTATTATATTATTAATCGGATTTTTGACGTGATAACGTCTCGACTGCACGCACGAAAAAGCATGACTAACGGTCACGTTCTCCCTGAGCCGAGCGTGCAAGTGAGAGCGCGGAACGAGCGATAGAGAGACACGATCGGTTCATCAATGGCCTCAATTCTGTTGGCACCAACCTAACTAATTTTAGCTAAAACTTTGATATTCAGCTGTTACCAACTTATTCTAATTCAGTTTTATCTAATTTAGTTAAGCGTTTCTAATTTAGTTAGATGGTACCAACCGAATAGGTTTTACAAATGCTATGACTAACTAAAATCATATTTTAGACAATTCCTAATTTTAGAAATGAATTGCCACCAATGTTTTCTTATGACGTTATCACGTAAAATTATCGTCCGTAAACCGACTTTACAGGCAACCATTTTTTTCTACAGAAGGGAGTCCCCAGTAAAAGTGGACCGCATAATGGGCTTCCCCCGACTCGGGTCGCGCCGTCTCTCGTGTCGCCGCACGCTGCGCCAGCTGCGCTCGGAGCCCGCCCGCCCGCACGCCGCCGTCTGACGGCACCGTGTGGGGGGCGGGGGGGGCGGGGAACCGGACCGGATACAGACTTCGCTAACAAACTTAAAAATATAGTTGTGACAGTGTAAAGCGTGGATAATGTGTCAAAAAGATTTAGCTTGGGCTTACTGAGGATAATATCCGTCCTCTGAGTCCTTAATGGTCCTTAAGAGGTCTGTCGAAAAATGGCGCAGTATAATTCTATATGCCGAAGCATCGCATTATGAAATTTATGTTATTGTAAAAAAAGTTTAATAATTAAGTATAAAAAGTAAGTATTAATAATGTGAATTCAGTTAGTAAATAACTCCTTACTTACCGTTTTGTTAACGTTAAGAACGTAGGGAAATTTTATACCTTTTTTATATAATTTAAAGCGGTCTCGGAATTTTGAAATATGTAATTTTGGATATCTACAAAAAACCCTTTCAAAACCATTAAACTACAACAAACGTCTAGAATTCGCTGTAAATTTCTAAATATTTATAAATAAATAAATGAATGTAGTAAGGAGATATTTATTGCTAATTCTGGACTTTTGTAGTAGTTTTATAGGTTTGAATGGATTTTATTGTAGATACATATTTCTAAATTCCGAGGCCACTTTACACTAAACCACTATTAAGAGATTAGTATTTATCTTTAATTTCGTTTGTTTAGTTCAGTAGTTCAATCCATGAGCTTTAAAAGTGCCGTCGCGCATTTTATTCAGAAAATTTTATCATTTTATTTTACTTGCTTCGGAATTTTAGCTTTATATAAATAGAAAAGTGCTAAAAGTGTGGCTGCGATGAACTATACTCCTTTATACAATAATTCAAAATTGTCAAAATTGAGTTTCAGTTTCTCTCAATAAGAATGCCAAAGATAGGCATTAAGTAAAAAGTCGTAGGCGTAATGTATTATGCTTCTTTGTTAAATCTATACTAAGGAACTACTAAAAGGAACCATTAAGGACTCTGATTGTGCCTATAAAAGTCAGAGACTAAATAAAGCATGAGCTTGTCGGAGTAACATGGATTACTTGACTGTAATAGACACCTAATAGGGTATACTGGTGGGTTTCGTCAGTTGAGAAATCACTTTAATACTTTCAATAATAATAAATAAATAAATAGTGCCGGACATTTGACACAGCATCATCTGGCCCCAAAGTAAGCAGAGCTTGTGTTATGGGTAACACGCGACTAATATACTACTTTTATACTTTTTTTTTTGTAAATACATATTATACATAGAAACACCCAGACCCGACATACATACTTGGAGATCATACAAACATTTGTCTCACGGCGGGAATCGAACTCGAATAGAAGGGTCTTCAATAGGGTGATGGATTTGAATGTGGCGGGATGTAGATGCAGAGGTAGATCTGATAACAGATGGATGTGTGAAAGATCACATGATATGTAAGGAGTGATAAGGTACGGGAAAATAATTAGTTCTGCCGACCCCACATAGTGGGCATAGGCAGGCAAATTATGACTTCTCAATTCTCTCAATATTGACTCAATTGTCTTTATTTCAAAATAAAGCTCTTAACATTATCTTTTACTCTCGACAACGAAATGTAGAACAGATTCAAGACATGATACACGAGTTCACTCGACGTCAGTCAAAACAATAATGCCAACCGTCCATCGTAAAACCGCATCAGGGTTCAGAGCACTTCAGTTTCGTAGTACTTGACTGTGTCTGTATTCATGACTAGATGCAACAACCTGGCACTTCCATTTCTCAAAATATATTAATAAATATGAATTATCTCTAAGTGGCCATGTTGGAATTTGTATAAATGCGATTCAAATTATGATTTATACGATATGGCCTTTTTAGCTCTTCTGAGCGTAATTTTTTGTTGGCTTCATCAACGAAGTTTAACGTAACTTTCTATTGGATGGGTGACCACACTTCCTGATAAATTTAACCCAAGTGCCATTACTAGTTTACGTTATATAGGTTAAGAAAGAACAGATACAAATTCAACATTATTATCATCAGCCTTTTTGTAGCCAACTGCTGGACAATATATACCTCTCCCGATGCTGATTTATGTGGTCCATTACATGAGTATTGTCCTGTTCATGATATTGTCCTATTAAGGTGACTTATGATTAAGTCTTATTGATAACCCATGTAAAGCAATGAGTAAATTAAGTACCTGTAATTGGATATAATTACGAAAGAGTATGTCCGTTTTAAAAAGGTAAACATAAGTTTAATAATCAAATATGACTGTTTTTAGATTTAGTTGTAGATTAAAGAAATAAACTATTTTTATACGATCAGATGTTTTTATTCAAACCTATTAACTACTACTACTACATTTACTAACTTCTCGAAGTGGTCAGTACCTAAGTGGTACTCATACTCACCAAGACGTAGATAGGTAACCTATACTTTTAATTCAACTATGTTATAAGTAGGTATAATTACCTGTAGTTATAATAATAATAATATTATTCTTAATTCAGGCACAAGATCCATATCAGGATTACAGTATACAGGTAAGAAAACATAATATAAAACAGTCAAAAATTTATGGTTTTTAATGTTTAACTAATAGTTGTACCGTAGGGAAGAGAAATTATCTTTAGTACATTTCATTGAAGATCGACGGTCGATGGTCGTCGGTGGTCGACGGTATTATTTATTTTATAACCCCTAATAACTAAAAGTTGATCTTAGAAGTAAAAATGTTTAACTATGAGTTGTGCCGTGGGGAAGTTAAATTCCCTTTAGTAAAATATTCTATGTAAGTACCGTACCAGAAGTGGTATTATGGTAAAGAAAAAGTGATCAATAACGAGAGGTCATGATGATCCTCAGAGAAAGTAAAGAACGACGCGAGAAAGAAATAAATGCAACAATTTTGTGGGATAAACCAAAAACAAAACAGCGTTTGTAGAGGGCCCGCATGCAAGCCTTCTGGACCTTTTCCAGAATATTGAGTTCCTGAGTTCCTGAGTTCCACACGCAGGCACTGGATTCCATCTTGCTCCGTACAAGTGCACCGAAATTTAAACAGACCACACGATTGCTTCACAGTCACAGAACAGTCACAGAACAGTTCCTGAGGACAAACCCTAATCGCCTGTAAGTCTCTTTAGCCACCGCGGTTACATGCTCGTGAAAAGTGAGCTTACGATCGAAAGTGTCTCCCAAGAATTTTATTGTGTTAGAGCTAGTAATAGGAATATTGTTAAGTCGATATACAAAGTTGATTGGTTGACACATTCGGCCGAAAGACATTACGTAGCACTTACTGGCATTAAATTCCATCTTATTTAGAGCACTCCACTCGTAGACTGCATTAATGTCATCTTGTAGCGCCATACAATCCTCTTCCGACTTGATTTCTGAGTAGAGTTTTAAGTCATCCGCATAGAGTAGACACCTAGCATGAGACACGACTCCGGGCAGATCGTCAACCATTATCAAGAACAGCAAAGGCCCAAGAATATACCCCCGACTAACACCGGAACGCGTATGATATGGTCGTACATGCCGAGTCTGACAAAGTGCTGATGATCCCAGAAATAGTCCGCAAGAAGCCGGAGAAGACCCGGGGCAATATAGCGCATATAGCGGAAAGTTTCGAAAGCAGAATGTCGTTATTGACCCTATCAAACGCCTTCCGGAAGTCAAAGTAGAGTGCGTCTACCTGGAGCCTACGATCCATGCAAATGGAAATATAAAGATCTATCTCTAGGTAACAGCAACTGAACGACGAGGAATCCAAAGAAAATTGAAGACGGCCATTTCGCAATGACGTTTAGAATTGACAAATAACCAAGGTTAGTCGATGGTTATTTGTCAATTTTTTACTAATTTTTTGTCTTTACTAACAAACAAATTGACTATAAACACTTGGCACTGGCAAAATTGACATTATTAGGTATGTCACATGCCATTATAATAATCCCGGACATTTCACACAGCATCAAGATTATGAATATGAATATTTATGGAGCTTGAGCATGTTTCTAA
Source organism: Lampropteryx suffumata (assembly GCA_948098915.1). Taxonomy (NCBI): domain Eukaryota; kingdom Metazoa; phylum Arthropoda; class Insecta; order Lepidoptera; family Geometridae; genus Lampropteryx; species Lampropteryx suffumata. Next base: position 15,916,369 of record OX402566.1, on the reverse strand, counting down.
CAGATGATTCCATGTAAGCTCACATAGAGGTCCGTCTCATTGTCGTTGGGCCGAATGGTTCTTGGGGGGAGCAGAATTAGGGCAAGCACTGTTCCAAGCGTTTCTTGCTTCGTCTAGATATGAAATTTTATAAGTGATGCCACAACTAGCCGGAATTTTTTTCAAGCAAATTACTAGTGCTGTAGACAGAAGACAAAAACGCCGGTAAGGCAACATCCAGTCATCCAGATGAATATTCAAAACCAACGATAAAGTGTCCTTTATTATATTATCTACTAGCGACCCGCCCCGGCTTCGCACGGGTGCAATGCTGATACTGATTATAATACAGAATGGTTATCCTTAAGAGATAGCCATATAATATTGCAGAATTTTTTGTAGACCTTTTGAGGGTGTACAATACTGTAGTGCATTATTTTTATCTATCTCGTAGGGTTCAGACAGCGTTTGCAATGTAAGCGCAAAAATATGAGCTTATTTACGACACCACATTGGAAACCTCTAAAATTATTAGTATTTATCTACTATATCATGCATGTATTATACATATAAACCTTCCTCTTGAATCACTCTATCTATTAAAAAAAACCGCATTAAAATTAGTTGCGTAGTTTTAAAGATCTAAGCATACATCGAGACAGACAGCGGGAGGCGATTTTGTTTTATACAATGTAATGAAGCCTTCCACCAGCTCGCTGTGTTTTCACAGTTACAGATAACATCTTAAGCGTAAGTAAGTTTTGGAACAAAAATACAAAACTTGATAATTTTAAAAGCCATATGACTATTAATTTTAAACAATCTGTCCAAGGTTATGTTAAAATTTTGAATTTTCTCATCTATGAAGGTCGGAAAAGACTCGTCACGTCAATTGGTGAACCGAGTAGGCGAAGTGAACATTTATCAACAACTAATATTTGAGGCCAAACTGTTGAATTTTGAAACAATTGTTTTTTTACCCAAATAAGTATCCGAAATGTAAAGCTCGCATTTTGAATAATTTAGCTCTAAACCAATCTTCGAAATTCATCACTGATCACTGTGCTTTAGATCACCAAAAACAGAGTCCACATCACCACCTAAAGTTCCGTCATCCAAGTACCAAACATTGAGTTTAGATTGGAGACGTTAAATAATCGGATGGATGGCAAGGCTGAAAATGGCTGGACCAAGGGGGTCGCCTTGCTGACATCCAACGGCAGACGAAATAGCATTGTCCCGATAGATCAATTTAGACGGTGAACCATAATACTGCCAAAGAAATGGATAGATTTTGGGAATTTTGTTTTTAATTTCTTTAAGCAAGACGCCCCTGAGTGGTGTCCGTTTTTGTTGTTATAATATATATATATATAAAAATGAATCCCTATTTCTCTTGGTCACGCCATAACTTAACCGATGGTCACGACTTAACCGATTCCATTCATCTTTTTTTTATGTTTTCTAATAGTTTGTGGAAGGTTCTTACGGAAAAAAATATTGCGACATAGGATACTTTTTATGTAGATACCACGCATGCGAAGCCGCGGCAGCAGCTAATACTTAATAATTCTGATTCAGTAACTCTATAAGTTAATGTTTTTAAGGCGCAAAATAAACGTTTTATTATTTCAATTATTAAAATCGGAATAATACATTATATATATTTATTTTTTCTACAAAACGTAAATAACAACCTCTCATTACCGGTTATCTAAATGTAATATCAATTTTCTTTGGAAACCGCGACATACAGGTAAACTCGTACGATTCATGAACATTCTAGACTAGCCTTTTATAATAATATTTATTTATTCAGATAACTAAGATCCATTTCATCCATAAAAGTAAAAAATAAAATCATTGACAAAGTAATATAAGTTAAATTAAATGTTAAAAACTATTCCTACTAACCTAAATACCTTAATAACCTTAATTAATATAATAGATTTGACGAGCAAAAGAGTTAATCAGGGCTGGCACCCAGAAACTTTGCAAGACACTGTCCCACCTGCCTGCAAGAGCCCCAAGAATCCTATTGGGACTACCTAGTATTCTGTTTTTAATAGACCAATATTAACCAATTTTTTTTCTCATGATTGCATGAAAGTCCTGCACATGAGCATCGGCAAACATGCCCGAAGCACTACAGAATCTAGGTAACCCCAACATTGCTCTGAACAAATTATTATAAAGAACACGTAGGGCGCTGATGGATTTTTTCGTGTAGGTGACTCACAGGCCACCGGTATAAAACGACTGATAGTATGATTTAAAAAGTGCCACCTTCACGTCCACTGAGCAATGAGCGAACCTGCGGATCAGCATATTTCCTCTTATCGCCAACTCCTTACGCCTCCTCTCTATATCATTATTATTATTATTACTAGTGTTAGCCATGTGTTCACAATAGTATTCTTGCGTGTGTAGGTATCTTAAAATGTCCGTACCTACAAGCTAACCGAAAATTCAGGAAAATAATTTAATACCGAATACATTATATTTTGGCATATAATCTTTACGGATATAAATAAAATTCTACATCTAGGTACCTACTGTTATTTATTGTGTATACATATAACATCTGAGTAAAGTGATTAAATACGCACATTCATACTCTTTGTTATGTTCATTTGACGACCTCTGTGGCACAGTGGCTTAGGTACGGCTGAGACGCAAAAGGTTGCGGGTTCGATTCCCGCCGCGAGACAAATGTTTGAATAATCTGCAAGTATTTGTCTCGGGTCTGGGTGTTTCTATGTATAATATGTAGATACGTATTTATAATAAAAAATATATGACATGTATAAGTAGTATATCAGTCATGTGGTACCCATAACACAAGCTTTGCTTACTTTGGGGCGAGATGATGCTGTGTGACATGTCCGGGATTATTTATTTATTAATTTATTTTACACGTAAGCCAGTTACTATTCAATTTTATTGATTACACAATACGCAACACGCCACTCATACGGGTCGATACAATTCACGATTTAGGTGTCACCATTGATAGTTAACTCTTATTCGACTGCCACATGAATAACATTGTAATTAGAGCATCTCGTGCACTTGGTTTCGTTTTGAATCTCTATGGACGTATCAAAATACATAAGTATATTAAGACCTTTAAAATATTGTATTGTGCATATGCATAGTCAGCTGGAGTACGCATCAAGCTTCAGGTTGGAGCGTATTCAAAAAAGATTTCTGCGTTACTTGCAGTTTCGTACAAATGTTTTCCTTCCAGATTACATGGCTAGATGTCGGATGTTTCACTTTTTCCCACTTTATGAACTAAGGAATATCGTCGATATGGCATATTTGATGAGCATGGCAAATGGCACGGTGGACTGTTGTGAGTTGCTGGAGCTGTTGGGGCTGCGTACTAATTCTGCTAGTTTTAGAAGACCTAACATCTTAAATGATCCAACAGCTAATTATTGGCAAAATGCTTTTATTATTCGAGCAAGCGCCTTATTTAACACCTTAGCGAACGCAGATATTGATATATTTAATACATCAACGATCAAGCAAAACGTAAAACGCTTGCTCTGTAACAAATTCTAAAATTAAATTAAATTAAGTACCGACATATTTGATGAATATATTGCTATAAATTGTATAAGTAAGTATGTAGGTAAACAAGTAGATATGTAATAAACTTCACCTGAATACATATTCCTGAATAAACAAAGCCACACATTATACACAACATCACCTGGCCCCAAAGTAATCAGAGCTTGTGTAATGGGTGGCTTGTGTAATGACTGATACAATCACTTTTTTCAATACATACATATTATTCCTAGAAACACCCAGACCCGAGACAAATAATTGCAGATCATACAAACATACGTCACGCGGCCGGAACCGAACCAGCAACTTTCTCCGCAGCATCTCAGTCGGACCTTGGCCCACTGTCAATTTAAAGATCCTAAGATCTGCTGATTTAAAGATCAAATGACAGTTTTTAACATTCCATGGCTTCTCGCAGGTAACATTTTAATAAAGTAAACTATCTCAAAGAAAGTGTCCAATACCACTTTTCTTACTGTCTCTAACTCAAACGGCTTGGTTCGTTTAAGTCTTCTCCCTATGTCCGTGTTGTCGAAGAGCTGGATTGCCTCAACGTTCACGTGATGCAAGAAAGAAAATACATTTATTTGTAACAAATAATAATAATAAATAATGCCGGAAATTCACACAGCATCATCTGGCCCCAAAGTAAGCAGAGCTTGTGTTATGGATACAATATGACTAATATACTACTTGAAATACTAAATATACTTTTTGAAGTAAAAATGCTTTAACATCGTTGTGATTTGAAAGTCGATGAAACGAAAAAGCGACAGTAGATAGATAGATAGATAGATATAAACTTTATTTGACACAACATTACACAGACACAAAATAAGGTACAAAATTAAATACTTAACTTAACTATTAACACTAAAAGAAAAATAAAATAGGTACACGAGTTACAACTAACACACAAAGTAGTTAAGAAGCAAGGTAAGTGCAAGAAGGTACAGTACATAAATTCATAAGATTTAACGTGAGAGAAAATGAGATAGGAAGCGTTATACGTGTTTGTGCGCGCCAAGCTTGAGAAAAGGCATCACAACAACCGTGGTGTTTTGCATACGTGTACGTATTATACGTTTGTTTTTTGAAGGTTTCACTTCTACCACGTGTGAATTGCACACAAGTTTTTTTTTGTATACGAGTTTTATAATACATAGAAGCCCCCAGACCCCGAGATAAATCCTTGCAGATCATATAAACATTTGTCCCGCGGCGGGAATCTAACGAAAAATGTCTATACTCATGAGTTTTCATTCGAGATATATGAAACCATTTCATTCTCAATAATACGTAAGACTTTGTTATCCATCCTAATGTTTACAAGGTCCATGCCCCCCAAGCTGCACGATACATAACGCATCCAAAACGCAAGCTTGTCTCTTTTCGGCGAAAAAAATTGAGTTTCTCCAAATCCCCGTTTTCCGAAATGTACCTGTAACTGTATAAGATCATCTCGAACTCTTGGGAGTTTCACTTACATTGTCTCTCAATTTTGGCTCTTTTATCGAGTCCAAGGCCAAGACTGCTGCCATGAAGCTTGGCATCCTCAACAAGGTGAGGCGATACTTTACACCTGGACAGCTTTCCACTTTATATAAAGCTCAGTCCGTTCGGGTATGGAGTATTGCAGCCATCTATGGGATGGTTCAGCCAAACAGCAGCTGGCTGTTTTGGACTCGCCCGAGCGTATACCATTGAGCAGCGCCGTAAAGTTGCTTGCTTTTCGATCTTCTATAGGATAAATATGGGAGAATGTGCTCAGGAATTACATGACCTAATTCCACCAACCCCTTTTCAAGCAGACGCACCGCTCAATACCATCCATACCTTGTCAGTCTACCACCCTTACGAACAAAGCGCTTTGCTTCCATATTTATAACGCGTACAGCCAAGGATTGGAATGCTTTGCCGTTGTCTGTCTTTCCTGAAAACCTACAATCTGGGTCTCTTCAAGTCTCGAGTAAATATGTATCTTCTAGACCTGCGTGCCCCATCGTCGGCCACATCGTCGCTTAACATCAGGCGAGATCGTGGTCAACGTAGGTCTATCGAAGATATAAAAAAAAGTCAGAATGTTAGCCATTCTTAAGAGTAAACTAGTCGATTATGTTTCCATGCAATCTTCGAAGGACATCAGAGTGATATCAATTTGTCTCGTCATAATATTCTTGTATCGAAACAGAATCGTAAAAATATATGCGTTTAAAAGATACAAGCCTCAAAAAAGGTTACGGTTACACATTCAAACGTTTGGTTTGTATTCATTCAAACTCTTGGTTTAAGGAATTATTCATTAGACTTTATAATATGCAATATAATATGTATTTTCATTATTCTGCCTAATATATTTTCTGATATGAAAATCGCGATTTGAGCGCACAGTTTCAAGTTTGTTTATTTAGATAAGAGTAACATTACAGAAATATCCAAAGCGTTACATCTATCTTTCATTAAATAATATAAAAGATGAAGAAATAGAAAAAAGACAACCAACAAAATATATATTATTAAATTAGTATCTATCTTAAGACCTACCCTAAAATTATTTACCAACTTAATTGGCTACACAATAAAATAAAATAAAAGAACACGAATTATTTGGACATACAAATATACTTATCTAACTATCTAATACTAATTTTGTTAATAATAAACTGTGAATACGTGTCAACATTATTTGATCACGACATGGCCTCAATTCTGTTGGCACCAACCTAACTAATTTTAGCTAAAATTAGGTTTAGAACTGTCAAATGAAACTTTGGTATTCGTCTAAATACCAACTTATCCTAATTTAATTTTATCTAATTTAATTAAGTGCTCCTAATTTAGTTAGATGGTACCAACCGAATAGGTTTTACAAATGCTATGACTAACTTAAATATAATTTTGGATAATTCCTTTCAGAAATGAACCATCCGAATTGCCACCAGAGTGAGGTGAAATAGAACTTTAAACTAAATTCCAATCAATGTAGTTTATTGACTTCGTCATCATTACGTACAGTTATTTTTAATGTTAAAGTAATCTTCAGCTGTCTATTAGGTGAACAAAAACACATGGAAATAGCTCTATCACTAGAAAATTATTAGAAGGTGGGTAAATGGGTACCTAAAACCAGTGTGTACCGTGGTTTAAATGTTAATGTATTTTAAGAAATATTTTAAAATACAGAATTTAAGTTACAGAATAAAACAGATTTTCCGTTCAAACGTACCGTCTATAGCTGGCTTGTTACTGCTCTAATGCGTTAGCTACTTGCTGCTTGAATTTTGTATATAAAATACAGTTCACGCAACTATCCGGTCAGTGGTTCGAGTTACGTGAAAAGGCCAGCTTAATAACTATAGATATAATTATAATTTCAGCTGGCTCTTATCTGCTAATCAACATGAAGGTACGTAATTTGTTTAAACTTTTTTATATCTTTTTTTTATTTAAAAAAAATTATGAGTTAATTAAAATATAATAAAATATATGTAAATAAATAATAAAAAATATATAGGGTACATTATGTATGTAGGTAAAATCTAATAGATTATAAGAAATAATCAAATTATAAATGAGATAGATTATTTATTAAATAAAGTTGTTAATCATTGAACATAACATTATTTATAATAATATACTTATATTAACTTTTTACACTATATAATATATTTTACGATTACGATTATACGAATATATATTAATTTATATTTAGATATATCTAACACTAGTGGCCTAAGTCTATTTAAATAGAAGTTTAATATTTTTTTTACATAGACATGGACAGACATTTAATTTTATTTGCTTCTTAGCACACAACACACAAAATACAAGAAAATAAAAAGACACATGGTACTAAAAATACAAATATGCTCAGGCACAGATAACATAATACTATACTAGTTTTATGGCTCAATTCAATTCAATTTATTTCATCAAATAGGCACAAAAGTACAATTTTGAATGTCGATACAATACAATAAAATATATAATATAATGTCAATACAATAGAATACAATGCTAATAAAATACCATGTCAATACAATCAAAATAAGTGAAATATATAAATTTGACTTATCAAAGTAAGTATTACAATTTAAAATAAATTACATGTCAATATTTTGTACAATATACATATATGCTACATTTAAATTCTAAGCAAGACAGTTGTGATTGTGATTGTGAGACATTTCATCAACAATAACAGATACACTCTGCCAGTACAGAGCTGCAAGCTCAGGCATGTGTATGTGTATGCTGCAGCAGCAAATTGGCCCCGACACAGATGTCTACTGTTTTCTTAGTAGACGCGAAAGCGTATTAACGGTTTTAGTATAAAGAAGGCACAGAGTGCATTCTTTGCTGATTAAACCTTAGTTTCGAAACTCTGATTGTGTCTGTCTGAAAATATAATAAACTAGCGGTACGCGCGCAGCTTCGCCTGTGTTCAAGATTTTTCCCGGAACAAACCAATTTTCCCAGGATAAAAAGTAGCCTATATCACCCGGGGATAGTGTAGCTTTCCAACGGTAAAATATTTTTTCAAATCGGTCCAGTAGTTTTTAAGTTTATTTGTTACATACAAAAATACAAATCATTCCTTTTTATAATATTACCATAGATGGGTGTTTAAAGATTTATAGAAAATATATTATATAAAGAGTGATTGGAAGATTGGATGCAAATCTGTAATGGGAAGGTAGTTTAGACAATTGAGAACCATTGAGGCCATAGTTATGTTAGACGAATTACTTTTCTTTACCGATTTTTTTTTGTTTTTGGTGATTAAACCAAAAATTTTGCTAGTAATTGCAATTATTAATAAATTTTATTTAAGTAATGTGTAAGCAATCTAAAGAAAGAAAGAATTATATAAAATACATATATTTTTCTGCTACACATTTAAAAACAAGATGAAGTTACATTCAAAATAAAAACGAAGCAAAAGACGACTTAAATTAAACTAATAATTACGTTTTAAAAACTAAAAAGAAAACCGACTCCATTGGATACAATTTGAGACCATAAAATTATAAAATTTTATTTTGAAATTTTTAGTGGAAAGTAGATGTATTTTGTTTATATAGTAATATGGCTAGACCAACTAAACGCACTGCTCTGCACTTCACGTAACAAAAATATCATCGATGTATACAATTTTTAGATTTTTGCTGATAGTTTAAAAACCGCATGTTCGATTTCGATAAAATTTAAATGGGACCACCTGGGAGGTATACCCTTCTAAACAAAAAATAATTTTCCAAATCGGCTTAGGCGTCTTTGAGTAATCGGTGAACATACATAAAAAAAAAAAGAAAAAAAAAAGATTCCGACGAATTGAGATCCTCCTTTTTAATGAAGTCGGTTAAAAAGTGACATCGGACATTTTTTGTACAGACAAGTTAAGTTCTATGTTTAGTAAGGTTAAGGTTTCAAAGTCTTTCAAGGGTGGATTTACTTTTGTTACGCGTGATAGATGAGGTTTGTTTCTCTCGTCTTATAATTATTATCTCGATGGTAGCAACAGTGAAAACAATATATTTTGTAGTAGGTATTATTATTACATCAGAGCAAATATTAATGTCAGTGAGTGAATAAATTTAGTAGTTTAATTATTGTAATAAGGAAAATACAATTTTTATTTACAGAAATAAGAAATGTACAAAATAATATACAATAATATAAAATACACGTGAAACAGTTGAGCTATCTAAGGACCGTTTAAAACGATCTATAGATAGCTCACCTGATCCAAATCACTGCCAGAGCGTTCTCAAGATACTGGCGGCATTACCACGTTGAATGGCAATGCTAATACGCTGAGCCAGATAATAGCCAGCTCTTGGGTCATGCAACATGTATTGAGGTGTAATAGTAATACCATAGTATATAAATATATAATAGACTGTGTCGATTGCTCTGTGCTTAGCTGTTCTGTGAAACAGTTACAGTATAATTAAGCATTTGAGTAAATTAAAATCGAACCGTTCAATGGATGTTTGTCAACTTCCCTGCAAAGGGCAAGCGAATTTGTCCGTGCTATTCTGTGGAGCATGGAATCAAACGTACGCACTAGCGAAAAAAAACGCGTTGAAACCCACATACTTCAGAATACACGTAGAATAGCGATTTTTAAATCGAGCTTTTCTACGTAATTTTATTAAAATTTCAATGAAATTAAATTAATCAATTTACTCGAAGTATGGTAGGTAGGTTCTTACATAATAATGGTCTCACACACTTCGTCGTAACAAACAGACAGACTGACAAACTGACACATTTGAGTTTATAATTCATCATCATTGGCCTTCGTTCATCTGTTGAAGATGATTTAGGTAGCGTCAGACAAGTTACAGAGCAGTTATTTGTAATTGAAAACTTTCGTTCATGGATCCACTCCAGCAAGCTGAGGTGGGTGAAGTTTCCTCTCCACTGACGTCACTCTGCCTGGGATTCTGTTTGATAGCGCAGGCCTTCCCAGGTACCCACACCAACCTCTCTCGCTTGCCGACAGGACCCGCAGGAAAGACGAATCAGTACATGCGGTGTCGGGTCGGTTGCAGGTGCATAACGTCTGGCACCGAGCCGGGTTTGTTTTTAGTTTTCCTTCTCTGTTGCTAGCTCTTCTGTTAGTCAGCAGGAGGACTAATCCCCATTAATTTGAAGACTATCGCAGTCGTTACGATGGTAACGACTGATGATGATCAGTCATCAGTCTCCAAGCAGCACTCATCTGGTACTAGTTCCACGTAGAAATCCTCACTTGGAAGTGTTAATAGTTCAGTGAAAAATACCAACGCGATGGATTTTACGGTCAGATGCGGGTGCTAAACCATTTTTGATGATCCTCAGCTGATCTTTATTAAGTACAGCGGATGGTAAAAATAAAAAAGTATAAAGTAAAATGCATGTATGTAAAAGTATGAATCAAAACAAATTTCTTTTTTGTTCACCAAAAAATCTAAAATAAAATAAAAATAGCGAGCAAGCGTCTTAGCTTGCTCGTTGATGTATTTAATATATCAATATCTGCATCTGCTAAGGTATATATAAATAAGGCGCTTGCTCGAATAATAATAGCACTTTGCCTATAATTTGCTTTTGCCGTTGGATCATATAAGATGTTAGGTCTTCTAAAACTAGCGGTATTAGTACGCAGCCCCAACAGCTCCAGCAACTCAGAATAGTCCACCGTGCCATTTGCGATGCTCATCAAATATGCTATATCGACGATATTCCTTCGTTCATAAAGTGGGAAAAAATGAAACATGCGACATCTAGCCATGTAATTTGGAAGGCAAACATTTGTACGAAACTGCAAGTAATGCAGAAATCTTTTTTTGAATACGCTCCAACCGTGAGGAATACACGTCGTAACATGGATTCCAGACTAGGGATGCGTACTCCAGATGACTGCGCACATATGCACAATACAATATTTTAAATGTATTAATATTTGTAAAGTCCTTAGACATTTTCAAAACGAAACCAAGTGCACGAGATGCTCTATTTACAATGTTATTAATGTCGCAGTCGAATAAAAGTTTATTATCAAAAGTGACACCTAAATCGTGAATTGTATCGACCCGTATGAGTGGCGAGTTGTGTATTGTGTAATAAAATCTAATAGTAACTGGCTTATGAGTAAAAGAGCAAACGTAACACTTGGAAACGTTCAAGTCCAATTTATTCATCATACAATAACTTTCAAATCGAATTATGTCTTCTTGAAGACGATATGCATCATGAATCGTTGTAATTTGATGTAGAATTTTCATATCGTCAGCGTATAATAGAATTTTTAAATAAAGAAAACATGAAGAGATGTCTCATTCAACAAACAGACAGACGAACAACTAAGTGATTTAAAGGCTTCGCCAAACAGATCGCGTTACAACGTACGTACTATTTCTCAGATCGTTCGGCAGATCGCTAACAGTCTTTGAAAAGTAAGTTCGCTATATAGATGTCAAGTGATTCCGATGCCAAGAATTACTACTTACTTTATTCTTTTTGAAGAAGATGCCATCAAAAACATAACTTGTAAAAAAAAACAACGCTCGCGCAACTCAGTTTTTCTACTGTAAAAAGTTGTGAGATCCGTTTTTTATACCAAGTCTGTTAATTTATTCAGTACATACTTAAGGGGACCGTCAGTTATGTTATGTTATGTTAAGTTATTTGGTAATTTGCTAACTGAACAACATCTTATAGTGACCATATGAGTATTACAAATCTATTGTTTTAAATAAATAGATTGACTTTGCAATCGCACTAAACAATCTTTAATATAATAATGTATTAGGTACTCGTGAGATGAATGAGTCTAACTATATATTTACGAATTTCGAAAAATGATCAAACATTTACATCAAAAATGATAAACACAAAAGATTTATAATATTGATTTGAAGAGTTTTGATGATCGGTCAGTCAGTGAGTGAGTGACAAAATTAAGAAACTAACATGTAAAAATTCTTAAGCTACTGGTTTAAATTAAATCAAATATACCATGTTTATACAATGCCTGCTTAGTTACTGAAAGGCTTCTAGTTTTATCCACAACGAAGTTATAGGGGGTCGTAAACGGCCTGAACTGCTTCGAGAAAAGATAAGAAAAGTGCGGTCGTACCTTTTTTTGCTCGACTTGGCGGGGCAATGGGACAGCCGTGCCTTAGAATAGGTACACTAAGTAAACAATGAAAGGAATCAGGAGAATTTCATCGTTTGTGTCGGAAGCTTTTATCACATGAATATTTTTTTTTTTAGGGTTCTGTAACTCAAAAGGAAAATATAAACCCTTATAGGATCAATTCGTTGTCCGCCTGTCTGTCTGTAGGCACATGTAAAGTGGGGTTGAATTTTTAAATATTTTACTAACCATCGTGTCTTTCGTGTCGATAGGCCTTTTGAAGATATTACAAGTTTTCTTAAACAGTTTTATGATAGATATTCGTGGAGGTATCAAATTGGTTAAATTTAAATTATTGTCATATAACAAGATCTGCGGTTCCTTAGCGCTGTAAAAAATTAAGCTACTAAGTAAAATAATATCGTTTTTCAAACTAAAACGAAAACCTCATGTCTTCATGGCATGGCATTTAATTCAACCGAATTGTGAACCACTTCCTTTAATTGATTATGTAAGATGAATGCACCTTGAGACATCGAGCACATATAGAGGCCGTGGAAAGAAGCTTAAAAGATCTTAGAATAGACCATAGACCATAGACTCCTCTGCTTTCATGGGCGGGATTACTTTTGTATTTGTTGGAGATTTCCGACAGACTCTTTCCGTAATTAACAGAGGTTGTGAGCAGATATCACGAATATGAGAGCTCATCTTCATGGAATTACAGATAGTGATTTCCCACAACAACTGCCAAAGCTTGGGGAAGGAATTTTTCCCACTCTAATTTTAATCAAAAATTGTACCATCCTTCTGGATGAGTCTTTAGGCCATAGTCCACAATTTAGAAATTTGAATAGATGCAGTATACCCTGATATCGAGAATTTGCACAAAATGGTCTTTCATTGGTTGCGTTCTAGAGCAATAGTGTCACCAAGGAACGATACTGTCAAAGAAATATTCAACCTGATTATTCAAAAGGTCCCCGGCCAAATAAAAAATTATATGTCGATCGACACCGTGACGTGACTTATATCGAAGACGCAGTCCATAATCCACAGGAATTTTTAAATTCATATAACCCATCTGGACTAACTGGTTAAAAATCGGAATTCCAATCATGCTTTTGAGAAATTGAAGCCCCCCCGAGCATTTAAAATGGGACGAGGCTGTTTATTAAGGAATTGAAGGATAATTTAATAGTAGCGACCATTATCAGTAGGATGCCGCTCGTGGATCGTGAATTCTAATATTCGCCAGACGGCTTCGGATGTACTTATGTACCGGCCATTCACGTATTCACTTCATCATTTAGGTTTCTGACGCTAAAAGTAGCTTGGTCAGATCCTTTATTGATATATTTACAAATCAGGATAAGGATTAATATAATACCAGCGTTACTATTGCACATTTAAACATAAAAACTTGGTTGTCTGTAAAGTCGGTTTACGGACGATAGTTTAACGTGACAACGGATTAACAAAACAAGCTCGATCGTAACGTTACAATGAGCGTAACGGGACAATGAGTCATCCTTTTTCGTGCGTGCAGCCGGTGTTCATCGATTTATTAGACGTTGTCACGTCAAAAGTAGTTATTGTCACATAACTGTAATAGTTAGACATATGGTATGTCGGAATTATTTGTATATATTAAAACTGTAGTAGGTACATCACTTTGCTCTATTGTCAATTACACATTACAAGTTACAAGTTGGGTTACATTATCGAAGTTTTCATAAGGATTCTTTACAATACGAATACGGATTTGAAAATATTATATCAATCATGAACATAGGTTCATGATTATGTAGGATTCTAATGGTGAAAGAATTTTTCAAATCCGTACAATAATTTCAGAGAATTTCTATTCAATCCAAACAAACACTTAGTGGTCACCGTCTAATAGATGCTTGGGGTTTTTTTGAAATCACCGACCCATACATCTACAAATTCTCTATAATTCCAGGTACTTGCAGACTTGCCGCAGCTCCTGGCTCTGATCGCGATGCTGCAGAGGTTCGGCAACGCGCTGATTATTCCGTCCCTCCTGGACGCTGCGAAGAACGCCGTGGTACAAGAGGTGGCGAGCGTCAAACATCCCATCTTATCCGGGGTGTCCCATTTGGGGAGCAGTCAATGTGAGTAACCGTTATTTATTGCGAATATGTGCTAGAAAATGTTTTTTACGAGTACGAGTAGTGCTTATAAAATAAAATGAAGTCAGGACAGATTATTATAAATAAATGAAAGCTTTCTTCAGGCGAGAACTGATTCAAATGACCCCAAACATACCCATACCTCCTCATATTTACTAAAAAGATCCATGGAACAGCTCCTGTCTCCATCATCATAATCAGCTAACACCTTAATATTACAATAGTTTTTGACAGGTTTGCCAAACTTCAGCTCAATCGAGCAATTTATTGAGGAGTTCACACTGATTCCATCATCAGATCATCATCAACTCACTCTCACCATAATAACATAACCAACCACACTTCGCCTACAAAGATTTAATAAAATAAATAATAAAGAATCTTCTGAGACTGAAATATTTGTATATTAATCAAAAATCCACCAGTCTCGATTTATCTCAGAACTATGAAGTCAACGAAACTGTAGCGATGAGCTCTAATTAAAAAAACATTTGTCTTTTCTTTACTTTCATAATGAGATGTCATTTCATATGAAATGTACAAAAAAAACACTTTCATATGACACCTCACGTAACTCCTTGTTTTTTTTCTACCATTTGGTACTCTATAAATATCTTGAAAACCCTGAGCCCGATTCGGTTCAAGTCCTAATTTTGAAGTCCTCTGTCGTCTTGCTGAATTTCATGCAGATCAGATCATCGGTTCGATAGTTATCGTCGAACAAACAAACATACAAAATAACATCGCCCAAGATGTCACTAAGATCTTCGTTCGCTTAAAATAAAATAAGCTTTGAAGTGGCCATTTTTGGTAGAGGTCAGTTCCCCATACTGACTAAACCACTGTTTGGAGAAACGTGAAATACTATTAAAATAGTTGGATATATGATGAAATTATAAGGAAAATTACCACGGCTAGTAAGACTATTAGATTTTGGGTACCAGCTTAAGTTATAAACACTAAAGCATAGTATTAAGGCACTAAGGCATAGTATTTTTTTTGTTTTGCTGACTAGATGGTATTGAATAGGATTGCGACCTGGCCACTATCCATTCTTATTGACTTTGGAAGCCGTCACTGTGCGTCACATGCGCAGTGCGCTTGGCCAATTTCTTTAGAACTTGAAAGATTACCAACTACTTTTAAACGTTACTAACAACAATTTGAAATTAAAGTAATCTGTAATAAAATTGTAGCACTTCTGATTTTCAGGTGACCTCTTGAAGAATGTTCTACGGCAGAACTATGAAGCTAAGAAGGGCGTTGACGAGCCCAATGTGGGTGACTTGACCCTCGAATACATATCGCCGTAAGTAAAATAAGCATCGTTCAATCCTCAAAAAACCCAACGCACCTCTACTTAGTAGAAAAACCTAACTATCGTCAGGTTTATGTTGTTCAACACTGTATCGAAACGGAGTGAAGGCTTCCGAAGTCAGTAAGCATAAGACTAGTGATGCGGATGGCTATTTTGCTCACTCGATTGGAATCGCACTGCACTTTAAAGTATTTTTGAACAACGGCTCAGCTTACGCTAAGTCACCAACGATCGTTCGAATGTTTTCTTTTATCTGAGATAACAGAATAGGTTTTATGTAATTTTAATTAAATCAGAGCCGAAACGTAGACTGATTTGAATATAATGATAGCTGTTGTAGGTATGAAAATGGAGGACCACACAGACGACCATGACAATACCATAAGGGTTCATTGTTCCTTTAAATCCTAAAAAGTGGGGCACTGGGCAACCTGGATTAGGTTGGGTTAGAGGGTTAGGGATAGGGTTTATACATCTGAACCTTCAAATGGAATTTACTCAAACTTCATTATTTCATCTATCAGAGACTTCCGCGCCGAGATCCCTTTGCATTCTGCGGCGGCTGTGCTGCCCAAGACCTTCGTCTTCAACAACAAAACCAAGATGTACGTGTTTCTGCACGGCTTTACCGATAACCCGGACAAGGATAACTTCCAGGATATCAATAACGCCTTGCAGAAGACAAGTAACTATCACTCAACTATCCGAGAAGAAATAAATAGATAGATAAGTAAAGACATTTATTTGTAGCTACAATCACAATAACTAAAGATTTAGTAAAGGTAAATCAACAGCTGATGCAGGTATAGCGCTCCTAAAGCATATATTTGACGTCTAGGAGAATTCACAGGATGCATTTGGAGTATTCTGTGTCTATCTAAGACTTTTGACTGTGTGAGTCATGCAACCCTAATCAGAAAGTTAAAATATTATGGCATTGAAAACCGGGCGATTGAACTCATAGAGTCCAGAAAGTTTACGTAGGTGGTCTTCAGGATCAATTATTGATATAGGGGTACCGGGGTACAGGGGTACAGGGTTCGATACTAGACCCTGTTTTATTCCTAGTAAACGTTACGATTAAGCTTTTTTAAAAAGAAAATACTTGTGATATAGTGTTATACGTCTTTAATTTTTAAAGTTGATATTTTTCCAAATAATTTCTATCGAAATTTATCATTTATTTCATTATTGACAATTGTAATTTTTTGTATAAAATAGGTTAAAATTGTTGACATCCGAAATCGATTTAATTAGTGTAAGTAACTCTGAATAGTTTTAATTGTTAAAAATAAATAAATAACTAAAAATAAATCGGAATAATGAATTTATTAACCTCAATGACCTACAAGTTTAACTCTTTGGACTCTACTTCTGCAGGTAACTGCAACATCCTGGCATTGGACGCGAGTCCGCTCATCGGCTGGTTGTATCTACGTTCCAGCACTTACGTCCGCTTCATCGGGACTGCGCTGGGGCAAGTCCTGGTTCAACTCTACTTGGGTATTTTATCTCACAGTTGCTAGACTTCGGAGAAAGCGGTGAAATTTTCAAGAAAAGCATTCAACTATTTATATTATATATTGTTCCAAACAATACATGAGGAGATCAAAGTCATAATGACAATCTTTAGTTTAACGTGGAGGGTTTTGCTACGTCAGCAAATCGGCTGACCGACGTAGCAATATTTACAATGAATTTCGGTATTTACAATAATAAAACAGTAACATCTGATACTACTTATTTCACAAGCTTACTTTGGGGCTAGATGATGCTATGTGAAATAACCGGCATGTATTTATTTATTTATATTTATTAATCATTACCATGAAACAAACATTATAGTGCTTGGTTAGCTGAAAAGAAGGTTTTGTAAAGGGTACAAAAATAATAATAATAATTCTGAACATTTTGCACAACATCATATGGCCCCAAAGTAAGCAAAGCTTGTGTTGTGAACCACATGACTAAAACCCTACATATAAACAATTTTTTTGTAAATACATACTTAATATACATAGAAGCACTCATACCCGAGACAAATACTTGCAGATATATAAAATCATATAAACATTATTTGTCTTGCGACTGGAATGGAACCTACAACCTTCTGCGTTTCACCTGGGCTTAATTAGTTTGTAAAACGTTTCAATATGATCCTAGTGATTGTATTGAAAAAAATTTGCAGGCTGCCTGCATAGACCCGAAGGCTTCAATCTTTCGTCTATTCATCATTGTAATGTGGTTACTAGCATATTCATAGCATATCTAACTACTACCTACTGACCGCGCACAACTTTGCCTCATTTCGTTACCTAATTAATTTAATAATTACTTTCATTCCAGATGCTCAACTGGTCCCCGAGAATATCCACCTGATCGGACACAGCCTGGGCGCACACATTGCTGCTTTCGCCGCCAAGGAGTTCTTCCGTATAATCGGACTGAAGGTCGGCCGCCTTGACGGGCTCGACCCCGCTGGACCCTGCTTCACCGAGGTCGACAGTAGCATCAGGTCATTTAACTGTTCTATTTCTGTTAAGGTTGTTTTTTAGGGGGTTAAGTTGCACAATCCTGGACAATACTTGCCGATTATGGCGTCATGCAATTTAACAATCTCTATACTTTTGCTACATATTACCCGTCAATCGTTTTTTTAGGATTTATAACTAGTTTTAACGCTTAGGGTAAGCCTCCCTTCACACCCTCAAATACCCCTCTTACACACCCTCAAAGTTTGAATTACTGTCGTGATCATATCGTAAGGTAGTTATTGTGTGAGATTTGAAACTATGTTAATAGCGTCGCATTTTTTTTGGGAATTAAAGGATTATATATCCAAGCTCAAATTTTTTCGTTCATCAGTTCAATGATAACTTTTAATCATTGCTCTTGCTAATGCTTAAAAATTATGTTGGTTTTATTATATATTTGCCAGGCTCGACATCATTTCATCATCATCGTTGACTGTAGATTCCAGCATCCAAGACAAGTCGAAGTCAAAACTAGAATCCAGCGTCTCTTCTTTCTCTTGTTTTCGATGAGAGATCAGTAGTTGTATAATGTTTCACTTCGTAAAGTTCTTTAGTTTTTCATAAACGTTGCTAGTAAAGAAGTTATGTTTATCCTCAATTTTTAGAATGACAATTTTGTTTATCTCATGAAGTACTCTCTCAATAGTTACAGACGTTTGTCGTGATTTTTTCTGGAACTCCTGTCTATTTTATGGTTAGAACATAACATTTTTATATTCTCAAAGCAGTTTAGATTTTTTGTTTTTTTTCTTGTATTTGAAGTTAAAGTTAATTAATGTTCAATAGTATCGCAGTTTTGTTTTTCCGTTTTTGTTCAGTATACGAAGATTGGACAGTAAGATAACCTAGGTTACTTAAATCTTCTTATACAAACGTCCTATATAATTAAACTATACTGTACGTTTCACACAGCATCATCTGATGCTGTGTGAAACGAACCAAATGACTGATATACCTAGAAAGAAAGAAAGAAAGAAAGAAAATGTTTTATTTGACCCAGCATCAAGGGCACTTACATAGTATTAAAAAAAAATATACAGTTGTTGTCATATTATTAAGAACGATTTGAAGTTATAGAAGTTTTTTATTTAAATCGTGTCATACACAGAGATGTGTACCTTCTGAGAAGCAACTAGTTATGTTATAAAATAACCACATTTATAGAGCAACGTGGCTTAGGAATAAAGAATAAAATCGCAAACTATTTTTTTCACATTTTATTTAATTTGCCAAAGTAACACATTCTAATAGTACTGAAGCTGGACAAATAATTAAGAACGATTTATTAAACTGCTCAGGAATTGTTTTGTATGACACTTACATTTTAAAAATCACACAATATGTAGCCCAGAAAATTTAAAAATCAATTTAATACATTTTTAACTAAAATTAATAGTTAATAGCATATCCACGGCTTTTAATTACTGCTTTACACCGACGAGGTATTGACTCTATTACTCTATTCTACTCTATATTGACTCTATACTCTATTTTTGACATTTCGCAAGACAAATAGAGTTCCATTCTTCTAAACAAACGTCGTACAGCTCTCTTAAATTCCCACACTGTGTATTTGAAACCTTTTTCTTTATTTCGATTCACAGATTCTCTATTGGGTTTAGATCTGGGCTCTTAGCTGGCCAGTCTAAGACAGAAACTGATTGCGCTGTAAGAAATTTCGTTACGGTGCGTGCAGTGTGCTTTGGATCATTGTCATGCTGGAATGTCCAAATAACCGGTAGAAAGTCTTCAGCATAAGGTTGTTTCTTCCAGTATATTTTTGTATTAGAACTGATCTATGTTACCTTCTATCAACTTTACAGGTCCAACACCATGTCCAGAAAAGCACCCTCAAATTTTCACATTTCCACCACCGTGCTTTAATGTAACTTTCGTGTACTTAGGGTCGAATGCTGTATTCGGGGGACGTCATACATATCGTTTTCCATCAGAACATACTCTGTTTATTTTCGTTTCGTCAGAAAAAAGTCAATTTTTCCACTGTCGCACAGTCCAGTTTTCATACTTTCTCGCAAATGCAAGCCGGGCTTGTCTGTGGCAAAGTTTTAACATGGGTATCTTTCTTGCTATCCTACCGTGCAATTTTTCTTCTACCAAACGTCTTCGAATAGTGCGTGCTGAGATTGCTGAAGGGTTGTTTTCACCAAAATATTCTTTTCTCAGCTCATTGGACCCTTTAAAAGGATTTAGTTTTGCCAAACAAACGATGTTTCGGTCATCTCGAGAAGTTGTTTTTCTCTGTTTAGGTACACGTGGAACATTCGAAGTAGTTTGATACGTAGCAAAATGCTTTACATCGTTTTTAAACATTGCAGATGGTCAGCTATTTTTTTATAAGACCAGTTCTTCCGGGGAAGTTTTATTATTACTTACCCTTGTAGATTTATCACAACTTTTATTTTTTCCCATTGTTTTTTCATAAGAAGCAATCTCTTTTAATCTTTTACAGCACTAAATGGCGCCAAAATTATACAAACAGTAACAAAGATAGGTACATTACATCATGCTAGAGAATAGAAAATACTTTATTGCACACCATAAACACATTGGACAAGTAGAAAAAAATAACAATGTTTTGCTAGTCGGTAGTACAATGGGCGGTCTTATCGCTATGTAGCGATCACTGCCAGACATAAAGAATCAAACAACAGGGCAAAAAGTGTTCCCTGACCATAGCTTTAAAACAATCATATGATTTGGCCCGTCTAATAGCCTCAGGCAGTGCGTTCCATAGTTGAACAGCTTGTATAGTGAAGGAATTAGCATAGTATGAAGACGTGTAGACAGGTACTGCGAATAGAACAATAGAGTGTCAGAGGAGCAAAGACCGAGAGTGGGAGAGGTGTAGAAATTGGAAATGTTCTTTGAGATAGGAGGGTGTCGTGGGATTAAAAAGGATAATATATAGTAAATTCAGAAAGTGCGTATTCTGACGAAGGCGTATTGGCAACCATTTTAGCTTTTTGCGGAAATTCGACACTTGCGCAAGCCAAAAAAAATAATAATAATAATAATGCCGAACATTTCACACAGCATCATCGGGCCCCAAAGTAAGCAGTGAATTGATTAAAATGAAATTATGAATAGTCAGGAATTGGAGTTGAAGAAAGATTTTGTAATGTTCGTGATTTGGTGTATCCATCAAAATTGGAACATTAAGTAAAGTGCTGACTTAATGAATCTAAGTTAAAATGTTGTGGGATTTTATCAAGCTGTCGCTATAATGAAGCTATAATGAAGCGCGGCCCACCTCGTGCGGGTCGCACTCTAAGATGCACTAAGATTCTAGACTGATCCTCCAGTAACTGCTTCCTAACCTCTACTCTGAAAACATTCACCGATTTCAGAGCGCGCAACGGAGGGGGCAGGTCGTTCCAACACCGAGAGGCCGCAAATCTAAAAGAACCACGAAATGCCACACATTTATCGTTTTGTGTGGCATTTCATGGTTCACGCTCGGTTTAGATATCTATTTTGGGTTTTTGCCCACACGAATTTAATAAAGAGATATTCAAGATACTGCCTACCTATTACTCCGAAAAGGAGAACTGCTAGATGGAATTTTCTACGAGCGGCCATTTTGAGAAGATTAGAAGAGTTTAGAAAAGGTGTGATATGGGAGCGAGGTGGCACATGGAAGCAGAATCTAGCACATGCGTTTTGGACACGGTGGATGAGTTATACAGTTCTGCCCAGCAGACACGGCCTATATACAACATGACAATAATTTAACCTGGACAATATAAGAGACTCACAAATATTTATACTCACTTCCTTAGTTATGTATGGCCGAATCTTATACAGTATCTTTAAGCGATAGAAACAATTTCGCACACTCTCAGCGACTTATTTTTCAAAATGTAAGCTGCTGTCCATAATAAGTCCATGGTTTTTTGCCTCATCCGCACGCTCAACAGCCTCTCCATCAACTAAAATCATAGTAGATAGCGCTTCATGTTTTTTTAACATTTGTCTAGTACCAAATAGGATGTACTTTGATTTTTTGGGGTTAATTACTAAATGTTATTTCTAAACCAACTGGATATATCAACTAAGTCTGAATTGATTTTAGTGAAAGCACAGCAAATATCATTAGGGGGAAATGAGAAGTACAACTGCAAATCGTCGGCATAAAGGTGAAACCTACAGTATGTGACTGCCTTGATGATGTCAGCAGAGTAAAGAACAAAAAGAAGTGGGCCTAAAATAGAGCCTTGAGGAACGCCCCTGAGTACAGTCCGGAGAGAAGATTTTGACCTAGACCCATTAGGAATGTTAGTTCCACGTACTGATGTCTGTGGCTTAAATAACTGTGGAACCAACCAATGGTCAGTGCATCAAATCCGTAGAATGAGAGCTTGGAAAGGAGTAGGTTGACATTGATCGAATCAAATGCACGGGAGTAGTCTAGTAGCACTAGAATGCTTAACATACCCTCATTAAGGAGAGCAGTATTAGTGCTGTGTGCCTTACGGAACCCAGATTGAGCTTGAGGGAGGATGCTGTTGTCTTCGAGGTACCTTGTAAGAAGAATTCTCACTGCCTTTTCCAAGACCTTTGATAGACAGGGAAGCAGGCAAATGGGCCTCAGTTAATGACAGGATGAGGGATTATTTGTTTTAGGGATCGGCTTTACCACAGCCACCTTCCAGCCCTCAGGAAAGATACCACTTTCAATGGAACTATTAATCAAAGAGCTGATAGTTTCCAGAGATTGTCGTAAGGTCATTAGGATCATATCTACGGATATTCCATCCACATTTGATTGGAGCATTTGATTTGAGGCCATGAATAATTGACAGTACTGTTTGTTCACTCACTGGGCTCAATGAGAAGGTCTCGCAACTTTGTATCTGTGATATTCGTAGTGAGATGGACACATTCTCCTCACTTGGCACATCAAGGAAATGCGAATGAATAATGTTGGGGTGGTCAAATTGCGGAGGAAGTTCTGCAGCTTGATTTTTGGTTGGTAAAATTAAAATTGTACTTTTAAAATTTTCCTATAGTTTCATTGAGTTTTTTTAACTTTTATTAATATGCTCGGTGAAGTAAGCCTTTTTCTCACTTGCAATAGCCGCAATCACAATGTGCTTCATATCCTTATAACAGGTCTTAAGTGCTGGTAGTGCTAGTTGTGACTTGTACCTATTGTGACAATCATCCCGGATTTCTATCATGGACCTGATAGTATCTGTGATCCATGGGTGCGGGGGTTTCTTGAATTTCGATGTTTTTAAAGGTGCGTGCAAATCAAATAAAGTTATAATAAGATTGGTGAGCTCATAAACAAGAACATTGACGTCTGTTATAGCCACAAAGTAATCCCAGCGGATACTATTTAGGTCATCGTTAAAAAGATCCACTATAATAATCTTAAGAGGTCTGTAGGTAACCAAGCGTGGACATGGCTTCTCCTTCTTTATGTTCAGTACTACCAAAATCATTGCATGATGCCCTAGGTCAGGAGTATATTTAACAGTGACCTTGCGGACACGGGCATCAGTGCAAGCAATGTCTACCAGAGTTTGACTATGGTCTGTAAAGTGTGTTGGTTCAGATATTACTTGGTTGAGATTAAGGGAATAAAGAAATTCGTTAAAGAGTTTAGTGTTGGAGCAGTTATGCTTGAGTAAATCTATATTTATATCTCCAACAACAATCATATGATCATAGTTAGCAAATGAAGAGATGGAATCGGTTAATGTTTCAAGAAATTTCTGGGAATCCTTTTTAAGAAGCCACGTTTCGTTTATAGCCATTATGTCCGGCTTAAATTCCTCAATGGCCACGATAAATTCCTCATGCCCTGTATTCAATGAGCCTGCATTGCGGATTTTATCACGTAGTGAAACACCCGACATAGCTCTCTTCATAGCACGTTGCGCGACTCTGAGCTTGTGTATGAGGCTAATAGTTAGCGACCAAGTCTCAGTTCCATATATCATCACTGGCAACACGCACTGATTATAGACTTTCGTCTTGAGGCTCTGCGGTATCTGTGACGAGAAGATGTGCTGTAATTTCCCGAACGCTGCCCATCCGAGTTGGATTCGTCGGATGACCTCTTTGTCGAAGTTGGACTAGCCTAGTTGAATCGTATGACCCAAATAGACATAATGGTCTACAACTTCGATTATATCGCTCCCAATATGTATCTGTACGGGTGCAACATGAGCATTTGACATGATTTTTGTCTTGCTCATGTTCATTTCAAGACACACCTGTTGGGAGACGATATTAAGGTCCTCCAATGCAGAGGTGAATAGTTTCGGAGAAATAACATCTCCCTGTCTCACCCCTTTATGCAATGGGATTGGATTCGTGCTCCGGTCCTGGAGTCGGATAGACATAGTGGCGTTACTGTACAGACATTTCAACACTTCGATATACCGAGAATCGATATACCGATCTGTATAACCTGCCGGAGCGTATGGATGTGGTCTATGGTGTTAAAGCCTTTTTGGAACCCGGCATGTTCGGGAGGCTGGAAGTCGTCAAACCTACGAGCGAGACGATTAGTAACTACTCTCGAAAACAGCTTATAGACATGGCTCAACAGCGAGATGGGCATGTAATTCTTTAAGAGGGTGTTATCCCCTTTCTTAAAGAACAGGATACTGTTCTTCGTGGTGAACACCACGTGGTGGTGATAACCTGTTCTGTTCTACGCCTCTGGCGTAGTTTCCTCAAGGATGACGGAGTTGAACAGCTTCTGGAGGACCTTAAGTACCGGTGTTCCACCCGCTCTCAGAAGCTCTGTCGTTATTCCGTCTTCCCCCGGTGCCTTGTTGTTCTTATCTCGTATAAGCTGACGTCCGGAATGTCTTCTGTGCAGTGTTGGGTTAGGCGGGCTCTTGCATCGCTAGTCGTGCTTGTAGTGGGACTTTGCGATGAGGTGTACAGTTGTCCATAGAACTTCTCGAGCTCTCGTAAAACTTCTGGCTTCGAGGAAACGACACTGCCACTGTCGGTCTTCAGCTTCGTCAACAGGCTTTGCCCAATAGACAGATCTCTCGTGAACACTTTGAAGCCTTAGTTGCGCTCTATTGCGTTTTTTATACTATAAGTATTAAAGAGACGCATATCACGTCGAATAGACTTAGAGATCTGTTTATTGAGCGTGCTATATATCGACATGTCCACTAAAGACTGCAGTTTCATTTCGATACGTTCTGCTATGAGTTTTAGAGTATGCTCAGAGAGTTTTTGGGTTTTACCTTTGCGCTGGGTCTTACAGAACTTTGACCCAACGGCATGGACAATTTCCACCAGCCCGTCATTTATTTCATCCACGGATCCGCATTCGGCGAGGCAAAACCGGCAGTGATCACCGCTATTCGGTGATCACTGCCGGTTTTGACCCTGTTGATCACTGAGACATCATTAAATATTTACTTTTTTGTAGCCATGATGAAATCTATCTCGCGTTTGTGTCCACCGGGGTGAAGCCACGTCCATTTCCTGGACGATCGCTTCTTGAAAAAGGAGTTCATCATAAAGAGTCCCTCCTTTTCCATGAAGTCGGCCAATCGCTGACGCCGTTGGTCACCGTTTGGACCGTCGCCGTTTGGACACCGCTGGCCAAATCTAAATTGCCCCACTCTCAGTTCATCGCCATTCCTCACACCTAGCCGCGCGTTGAAGTCCCCCATCACAATCGAAAATGTGTTTTCGAGGCTTGCATGGCATTTGAAATGTCATCATACATAGCCTCCACTTCATCGTCTGAACGTTTCGAGTGAGGTGCGTACACCTGTATGACCTTAAGCGAATACCGTTTGGTTATTCTGAGTATAAGGTATACCACCCTGCTCGACACGCTTTCGATCTTTACAATGTTGTTAACGAGGGATTTGTGGACAAGAAATCCGACACCGTGCTGAGAAAGTTAATCACCCTCCCGATAGTAGAATAAGTTGCCGGAATTTAGGATTATCGTGTCTTCTCCCTCTCTTCGGACTTCTGATAACCCGATAATATCCCAGTGCAACTTATTTACTACTTCTTCCAGCTCTAGCAACTTCTCGTCGGTCCTCAGTGTGCGTGCGTTGTATGTTGCCAGGGCCAGGGGTCGTTGGGATTGGTAGCTGGACCTCTGCCGGAGATTCTTCACACCCCCTGTTCCGCCGTTACCGTGGCCGCCACCTATACCAGGAATAGCGGAACTGCCGGAAACTGGGGGCCGTCTTCTAGTTTTGTTCATCATTTTGGGGGTTTTGCCATAGTCACCACGCTTGGCAGACGGATTGGTGACCGCAGATTTAGTATTTTGTGCTCGGGGGGTGCTGCTGCCCAATCCCCCGGTGTGTGTTCCCTTATTCGCCTTTTACGACATCCATGAGAGGAGATGGAGAGGTCCTATTCTATGCCGGTACCACCACGGCCATGCGACGCCATCTAGTGACACCATCAACACTATCAACTACCTACAACTTCTCATGGACAGAAATCTGTCATGGGAACAACAGTTAACCGAAATCAGCCGTAAAACTTTTGCCTCAGCAAGTTCTATTCGAAGACTGCATAACTTCCTTCCAATCGCCACTAAAATTTCGCTTGCACAGTCACTCCTTCTTCCAATATTAGACTATGCTGATTCCTGCTACTTAGATTTGACTGAACAGCAACTTCACAAACTTGAGCGCCTTCAAAATCTCTCCATTCGATTTATATTTGGGTTGCGAAAGTATGACCATGTCTCCGAATTTCGAAAAAAGCTCAATTGGTTACCAGTTCGCTTTCGTCGGAATTTACACTCTCTTATTTTTTTACATAAAATCCTCTTTAATCCCACAATACCTACCTATCTCAAAGAACGTTTCCAATTTCTCCACCTCTCACACTCTCGAACCTTGCGCTCCTCTGATACTCTCATACTTGCGACACCTGTCCACACTTCTTCATACTACGCCAATTCTTTCACAGTACAGGCTGCTCAATTATGGAACGCACTGCCAGGTGCTACTAGACGCGCCAAATCACATGCTATTTTTAAAGCTATGGTCAGGGAACACTATTTGTCCTGTTGTTAAATATTGCTTATTTCTTAACATTATTTAGGTTTATATATATTATAATATGTATGTATTCGTTTATTTAGTTTATCATATGTATTTAATATTATTTATTTATTTTTGTAGTATTAAGTATTGATGTATTTCTTTTTTTTTTATCCTGTAAATATGTATGTACATATTATTTTTATCATAAATCACTTATATTATTTTCATCAACCCATATTCAGCTTAATTGATTTCTATCCATCCTAAGGTTGTCTGGCAGAGATCGCTATCTAGCGATAAGACCGCCCATTGTACTACCGTGTAGCTAAACATTGTTTCTTATAATAGTCTAATGTATTTTGTTGTGTGCAATAAAGTATTTTCTATCTTCTATCTATCTACAACTTAGGTTTATTTTTTTTCTATAAATACTTAACTAATTTTAGTGCACAAATAATGAAAAAATATTATATGCCAAAAGTAAAAAATTTTTACTAATCTCAATAATACATTAAAGTAAACAACTCGCGTTCATCGCAACTCAATTTGCACTCATTGATTGAGCTGATTTGGCAGATAACATACATAGGTACGAGTAGGTACGTAACCGTACAAGAGATTTTCTTGCTCTCTTGACTCTTCGGATGCGCGTGCTCATTATTATGATACTTCCAGGTTTTGCAAGACTGATGCCACTTATGTCACCGCTATACACACCAATGGCGGCGTATACGGCATGACAGAGTCTGTTGGTGAGTACAGACAAAAGCTAAAGAGTTTTTAAACAATTCATTAATATTTACCTCAGGTATCTAATACGTACACACAACCTGAGTTCACCCACTGCTGGGTATATTTATAAGCCTTCCTAAAATATCTATCATCAGACACGATGGTGTACATTTTAAATACCTTATAAAATATAATTGGTGGAGGTTTCACACACATCCCAAATTAAAAATTGCTTGTAGGTACTATGCTATACTATGGGAACCAGATATCTGACGTTATACTTTTATATACTTGTTAATAAACACTTCTGATATTTTATAACATCCAGACCATTCAATTCAATTCAATTTAATATATCTTTATTAAAAAAATAAAAAAGTAAATGCTAGTGAATCTAGGTGCCGGTTCCTCCTAAACCCAGTTCAAGAAGAATCCGGCAGGAATCTTGTCCGGTCTTAACACTTTTTTGTATGATCCTTGTCAATTTTGTCACGGATGCCGAGGCGAGTTGGAGCAGATTCATCCCAAGCTTTTTTCTCATCTAAATAATCAGATATTTTATAATATGCTTTAATAGACAGTTTCTGTTTAATTACGTTTTTAAATTTGCCAATCGACAAATCTAACACGTCGCTTGGGACCTTGTTATAGAAGCGTACACATTGCCCTATAAAAGACTTATTAACTTTAGCGAGCCTAACAGTGGGAACAGCGAGTTTATCTTTATTTCTAGTGTTAATACTATGACTATCGCAATTTTTTTGAATAAATGAACATTTTTGTGCACATACATTAATTTTTCGTATATATACTGACAAGGCACTGTCATAAAATTAATTTCTTTAAACTTATTTCTAGGTGATTCTCTGGGGCCTATGTTATAAATTGCACAAACAGCCCTCTTCTGCAACACAAATATGGTGTTAATTCCCCACAAAAGAATGCCATAAGACATAATGCTATGAAAGTAGCTGAAGTAAACGAGTCTAGCGGTATCTACGTCGGTAAAATGACGGATCTTTTTAACAGCGTATGCCGCAGAGCTGAGTCTCTTCGACAATTTATCTAGGTGCGAGCCCCATTGTAGCTTATTATCTAAAGTTATGCCTAAGAACACTGTGGGTTCGACGAGATCTATATTTTCGTTTTTAATTTTTACATTAGCTTTCACCTGTTTAATATTGGGTATTATAAAACGAATGCATTTCGCTTTTTTCTCGTTAAGTAATAAGTTATTAACATTAAACCATGTTACAACTTTAGAGATAGCATTGTTTACATTGTCAAGATTAGTAAGTCGTCGCTTTAATTTAAATAAAAGTGACGTGTCATCAGCAAACAGTACAATCTCGTGATCATCCTTTTCAAGTTTAGGTAGATCATTTATATAAATTAAAAACAAGAATGGCCCGAGTATTGATCCTTGTGGTACACCCATTTTTACCATTGAACCCGGAGAACGCTTTCCATTTACATCTACTCGTTGTGTTCACATAGGGTCACATATGTAGGATGTGAGAAGCTTAAGTGAAAAGACACAGTACAATCATCTATTTTTGTTACACTAATGTTTGTCTTGGTCCAATCCATCACATAAGCCGCAAAGCACAAGGCTTAGCTACTACCAACTGAGCCAGGCCAGCCATCAGACTTCAAATTATTGTTTACAGCCCAAGCTGACTTCTACCCTAACGGCGGGCAGCAGCAACCCGGCTGTTTGCCTGAGTCCTGCAACCATGGCATGGCAGTAAAATACTACGTGACGTCCATCAACTCGCCTCACACCTTCCTGGCTGTTAAATGTAACAATTATGAGGAGTACAGAAAAGGGCAATGTTCTAATGAAATTACGTGAGTATAAAAATTTGGTTCATGGATGGATCAAGTTTGTAGATAAATTAGTACTGTAGTATTATAAGAAATAACTTAAAATGCTAGAAGCGTAAGGAGATCTCTATTGAGAGTGTATCGATACCCCCCCCCCCCCCCCCCCCCCCCCCCAACTTTGCGTTATATGGACAGATATCGATATTACCTGCGTTAAGTAAAATCTTTGCATTGCGTTGACAAAATAATTCTCAATCAGTTCTTATCCCACTTTAATGTAAATGGCCTACTACAAAGTAATCAATAAGAATTTACTTAAAATCGATCAATAGTTGATGTAGGTATAGAGCTCTTAAAAAAAAAGTCACAGGATGCAATAGGGGTATTCTGTGATCTATATAAAGCTTTTTATTGTGTGAGGTAAGGCATGCAACCCTAATCTCAAAATTAAAATATTATGGCATCCAATATCCGGTGATTGACCTGATATAGTTTTATCTATCCATAGAGTTGACGCGGGTGGTGAGAGGTCTTCAGGATAAATTATTGATATAGGTGTACCACAGGGTTTGATACTAGGCCCTTTTTTATTCCTAGTTCTCGTTAACGACCTACCTTCGCACTTAACAACTGGGCAAGGGCGGGGTAGCTTCTTCTAATCTTTGTTTAAAAGAAGACATTTCTTGTGTCAGTAAGCGCACTTCAGATATTAGTTCTTTGACCTCAGTTGTACCTGATTCTACTGTTTGATCCATTTTCATGTCTGTAAAAATTGCAGAAATATTTATGCCTAATGAGCAAAAATATTTACCACACGTAGAAGATGAACACTTAATGTAATATGGGTCCTTCACGGGTTTGAGGCACCCTGCACCCTGCATATTTCATATAGTATATTACAGTTTCAGTAAACGCCAGCAACAAAGTACGCCGTCTGTAGTATGTATTCTATAACCGACCGACCCGCACAGCTTGTCGAGTGTCGGGTATAAGTGGATGACACGCTGTAATGACCCGTACTCTTCGTAGTTAACCGTGCAGTTCTCTTGCAGTAACGCGCAGTTCAAGATGTCGTCCGAATGTTTAGTTTGTCGAGTCAGTTAAAACTGCGCACTTATAATAGCAATTACACACTTTCTAATGAATGTTGTATGCCGCTGACACCAATCGATCGGCGAGTCGTTTCGTGTTTGGTGTGTAGAATCCTTTATGATGATCTGATCTATGAATATATTGTTTCAGTCCGATGGGTCACGCTTCCGTCCCCGGCACGGAAGGACAGTTCTACCTGCAGACGAATGGTGAGCCGCCCTACGGGCGGGACATCCAGGGAATTACCTACGACAACAGAGATGGAATTGTGAAGAACCTTGAAAACTTCGCCACCGATACCTTTGGATAAATGAGCAATCTCCACTGTTACGGCTTATTTCCCAATTTTATAAACACGATTTAGTTAGGGCATGAGTCAATGTTACAATTCATTGGGTACTTATAGAAATTCGTTTTTATGAACTTTATTAAATGAATCTATAAAAAAAATATTTTTATTCAATACAATCACAAGAATCACTTTGAAACGTCTTAGGTACTAGGTAAACTTAGGTGCAAATTTCTCCTAACCCAAGTAGCGCTTTTTTGCATGATTCATCTTGTAAATACCTTAAATATGAAAAATTAATACAAGAGAGATTTTGACGTGTACAGCTGCGGTTCGATTCTAATCGAGCTTACAGAATTCAGTAGAATTATCCCCCACAAATCCTTAGTCATAGTCGTTCTAGTGATTTTTTATCGTGGATTTCGAATTCAAGGGCTATTGGGTGTCGCATGCGGCCAAAAGTCATAACGGAGCATTTAGAAGCATCAAATGCCATTTTATTTACAACACTCCAAATATAAACAGCGTCAATGTCACGCTGAAGCGCCAAACAGTCTACGGGTGAGTCAATGACTGTATAGAGTTTTATATAATCTGCATAGAGAAGACACTCAGCATGCCCTAGAACAGCCGGAAGGTATATGAAAAGCAGAAGTCCCAAAATCAAACCTTGGCTGAATCTGGAGCGCGTATGATAGGCCGAATCGTGATTGAATGAAAGGTGAGAAGTTCTTTAACGTACACAATACACCGTGTGAACACACGTGAGGGAACACGTGCGTCGTTGCTGCATTTGCTTGCAGCAGACAAGCAAATTAAATGCATTTGCAATTAATTTGCTTGTATATTATGCTCGTATAATCCGGACTCCAATATTATAACAATCCCG
This sequence comes from Lampropteryx suffumata, assembly GCA_948098915.1. Classification (NCBI taxonomy): domain Eukaryota; kingdom Metazoa; phylum Arthropoda; class Insecta; order Lepidoptera; family Geometridae; genus Lampropteryx; species Lampropteryx suffumata. The sequence continues at coordinate 15,884,319 of OX402566.1, read as the reverse complement.
ATAAACGGACGCCTGTAATGAGTTACACTTCATATTAGAGTGTAAGTTACACATCTTCTTAGTTTATACCATATCTGAAAAGTAAGTATTTTTACTTTGATATTGTCCCGTTGTTCCGTTGCCTTAAACGCGTAGAGTTTTAATGCGTTGCTGTAAATGTGTAGTTCATAAAGTTTTATACTTTAGGGTCGATTCACATCTGACGCAAAATGCGTCGAGCGTATCATAGGTCAAATTAGACATACCACATTACGCGTCTAGACAGTTTCTGCGTTCAGTGTCTACAGAGCGTTTGTGTTGTGTGATATTGAATTTTAAAATTAAACCCATGGAACTTATCATACTTCACACTGCCATATCAAGATATGCAGTATCAAGACCAATATATATAAGAACTAGCTGCTGCCCGCGGCTTCGCACGGATGGTACCTACATAAAAAGTTGCCTATGTTCTTCCACCGAATGCAATACATCTTCTTACCAAATTTCATTAAGATCTATTCAGCCGTTTAGCCGTGAAAACGTAACAAACTGACAGAGAGAGACACTTTCGCATTTATAATATTAGAAATAAACTAATAATAAAATAAAAAATATCTTACGTGATTCGTTTTTCTTTTTTGTGTCATGTCTCCCACTCAATTAATAATATTTCTGCAATTTCCTCCCAAGCCCGTCACTTGTATTGTCGGTCGCTATATGATTTTTCTTTTTAACCGACTTTATCAAAAAGGAGGAGGTTCTCAATTCATCGGAATCTTTTTTTATGAATGTTCACCGATTACTCGAAAACGGCTGGACCGATTTGGAAAATTCTTTTTTTGTTTGAAAGGGTATACTTCACAGGTGGCCCCATATAAATTTTATCAAAATCGGTCGAGCTGAAAAATCAACGAAAATCTAATTGTATACATCGATGATGTTTTCATGTACTTCGATACCTCGCTGTCTCATTGGAGCAGTGTGTTTATTTGGCCTACCCATATTATATATATACAAAAAACATCTACTTTCCACTAAAAATGTATTATAGGCTCAAATTTCATTCAATGAAGTCGGTTTCTTTTTAGTTTTTAAAACGTAATTATAAGTTCCATAGACATAATCTTTTTTGAACTTTCGTGATAAATCGTTCTGTATCAAACATTTTCAATAATAATAATAATAATAATAATAATAAATAAATAATCCCGGACATTTCACACAACATCATCTGGTCCCAAAGTAAGGAGACCTTGCGTTATGGGTACCATAGGTTATGGGTATGACTGATATACACTACATACTTATATACTTTTACAATGCAATCTTCGCAAAAAAACTTTGACAATGCGTTGACGGAAACGAAACAGGCGCTGTACGTTAGACACACTAACGCATCATAGGTTGCGTGTGAAAGGTTTAATGTTTTATTATATATTTGTCTGTTCTGGCGTTACGCGACTGATAATCCGCGACGTATTTTCCCTCGGATATAGATCGACCCTAAAATTGCAAAGATTGGTAAAAGCAGACACCAGCAATCAGTTCCACTCCTTAGTAAGTCAAAGTCAAAAATATTTTAATTCAATACAATCACAAGGATCTCTTTGAATCGTTTTACATACTAGGTGAATTTAGGTGCCTATTCCTACTAACCCAAGTCCGAGAAGAACTGGCAAAAAACTCGTCCTGGAGTAGAGTGGTTATCCCGTTTCTGTAAAGTAAGCTTTTTTTTCCATAGGCTTTCATGCCCCGTTTTCCTGTTGCTAATTATGCACAAGTACATAATAATTATCCAGTCTTCAAAATTATAATTACCATCAGTCAGTTGCTTTTCATTCCTTGTAACTTGTATCCCGTACCCGTATGTATTTTGCGTTTTTTCATAAAATACGTCCTTATTTATTTTCTATAAAAAAACTTTATTTTATTTTTAAGGGTTGTTTTGAATAACCTTGAAACACGTTTTTTTATTTTGTATTAAAGATAAACAAACTAATTTTTAAAAGCGATGCGCACCACGCTTTAAAATATCCCTATATAATTTATAAAACCCCATTTCACCCTCTTTTAAGGGTTGGTTTCAAAAACCCTTAAATGATTTATTTCGTATTTGAGGTATACAAACCAAGTTTGAAGTAAATCGCAACATACGTTTAAAAGTCTCTTGCACCCCGTTTTAAGGGTTGTTGTGAAAAACTCAGAAGCACGTGTCTATTTATTTTGAATTTAAGGTATACAAACAAAGTTTCAAGCAAATCGCATCCCGCGTTAAAGTCTCTATAGTTACTAATTTTAATTCCTCATTGCATAACTTGTTTAGGTTGACTTTTATTATTTGTACCAACGCATATTTAAGCAAAATTTTAAAAATGTAAGTTTAAAGAATACGATTTTTCATACAAACGTTTTCACCGTTTTTTCACTCTCTTAAAGGAGGGAGGATTTTGTAAAATACATTCTTAGTGAGTGACTCCCCCTCAAAGAATGCTCGTGCCAAATTTCAAATCTGTTTCCCTTGTAGTTTTGGAAATTTCGTGATGAGTGAGTGAATCAGTAAAATAAATAAATAAATAATCCCGAATAATGAAATAAAACATTTCACACAACATCATTTTGGCCCCAAAGTAAGCAGAGCTTGTGTTATGGGTACCACATGACTGATATGTCCTTAGCCCACTGCACCACAGAGTTTGTCAGTGAGTGGACTACTCCTTTATATATATAGATTGTTTAACCTGTTGCAGAAATAAACAGATTTTCCTTTCATTCGTACCGTCTACAGCTGGCTCGTTAGTGCTCTACAGCGTTAGCTAGTTGCTGTTACAATTTTGTAATTTAAAGACAGTTCACACAATAATCCGGTCAGTGGTATGAGTGATGTGAAAAGGCCAACATAATACATAGATATCATTAAAATTTCAGCTGGCTCTTATCTGCTAATCAACATGAAGGTACGTACTTTGTTTAGACTTTTTTTTTTAATATTTAATTTCAAAAACTAGTTACTTATGAAAAACATGTAGGGTACATTATGTACATAGGTATAATTTATTAGATATCAGTTATCTATCAGATATAATCACATTATAAATGATTATTACTAAATTATTTGAAATTGAAATAATTATATTGAGCATAAAATTATTTATAATTATTGGCCTCAAATCTGTTGGCACCAACCTAACTAATTTTAGCTAAAATTAAGTCTTGAACTGTCAAATTAACCTTTGGTATTCTGCTGCTACCAAGTTATCCTAATTTCATTTTATCTAACTTAATTAGGCGTTTCTAATTTAGTTAGATGGTACCAACCGAATAGGTTCTACAAATGCTATGACTAACTAAATATATTTTAGACAATTCCTAATTTTAGAAATGAACCAACCGAATTGCCACCATTGCATGCATTTTATTAGTAACAAGCAGGCACTCAGTGCAAACTTAGCTGATTAAACTTTTGTACGTGTCGTTTGAGCTGAAGAATCTCGATCTATTTAGGATGCTATCTAAGTATGCGATAATATGATAAACAACAGATCACTTTAAATACTTGAATTAATATAAAAAGTTTAAAGGTACAAATTACAATAAAATTTCAGCGGTGAACGTGCCTATCGCGTATGCCCTTTAGGCATGTGTTGCCGGGGGCGGACTGACTGGAGTGTGACTGATGTACTAAATTTAAAATATTAAAAATGATAAATCGACAAACGGGATTTACTCGCGTACGCTTACATAATCTATGTCACCACAAAACCTTAGTTTTGGGCTCCGATTATGACTGTAGCTGAAATGTCTATATCACACAGTGTTGAAATAATCTTTATTTATTGGTTAATCTTTTTGAGCACTAATTTTTTAGTTCGTAGCCAGTTGTCGAGCTTGTTTTGAAACGCATTGACTGAGGTAGCAGTCACAACGTCATCTGGTAGTGCATTCGCGTTGTGGACCACTCTTTGGCTTAAAGTGATAAGAGGCAAGTAGGCGGGCAGGGTCACGAATGAGTTCTAACTGGTGGCCACGTGAGGGTCTCTGATGAACTTTTCTTCTCAAGATGTCAAGAATATTTGGCAGGTTGTAGTGATAGGTCATAATCTTATCAGTTTCACAATGAGATCTCCTCGAAGGCGTCTATTCTCATGAGTAGTGAAGCGTAGTGAGGGTAATCTATCCTCGTAGTTCTTCCTCTGGACACTTTCAAGAAGGTCAATTTAGAAGTAGGAATGCCATAATTTTAAATCCGTACTCTAGCAGTAGTTTTACATAAGTGATAATAATGCCGGAAATTTAACACAGCGTCATCTGGTAAGTAAGCAGAGCTTGTGTTATGGGTACCATAATGATTGATATCCTATGTAAATACTTTTTTTTATGTATATACATACATTATTATACATAGAAACACCCAGACCCGAGACTAATACTTGCAGATCATACAAAATTTGTCTCGCAGCGGGAATCGAACCCGCAACCTTTTATGTCGAAGCCGGACCTTAGCCCACTGCGCCACAGAGGTTGTTGTTGAAGTTTTTTATATCATATGAAAAATATCTATTGTTATGGTTTGTAAAGATCTCCTTATGACATAAAGAAATGAATTCCTTCTTGACTATTATAGCAATGTTCTTTTCTCACTTTATATTAGATGAGATATTGATCCTATTAATCCTGGTGTCAAAATGCTTCCATCCAAGGTGTGTGAGACTCTTGGGTTATTGTTACCTATGTGAAGAATGTTACACTTGGATGTACTCAGTTTGAATATCCACAATATAGATAATCTTGAAGTTATCTTGAATTGATGATTGGATTTCCATAGAGCTTTTCATCGTCAGCAAAAAAGCCACAAGGCACAAAGGGAAGGCACAAAGCTCGATCTGTAATGAATATTTCAAAAAGTTGGGGAGCATGAGCAGTGCTTAATCACACATCCAACTAGGGAATTATCTTGCCTTGATCACATTTACATCAATAATATAGATTTCACTAAAGCCATTGGTATTGTTTGCCTGTCCGATATTACGGACCATTACTTGGTTTTATCGGGAATCAGTATAAATAAACCCAAAACAACACATCTGGGTAAATTTAAATTAAACAAGGACTACGTGAATATAGCAAGGGACCTCACTGCTGTGAACTTCTATGTTTTCAAATTCTGTCTATGTTTGCGGCGAAGTTAATCAGGCAACGGAAACTTTCACTGGTCTCGTAATGGACATCGTAAACACACAGCTACAATAAGAGTCAGTAGGACAAAGCACAATCTTAAGCCCTGGATAACCTCTGGGCTAATACGCTGTATGCGCCATCGTGACTATCTACACTTACAGGCTAGAAAGGATACAAAAAATGACATCCTCCAATTGACGTACACTCGTTATAAAAATGTTTTTGTTGCTTTGCTACGTTAGCTGAAGTCTGATTATGAGTCAAGTGAATTAAAAAATAACATTAAAAATGTTATTTTTAAACCCTAAAAAACTCTGACGATCGGTTAAAAATATTTGTAATCTTAGTAAATTGAAACAGGAACCCGTAGAACTTCTATCTCTCCCTGGTTCGTCAGACGCACAAGACTCTATCAACAAATGTAACAAACCCACCGACGCTGCAGAGATTATAAAGCTAATTATGGGCTTAGAAAACACCAAAGCTCCTGGTATCGATGCCTTGCAACCTGTTGATAAAACACATTCAGGATGCTATTATTGAATCATTGACATATTTAATAAATATGAGTCTGTCAGAGGGTACTTTTCCGTATCGAGGCCAGTGCTCTGTGGAAGTTTTCCTGGATTTAGCTAAGGCCTTTGACACCGTCTTCGTTCCCATTCTTTTAAAAAAACTTCAATCTTTGGGTAACAGAGGAATTCCTCTTGATTGGTTTACGAGTTACTTGCTGGAACGGAGTCAGTTTGTGTGAGTCTTTGCCATATTTAGTGAACCTCAAACTATACACTTTGGCGTATCACAGGGACTATTTTGGGTCCAATTCTATTTAACTCGTATATTAACGATGTTCATGAACTTTTTATTGATAATACCAAGATCGTATGTTATGCAGACGGTACTGCATTGGTATTTCACGGGGCCTGGCAAAATGTTTCGAATGCAGCAGAAATAGGAATGTCCCAAGTAAACATATGGCTCCAGCAAAATATTCTAACACTCTGGCGGCGGCTGAATGTGCCGAGGACCTCAAAAACCGCAAATATGCTGGTTTCGATAAGACCTACATATTTGAGCCTTTTGGAGTCGAGAACCCGTGGGGGAACCGTGGACCCGTGGGGAACAGGAGCCCACCGCGTATTCAAAATTATTTCACGTAGATACGTTGCATGACCCCAGGACTGGCTCCTATCTGGCTCAGCGTATTAGCATTGCCATTCAACGTGGTATCGCCGCCAGTATCTTTGGGAACGCTGCCCTCTGGCAGTGATCTGGATCAGTTAAACTATCTATAGATCGTTTTAAACGGTCCTTAGATAGCTCAACTGTTTCACGTGTATTTTATATTATTGTATATTATTTTGTACATTTCTGAAAATAAATGTATAAAGTTCTAACACTAAATACCAGGAAAACTATGTATGTCTGTTTCCAAAAGACATCCACCTTAGCACCTTCCATAGAAATACAAATAATGATTCACAGCGCATGTTCCTGTAATGTTTCATATCCATGTAATTGTGAGACCTTAACTAGAACAAGAGTCACGAGATATTTAGGTATTTTAATCGATGAAAATCTTTCGTTTAAATATCACCTGGAGGCCTTATCAGTTAGAACACGCAAGGTCACATAATGCGAAATTTAAGAGAGGTTGCCGATGTCGAGATTTTGAGATCTGTCTACTTTGCGCTATGTCAGTCTCTTTTGCTGTACTGTGTCACCTTTTGGGGCAGTGCTGCCAAATCACACCTTCTTCAAGTCGAGAGAGCACAGCGCTCAATTCTCAAAGACATGCTTTGGAAGCCATATAGAGCCATATCTTTACTGGGAGGCCAGCGTTCCAAGTGTTCGGCAGCTGTTTATTTTAAACTTCTATCACGGCCCATAAAAAGATTTATATTCAGTAAACAACCAAATAACCAATAAAAAATAGAAATTATAGATTGCCGACTCCACCATGTAGAACATCTTTTGCTCAACGTTTTGTTAAATTTATAAAATCGCATGTGTATAATAGTGTTGTTAAACACTGGGATATTAAAGATAAATCTGTTTTGGAGGCAAAGAGAATAATAAGTAAATGGCTTTTAATGCTCTCTTACGCCACTACAGAACATGTGCTACATACATATACTAAAATGATGTGTGTATATAATTATTGCCTTTTGCATCCATGTTTTGTCTATTGTGTCTAAGAAGTTGTAATTGTATCATAGACAAATTGTGTGAATTGCTAACATTCTAACTTTTACTGCTGACCGAGGTTACTGTCAAATTATTTAAGTAAATTGTCTCTCTGGTTTTCACGATACAGGCTTGCCTAGTGTGAAGACCACCTATGAAAGGTCTACCTATTTAAAAGCAGCATCAAAGTGCATTGTGCAAAGTGCAAAGTGCAACATTGTACATGCTATCATATGAATGCTGAAATATATATTTTTTCATTTTTCTTTTTTCCTTGTGTCAACTTGCTTACAACAAGTTTTCGCTGTGACAGTGAATCACCTGTTCTGTTTAATAAATATACAGATCAATAATGTTCTATTCAATAAGTTGTTGACAACAAATACTTGAGTAGTTGTCCACGTATTCCAAAGTGTTCTAGCTTCATTAGAAGGCTTTGATGAGGAATCTTGTCAAATTCGGGTTCAAAGTTAAAGTATATGTCATTAAGGTACTTGTTGTCAAGTTCTTTGCTCCAACTATAAACACACCTTAACAAGTTGGTAATAGTCGATATTTTCTGAACACAACCATGTTGTTTAACTGATATGATGCACTCTTTGTTTAAAAACAAAGTAAGTTTATCACAAATAATTATTTCCATTATTTTCACTACAGCGCTAGTAAGACTTATGGTACGATGATTTTAAGGTTGAGTTTTATCCCCTTTTTTAGTAGATCGGAGTGACTATAGCATGCGTCTAGCCTTAAGGAAGGTATCCTGATTCGAAGGATCTATTCAGCAGTTTTGCCAAGGCAGGAGCCAGGATCTTTACAGATTTTATAAGAACACAGCATGGCAGTTTATCTGGGCCCGGAGATGATTGGATTTTTTGGTTTCGAACATCCTTTACTGTAAATGATATTAAGCTCAAACTATTTTCCACATAAGCTAAAGAGTTTATTTTGGTAGCTTGGTCTATGGTGGGTAAGAGTTCCTAAAAGCATATTCTGAGGAAGTCTACTGCAAAAGCATCTAATATGTCATTGGGATTTGTAACCAAATTCTAATATAAATACTTGTTTTAGCAATTTTTTTTTTGTTAGAAATTGAAATACAAATAGAAATAATTTGTTTGCAAGAAATATGGTAGGTAACAGATATTGAGTCATACAGAGCACATAATATATTTCACCAAAGAACATTGGCATGCAAATTTTTATGTTTTCAAAAACATTAATTTAAACTATATAACATTACATTAAATTATAGTATTCTATTTTAGTATTAATCCATACATTCATTAGTTTCCAAGAAATTCGTTAACAGTGTAAAAAGATCTGTCATAAAGCCACAATTTTTTTTTTTACAAAAAGCCTTATTGGCAAGTCCTTTATTTCGGCAGGAATTTTATTAAATACTTGTGCACACATTGCAAAAGATCTTTTTTTATATAAGGCAGTTCTAGGCACTCGTGAAAGAACAATTCTCTCAGGGTTTCTTACACATCTAAGATATACGTCACGAGCTCTTGTAAAGAAATTCGGTTGTTCCTTAACAAACTTAGGTGCCTCTAAAATATACAAGTTGGGCAATGTCAACAGTTTTAGCTTCCGAAAGATCGGCTTACATGTTTCCCACGGAGGTATCCCAACATCTTTTTTGTGCAATAAAAGCTATATTCACATCCGTCGAGTTACCCCAGATGATAATACCATACCTTAAAGTTGAAGTCACATAGCCATGGTAAGCTGTCAAAATAGTGTTAATATTTGCAATCTTACGTAGCTTATAAAGGATATAATACGTACTTATTTATTTTTTTAGATATCTGATTGACATGCGCCTTCCAGATACAATTTTTGTCCAGCATGATGCCTAGGAATTTGGTTTCATTTAGGTACCACAGATAATCGTTGTTCTTATATACAAATACGTTCTTATATGCAAATACGAAGCTTATCAGGATTTTTGTTTGAATTATTCAATTGTCTTAGGCTTAGTCAAGTTAACATGTAAATTATTTTTATCAAGCCATTTAATTATAGAATTAATTGTATTATTAATAAAATGTCATGAGTGTAATTAGAAATGTCAGAATTGGATGATATGATAATTGATATGTCATCAGCGAATAAAGGACATGGGTTAGGAGTCACTTCAGGGAGGTCATTAATATGAAGCAAAAATAAAAGAGGTCCTAACACGCTGTTTTGGTGATAAAACCCAAAATTGTACAGTTAATTGCAAATACTTGTCAGTTTTATAGATAAATGTTTTTTTTAATTAAAGAAATGTGAAAGCAATCTAACAAACCATGGTCGAAGCATCTTTGTCATCAGATAGTTTATGTACATAAAGACACTTTAAATTCTATGTTACAAAATGTCTATGGTTTCAAAGCTAGTCGTTCAAGAAAGGTTACACTTTTATGACGCGTGATAGATGAGGTTTGCTTCTTTAGTCTTATGTTATTTCGAAAATAAAAAAAACATTATATATTTTTATTCTGTCGTATTTATTCATCATCATCATTCAACTAACTCCCTGTGTCAGTCCACAGCTGGACATAGGCCTCTCCCGTGACACGCCACTGAGCTTGATCTTCAGCTCTCCTCCTCCACTTCAGCTTGCTAATTCGCTAAGCTATGTATTATTATTATATCAGCGCAAACAATCTTCTTTCTTTCTTCTAATAATTCTATATAAAATATAATAGACTGTGTCAGTAGCTCTATGCACAGCTGTTTCTGTGAAACAGTTGAGCCAACAAACACCATTATTTGATGAAATAAATATTTAAATAAGGAAAATTATTATTCAAATTATTCTATTATTAAAAATAGATATTTAAGTTGCACAATTAAGCACTTGAGTAAATTGAAATCGAATCGTTCAATTAATGTTTATTAACTTCACTGCTAAGGGGAAGCGAATTTTTGCGTACTATTCTGTGGAACATGGAATCCGACTAGCGAAAAAAAATCCGCGTTGAAAACTACATACTTCAAAATACACTTAGAATAGCTAAGTTGAAGTTAATTAATTTACTCGAAGTATGGTAGGTAAGTTCTTACATAATAATCACACTTCGTCGTGGCAAACAGACAGACTGACATACTGACACTTTCAAGCTTAATAAGTCTCTGTAAATAAGATCCGTACCGCTCAGGTACCAGGATCTTACCCAAATAAATATTGCTTAGAGAACTTACTTAAAAAGCGTAAACTAAAAACTGACTTTAAAAGAAGGAGGAGGTTCTCAATTCGCTTGTATTTTAATGAGCTCAAATTTATTTCAATGAAGTTGGTTTTATTTTTAGTTTTTAAACGTAATTATGTTAGAGCAATGCTTTCATATATATATAATGGCCCTGCCGGGCGATTATAGAATTCTGATACCATAAAAACTTTGATACTTATCTTTTTCAGTCACTATTGATGAATTGGTATTATGGAAGGTTGATGTTGATTGACATACATACTGTCATGTGAATTGAAATCACAGACGAAATAAATAATAAAGGTTCAAAACCGTGCTCCCGTGTGTAAATACACACGCACACACATACACCGAAATCGTGCTTATTGCTCTTAGTATATGTCACGGTGTTTTCAATAAACTTGGTTCAAAACCTTCGCGCTTTAGGTCAAGTGCGTTCGATAATGTTGTACAAAATAACCTTACGGAATATGTTAATGTTTTTTATGTAAGATGTTTTCTAGACGACGACATGACAGAAAACATCATAGTACAAATATGTTTGCATATATTAAGAACAAGGAGCACAGTTTGGGTCGATGTGTATGCGTGGGTGCGTGTATTTACACAGAAAAGCATGGTTTTGAGACTTCACTTTAGTTATTCACGGCCGTCTGTCTATATATATTTATTAGGTCTGAGATAGAAACCGAACGTACGTAATAGTAATCCATCTTGTCAAAACTGGTTCCAATTACAATCAAACTAATGATTGAAATTAAGCCGATTGCTAATCAAAACTAATAGACATTAATTGTGTCAAAAGTTCCATAATCGCCATACTGATCGGACTAGGTACTATAGAGTAAGTGCGCCAATTATGGACCACCATAAGGATTTTGTCAAATAAAACTCAGAATTTTAAAGTTTTATCAGCCTTATATATTTTGATCAGTTCGATGATTATTTGGTATCAAAAACGATTAATAACATTCATAAGAAACATCAACATCTTAGAAATAATCAACATTTTCTAAAATATGTCATTATTGTGAGTATGCAAAAACTGTTCAAAATATGGACCACATGGTTTCAAATATGGACCATAGCTAAACTAGTCGTGTTGCCTGAAACTGAATCAGTCAATTTTAGGCAACACGAAGCAGGATACTGGATTTAGTCCAAAGAGCTCTACAGGTCAAAAAATGCGTTTACATTTTCTTTGTTAAAGTCATTCTTGTGATTGATGTGCCTGTTGGTCGGCGAAAAGATAAGTTAGAATGGCGCTTGATGAATAACCTCAATCATGATCTTCCCGCAGCTTCGTTATTTTGTGAAAATTAGAACCTACTTTATGTTATATTTTTTTTGCTAGCTGGTAAACCAAAGATCTGATGTCTCTGCGAGTAAGACCAAATCAAGATTTTTCTACTTCTAGAATATAATCAGCCAATTCATCTTCCAATTCACTCGGGTAAGTCGATTTTCTTCCAAGCTTATAGTTCGTAATGTCGCTAAGTGATTGGTCTTCTATTTTACATAAGCGTATTTCATGAGTTTTGGGTACTTCGTATGTTTTGCTTTAAAAAGGCCCATTTTATTTTCTCGTGTAGCTTTAATTGCATTTGCCATTGCATTTTTATCCCATGTTGGTCTGGTCTTTTCTTTGGTTGTTGATGCTATCCTAAAACATTTAAATGAAATATAAGAGACTGTTTGTAATATGTCCACTACTAGTCCATATTCAAAACATGCCGGTGGTCCATATTATAATACACATACATTTCTAGGCTAATATTGTTTTTCAGAAAATTATAAAAACTATTGGATATTGCAACTTAATATGAACAATTGTAAAATAACTCACCTTTCTCTTGGTTTAATCCACTTACACAAAGAGTTATATTTGTTGAAATTATGAGCATACGAAGTTAGTTAAGAAATTACATTGCCCGTTGATAAAAACGAAAAATGGTTCTGATGAATACCTGCGCGCCCTCTCCTGCAAACGACTGGCAAGCCGCAGGAGGGGTGAACCTTAGGGTGCGCTGGCCAATGGCTCTATACAAAGATCGTTCTTTGAGAAACGCCGGTAGTCCATATTATAGAACCAGTCCATAATTGGCGCACTTACTCTACCCAATGGTAAAAACCATATTGATGAAAAAGTTAATACTTCGGTAGTCTACCTTCACAGGCGCGACTTTCGCAGTTTTACCGATTTATTTATATACTTTCGTATGTCACAAAAGAGAGTTTGGCTGGGAGGTGTTAATGCATCCGCCGTATAGACCTGACCTTGCACCTTCAGATTTCCACCTGTTTCGGTCTCTTCAGAATTCAGTGTCAGGTTAACATCACGAGAGGACTGCCAAAACCACTTCTCGCGGTATTTTGATCAGAAGTCCCAAAATTTCTACAAGATGGCAAAAAGTTATCGAACAAAAGTGTACCTACATACTTTAGTTAAATGTAAATAAACCATATTAAAATATTTTTAAAATAAATTTTCTTAAAAAATACGAAGAAACTTTTTCCCCAACCTATTAAATACCTACAGGTTAGTACGAAACCCTCGGTGCGCGAGCCCGAATCGCACTTGGCCGGTTTTTTTCTTTCTCGTCACACACACGCACTACCACACTGTTGGCTGACAGCACCAACCTCTCGGAATATGGGTGAGACGGGCTGACGCCCAACTTTATCAGCGCGTGCGCTTATTCAAATCAAATAGCGCGCATTTCCTCGGCTCCCTGTTACACACTTCCGTCCATTTTCACGAAATCAGATTCCATACAGATTGCAGGAAAGCGAGAGAAAAGATGTTACACATCAAGAACATCGTTCGGCTTCAAAGCGTCCTAGCGCTGCGTCGTCATACCGCCACGTGTGGCTAGCGCCCGCGCTCTGTTTTACAGTTACAGTACAATACTGACTCAATACAGTACAACACAACTCAACGCTATAGCGTGGCGCCATCATACAGCGGTATAGCGCTCTGACGCGCGCTGGGTACGCGCTCTATTTGGCGAAGCCGTATAAGTTAATTTTTTTCCCAAAGGAACCCAAAAAATAATTAAATTTGAATTTGCATGCTGTGATAGGTAAAATTAACACTCTATCGCTAGATTTTAATAAATCAATAAATAAGTATTGGCGTACAATTCACATACATAGACAAAGACAGACATTTGTTTATTTAGTTCATACAGCTCTGATAAATCTATATTTAAATACCGAAGCAACATAACCGTGATACCCTGATAATGCTGTTCTCTGTCCTGACGTGAGTTCAAAGCAAAAACGAAACAATATGTGACTTTCAGTTACAATAGTAATCTAATCTAATGATAAAAAATAAAAAATTAAATAATAATAATTTCGTAGCTAACGGTAAATCATTAATATATAGCAGGAAAAGGAGTAGCCCTGGGGGGCGATCGCAGTAATTTTGAACGTTTGAACCAAAGCTAATCCAAAGTCAAAACGTTATTTTTGACATATTTTGTACCGCGCTAATCACTAACGGAAACGATTTAGATCTATTTTGGAAAATACGTTGATCGAACGTTGCCGGATCGCGTCATCTTTGACAGCGCTTGCAAACTAACGTTTTTAACACAGTTTGTGTCGAGAGACTTCTTATTGTTTTCTGAGCCGTTTTAATGGCTGAAAATGCTCAGAATTTGATCATGTAGAAAGTGCGTATGAGGTAAATGTGGCTGAAAGCCGAATCCGCAGAAAAAATGAATTAATAAGGCGATCTCTCACATTCTCATTATGAAGGAAACTTTGTGGAACAGTATCATCTTTCTATGGATCTTTTGACGGTATTGGTGGAAAAGCTAAAATCTTGTATAGCTGCTCCACTTCGTGCTGATGGTCTAGATGTAGAGACAAATGTAAGTGAACCCAAGCTACATACATCATCATAAAATACTGCCTGCTGATCATCCCGCGTTAACTCTACTGGCGCACTATCTATAATACATCTTTCAGGTTCTGATAGCTCTGTTTTACGCTATGTTCGTTCGTACCAGACGGTGGTTGAAGATAATAAGGACCATCCAGTGTCCCAATCAACTAAGCAAGCAAGGCTGTAACGGAAGTAACAGCAGCGACTTTGACGCCTGAGGATTATTCTTCCTGATACGTTCAATGAATATAATGAACGTGTTTTTATGGTTTAATGTTTTCTTTTATTCAGAATGAATTAAAATTTTCAAGTAAGTACGTTTATTTGTGAGTGTGATTTATTATCATAATTTAGTAAATTTATTGAATAAATATTATTTTTATAAATTAATCTCTGTATCTTTTCATTATCTTAAACTGTAAATTTTATTTTTTGTGTGTACGATATTTTATAAAAAGTGCCTTGAAATGTGTCATACCATATTTTTATTTATTATTTGCAGGATGTAGTCATTATTGTTTTATTTTTTGTATTTTCCTAGAAGTTGTTATAGACATGCGGGAAAATAAACATTACTGTTGGGTCAATGTGGTTTTTAACATTCCGAAGTCCAACAAGAAATCTTAAGTTTTTCTATGACCGTCTGCTATTAGTTAAAATCTCACAAGCTAATAATGTTTAACTAAATTATGAATAACAGCCTGGTTTGTAAACCTTAAAAAAACTCCGTAAGCTCCGTAAAAAATGTTTTAGCTCTGCTAACTAGATGACGTTGAATTGGTTTTTGGGTTCTGACCGTGTCAGATAAATTTGGAAAGAAGTACCTACCTAAGGTCTAACGACAAAAACAAAAAGGTTCGGAAACAGTTAATTATAGTTTATTTATTTTTATCCTAAGAAATGACGAACTGCAGGTACTAAAGATGTTAAAGATTGGCATACTGTTGCCATTGTTTCGGCCTGCCTGGTCTACTGGCGTTGGCTGTTATTACATCAGCCTTAGCCTGCGCCTTCGCGGCTTCAGCTTGTCTCAGCGCAGACTGAGTGAGCAAGCTGTCTCTGTGGGCGCGCATCTCATCAATGAACATCATCAAACTGCGGCTCCATCAACAACTGAAACTGCTGTAGGGTGGTGGTACGGCGTCCACCGTCCATTTTATCTGAAAAGCGCAAAGCTGAGCAATGTATTGTTTATTATTACATATTACACTATCATGGACGATCAGTGTCATGTGAACACTAAGTATTCTTCTCTAATATGTACACTTATTGTTAACCCCTGAGACCAGGGACAAAATATAGTTTAAAATTTTGACAGCCCTAGCACTAGATTCTAAACTAGACTAGACTAGATTATAGTAGCGGAAAAAATACTGCATTGTTCTAAAAAATTAATAACTCTACAACCAAACCATATTTTATTATTCTGTAAAAAACAATGTAATAATAGATATATTACCTATCTATCAGGCATAAAAATAACGTGTTTAGTCAAATACTATATTTTAGAATAAATAGTTTAGAATAAATCACTTCAAAATCAGTAGCATGGCAACGAACTTTTTCCCGCCTTATCTAGAAGTTATTACTATGTATTTCTTACAATTGATTATCCAAAAATACTTATAATGAGCAGAATAAACAGTTTTTGTAATAATAAACACCACTTACCATCGATAAACCCAGTAAATCCACCATCAAATAAGTCAAATCACAATCAACGGTCACTGCACTCACACTCACTCACGCGCGAAACGCGAAAATTCATAAAATACTAAACGAACACTGATTATGCTATATTTGTTGTTCAGAATGTAGACAATATATCAAAGAACGTAATTCAGTAAACTTCTCCATACAAAAGTAGACTGTAAACATGTAAATTTATTTTTATAATCAAATGGGGCGAGCGCGGCCGCCATTGACCGCTCGGGAGTTTACGGAAATTTACGCGTCATATCTAAAAGTTATTATTATTAGTAGCTATGTATTTTATTATCCACAAACACTTATAAGAGCATAATAAACCGTTTTTGTAATAATAAACACCCCTCACTATCGATAAATCCAGTAAAACTCACTATTTCTCTCACACACGGTTCGCGGACCTGCCGCCGAGCGACGCGAAGTTCAACTGACGATGAAAAATTGAACGATCACAGACTGCGTAATATTTTTTGCTCAGAAGGTCGATAATATATCAAAGAACGTAACTCAGTAAATTTCTCCATACGAAAGTAGTCTGTAAACGTTTAGAATAAGGTCTTGTTTTAAATGCGGGAGCGCGCCCGCCTGCGTCCGCTTGGGGTTCAACGGAATTTCTTTTGGCGCCACGTGCGCGCCCGCATGCGTCCGCTAGGGATTTTATCTCCATTATGAACAAAAACAATACTTACTTGCCTCAAGTACAATTTTGTTAAAAAATATGAATTAAAAGGTAATACGCGATAAATAACCATTAACTAAAAAAACAATATCAATTTACTTTTTGACAATCATAGTATTTACAATCCAAGTTGACAATATTTTGACATAAGTACAAAATACTAGCAGCATCGCTCGCGACCTCGTCCGCATGTTTTAGTTTAATGTAAAAACATTTTTTTCATCATCTACAGCCTGAATCTTCGACTTCTTCTTATCGTGTCACTAGTTCTTTTGAACCAGTGTGGTGAAAGGATCAAAGTGCGCTTCAGAGGCTCTTTCCGTGCAATAATAATAATAATCGTTTATTTCAGACAACAAATAATGGTACTTATAGATAAAAAATATATTGGCCCATAGATAAATACCCTAAAGACTAACATACATAGAAAATATAAAAATATTACTAAATTACAGATTACGTTCGCAATGTTCACCTGGGTATTATAAACAAACTTAGGCCACCCTATGTTTGTAGGTACCATGCGCCACGATCCTGTGTTAATTCTGTCCATTCGCGGCCCACGATTTTGACTAATGGTCCATATAACGGACGAAAGATGTTCCATTATCTAGATCTCTGCCACCATTTAGTGGGTACACACCTTACAATATAGAAGCCAGCCGCCCCTATGAAACAGGCTACCGCTGCCTCACAGGTCAAAAAACGCTTAGAGCAGACAAATCAGCGTAATAAAATTTGTATTAGATAGCAGGAATTTGGCGTTTCGCGCTTATTGCTTGTTGCCGCGAGTTACATAAGCCCTACTAGAGAGCAAATCAACAGTAGAGGGTTCATACACGTTAAAACATACACACAAACAAACTTAACCGCTTTTTATTATAGTGTAAATATTAAAAATAGTCACACTCAATCGATCAACGATAACAAGAGGATCACAGATGCCATAACCAAAAGAAGAACAAAAAGTTTAATAGGTTTTATTATTGTCGTTGTAAACTCTAAAGTTTCATGTTTGGTTCTATTTTGTAGAATTCAACCACAATTCAACGATTAAACCGTTCATAAATTTTGTGTCTGTAACCTGAACGCTTCCAACAAAGTAAATAAATTAAACGAGCTCCTCAAGATTAAAGAATCACCCAAGGAATCCGTTAATATTTTAAATGATTACTTCGTAGGTGTGGGTCACGGTCTTGCCACAAACATTCTAGAAAAACTTAACTTAACCGAAGAAAACATACACCAAATGTTTAAACCTAATAATACCGTATTAAATTCCTTCATGCTACTAGAAACTGACACACAAGAAATAAATGAACTAGTAGCGTCGTTAAAGAATACGTCGTCAACTGGCTGGGATGGAATTTCATCCATATTCTTGAAAAAACACATGGGCATCCTAGGTACACCAATAACTCACCTTTGCAACTTGTGCCTCTCCTCAGGGGTTTTCCCAAAGAAATTGAAGGAGTCTATTGTGACTCCAGTTTTTAAGTCAGGAGAGAGAGACAAACTAACGAACTACCGTCCGATATCTCTTCTACCTACACTAGCTAAGGTTCTTGAAAAACTTATTAATATTCGCCTGGTAAACTACCTTGAAAAAAATAACTTAATCTCAAACAACCAATTTGGTTTTAGAAAAAACAGATCAACGGTGGACGCTATCGAAAGTCTTATAACACACGTTATTGATAATCTCGAAAAGAAACAGAAATGCCTAGGAGTGTTTCTGGACTTAGCCAAGGCTTTCGATACCGTATCTATCCCACTATTACTGCGTAAGTTGGAGTGCAATGGCATGCGAGGAACCCAATTGAATTTGTTTGAAGACTACTTGAGTGATCGAACTCAGACTGTTAGGATCGGAGATACATATAGCACAAAACAAACAATTAAATTTGGCGTCCCGCAAGGTTCTGTCCTTGGACTGACGCTCTTCTTAATATACATAAATAGCCTATGTGATATAATACTGCCCAATACTAAAATCATAACGTTTGCCGATGATACTGTCATACTCTTTAGAGGATCCACCTGGGAGGAAGTACGCTTAGCAGCTGAAAATGGAATGCGAATAATCATGTCGTGGCTAAACAATAACCTACTAACACTAAATTTAACTAAAACAAAATATATTACATTCTCTATTCATAACCAGCCGATGCCGGACATTAGTTTAAAAGCTCACATCTGCTCTGCTCTGAATACCAATAGTTGCGACTGTTACACTGTCTCTGCCACAGATACCATCAAATATTTAGGAATTACCGTTGATAAAAACCTTAACTGGAAGAACCATATCAAGTAACCATAACCATAACTCTCAAGTCTCGTATTCGTAAAATTATTCATATATTTAAAAAAATTAGACATTTAAGAGATGAAAAGACCAACCGAACAGTCTACCTTACACTATGCCAATCTCTTATTACTTATGGTATGTCGGCTTGGGGTGGAGCAGCCAAAACTTCTCTAATAAAATTAGAAAGAGCACAACGTTCTATACTTAAAATTTTAAACTTTAAACCTTATAGATACCCCACAGCAGATCTATATAAAGAAACTAGAATGCTTACTATACGACAACTGTTTATCAAGCTAGTTGTTATAAGACAACATGCTTACCCTGGTCGTGCTGACAATTTACTCAGTAGAAGGGCGCATGAGGTATATAAAGTTCCAACATGCAGAACAAATTTTGCCCAAGGTTTTTCAACATATTTAGCTCCATTTTTATATAACCGTATTAGCAAAATTATTAATCTTAAAGATAAATCTAGATACGAGTGTGGCAAAGAAATAGAGGAGTTCCTATATCAATTTGACTATGATAATACTGAAAGACTACTAATATCTGTTAAATAGACAATAAGTATCCAATCTCACTGATTATGTAAATTAATGTTAAGTAGGTATTAGTATCTAAGTTGTGCGTGTTGTAGTCTTATTATTATTAATAATACCTGCATAAGTAGTAGTATATAAGTCCTAAATTGTTATTATTGTAAAGATTACGTTGTTTAATGTCTTCTTTTTATGTTTTCTATTGTTATTTCCTTTGATTTTTTGTATTTTGTTTTTTTTTAATACTTTTAAAAAAAAATTATACTGTTATTTTTAATGCAACTTGCACTCGTCTTAAATGTTAGAAATTTTGTATTAACCTTAATTATGAACCTCCTACCTGCCTACATATGCATTAGCTATAAGATGTTTAGTTATATTATCTTATATAAATATTACAGGTACTTAAAATGTACCTGTAATATCTTAGTAACTGCTCAGATTAGTCCGAAAGGGGTGTGAGGCGTTACCTTGCCGTAACACAGTTTTATAACTAGCACGGAAGGTAACGGTTTACATACCGGGTACCTATACCTAGCGCCGTTATAGTGTAAGATTTTAATCTGAGAAAAAAATGTACCCATGTACACATGTTATTGGTTAAAAAATAAACTTATTATTATTATTATTATAAAAAACAGCGCGGTACCATTTTGACATCCAGATTAATCAGAACCTCATCAGAATTGCTGCCAATATATTTCCGTTCAATTTAATTCAATTCCGTTCCGTAAATACGTTGGCAAATAGCGAAATCGCCCTACTGGGGTACGCCATAATAGTTTGATTTCTGATTTGTATTACATATGGTACTATGTTCTTTATTTCTACGTGCTGACAACCAGCAAGATAGCTTATCTATTAAGAGCTTTCTTGGGCTATCTAGGCCTCTGATACTGATACTCTGATAGGTTTTGTGATCAAAGTAAACTGATATAATAGTATAATAATAATATTACCAGCGTGCGCAGATTCTGCCTTCTGTCTGAAATCTATTTTCCTCCGCCTAAGAACATTTAATTCTTCTATAAAATCGGTCAAACGAGTATGTATAGTTCTTTCAAATATGTATTTTAGCGAAAATGGATATTAGCGTAATTGGCCGATAACTATTCAGATTTGTTTTACTAACTTCTTTATGTAGAAGCCTAACTATTGAGAATTTGAGTCTTTCTGGAGAAGCTCCTGAAAGTGAAAGACTTAGTAGATACGTGAGTCTAAGTGGTCACGGTCTATAGATGCATACATCTACAAATATTCCTCATAATTCCAGGTACCTCCAGACTTGCAGCAGCTCCTGGCTCTGATCGTGATGTTGCAGGGGTTCGGCAACGTGCAGAGTATTCGTGCCCTCCTGAAAACCGCGAGGAATGCCGTGGTAAAAGAGGTGGCGAGTGCCAAGCATCCCATCACATCTGGGATCTCTTATATAGGGAGTAGCCAATGTGAGTAACAGTGTTTTATTGAGTATACGTGCTAGTAAATGTTATTTAGTACCCACAAGTAGTGCTTATAAAATAAAATGAAGTCAGGACAAAGATTCTTATAAATAAATTAAAGCTTTCTTGAGATTAACACGAGCTGATTAATATAAGCCCAGACACGGGTATTTTACCTCCTCATATTTAATAAATAGTTCCATGGAACAGCTCCTGACTTCATAATCATAAACAGCACGCTGACCCTTTTAATATAACAGTAATTTCTGACAGGTTTGCCAAGCTTCATCTCAATCGGACTATTTATTGAGGAGTTATGAACACACTGATTCTATCATCAGTAGGGCGATTATGGAACTCGATACAATGAATATCTATCGGTTTCGATTAGCAATCGGCATCAATATCTATCAATTTTGATTAGCAATAGGTATTAATTCAATCAATCATATACGATGTATTTAAATGCTTAGTACGCTAAACACGGTTCCTACCACAATCGTACTTTGTAAATTGGTCGAGTTATAGACACCAACTTCACATTGTAACTAGCGATAGAAGCCGATAGAAATCGCAGCGATCCGTACCTAATACCAATTCATCAATAGTAACTGAAAGCTATTAGTATCAATGTTTTGATGGTATGAAAGTTGCATAATTGCCCTACTGATCAACTCGCTTTTACCTTAATAACATACTTTCTTCTAGAAACTTCTGAAACTGAAATATTTTAATATTAATCAAAAATCCACTAGTCTCGATTTAAGCTCAGACCTATGAAGTCAATGAAACTGTAGCAAATCGGAGCTCAAATTAAAATGGCTTTATTTATACGGTATTTAAAAAATTATACATCGTAAAATAAAAATAAAAATAGTTTTGAAATGTACAAACAAAACACTTTCATATGACACACTCACTTGATTCATTTGAATAACTTTATAGACTTATTATTTCGATAAAAAAAAAAAACTACTTTTATTAACCAATAACATGTGTAGAAGGGTAATTTTTTTACTTAGATTAAGGTCTTATTCTTAAACGACGCTTGGTACCTGGTATGTAAACCATTACCGTGCCGTGCTACTTGTAAAATCTATCATCTTTATAAAGATCTGCGGTGGAGTATCTATAAGGTAAAAAGTTTTCTAAATAGAACTCTGTGCTCTTTCTATTTTTATTATAAATACATACGGGTATTTATCGCGTTTATTTACCTATTTTTCCCGACGTTTCGACAGGTTTACACTCTGTCGTGGTCACGGGATGACTGGAGTACTAGAGCTACCGCCTCTGCGAAGCGGGGGCAGCATTTTTGCAACTACCCTCACTTGTTTTTCCGAAATAGAAATGTCCATCTGCACACTCGGACGACACACAACACTAACCGTGTCCATTACGCATTGAGAAACCGGTCTACGTTGAGTACACTTAGCTATAACTGGATTCCATGAGGCAGAGAGTCTGAAACCGTCTTCACGATTGAATTTAGGATATTTCTTAATTTCAATCGCTTCCCGAACCATTCTCTTGTAGTAATGCCTTTCATTACATATAACTTGAGGTTTATGTAATTCAATCCAGTGATTGGGTCCTGAGTCCACTATGTGCTCTACTATTGCAGACTTGTTTACTTGTCGATTTTTGACCGCCGCTATGTGTTCTTTAACACGTTCCGCGACCGTGCGTTTAGTCTGGCCTATGTAGGAACGCCCGCAGCTGCAATCTATTTTGTAAACCCCAGGTACTTGCAGAGGTTTGAAAAGTTACCAATTTTGTCCGTAACTCCTTTCACATAAGGCAAGAACGCAGGCTGTCTTTTCACATCAATGTGTTTCTGTTTGCGCCTCCAGTTAGAACGACATCCGATTCGAGTATTGTAGCCATTCCGTTTCAGAACCCTTTTAACATGATCTAGCTCACCCTGCAGATGTTCAGGATCGCAAAGGTCATGAGCTCTGTTTACTAGTGAGGAGACTACTGACTCCAGGTGTCTTGGATGGTGGTGTGACGCTGCATTCAAGTATCTGTCCGTATGTGTAGGTTTTCTATACACTGTGTGTGCCAAGGTCCCGTCACATTTTACCATCACTTTTAGGTCGAGAAAAGCTAACATTCTGTTTTCCGTTCTACCGAGATCTGCGCGGCAAGACAAATACAAGCTAATTAGCTTGAGTAAACTCAGTCCGTCTTGCGTCTGGCCGCGACGCGCACGTACTACTTTGCTGGTTTTTGGAGATAGAAAAAAACAAAAATGCCATGTTGTGTATTTCGAAAGTGCAATACTAATACTGGTGCGGCTGTAAAAAGCAAGACGGATGTATCTTTTCATTTGTAAAAACTATTTAAAATGGAAAATCATTAATTTAATTTTACTCAAAAATCATTGCCGCGGCGGCGTTGCCGCTTTGCCACATACACGAACGAGACAAGGACAGCGTTGTATTTAGTAGACGTCATAGGCTGTCATTGGCCGTCAGCCGGCTGGCCGCTCATGTAAGGTGTGAAAAGTATGTTTATCTCTTTCTGACAACGGGGTCCTATATATCTCTGTGATCTTTCACCCTACTCAGCGATAGACATAAAGTTCCATAGGTCCTATGTAGGTAGCTATAGTAAAATATCGTCATGTTTTTATTACTTATTAATGAGTATAACGTCTCTATTAGTAAAACCTCATTGATTACTACAAGAGAATGGTTCGGGAAGCGATTGAAATTAAGAAATATCCTAAATTCAATCGTAAAGACGGTTTTAGACTCTCTGCCTCATGGAATCCAGTTATAGCTAAGTGTACTCAACGTAGACCGGTTTCTCAATGCGTAATGGACACGGTTAGTGTTGTGTGTCGTCCGAGTGTGCAGATGGACATTTCTATTTCGGAAAAACAAGTGAGGGTAGTTGCAAAAAATGCTGCCCCCGCTTCGCAGAGGTGGTAGCTCCAGTACTCCAGTCATCCCGTGACCACGACAGAGTGAAACCTGTCGAAACGTCGGGAAAAATAGGTAAATAAACGCGATAAATATCCGTATGTATTTATAATAATGTGTTCTGATCGCGTAAGTTTAAAAAACTTTATTTCTTTCTATTTCTAGTAGAAAAGTCATGTCTGCTCCACCCCAAGCCGACATACCATAAGTAATAAGAGATTGGCATAAAGTAAGGTAGACTGTTCAGTCAGTCTTGTCGTCTCTTATATGTATTTTTTTAAATATGTGTATAAGTTTACGGATCCGATGGTATTAATATGGTTCTTCCAGTTAAGGTTTTTATCAACGGTTATTTCTAAATATTTGATGTTATCTGTGGCAGAGAGAGTGTAACAGTCGCAACTGTTGGAATTCAGAGAAGAGCAGGTGTTGGCTTTTAAACTAATGTCCGACATCGGCTGATTACGAATGGTGAATGTAATATATTTTGTTTTAGTTCAATTTAGTTTCAATAGGTTATTGTTAAGCCATGACATGATTATACGCATTCCATTTTCAGGTGCTAGGTGTACATCCTTCCAGGTGGATCCTAAAGAGTATGAAAGTATCATCGGCAAATTGATCGTTTGTGCTATATATGCATATCTCCGATCCTAACAATCTGAGCTCGATCTCTCAAGTAGTCTTCAAACAGATAAAATGGATTTTATCGGACGTCATTGCTCTCTAATTTACGCAGTAATGATGGGATAGATACGGTATCAAAACCGATGGCTAAATCCAGAAACACTTCTAGGCATTTCTGTTTCTTTTTGAGATTATCAACATAACGTGTACTACAAGTCTTTCGATATCTTGACAACCCCTTGTCCCATTCGGTTCAATAAGTTACCAGCTCATTTCTCAAGTCCTTTTCCAAATTCATAGGATCATCATCGGTTCGATAGTTATCGTCGAACAAACAAACATACACACACAAAAATACAAAGCAAAATAGCCCAAGTTGCCACTAAGATCTTCGCTCGCTCGATCAATTAAGCATTGAAGTGGGTATTTTTGGTAAAGATCAGTTCCCCGCGTACCGTTTAACCCCTGTTTAGCGAAACCGGAAATATTTTTAATATATTTGGATATTTAATGAAATTATATGGAAAATGAGAACAATAAGTATGACTACTAGATTTTGAGTAACAGCTTCAAATTGTAAACATTAAAAAAAAACTAAATGCACAATAAAATTTTTTTTGCTAACTAGATTGTGTTAAATAGGATTGCGACCTGCCCACTAGCCATTCTTATCCTTATGCGCTTTGCCAATGTATTTGATAAGAAATTTAAAAGACATTATACTTATTTTTATACGTTACCAACGAAAATTTTGAAAGAATAATCCGATCTACAATCCAAATCTAGCCCTTCTGATTTCCAGGTGACCTCTTGAAGAAAATTCTACGGCAGAACTACGAAGCTATGAAAGGCGCTGACGAGCCCAATGTGGGTGACTTGACCCTCAACTACATATCGCCGTAAGTAAAATAAGCATCGTTCCTCAATCCTCAAGAGAACCAACCTAACCTTAGAACCAACCTTTGAGAAACCTAACTATCGTCAGGTTAGTTTTGTTCAAGGGTGTATCAGAATGGAGTGAAGGCTTCCGAAGTCATTAAGCATATGACTGACTAGATGCTATTTGATTTAATGGCTATTTTGCTCACTTGATTAGAATCGCACCCCAGATTAACGTGTTTTTGAATTTTACTAATGAACAACGGATCAGTTTACTCTAAGTCACCAACGATCGTTCGAATGTTTTCTTTATCTGAGATAACAGAATAGGTTTTTCTGTAATTATAATTAAATCGGAACCGAAACGTAGACTGATTTGAATAGAGCGATAACCGTTGTAAATAAGAATATAGGGGACTAGACAGACGGGCATGACAATACTTTAAGGGTTCCTCGTTGGACTTTGAAATCGTAAAAATTGGGGCACTGGACAACCTGGGTTAGGGTTAGGTTAGGTTATAGGGTCAGGAATAGGGTTTATACACCTAAACATTCTAACTAAAGCATTTAAAAGAAAGTCACTCAAATTCCGTTATTTTAAATATCAGAGACTTCTGCGCCGAGATCCCTCTGCATTCTGCGGCGGCCGTGCTACCCAAAACCTTCTTCTTCAACCCCAGAACCAAGATGTACCTGTTTCTGCACGGCTTCATCGATAACCCGGACAATGAAAACTTCCAGGTCATTAATAACGCCCTGCGGAAGACTGGTAACTATCACCCAACTATTCGAGAAGAAATATATATATATTGATAGATTGATAAAGGCATTTATTTGGAGCTACAATTACACACATATATTAAACAACAAAAGAAAAAGAAGGAATTTAAGTTGGTAGATACAAACAAAAACGGCACATAAAACGAAAATACTTATAACAAAACATCTACATAGGTGTCATATTAACCCATGTGTACCTATGTTGTGGTCAGAGGAAAAGGACATACCTAAGCGCATAATTTTGTTTAAAGAGCAAGTAAGAATAAAGTTCTGTGCGGTGAGCACATGCATAATAATACATTCATTTATTTCGGTTTTTACATTACATCAGATAGTATTAGTAAAATGCTTAGGCTAAAAGTTAGTAGTTAAGTATATAATTTTATAATAAAAATATAATTCACAATAAAATAATATATAAAAAAAACATGATACATAAAAATTACTTGGATAATAATACAAATCAAATCATGTAAATAAGTACAAATTCAATTTTAAATTAAGTTCTATTTATTTAGCACGTTGCATTGCATGGCATCACATGCATATTGGTTCAGTGCCTAAGAATGGATCCATCCAACCGCTTTGCCACAGTAGATTTTATTTAGTTATTTTATTTATTTATTATACTTTAATTAACACGGAATATGATTTATGCTGGCGCACACGACACAGGGACGCACAGGGAGGAGACTCGTTAACGCAGGATGGCATTGAAGCCTTCGGTGTGTGCCTTCGCGAACATACCTTTCATTTTATAAAATGTTTTTTGCTCTAAATAATTTATATTGTGATTTATTACTTATTAAATTATTTGACTAATTATTTGTATAAAATAGGTTAAAACATCTGAAATCTATTTAATTAGTGTAAGTAGTCTTAGAGCATTTGAATTATTAATAAGTAAATAAATAAATAATAATATATCAGCATAATGAAACTATGAACTACCCCAGTGACCTACATGTTTAACTCTTTGAATTCTACTTCTGCAGGTAATTGCAATATCCTGGCATTGGACGCGAGTCCGCTCATCGGCTGGTTCTTTATACGTTCCAGCACCTACGTTCGCTTCATCGGGACTGCGCTGGGGCATGTCCTGGCTCAACTCTACTTTGGTAATTTATCTCACAGTAGCTAGACATCAGGGAAAGCAGTGAAATGTTTTTAAAAAACATAAAAACAATTGAATATAAATTATTAAATATTCCAAACAATACATGAGTTCATAAACGTCGGAATGGCGATCTTTATTTTAATCTACTGTGGTGGCTTTTGTTGCATCGGGAAATCGGACAGGCGACCGTGCGTAGGCGATACCATAAAACATTATTACACAACATTATTATTATTATTAAAACCAACATAATAGTGCTTAGTTAGCTATAAAGTTGGATCGGTTAGTTGGTTCAGGTGATGTAACTGGCTTCACAATATATATAAATATTACATAGAAATAGAGATGGCTTTCAGCCAAATAGTGGTATTCATAGACTCAATAAGAGGTGGGGAGATAAGGGAGGTGGGGTAATGATTGCAGTTCGCCGTGAAATAGCGGTGGAATGTCGAAGCGAGTGGTCTTCGGCTGCTGAGGATTTGTAGATAACTTTGACAATCCGCAATAGTAACCCAAAATCCACTTATAAAATGCATATATGCGTAGTGTATATTTGTGATGAGAATTTAGGTCACTCAATGGAGTTACAATTGTCGAACTTTGCAGATAAGTTAACCAGTATTATACTAAATAATCCATTGGACAAATTCATTGTATTTGGTGACTTCAATATGCCCCTTGTCTCGTGGACCCTAAGTGGTGACGAAATCTCTTTGTCGCCAAGTAATTTGCAAGGCCCGCATCAAATCAATTTTATTGATACGATTACTACATGTAATCTACTGCAATACAATTCTATTTTTAATACTAGTCATGGCCGCTTACTTGATTTAATATTCTCAAATAACGAGGTATCGGTTCGCGCGTGTGATTCTCCCTTAGTACCTTTGGATGCCCACCATCCGTCTATAGTGGCATCCGCAGACTTTGTTCAGCTTCATACAATTAAGCCACTGCCATATACTAAGTTTTATTATGAAAGTGGTGATTATGACTCAATTTGCGCTGATCTTGATACCATTAATTGGGTCGTGGAACTAAATGATAAAACGATTGAGGAAGCCGCAACCTTTATGTATAACACTATTTATAAGTTGCGCGATACTTTTATTAACTCAAAAATCGTTACACCCTCTCGTAAATATCCCTTATGGTACAAACAGCCTCTCATAAAATTGCTCAGGGAAAAAGCGAAATTTCACAAAAAATTTAAAATATATGGCAACGCATATGATCGTAACTCATTTGTTATCTTACGAGACAGAGCCCGCGCTATGGAATCAGATATGTACAATACCTACATCGATAAAGTCGAAACATTTATAAAAAAAAACCCTCGTGCATTCTGGGCTTATGTGAAGAGTAAGAATCAATCTAATGCTTATCCGTCTGTAATGAAACTTGGTACGGACTCGTCGGACCAAGGTGATGTGATATGTAACATGTTTGCAGAATATTTTCACTCAACCTTTCTTGATAGTTCACAAAACCAAACTCAATCTAACGCAGATGTTTCTCCTCATTACGTATCTTGCGGAGACATTTGCAATGTTGAGGTACTTGAGGCGGAAGTTTTTCGTTTTTTTAAATCCCTTAGCCTCAATAAATCGGCGGGTCCAGACAATGTTCCTGCGCTTTTTATTGTTAAGTGTGCTAAAAGTCTTGTTTTCCCACTCTCCATACTGTTTCGTCGATCTTTAACTGAAGGTGTATATCTGTGTATGTATATTTGCCAAGGTTTTAGAAAAAATTGTTTACTCTCAACTCTATCCCGCAATGAAACAGAACCTCATGCCACAGCAGCACGGTTTCCTCAGAGGCCGATCTACCATATCGAATCTTCTGCTCTGTTCCGAATACCTAACCAGCATCATGTCTGAACCATCACAAGTTGACATCATATACACCGACTATAGTAAGTGTTTTGATCGTATTGACCACCTCATCTTATTAAAAAAGCTCCAAGAAATGGGAATTCAAGGAAACCTCTTCAGATGGTTCACTTCTTATGTCGACAATAGGTGCCAAACGGTCGTATTGAATGGATACTCATCTTCGTCCATGTATATTCCCTCAGGAGTTCCTCAGGGCTCCTTATTAGGTCCCCTGCTTTTTACGTTGTTCGTAAATGATATCTCTTCCTGCTTTCATCACTCTAAAATACTTCTATATGCTGATGACATGAAAATTCTATCTCAGATAAAGTCTGTTAGTGAAGCACACCTTTTGCAGGCTGACCTCCTCAGATTTCAAACCTATTGTACACAAAATAAGTTGGACTTAAATGTCTCTAAGTGTTACATTTGCTCGTACACACGTAAACAGACAATAATTAAATTTGATTATGCTCTGCATAGTACACTATTAACAAGACTCGATACCATCACAGATCTAGGCATAGTCTTTGACAGTAAGCTCATCTTCAAAGACCATATTGACAATATTGTATCTAAGGCGTCCCGTGCACTTGGTTTCGTTTTCCGAATGTCCTCTGAATTCAATAGTATAAAAACATTTAAAATCCTGTACTGCGCATACGTTCGTAGTCACCTTGAATACGCTTCTCAGGTTTGGAACCCATGCTACGACATCTATATTACTAGGTTAGAGGGTATTCAAAAAAGATTTTTACGTTATTTACAGTTTCGCGCCAATACCTACCTTCCTGACTATAAGACAAGATGTCGCAAATTTCATTTCCTCCCCCTTTTTGAACGTAGATGTATCTCCGATTTGTCATACCTCATGGGCATAGCGAATGGTACAGTTGACTGTCCGGAGTTGCTAGAACTATTGGAACTGCGCACTGTGATTGGGTTAAGAAATCCTATAACTCTACACGTTCAGCATGCCAAAACGAATTATAGGCAAAATGCTTTCATAATTAGAGCATGCTCTTCGTTCAACTCTTTGGCAAAGGCAAACATTGACATTGACATTTTCAACACTCCAATAAGTAAGTTAAAGCGCATACTCAATGATAAATTCTTCTTGGTAAATCAATCGTAGTTTACTCATTATGTAATTGTTTGGTTTTATTTATTTTTTGGTTTTTCAAAATCTCTTGCATTCAATGATTTTCTAGAATCCGTCGTCTGCTACTGTATTTCTACTTACTTATATTCTTTTTTTTTAACTACAAGTGGAAACTTTTAATTGGCTCTCTGTAAAATATATGCTTTGCATATATTATGTATTTCATAATTAACAATGTATCTACATAGCTGTAAGTTTTCCTAAAACGAATAAAATAAAAATAAAAATAAAAATACAACCCAGTCCCAAACAAAGTAAAGCTTGTGCTATGGAATTCAGATGACTGAGAATACTTATGTATTGTCTATCTACGTCTTACTAGTTTTCTGGAGTCTCACAGTCTTATTTTTGACAGACAATTTGGTTTTCGAAGGGGACGATGTACTGAAGATGCAGTGTCGTTGCTAACATCTAAAGTTTCGGCGCATCTTGATGTGGGCCAGTGCTGTGTGGGAGTCTTCCTGGATTTAGCTAAGGCCTTTGACACCGTCTCCGTTCCCATTCTTTTAAAAAAGCTTGAATCTTTGGGTATCAGAGAAATTCCTCTGGTTTACAAGTTACTTAATGGAACGGAGTCAGTGTGTGCGAGTCCCTGACGTATTTAGTGAACCTCAAACTATACACTTTGGCGTACCACAGGGAAGTATTTTGGGTCCAACCCTATTTAACTTGTATATTAATGATGTTCATGAACTTCCCATTCATAATGCTGAGATCGTATGTTATGCAGACGACACTGCATTGGTATTTCATGGGTCCTCCTGGCAATATGTTTCGAATGCAGCTGAAATGGGAATGTCCCAAGTAAATATATGGCTCCAGCAAAATCTTCTAACACTAAATACCAGTAAGACGATGTATGTCTATTTCCACAAGACATCCGCCTCAGCACCTTCCACAGAATTGAAAATAAAGATTCACAGCGCATGTTACTGTAATGTTTCAAACCCATGTAATTGTGAGACCTTAACACGGACCTTAACAAGCAAGAACACGGAAGGTCGTTAACATAATGCGAAATTTAAGAGAGGTTGCCGATGTGGACATTTTGAGATCAGTCTACTTTGAGCTGTGTCAGTCTCTTTTGCTGTACTGTGTCACCATTTGGGGCAGTGCTGCCAAATTACACCTTCTTCAAGTCGAGAGAGCACAGCGCTCAGTTCTCAAAGTCATGCTTTGGAAGCCATATAGATTCCCAACTGTAGATCTTTATAGGGAGGCCAGCGTTCCAAGTGTTCGGCAGCTGTTTATTTTGAGGACTTCTATCATGGCCCATAAAGAGATACTAAATACAGTAAACAATCAATTACTAATAAAAAGAAGAAGTTATAGATTGCCAACTCCGCCTTGTTAAACATCTTTAGCTCAACGTTTTGGTAAATTTATAAAATCGCATGTGTATAATAGTGTTGTTAAACACTATGATATTAAAGATAAATCTGTTTTTGAGGCAAAGGGAATAATTAGTAAATAGCTTTTAATGCTCTCTTACGACGCTACAGAACATCTGCTACGTATACTAAAATGATGCACTTTTATTATAATACCTATAATGTACCTATATACCTATAACTATTCATGATCATTGTTTTTGTTACTGGTTGGAATAAGGAATTGACAATGTATCAAAAATAGGTCTCTTTTTGTTTTCATATTTGTTACTTTGTTGTTATGTGTGTGAGTATGTGAATATATATGTGTATATTGTGTGGTTTGCTAAAATGTAACTTTACCGAATATGTAATTTGTCCATTATTGTCTTTTGCATTCATATTTGTCTATGATATTGTAATTGTATGATAGATAATTTGTGTAAATTGCTAGCTAACCGAGGTTACTGTCAATTTATTAAGTAAATCGTCTCTCTGGTCTTCACGATACAGGCTTGCCTAGTGTGAAGACCGCTGAAATGTCTACCTGTTTAAAATTCGAGCAGCATCAAAATGCATTTAATCATTGCTATCATATGAATGCTGAAATAAATATTTTTTTCATTTTTTTCATTTTTAAATATAGTTGTAAACGCATCAGGTACCCAGACACAGAACAAACATCCAATTCAGTCAGTCCAAGCCAACTGAGGCGACAAAGTTAATAGGCCGCCCATAATCCATCATCGTAGCCTAACTCTGGACTTGAGCAACGAGCTGTGTCGATTGTTTGTCCCGAACAACTATTGTCGGGGTCGGAATCATAGGTTGTTTTACCGAACCACCGGCGCGCACTGTGGCTAGATCTTCGTCACCTATTCCGCGCATCCTCGCCGCGCTAAACGCGCTTCTGAATCGTACTCCTGAGTGCGATTTATTTGCGGATGGGTGGGTTAAAATTTTATCGGATTGTTTGAGCTTCTGTGTGCGTGATGTATGATTGCGTATTTCATACTATTTTTATTTTCTATTTGTCTTTTGGCTCGACATTGATGGGTATCGATGATAGGTATTTTTATTAACCGAATTATATTGACTATTTCTTTGACATTGTAAATAAGTATTCATTATCTATTTATATTTCAAACACAAGTGTTAGGTACTCCTAATTATGGTAACATGCACTCTAGAAGGCCAAGATACAAGCTCCTCGCTTAGTTTCGTTTTCGCTGGTAGTTCTACTACATAACTTTGTACCTCCTAGTAACAGATCATGTGTATTTGTATAATATGTACATCTTACTTGAAATAAATAATAATTATTATTATTATTTCAAATAATTGTTTGTAACAATGTAATTGGTTTATCCGTGTTAATTAAAGTATAATAAATAAACAAATAAATATATAATAAATAAACTATCTTTTGAAAAGCTGGGATCAACAGCTAAACTTGCCCTTCGAAACACGGAAGAACTGAGATAAACATGTCACTGCGGTCACCTAAATACCTACTACCTACTAACCGCGTACAACTTTGCCTATTTTTTACCTAATTACTATCATAACAGATGCTCAACTGGTCGCCGAGAATATCTACCTGATCGGGCACAGCCTGGGCGCGCACATCGCATCTTTCGCCGCCAAGGAGTTCTTCCGAATAACCGGACTGAAGGTCGGCTGCCTCGTCGGGCTCGATGTCGCTGGACCTTGCTTCACAGAGGTCGACAGTTGCATCAGGTCATTTAACTGTTCTATTTCTGTTAAGGTTGTTTTTTAGGATAATAATAATAATAATAATGCCGGACATTTTACATGCATCATCTGGCCCCAAACTAAGCAGAGCTTGTGTTATGGGTACCACATAACTAATATACTACTTATAAACTTTTTTTGTAAATACATACATATTATAAAAAGAAACACCCAGGCCCGAGACAAATACTTGCAGATCATACAAACATTTATCCCGCGGCGGGAATCGAACCCGCAACCTTCTGCGTATATGCCGGACCTAAGCCTATTGCGCCATAGAGGTCATCTGTTAAGTTTGTCTGTCAGAGGATGTTAAGTTGCTCAATCCTGGACAATACTTGCCGATTATGACGTCATGCAATTTAACGTCAATGATAATATCTGGCAATTCTATAGGGAACAGTTGCTACATATTACAAATCAATCGTTTGTAAGATTTATTTTAGTTTTAACGCTTAGGCGTACGTACTTCACACCCTCAAAGTATAGATTACTATCGCGATCATATTGTAGGTAGGTAAATTGCTCAATCTCATCCTCGGTTCTAATTTCTATTATTCAGTAAACCTGAATAATTCACCACACGCTTTTATTTAGTAGCTCGACTTCAAGAACTGCTACTCCATCTGAATATGCCTTAAAACTGAGGATATTGTTTTTAAATGTTTTTTTAATTAGATAACCAACTCCATTCCTTCCGTTATTACTGAATGAATGGTATAAAATAAAGTCGTGGCATTCTTCAATAACTTATTTTCCTCTCCTTATTTCACACAAACCAATAATATCCCAATTTCGTTTTTTCGTTGCTATTCGTGTTTCTGGCTTTTTCTTCTCCTGTGTTGAATTTTTGTTTTGGGAGGTTTTGGTCAGACTCCTCCACGGTGACCAGCCGGATTGGAGGAGAAGAGAGGTTTTCTTTAATAGTTTTTGGCTTTTCTTGTGTTGTTTCCGCCTTGGCGCAGCGCAGTTGGAGCATATGTTTATATATTATATTTTTATTTTCACCGGTATTTTTGTTAGGTTCTTGGATGTAGCAGGTAATGTTGTGAGTTTGTTTCTTATGGGTATTTATTTTAAATTGCCGTCTTCATTCATGTTTTTCTTTGCTATCGGCTTTGGAGATTCGGATAGGGGTCTTTTATTTGTTCTTTTGGTATTACTATGCATGCCATGGTTTGTAGTAGGATACTTTTATCCAATAGTGATAATATTGTTGTAGCGCAGCGCTACTAGATAATGGTGTTTTTCAAGGACTTCCTTTTTTGAGTTCTCTTTTCTTGTCTAGAGTTGTAAAAGATATTTTTTTTTGTGTTGCTCATTTTTTCTTCAATATCTTCATTACTTTTCTCATTTGATGTAGTGAAAACTAGGGTAACTTAAGCTATAACTTTGGTTAAATTGTTTGTTAAGTTGTCTACTTATTAAGAAATGTAAACCATACATAAAGGGTAGTCTTTTGAAGAAATCGTATTATAATATAAATTACTATATTATTGACAAGAATCCATGGCCTCATGTCGCTCTGCCCTCAGACAGTTAACCGAAACGTTTGAAATGTATAAAACTATCTTAGCAATCGGACACATAGTCTCATATTATTATTTTAAAACATGAATTATGAATAATTAAAATAGATAAAATGTAATTTAACTTTGCAAAAAACAAATCAATTAGGAATTTGTTAGTTCTTGGTGGTCTGTAGACACAAACGATATATATTTTGTGTTTTGTTAGTTTCATTGCGGAAACCTCTATTATGTTCACAATCGACATATCTACAATAGTATGAACATTCTCTATATCAGAGTTCCTGACCAATATACAACCACCACCGCGACTAGGTCTACAGAAAGATAAAGCTATTTAAGCACCATTTCTAGAAAACCTCCGAGTTTAGATGGTGTTTCTTAATCGGTTGTTTCGTTTATTCGTTGTCGTTTCCTTTTGCGGGATGGTCTACTTTTCAGAAGTTGGCTGCCACAGAAAAACATTTTCTTGTACTTTTAGAATTTTCTAGCTCTGTTTTCAGTTTTTGATTTTCTATGTTTAGATTTTCTATTATCATATGTGCTGATTTAACATCTTTATCAACCTGTTTTTCCAGGTCCAGTTAAGTCAATTTGTAATAAATAAATGGTCCAGGGATATTGTGTTGGAGTACACTTTTATGCCAGTTTATGGGATAGCTGTTGTTTAGTTGTGTATGATATATGAGCACTATACTCTGTAACAAGTGTTTGTAGTGTGATGTCGTGATAGTATTTTACTTCACTTCAGCCTTAGATTGTTGTTATTTTCCGTTGACCATTCTCACTATTTCACGTAAATTTCGACAAGATAACGTTCTCACTCCTTAATTGTGTGGCAAAAAGCACTTACCATTGATTTTTGCACTGTTTTATTACAAATGTATACTTCTAATGATTTTTGTGGCGGAACAATTGTTGCTCGATCGACTACAGCGCTCTCTTCTGCAGTCGATCGTGTCGTGTTTTGTTTTTACGTTATGTTTACGTGTACGTAACCGTACAAGAGATGTTCTTATCTGACGTTCTCAAGTTTAAAACACCAGAATACCTGCACGCGATGATTAAGTTTGCAAATCAAAACTCTAAAAAAGAACTCAGGTCTATAAGGTCAGCACTACTATATCACAGTCATAAAACAGCGGCATTTAAGGGTTTCCGATATTTTGGCGACTAAGCGTTGAAATAATATCCCCCCACCCATAAGAAATCTCAATACAAAGTACACCCTTAATTTTTTTTATTTTTTTATCTTCGATAAACCTACGTTTGACCACGATCTCGCCTTATCTTAAGCGACGATGTGGCCGACGATGGGGCACGCAGGTCTAGAATACACCTATTTACTCGAGACTTGAAGAGACCTAGATTGTAGTTTTCAGGAAAGACAGACGACGGCAAAGCATTCCAATCCTTGGCTGTACGCATTATAAATGTGGAAGCAAATCGCTCTGTTCGTAAGGGTGTTAGGTTGACAAGGTATGGATGGTATTGAGCGGTACGTCTGTTTGTCCTGTTGTGAAAAGGAGATGGTGGAATCAGATCATGTAATTCCTGGGCACATTCTCCGAAAACGTTCCTATAAAAGATCGAAAGTAAAAATCTAAATTCAAAACGTTTCTTCTAGAAAACCAAACACAAGGCATTCTAAAACACTTCGTTCGCCGAATGTAGGTAATCTGCCGTCTCAGTCCTATTGTACAACTTACACATTACTTAATATACTCGTTCTTAACTTCCACATGCACGTGGGCCTCTTTTGTTACAAAGACTCGTAAGAAACTGCTGCTATCAGAAGAGACCACACTACACGACACGAATACAAATTCATTCTCCCACTCATACACCCACACACACACACACACACACACACACACACACACACACACACACACACACACTTTTTGCACGCTTCTTTTCACTCACACACACTTGAACTGTAGGAAAACTAAATTTTGTATTGCGCTCGTTTTCGGCTCGTCATCTCGAGGGTAATATCTGAAAATCAGTGTTTGCTTCTTAAGCAATATTATCGCTGAGCTATGACCTTTTTGACATTGAAACACACATGCACTTTTAGTTTTAAGTATCTAGTGTCTAACCTAAAGTTTTATGTATTTGCCATTATGTACAATGGTAGCATTGATTGTACGTGGTTTATCAAATAAATGTTGTATCTATCTATCTATATATATGTTATTGTACGATGTCAACATCGTGCTCATTATTATGATACTTTCAGGTTCAACAAGACTGATGCCACTGTTGTCACCGCTATACACACCAACGGCGGCGTGTACGGCATGGCAGAGGCTGTTGGTCAGTACAGACAATAAACTAAACAGTTCTTAGAAAAGATATATCCGTCAAATAATAATAATAAAATGACGGATCTTTTTAACAGCGTATGCCGCAGAGCTGAGTCTCTTCGACAATTTATCTATTTGCAGGCCCCATTGTAGCTTATTATCTAAAGTAATGCCTAAGAACACTGAGGTGTCGACGAGATCTATATTTTCGTTTTTAATTTTTACATTGGCTTTCACCTAACATTAACAATTTAAAATTGGGTTAGGAATGCCCAATGTTAAACGGGTGAAAGCCAATGTTAACGAGATATAAACAAAACGCATTCTGCATTTTGTTTGTTTCTCGTTAAGTAATAAGTTGTTTACATTATACCATGTTACCACTAAAAACAAAACGCATTACGCTTTTTGTTTTTTTCTGGTTTACTAATAAGTTGTTTACAGTATACCATGTTACCACTTTAGAGATTGTATTGTTTACATCGTCAAAATTAGTAAGACGTCGCTTTAATTGAAATAAAAGTGACGTGTCATCATCACAGCAAACAATACAATCTCATAATAATACTAATATATTTGTAAATATAATAACATGTATACTTCTGATATGTAATAACAGACACAGTAAAACACATAAGCCGTAACGCACAAGGCAGAGCTACTACCAATTAAGCTACATTGAGGCCGGTAATCAGACTTCAAATTATTGTTTGCAGCCCAAGCTGACTTTTACCCCAACGGAGGGCAGCAGCAACCCGGCTGTGACTCCGAGATCTGCAACCACGGCATGGCAGTAAAATTTTACGCAAAGACCATCACCTCGCCTAAAACCTTCCTGGCAATTAAATGTAAAGATTATAAGGAATATAAAAAAGGGCAATGCTCTAATGAAATCACGTGAGTTTGGAATTCGATTCAAGGATAGTATTTATGTTTGCAGATAAATCAGTAGTAGTATTGTAAAAAATACTCTTAAAATACAAGAAGCGTAAGGATATTATAAATCTCACTATTGAGAGTACTATTGAGGTGTCGTGTGTCGAGCTGTAGCGGCATGTCGTCGTGAGCGTTTACCGTCCCTCCGATGCAGACTTTGCTTTATATAAACCGATATCAACATGCGTTAAGTAAAATTTCATAAAAAACATTCTCAATCAGTTCTTATCCCTCTTTAACGTTAATGGCCTACTACTACAGTAATGAATACGGATTTACTAAAGGTCGATCAACTGTTGATGTAGGTATAGCGCTCTTAAAGCTTATATTTGATGACCAGGAAAAGTCACAGGATGCAATCAGGGTATTCTGTGATCTATGTAAAGGCTTTGACTGTGTGATACAAGGCATGCAACACTAATGTCAGTATTAAAATATTATGGCATCCAAAACCGGGCGATTGACCTAATACATTCTTATCTATCCAATAGAGTCCTATAATTAACGCAGGTAGTGAGAGGTCCTCAGGATAAGTTATTGATATAGGGGTACCACTGAGTTCTATACTAGGGCCTTTTTTACTCCTAGTTTACGTTAACGACCTACCTTCGACCACGTGACAACTGGTCAAGGACAGAACAGCTTCTTGTAATCAGTTTTAATGAAGACATTTCTTGTGTCAGTAGGCGCACCTCTGATATCAGTTCTATAACTTCGGATGTACCTGATTCTACTGTTTGATCCTTATTCATGTCTGTAGCAGTTGCTAAAATATTTATGCGTAATGAACAAAAATATTTACTACACGTGGAGGATGCACACTTAATGTAATTTGGGTCCTTCACTAATTTGGGTGTAGTAGGTAGTTATGTAACTACCTACTACATACTGTATTACAGTCTCAGTAAACGCCAGCAACAGTCTGTAGTATTTATTCTATAACCGACCGACCCGTACAGCTTGTCGAGTGTCAAGTATAAGTAGATGGCACGCTGTAATGACCCGTACTCCTCGTAGTTAACCGTGAAGTTCGCTGCAGTAAGGCGCAGTTTAATATATCGTCCGAATGATTCGTTTTGTCGACTCAGTTAAAATTGTGAACTTATTGTAGCAATTTCACACTTTCTAATGAATTTTGAATGTCACCCACGCCAAGTCGTTTTGTTATTGGTGTGTAGAATCCTTTTTATGATGTTCTGATCTATCCATATTTATTTTAGACCAATGGGCCACGCTTGCGTCCCCGGCACGGAAGGACAGTTCTATCTGCAGACGAATGATGAGGAGCCCTACGCGCGAGGCATCCAGGGCACCACCTACGACAACAGAGATGGAGTTGTGAAGAACCTTCAGAACTAAAGGTGTAAGGTGCCTTTGGATAAAGAAGCAAACTCCACTGATGGCTTTTTGCCCAATTTCAAAAATACGACTTAGTTGGGACATGAGTCAATGTTACAATTCATTGGGTGCTTATAGAAATTCGTTTTTTTGGAGAACAAACTTTATTAAATTAATCTATCATATTTTTCTTTGTTATTTTTGCAATAAACTAAGTTATCTTGTTGTTATCTTTCACATCTAAATGGCTCAATGGATCAAATAACAAATTCAAATTCAAATATTTTTATTCAATACAATCAAAAGGATCACTTTTGAACGTCTTACATACTAGGTGAATTTAGGTGCCAATTTCTCCTAACCCAAGTCCGAAAAGAGCTGGCATGAAACTCGTCGAAACGTGGGTTTACGAGTTTGACAAGCAAACAAGTCAACAAGCTTCGGAGTGGCGCCTTCTAACCTCCTTATTCACCAGATATGGCTCCAGCCGACTTCTTTCTTTTCCTAAACTTATATTATCACTTCGTGGCACTCGTTTTTATTTCGGTACAGGACATAAAGAAGAATTTGCTGCGAGAACTGAACTCAACTCCGGAAAAGCGTTTAAAAAAAGTTTTGATGATAGGATTATTCGTTGGCATAAGTCTATCGTTTCTGAAGGAGTATACTTTGCCAGCGATTAAATAAATTTGGATGAATTACTATCATTTTGTGTATTATTGATCGGTTCCCGGTACTTTCTTGACAGAGTAGTATAGTTATTTATATTATAATATTCTTTCTTGAAAAGACTACCTTTTATGTGAGCTTTATATTTTTTAATAGGGAGGTAGTTTAGTTACATTTTTAGAAAGCTTATTATGGAAGCGCACCGTGTTCCCCATAAAGGGCTTATTTACTTCTTGTAGTCGAAACCTAGAGGTGTACAATTTGTTTCCGTTTTGATTTTAACCTAGTATTCATTCTATAAATATCACTATTTTCTGATCTTTATAAAATGTGGTAAAAAGATATATTGTTTATTGTATCGGAAACGTGCCACTTTTTGTAAGATTCCACGCGTGCGCGGCATCGCACAGCTCACAGATCAGCAGCTAGTAACAAACTCAATTGATATCATATTTGCATTGACATTTAACATGGCTACTCCACCAGTGCCTCGGCATTGTTATATACTTTTATATTATACACTACAAAATGAACTTTGGTAAGCGTACGTACCAAATTTACCAACCACTTAGTCACGCCATAGAACTCCATTCTGTCGTTTAAATAGAATGAATTATTTGACGAGCACAACCAGAAAACGCAATTTAACCACGATTTAACAAAACCTACACGTCGTTGTAATTTAAAATTATGCACGCATTTTAACGCAGCATTCTTTCGGTGCCCGGTGCAATTACCTCATTCCATATCAAGACAACCTTACCCGCAAATGCACAGTTCTAAGTCCAAAAAGTACCAGGCTTGAAAAATTAACAACTTGTGGCGTGCCTAACTCGCTCGTTCCTTCTTCGCCACAACGGTATCGAGAGATGTCGGTACAAAGTCGCTAATATTTCGTTGTTTTTACAACTAGGACCATACTCCTCACGACACCGGTGTATAGTTCGTTTTCGATAAGGTGGGTGGCCGCTCGGGCCTCAGCCTGCTGGCACTTGGCAGTGTGGCATTCAGCTCTCGGCTTGCGCTTGCACCACTCGTGTACCTACCTACTACTTTGCTTTGTATTCGCTGCGTAATATAAGTTTCGCGATCTACCTCTGTTCATATTTTCTATGCTTGGCTTTTCTTTCTTCATATTGTACATAAGCTAAAACATCATTCTTAATTTCATCCGTGTTCTATCAATTATTCTTCTCAATCATTCATCGCTTCACAAGCACATCACACTTCTGATAGTTGTCAGGATTAGGATACCTACTTCTGGATGGTAAGGGATCTAAACTATACACGAACCTTTCCAAAAATTCATATGGTTTGGAGCCTGACATCCGCAGCTGGGCTTACTCACTAAGTCTTCTCCACGCTGTAAAAAACAGGATATCTACTGTCTTAGCACATTACTGTGAAACATAGAGCAAGATGAACTTTTTTAAATCAGACAAGGCTCCATAGGTATTGCCGCTTGACTTTCTGCAAAAGTTCAGCCACGCGTAAAATATTCTTTCAAAAAAGTTGTGAACAAGGCAAAGAAGACAGTGGTTAAAGAAGCAGCGAGCGCTAAACCGCCTTTTGCATCAGGAATTTACTTTGTTGAAAGCAGCCTATGTGAGTCTAGGAATTGCATTCGTGGTGGTAATATAAGTAGTAGGTTCGTAGCTATTTCATTTCATCGGTATCTTGTAATTTTTGTAACAGAGCAATTGCGGCAGCTATATCTGTATAACCAGTTGGAAATCGTAAAAAAACACTTCTAACGGAAGCCAACCGTTGTATACTATATACGAGTACATACAGCGGTTATACAGAGGTATTCTACTCTTTGATCGCCCACTATGTCTCTAGCATATTCATTGCATTTTTCTTAGACATAGATCTAGTATTTACTTCACGAAAATTACCATTCATATTACGAAACCCTACCTCATGAAAGCCAAAGTCAGTCATGTCCTCATATCAAAGGAACATAATAAGTCCCTTACTATTTACTTACCTAAATAATGTTATTTTTAAACTTTACCCCCTATAAACTGTGATGGAACCTTTTCTATTTTTCTGTGAGAAAAATATTTTTTTAGTGGTAGGAGTAATTTTTGCTTTACTGCCTAATAAACTTCAGCATACTTACGAACGTTTGTTTGAACTTTTGAAACAACATTTAGAAGTAAATACACAAACATTGAGTGTGACTATGAGGCCGGGCTTACCAACGCAATAAAAAATGCTTTTCCGCATATTAATGTGTCCGGATGCTACTTCCATTTTAATAAAGCTGTATGGAGAAAGGCAGTCACTTTAAAAGCTGATTATAGTAAAGAATCCTGAGACATAATAAGAATCTGCGCAAATTTTCCTCTTTTACCTGCAGATCGCTACACTGAATGGTGGGCGTGCATGCTGGAAATAATGAAAACATGCAAATTTTTTTGAATTACTTCGAAAAACAATGGCTAAAACCAAGCATGGATATAAGTTGCTACAATGACATTTTTCGAACCAATAATCCCCTGCAGGCTGGAATAGACGTTTTAATTCAAAGGTGAATAGAAAACCAACATTAATACTGTTTATTGACGCACTAAGGAAGGAAGCAAAATGGCAAGAAATAAGATATAGATATTGCTTGTTTCATGGTACCAAGAGACGAAAGGTTGATATAAGTTTCAATATTCGATACGCCGAAGAAAAGAAAAAACTAGAAGAAGAGTGTATCACGCCTTACGATTTTTTTAAAATAATTTCAAATGTAAAAAAGATCCTCAATGTTTAACATGCTGTACTGCTGCAGTGTAATATTATCTGTAAGTTATCTATAAGTTTAAATTTTAATGACAAGTACCAAAATTACCTAGGCAAATAAAGAGGTTTAAAAATATATCTATATTTTCCGTATTACCCGTATTTACTGGTAGAAAGTTATTATTGTTTTTTTTTATACCTTCAGTATCACGTATTCTCAAAAGAGGATTTAGGCAGACCGGATTTAAAAATGTCTGGCATAGGTACATTTCAAATTGCGGACATTTGAGAGTTATAGTCCGACAAGAAAGAGTAGAAATTAATTATTAAGAAACTAAAATTTACTATAAACTGGCAACTGTTTATAAAAGGCCAGTGTGGCCGCTGTAGTGAATTTGTCGCCAGATTCAACTTTTCTTTGCAAAATTATATTATGCACGTATTTTTTTTGATAAAGTATCGTCATGCTTTGATACATACCAACTTTTGCTTATATATAAAAATCATGCTTAATTAAAAGAATCAAACATTCAAAACGTTTTGTTGACATAATAATATACATATTGCAACCACCTAATGATAAAAAATTATATTGGTATTTATATAGGTAGGTATGAT
The DNA here is from genome assembly GCA_948098915.1 of Lampropteryx suffumata. NCBI lineage: Eukaryota > Metazoa > Arthropoda > Insecta > Lepidoptera > Geometridae > Lampropteryx > Lampropteryx suffumata. The sequence goes on along the minus strand of OX402566.1, from coordinate 15,840,573 downwards.
GTGATTTATGTATGTAGATTTATTTCATTACAATAGAATATAAAGAATAAAAAAACAGACGTAAAAATAATATCTTGTAATCTTATTTAAATTTGTGTTGGACTAACCAGAAGAATTTTCGGCTTGGCTTTAGTATCTGGATACAGGAATTGGAGGGTGAAAATGCTCAAATCTGGTAAGGTTTTGCTTCCTGATTACATATTTACCACTTTTAACTTGCGGAAATCCTTAGTTTTCGAGAAAATAAAACATTTCTACCCTCAAATCTGATAAAATGTGAAACAAAATGTAAAAATTGACAGATAATAACCAAATTTGTCGTATATGTTTTGATGCGAATGAAACGTAAAAATTTTTATTACAAACCACTAGGTAGGTTATGGTTGGAGTATAGAAAAAAACGCGCAAGGCGAGCGAGCGTAGCGAGCGTGCCGCGGCAGCGGCCGCCGAAGCGCCAGAAGCGACCTCTCCCTTTCGATTTTTTTTGAGGTTAGGTTACATTTACCTATTCAAATATCTCGAGAACGGGTAATTCCTCAAATTGGGAGTGGTACAAGGGGGGTGGGGGGGTCTGCACTATTTTATAGTGCAATTCTTTATTTTTGATACTTTACTTATCTGGAAGCGATGCTGTGAACATGTGAAAAAAATCGTATAATAATATTATGAGAGAGGTCGAACCATGTACCAAAACATTGAGCAGCTGGTAATACAACACGGTGATGAAAGCTCTAGTGAGAATTCTGAGAGTGAAAATGAAAATTATGGTATGGCAGGAACATCTAATTATGTTCTACCACAACATTCTGAAGAAGAATGTATGATTAAGTATTCTATTATTATTCAACAAAATTGACTATTATTGTGTTTTTCCCCTCTGAGTATACACAATATTCTCGCTTTCTTTCTAGGTAGGTACCAAGAAACATAGTTGGTTTGATTCTTATTCAGGACAAACCTTTATGTGATGAGTATAACTGTTTGGTGTAAATTGAGGACGTTTTGCTGTCAGAGCGTTTTATATTACAGTCGATGTGCACCCAAGAACATTTAGCTACCAAAACCTCCTGATCCGAAATTAAACCACACACTAAGGCAGGATTTTTTGAAATTCAACTCCTACTAGGGTGAAAAAGGGTGAAAACGAATGTATGAAACTTTTTAACGCGTGGTGCGATTTGCTTGAAACTTGATATGAATAAATAAAATGCAAAATAAATGGACACGTGTTTCAAAATAACTCTTATAAAAGTGTAAAATGAGGTGTAAATGTTTGTATGGAAACTTTTTAATGGGTGGTCAGGTTGATTTGAAACTTATCAATAAAATTTGGCAAGGAGATAAATTGCATCCTGGAGAAGGATTTAGGCCACAATTCCTTTAAAAAAATGCGAACGAAGTCCTGAGCAACAGCTAGTATGGTATAAGAAGGACTACTGAGAAGGCGTGTTTGTTTACTTATGATGAGTAGTGGTCGAGGATCATTGTACCAATACGAAGACTCCTTGGAGTCTTTCAAATCCTCATTTTTAACTTTTTAAACATTCTTCAGGGTGTCAGCTGTCAGAGATGCACTGAGTTCTTACGGATAGTTTCGACCCAGGTGCGGGCACTTCGGCGTCGTCATGTCACCCTGTTAATTTCTATTGCTGAACATATTGTACATTATAATATGCTGATACGATTTTATTTGTATTTGTTGTAAAATTGTCGTGTTATTTATATCTTGATCCATTTATCACAACTAGCTGCTTCTCGCGGCTTCGCACGTGTTACGAGTGATGATGATGATGTAGTCCTAGCCGATTTCGGCTACGGTGACTATATAATGGACAGGCATATTTAACTCTAGTACCCCGCCAATGTAGTTGTAAGAGATAACCACTGGTGGTCTGGTCTTTAAATTATCTCGTTTTTTATCTATTTAGATCGAGTCGACGTTCTTCATCGAACTCGTTCACCTGTAGGTTGATTCGCCATCTCCACACCGTACGCTGGACTGCGTTCTCCTCCCACTTAAAGGGCTCAATTTTACATCGCTTCATGTGTCTTTTCAGAACATCCTATTAACATCCTATCCATCGATAGATAATTGATTCAGGCGTGACTTTGCGGAAATCCATTACAAAACATTAAACAGATGGACAAATATTTAGTACAATTCCGCTAATCTATTCCTAAAGAGTTACCTCCAAAAGAAATTCGACACGTGTTTCGCCCCTCCACGAGGCATCCTCAGGAACACTTGACTCACTCCGCACCCCGACGAAAAAACACTGCTCTGCAGACTTGTTGCTTCGTCAGAATAAGACTTTTGGTCGAAGCAACAAGTCACGGGGGGGGGGGGGGGGCATTTGAGGTGAAATCGATCGAGTGTGCGAATGTGTTTGCGGTATCAAATTACGTATATCTTGTTACGAGTATCAACATAAAAAGCAGCCTCAAGATACAATCTATCTTATTACCAAATTCTATTAAGATCCGTTAAACTATTTTGCGTGAAAATGTTAACAATCGGAAGGAAAAACAGACGAAGAGAGACACTTTCTAATTTATAATATTAGAAAGGATGGATATGGATAAAAATTCAGTGATTACAAAAAGCTATATTGCTGGTAACCAACCTACTACCTACCAGCTAAACAAATAAAGCCATGCAATCCATACTTCATAATCTAGGTATATTCATGACGTTTGGCCTGGGCATCGCATCTCAAACATTTCAGCGAATCGCAGAAAATAATGTGCTTTTTATGTTAGCTTATCACAGAAAAATAAAAGAAAATAAGATAGTTTTTTTTTAATAAAGTTGTCTCTCAAAAAAACAACTAATAGGTACAAGTTCTCAATTAATTGTAACATTGACTCATTCCTTAACAAAATAAAAGTTTTGAAATTATAAAAAAGCTGTATATCTGTGGTGTTTGCTCATTTATCCTAAGAAGTTTTGAAGGTTCTTCACAACTCCATCTTTGTTCTCGTATATGGTGCCCTGGATGCCCCGTGCGTAGGGCTCTTCAGTATTCGTCTGCAGGAAGAACTGGCCTTCCGTGCCGGGGACGGCAGCGTAACCCATCGGACTAAAACAATATTCAGATCATCATAAAGGATGCTACTAAACCCGCTGACGCAGCTGAAGCAGGTGCGTTAGTGTCGGCGGCGTTATTTCTATAGAGACCATTCGATTGCATAAGATAACCCTGCTGTAAGTTGGTGATTAGTTGGATTTTACAGATTCCAGGTGATGCTGCAGTATCGAGTTAAGGTTACCATGTTTTTACATTATTATTGAAGTAACAGGATACCAAATTTCGAATCGATCAGACCCGTGGAAGTGGCTCACATCCTTTCATCAACAAGACAAAAGCTGATCTTCAAATGGCTGAACAGATTTTCAGGTATATATTATTACTGGAATTATATTATCATTATTAATCGAGTCTCCGTTTAAATAGAAAATTAATTAAAATCTGTTCATCCGTTCAAAGTTTTTCCGTTTAGCTTTAGCCGATTCCGTGAAAGAAGCCTCGTCCAGCAACAGACAACTTAAATACGATCCTTGAACCTAATTCCAAATTCACCTGATTTCATTAGAGCATTGGCCGTTTCTGTATTCCTCATGATCGTTACATTTAACAGCAAGGAAGGCGTTTGGCGAGGTGATGGACTCCGCGTAGAATTTTACTGCCATGGAGTGGTGGCAGGACTCGAGCAGACAGCCGGGCTGTTGCTGCCCTCCGTTGGGGAAGAAATCAGCTTGGGCTGAAAATAATCATTTTCAATTAGATGACGGACATCATACCCCAGTTGATAGGTAACTTTGCCATCTGCATTGAAATGAAATGAAATGCGTTGTAAGTTCGATGGAATATTTGTGTGATGAACACAAATGTTTTACTGTGCCTAGAGGTGTGTGTGTGATAATATAAAGAGTCTTAAGTATATATTTAAAACTAGCTGACCCGACAAACTTCGTACCGCCTCTGAATCAATAAATAAAAAAGCAAGCATGTTTTTTCATATATACTTACCTTTTAAACCTTCACTGAACTACGACAAACATTTCAACACCAAAATCAGCTAAATCAGTCCAGCCGTTCTCGAGTTCTCTAGCCAGACTAACGAACAGCAATTGATTTTATTATATAGAAAACTAGCGACCCGCCCCGGCTTCGCACGGGTGCAATGCTGATACTTAATATACTACAGTATGTCTAATATGATTAGATCCCTCTAAAATTATCAATGTTTCTCTACTATATTATACATGTATTATACATATAAACATTCCCCTTAAATCACTCTATCTATTAAAATAAACCGCATTAAAATCCGTTGCGTAGTTTTAAAGATCTAAGCATACATAGGGACAGACAGACAGCGGGAAGCGACTTTGTTTTATACTATGTAGTGATAATGACGACATGATCTGGATGCACTTAGCCCACTACAGGAACATGTAGCAAAAAATGATAGAGGTCTATCACCCTACAGTTGGTGGATACAGACTGAAAATGATGATCATGATGACATCTGTCGATATATGATATGATGTATGATTTGCTTTTTTTCTTTGATTTTCTTTTGATGTACTCTATATGAATCTCGAAATATTTGTCTGATACTGTAGGTACTTATCCAGGTACATAATTGCGGCAGAAGGTACTAAAGTCGGTACCTTCTGCGGCAATTCTGTACCTAATTAATAATTAATATTCCTGAGACGCTTATTAATAAATCCAGTACAGGGTGAAGTCAGGCATGTGCACTTAAAAGGTACCTGAGGTTTTGTGAGTTAGAATGAACCTTTAGTATTTTTTCACTAACCAACTGTCTCCGCCATGCCGTACACGCCGCCGTTGGTGTGGATTGCGGAGACAAAAGTAGCATCAGTCTTGTTGAACCTGGAAGTCAAAAAATAATTATACAGTGAGTAGGTAATGAACACGTGGGTACGTTTATGAACAGTAATGCAAAAATGGCAGACTTCTACTCAGTATAATAAGCTACAGCGAAGAGGGCTGCTGGCCCTCTTCGCTGTAGCTATATAATGCTGGCGTTCAGAGCCGGGAAAGATGAGTTCACTACAGATATGGTTTATTTTGCATAGGACATGTTTAGAAGGTGTTAACTGAACCAGTACATCACCTAATCTTCCAATCCTAGTCCTAGCCTTATCCTACAGCTTCAAGAAATACAGTGTTGTTTTTTTTCAGAGGGAGGAGTAGATACAAGGTACGAAGTCTGTGCTCTTAGGAACGGTTTTCACGTCGCGTATAGGATAGGTTGCGACGTTGTTTGAAAGAAGAAAATGTCATTGAGAGTCTTGGCACAAAACACCCTGAAGTAATGTTTATGTTTAATGTGATGTAATGTGTGACTTTAAAAAAAAAAAATTAATGACCTGATGCTATTGTCGACGTCAGTGAAGCAGGGTCCAGCGGGGTCGAGCCCGTCGACGCGGCCGGCCTTCAATCTTGTCATTCGGAAGAACTCTTTGGCGGCGAAAGAGGCGATGTGTGCGCCCAGGCTGTGTCCGATCAGATGGATATTCTCGGGGACCAGTTGAGTATCTGTGATGGAAAATATTTATGTACGCGGTTTCGAGTAGTACCTACATAAAAAAATAGCCTATGTCATTATTTTATGTTTATTAATTGTATTTAATTCATAATACATTCAAAAACGATTTGTAAAATAATTGTTACTGAAATTAATAATATATAATTCTAACTCAATTGGTTCTGTATCGATAAATGCATTGTTTGTATAGGATATTTTTTTATTTTAATAAAGTTCAAATTGGCAGAAAATCTATACCTAGTTCTCGGTTCAATTAATTATAGCGAATATCAATTAATCAATCAAAACATTATATATTCAAGTGGTCCTTGTAAATTATTCAAATCACAAGGACCACTTTGAATCATCTTCTTACATGCTAATTAATCTAGGTACTGGTTTCTCTTAACCCCAGTTCAAGAAAAATCCCACAAGAAACTCGTCTGGTCTTAACACTTTTTATATGATCCTTTCCAATTTAGTTACGAATTTTGATGCCGAGTCGAGTTAGAGGAGCAGATTCATCCCCAGCTTTTTTGTCATCTAGATATATTTTATTTTATAATATTCTTTAAAAAACAGTTTATGTTTTACTAGCTGCTGCCCGCGGCTTCGCGCTCGTGGTACCTACATAAAAAGTAGCCTATGTCCTTCTCCAAATTCCCATATATCTCTATACCAAAATTCATCAAAATAGTTTCAGCTGTTTAGGCATGAAAACGTAACAAACAAACAGACAGACAGACAGACTGAATACTATCGCATTTATAATATTAGTTAGATTTCGTTTTCAGGAAACAGGAAATCGAAGCGTAGGACGACTCCCCACCCGATGGACTGACGACATTGTAAAGATCGCAGGAAGTCGGTGCATGGAGAGGGCTCAAAATCGTTCTTCCTGGAAATCTATTGGGGAAGCCTATGTTCAGCAGTGGACTTCTTAAGAGTGAACAAGTCGATTATCTTTCCATACAAACGTCGAAGGGTGATCACACCACCGTCTGATGATGACAAACATTTGATGACAAAAACTAAAAGTGATATAAATTTGTCTTGTCATAATCTATGCTTGTATTAATACAGAATTGTGAAAATAATATGGGTTTGAATGATACAAGACTCAAAAAAAATCGTTTTTCATCACTGATTTTAGCGCAACTTTAGGTGTGCAACTTTAGCCTAACAGTGAGAGCAGCGAGTTTATCTTAATTTCTAGTAATAATATTATGATATTTTTTTTAAGCAATTGAACATTTTTATGAACATATTAGATTTTCATATATACGAGCTGATGACATCCATCATAGTCGGTCACCTACGGCGTAGCACAATGCGTAGACGACCGTAGGCTCTACGGCTAACGTCACGATTATATTTGGATATCTTCCAAAAGCCACATAAATACTAAAGGCCTTATTTATAAATGCCTCTTGACTTGAACACTGCTCAATTCACCACGTTACTATTTGTCGCTATCTTACAAGGGATAGCACTATTTCAAACAGTGATTCACTTTTAGCAGAAGTTGAGGGACGTTTCTAAGTAGGTAAGCATTTATAAGTGAACGCTTACGAAGCATTGGTTTCTGAAGACTTCGTAAATCAAATTTAAATTTATTCAATACAATCACAAGAATCACTTTGAATCGTCTCACATCCTATTGCAGTATTGTTATTGCTGTGACCGGTCGCTCATCATTCTTACTTGTTATTGTTACCTATTTAGATTATAATATTGAACATGTTTTTTATACTCGCATAATGTTACCTTATATTTTTGAAACGAGAACGTAGTGTTTAGACAAATCTAACCATAGGCTTAGAAACACTATTAACCAATGTTTGTTACAATTAATAAGAAAATAAATAAATCTCGATAGATCCAATTCTTTGTAACCCAAGCCCGAGAAGCAAAAACGTGATGTTTACATAGTAAGAGTAGTTAATTATAAAATGATGTTGACCTTACGCATACAAATGGGTTAGAATAGTGTGGGTGCTGGATAATTCTATAATTGAGACGATTAAAGATGAAACAGGTTCGCGTGACCGTCTGATGGCAGATTGTAAACTTCCATGACCACATCCATGACATTGCCGAGCTCGTGAGTCATACTTTAAGGCGTGCTCTAACACGTTCAACGAAACTAGTCGTCTCTCAAAACTTAAATCAGAGTTGCCATCACCATTTAAAAATGTTATAATTTCCGCCTGTTGGACAGAAATAGTTAAACCAATAATTACGTTTTAAAAACTAAAAAGAAAACCGATTTCATTGAATATCATCGATGTATAAAATTTTTGATTTTTGTTGATTTTTTAAAAAACGCTTGATCGATATAATTTAAATGGAAAGTATAAATTTGAAATAAATAAAAAAAAATCCAAATCCTTTAATGCGTCTTTGAGTAATCAATAAATACTTATAAAAAAAAGATTCCGATCCGACGAATTGAGAACCTCCTCCTTTTTTGAAGTCAGTTAGTTTCAGTAATCGCTTGTAATCGGTATTCATGAATCCTGTGAACTGATTGGTTACCTCAAGATGATGTACCTAACTACCTACCATCTTTGTATAACGACTCTAGCCTCCAACGTACCGGTTGACCGCACGAATGGCTCGTTATTACCGTATTGGTATTCTAAACATGCTCGTTTTGCTGTAGTTTATATACATTATTCTAGATTTACCTATCACACGTGTTTTGTAGGAGCTAATGTTTTAATATGTTTTAATTCGTAATGTTTTAATAATGTCACATATGTATGTGGCGGATGAAGCAGCGCCAATAATAAGTTGTTTATTATCTCTAAGAGTAATAAGACATGCATTGTAACGTGGAACCACTACACAGTGCATTCAGGAATATTATATACAAACACTAGATAGAACACATCATCTTTTTGCAACATCGCGTGACGAATGAAACTCTTTTGGAAATATTGCATCCAAAGACACTACGACGGCTCAGTTGAGGCACTCGTATCTATATATTGTTCTAGGCGGTCGCATGTATTTATATAAATAATATAAAATACTAACTTTACTCTGTACTTCTGTAAACAAATGTTTTTGAAGTGATAACTTCTTCGGGTAAACCGCTTCGTTACGTAACGCGCTACGTAAGCGCGCCTGCCTACCGCGCATCGATAGGCTCCTCCTCTCTTATTCTAACCCACCGCGCTAGTTAGATTAGTTTAAGTTATCACTTCTTTTTCTGCGTCCCGAGGCGAACACGTTTTTTTAAATTTATTTGAGGGCGTCCAAAATTAGGAACACCGTCATTACTATATATCTAAAACGGGTCTTATTGTCTTTGCATTCTACTATGTGTTGTATTAATAATAATAATAATAATAATAATATTGCCGGTCATTTCGCACAACATCATCTGGCCCCAAAGTAAGCAGAGCTTGTGTTATGGGTACCACTGACTGATATACTACCTATATACTTTTTTATTTGTAAATACATACATATTATACATAGAAACACCCAGACCCGAGACAAATACTTGCAGATCATACAAACATTTGTCTCACGGCGGGAATTGAACCTGCAACTTTTTGCGTCTTAGCCGACCTTTAGCCCACTGCGTCACAGAGGTCGTAGATATCGTATTATCTATGTAGCTTCCTATTATCTTAGATATTATAGAAGAAATTAATGGATTGATAAGTTACCATAGTAGAGTTGAGCTAGGACTTGCCCCAGCGCAGTCCCGATGAAGCGGACGTAGGTGCTGGAACGTAGATACAACCAGCCGATGAGCGGACTCGCGTCCAATGCCAGGATGTTGCAGTTACCTGCAGAAGTAAAGTCCAAAGAGTAGAACTTGTAGGTCACTTGGGAGATTAATTATTTAATGCTGATGTCATAAAGATCTTATAAAGAGGCTTTATCTTTTGTGAAATGGGCCCTTCTTTTACGAGCTCTGTGCTGTAGAAAGATGGCTCGGAGTGTGATAAGATGGCTGCAAGTTAGGTTTGTTTGGTAACGTAACCAAACAGGTTTGATAACATAAAGAACGGAAGCGTTCATATGTAATGCCACTAGATCCCTCCTGAATGGGTGCTATTTTTTATTATCTTGTCACTAGCTATTTTGAAAGGGGTGGTAAAAGCACTAAATTGCTGACCGCAAAAAACTTCCTCACTAGTAGTAGAGTGAAAGTTACCGGTCTTCTGCAAGGCGTTGTTGATGGCCTGAAAGTTATCCTTGTCCGGGCTATCGGTGAAACCGTGCAGGAACACGTACATCTTGGTTCTGGTGTTGAAGACGAAAGTCTTGGGCAGCACAGCCGCCGTAGAGTGCAGAGGGATCTCGGCGCGGAACTCTCTGATAGTTGAAATAAGGAGATTTTCGTTAATTACATTTGAATGCCTCAGTGGGATGGTTCAGATAAAACCCATCCACCAAATTTTCCAGTGCCCAACTGTTAAATGATTTTAAAGTCCATTGAAGTTTCTCCATGTCCGTCTATCTGTATGAACTATTTTCTGATTTACAACGGTTATCGTTTTATTCAAATCAGTTTATGTTTCAGGTCCAATTTTTGGATAATTACCCAAATTTATTTCCAAATAAAAGATAACGTTGATCGATCGTTGGTGACTTAGCGTAAACGTTACGTAAGCTGAGCCGCTGATAATTAGTAGAATTCGAAAAAACGTTTAGCTGCGATTCGATTCTAATGGAGTAAGTAGAATAACCCACTGGACCATTAGTAACTTTTTGGTATCTTTACTGACTTTGGAAGCCTCCACTGTGCATGTTCCGACACACCATTGGACAATTCTAACATCGAAATAGTTAGGTATTTCTACTAAGTGAAAGTGCGTTGGGTCTGTTGAGGCCTGAAACCGTGTTTATTTTACTTACGTCGATATGTAGTTGAGGGTCAAGTTACCCACATCGGGCTCGTCAATATCTTTCTTGGCCTCGTAGTTCTGACGTAGAATATTCTTCAAAAGGTCACCTAGAAACAAGGAGGGCTTCATTTGTATTGCAACTCGAACTTCACTTTCGTGAGTTAAGGTATCTTATGAATGAAGATATAACCTATTTTAACTTTAAAATAAATTGTACAAGCTCATATGATTATGCACAGTGAAAGCTTCCAAAGTCAGTAGGGATCAGAATGACTAGTGGTCAGGACCCAAAACAATTCAACACCATTTAATGAGCATAGCAAAACGATTGTATCGGCCTTTGTGTTTTTTTTAAAGTACAAATTAGATTTTTTCTCAAAATCTAGTGAAGCTTTATTACGCGTGGTAATATATATTGTAATTTCATTATAATTTCAAACTATTTTGTAAACAATTATTTTTTCTCCAAACCTCAGTTTAGGGAGGGCGGTAGAGGGATGGAGGGATACTGACCTTTATCAAAAATGACCACTTCAAAGCATAATATTTAACAAACGAATATATATATCAAAAAACTTTTCAAGAATACTCCTAGTATCTTTACAATAGCTATCCAACGATATACCACACGATGAGGTAGTAAAAAATCAAAAAAATCAATCCCAGTTTATATGTATCCCTAAAATATGAAAATTTCGACACGATAAAACGAATGGTCTCCGAATAAAAGAAAGATGGGCCTACAGACAAACATACAGGCAGACATACCAAAACTGTTGGTTACTTGTGGACTTCGGAACCCTAAAAATGGCGGTTAGGTAATATTGTTATTGTAATAGCTATTGTGCAAGTGAATGAGCAAAGTTTCTTTCTTGAAAGTTGAAACAGGTTACAATACGAATAAATCGCGATTGCGAGCTGGAACAAGCAGACCTCGGATAAAACTCACCCTGATGAAGAATATCTTAATGAATCGAAACATTGTCGATGTTTTCATCGACAAACTAATACAAGAGTACCCGGCATCTCTGTATGCCGAAAGTAGACAAGAAGCATTAAGTAGAGTTAGCACATACGTACTTTATGTTTTTTTTTAGTTTTGTAACTGTTTTTCCAAAAAATATTTATGTACGGTGCAAGACCTACATTTAACTGTTTACCTAATCAACATTATACGCAACCTCAATTTATTAAGACAGTGCACAACTGAACGGTCAATAAGCGGGTCGTGGGTCGGAATCGTCTTAACTTAAACTTAACTTGTTAAACCTATCATTTTACGTGATTTACTTTAAATAAACTTTAACTGTGTTTGTGACCCGATTTTACTTAAGCACTCAACTACTAATAACTTCAACGTTGAATCGTGTGCAGTCTAACTGGACTGTAAAATCTACCTGCACGCGTTCACATTAAATACCCTTGTAAAGGTAGGTAGTGTGTTGAAATATGTTAACTAGTGTCATGTATAATAAAAGTACGCATTTTTATATCTATATTTATATTTTATAAATTTATATTGAGTAAATATATAGTATTTATGTTTATATACCCACATATAAAACATTAGTGTGTCTTGGTGTATAATTTTCTCTCTATTTTACACACACACACCCACACACACACACATAATTACAGCATTACCCTTGTTACTGTCGGTTTGCTTTGTTAATTTTAATGTAAATCCGTTATTGGCTGTCAGTTATAAATTTAAGTTTTGTGTATACTATTTTTAAGAGCTTTGGATTTTGTATAACCTAATAATAAATAAAATAAACTGTTACTCACACTGACTGCTTCCCACATAGGAGATCCCAGACGTAATGGGTTGCTTAGCGCTCGCTACCTCTTGTACCACGGCATTCCTCGCGGTGTCCAAGAAACCTTTAAAACTCTGCGCGTTGCTGAACCTCTGCAGCATTGCGATCAGAGCCAGGAGCTGCGGCCAGTCTGAAGGTACCTGGAATTATAGAGACACGTAGGTCTAGGTGTTGATTATTACAAAAAGTCCAAAGTGTCTATAGGTGAGACGTATAGAAGTTTAATGGAGAAAAAACACGCTGCTTAGAAAAAACGCTTTCTCGATCCTTTCATAATATTTTATAAAGGTACGTACATACCTTATAGACAGATATAGGAAAGAAGGAGGGTATATTTTATTATGCGGTAAGCAAATCTAGTCTCAGATAGAAATACTTAAACTTACCAACGTACGCTAATGTTACTTTTGTATGTCAAATATAACGGAGGCTTAAGTTAAGAGCCAAAGGTATCAAATAATGGAAGACAGACATAGACATATATATTTATTTTCTTTCAACTACGTAGTAATATTATTGTTAATCACTACAAAACAGATCACAAAGGACGTATTTTTTGCTTAGAACCAAAATAGTGCAGAAATGATTTATTTAGATATAAATTTACCACAGAGGTTTAAGTTTTATAAAGTTTAATATAAAATGTTTGCATTAGATCAAAAAGATACTGGCTGATAATAAAAATCAACTGAATAAATTAATAAGTTATTAATTGATCATTGTTTCTATTCTGTTGACATCTATCTTCATTTTAAGTTTTGACCTATTATTAATTGTGTGTTTTATTATATCAGAATGATCAGAATCAGTTGACAATTTTAATTTATAAGTTATTTTAAATTGGTATTTATAGTGACATTGTATTAATGATATGTTATAATTTCAATTGATTTGTATGATAAATGAAATATATTCACGTGCCTGTACTCGGGCTAGATATGCAGCTCTACTATTGACAATTCCACCTAATGTATATTATAACCATGTCTTATGTCAATAAACGTACTGAACTGAATTTCTGAATTACTGAATAAAACCGTCTTGGCGCGCTTTTTGTACTATTGTAAAACTTTGATTCTTCATATTTTTAATTTGAGTAGGTATATTTTATCACAGTAGGTAGATTGGTAGTTGAAAGAAAAGTAAATTACGCACCTTGCTAAAGAGAGTAATTAATGCACTCGTGTTAATTTGCGCTCGGGCAGCATTTATAACTCACTTTGCGCTCGGTGCAACAATCTACTATTGTTACTCTAACTCACATAAAAGTTCAGGGTAAGAAGTACAAATGGAGAAGACCATGTCAATGTAATGTATCTGTGTGGCGCAGTAACAAATATTCCTCACATTATTTTTGATCGTTTTGCGAAGCAAACGTCGCCCTCTTTCATAATATATTTTTCTAGAGTAATTTCAGGTTTTATTATTTATTCCCCCGCCATCCAAATCATTAGTAATAAAACGTTATAATAGACGAAAATCTATCGTTTATATTGCATATGGAAGTATTGAGCAATAGAATTCGAAAACTAGTATATGTATTAAAACGTTACGATATATTGCAGACAAAGCTAGTTTTGAATATAATCTTGCTTTATGTCAAACAATAATTTCTTACTGTACTACGTCATGGGGCGGTACGTTTAAAATATCTATATTAGCTGCAGAAGGAGCTCAAAGAGCAATTCTAAAGGTCGCCACCTTCCGCCCTTTTCTCTTTCCTACTAACCTATTTTATAAGTCCTGTAAAGTGCTAACAGTTCGACAGCTATTTATACTAAACCTGGCTCTAAGACAACGACATAGATTTCTTCCTTATTGTGCTGAAAATATTGACAATAGACGTAATTATATCCGTACTAATAACATCCCACTAAAACATGCTTTCGCCTCTAGATTTTTTGTGTTCATAGATGCCTAGTTTACTTACTCGTAAAATATGCAATGATTTTAACTAATTGTAAAATAACCCTACAAAATGCCCTATCTTGTCAATCTTACGAAGAAACTGAGGAGTTATTAGTTATAGTAAAGTAGGTAATATTTGGCTTTAACCTTTTATGTTAAAAGTAGGGTTTTCGCTTTGTTTGTCTTTCACATAACCGTTTATATTGTAACTTTGTTTAATTAATTTTATAATTTATGTTTACAGAATTTTTGTTTATTTACCTAAAGTTAATATTGTTAGTCCTTTTCAGACACAGGTTTTCCTAGTTCAGTTATATTGTAAGCAGTTACCTAAGTATAGTTACATAATAAGTATTATATGTAGTATAATTTTAAATATTATTTTCAGTAAACATCATACTTATCTCTAATATAATGAATAAAGATTTATTATTATTATTATTATTATTTAATCGGGTGTAAATAATTGGAATAAAATAATTACGTTTTAAAAACTAAAAAGAAACCGACTTCATTGAATGTAATTTGAGCCTTAATAATACATTTTTAGTGGAAAGTAGATGTATTTTGTATATATAAAAATGTATATATGGGTAGGCCAAATAAACGCAGCGCTCCAATTAGACAGCGAGGTATCGAAGTACATGAAAACATCATCGATGTATACAATAAAACTCGGTTAATAAATGAATACTATTGTATTCTAAAAGCTTTGTGTTTCTTTGTGATTAGAGCAAAGATAATCCGTATAATATTTTATCTGAAAATTACAAATGACGAACGACAAGTTACGACTTTGTGACATCATACTATAAACAATATCAACACTTGACATTGGCATAACATATTTTCATTATTATTGACACATGTCATTAACGAAAAAGAAGAATATCAAAAGGTCAGCACATTATGTCACTGGGAGGTAGCTAGGTGCTGGTATTCTATCGAAACCTTCAGGTGTCAGGTAGTTTAAAGTTCACCTTAAGGACCCAAACTCAAATAACTTGAACTATTTTTAGACAGCGTTATATGGACCTCAGTACCATAGTGTATCTAACTAGTTGTAATATTAATTAAGCAATTACCTACCATATTAGATATTCTTTCCTTGTCTGTTATGCTGCATGACTTCAACCACTCATGTCAACATCTTCAACAGCTAATAGTAGAACATTGCAATACAAATGATTATAAATCAACTTTGACAACCTCTGCTGCGCAGTGGGCCAAGACCCGGCTGAGACGCAGAAGGATCAATTCCCGCCGCGGAACAAATGTTTGTAATATCTGCAAGTATTTGTCTCGTGTCTGGGTGTTTCTATGTATAATAATGTAGGTACATATGTATATAAAAAATATATGTAAGTAGTATAAGTATGTATATAAATAAGTAAACGAGTCATGGCTGATATCATATTATCAAGACCTTTTTTACTACCACGATGGGCAGTTCAAGGTTCAATCGAAACACCGACTTTCTGGAACATTATCCTAGACCCACTACTGCAGAAACTGGAAAACGAGAAAATACATTGCCAAGCGTTCGCAGATAGATTAAAATAGATTTTCTCATTGTAAGATCTACTATATCTACTAATCATCCATTAAATGACTTATTGTTTCTTAATCGCTATTTCCTAAGTTTCCGGTTTGGGGTACCCATTGTTCTTAATGACCTTGGCTCATTATTACCTACTATGTGGTTAGGTAACATGCGATTGAATATTACATGATTTTAATATATCAAATACTTTTAATTAAACATAAAAACATGATTCAAACATTTTACTAACAATATATGCTTTTGTCTGGCTCAACTATGCGACTATACTGTGGAGCGAAAGTGTCGACTTTGATAAACCGTTTATGATGCAAAAATAATTATAAGAATTCTAGTGAACATAAGGAGTCGCGAAAGCTGTAGAAAATTTTTATGGGAAAATAAACTAAAAATAAATAAAAAAAATATTAACCTTACCATGAACCATCTAATACCTTAAAATACCCGATCGACTAAAAACAGAAGAAAATACGCACTATTCACAAGAAACCTAAATAATCTTTGGGAAAATCCTATTTAGTCCATTAAAATGTTACATTTTTTAGGCCTTAGTGTGCATTTGTCAGAGGACGCAATTTTATTTTTTTAATGTGTAGGGGGGGTCAGTAGAAGCTTAAGTTCAAGTTTGTGGGGTCGGCACCCTTGTCCCCCGGCCGCCATCTTGGAAAAGGGGGTGCAAAGGGTTTTCGCGCTGTATCTCGTAAACTAGTTACCTTACAGAAAATTTAATCAAACATAAAATGTAGCAAATTAAATTTCCTACAATTTTATTTCTATTACTTTTTATCGTCAAGTGACCAACAAAAAAGTTATAAACAAAAATAAATGAAAATTTTGTAACAAATTTCCTTTTGGAGGTTATAACTTTTTTTCAGTTCATTTTACAATAAAATGACATCACAGCAATTTTGTAGAGGGTTTTTCAACGAACAATTTCCTCTATATAATTGTTTCATTTTATTTATTTATCTAGGTTTTACAGCGCTCCAAACTTAAACGGATTCTCGAATGCTCATAGGGATGCAATAAAAACTAAAAATTAGGCTTACTTTTCTATCTATATTTTTTTTATTCATACAATTTATTATGATCTTAACATTCCTATGCTATTATTGAACTATGTTTGACCCTTTTTTGACTGAACTGAAAAAAAGTTATAACCTCCAAAAGGAAATTTGTTACAAAATTTTCATTTATTTTTGTTTATAACTTTTTTGTTGGTCACTTGACGATAAAAAGTAATAGAAATAAAATTGTAGGAAATTTAATTTGCTACATTTTATGTTTGATTAAATTTTCTGTAAGGTAACTAGTTTACGAGATACAGCGCGAAAACCCTTTGCACCCCCTTTTCCAAGATGGCGGCCGGGGGACAAGGGTGCCGACCCCACAAACTTGAACTTAAGCTTCTACTGACCCCCCCTACACATTAAAAAAATAAAATTGCGTCCTCTGACAAATGCATACCCAAATGTAACTTTTCAATGGACTAATTATTCAGTTGAGGAATTCCATACTGACAAAAGTTTGACATAACTTCTTTGTTTATTCAATGGACATTACGTGACAGTGCAATTTTAATTTTCAAATTTGTTTATTTTAGTAGCCAAATATTACAATTTATAACCATGGTGGGAACCTTCTTTTAAATACGAAGTATTTGTGCCAGATGGTTCCGCTCTTACATATCCATAGGTATTAGTAGCTTTATAAAAAAAAACGATTGTACCCAAATAAAAATATCTTTATATTACCTAATATGTCATATTAAAACTTGGAACAGTGGCTCAATTTATTCATTCTTTTTATCTTTTATCCATTCTGTTATATATTTTTTACATTCGTATAGTTGTTTAGGGTAGATATCTAAGATTTTATTTATGACATTGTGAAATGAATAGACTTTTTACAATATTGATTGGCGCCAAATGTAGTTCTAGTAACATGAGTTTTAACCACCTTGTCTTTCCTCCTCTTTTTTAAAATATCGCAATTATACACTAAGGTTTTATGATATGTTTTAGAATAATATTAACAATATGTAACTTTCTAACAGATAGTAGTTGGGATATTTTATATAGTTATACTGTAGGGTATTATTATAATATTAATATAATAGGGTATAATTTTAACTATAACCAGTAGAAAATTAAGTAATTAAGAATTTATGTAAATTATATTATAAATTAACATATTATTATTTTACAAATTGACATATATAATAACCATGTATTATTTTTGACATTATCACCTTATTGACATTTAAACAGATACTTATTTAAATTTTTTGACATGTTTATAAATTACTAGCTGTAGTCCTTTCTCAGGCTTTAGACTGATAGTCTGTACCAAATTTCATTTAAATCAATCAGTAGTTTTGGCGTAAAAGCGAGACTATGGTTATTTTACACCCTTAAGGGTTAAATTTTTTCAAACGTTGAATACCATATTTCTTTATATCTAATTAACAGCCTAAAATTGTATGCTTCTAGTTCTGATAATGACAATACTTTCATACAACCTTTCATCCCCCGTTTCAACCCTTAACACCACCTTTTTTTCAATTAAAAAGTAGCATATGTCCTTTCTCAGGCTTTAGACTATCTGTGTACCAAATTTAATTTAAATCGAATCAGTACCCAATTGGCGTGAAAACGAGACATACAGAGTTACTTTCTCATTTATAATATTAGTAAAGATTGTGTTTTGATGACGTAGGTATTTCGTAACTTATACCTAATTTGGAATTCAACTAATCTCGATGTACTCAACCATATTCTTCAACGCTTTCGCAGGGTACAATGTACCTATACCTACAGCAATTTATGTTAGACCTAAACTGAATGTACATTGAAGCATAAATAAATGAAATGAAAACCCACCTAGAGGTTTCCATATGAATCGCAATATTGACCAACACCATTTCTATCTATGTATATGGCTATCCAATGTGAGCCTGGCTCATTGTTATTATCCAATGTTGGATCCGAACAGTGACGGAGTTTAAACATGCATCGGTAGCCTGTGTTTGCATCGAACACATTATTTTTTATAGTTAAATCAAGAAATAAATGTTGCTGGACAATGCACACAACACCATCTAGCCCCAAACTAAACATAGCTTGTATTATGGTATTAAAATACTTATATATTTTTAAATCTATACATAATGATACCTACTTTATAACACCAGACAGAGAACAAACGCCTAAGTTCACAAATGTTTATCCTGGGAGGGAATCGAACCCTCAACCTACAGCGCAGAAGGCAGATCTACTACCAACTGCGACCAGAGTAAATATTGTTGAATGTCAATTATATTCATATTTATCTTGATATGTTCATGTCGGTAGTACACATCGATCGGGTGCAGTCGAAAATCTCCAAAAATGCAACAATATATATTTTTTAATATATTGGTGCATTTTGTTTGGCGAGCTACGCATTTTTTTACAAACGAACAAGTGAACATTGGTCGCCATAACCCTTACTACTGCTGTTACTCATTATCTAGCAAAGCTTGAATAGCCGTGTTAGTTTCAGCATATATGCTATTGAAATATATATTTATATGCTACTAGCTAACCCGGCCAACTTCGTACCGCCTCAGAATCAATAAATAAAAAAGCAAGCATTTTTTTTCATATTTACTCACCTTTTAAACCTTCCCTGGACTATGACACCATTTCAACACCAAAATCAGCTAACGAACAGCAATTGATTTTTATTATATAGATTGAAAACATTCAGGTTACCCCCAAAACAGCGGAAAAACATAAATAAAACATAATACATAATGCTTTCATAGCATTATGTATTATGGTATTCTGTTGTGGGGGAGTGCTGCAGATATTAACACCATACTTGTGTCGCAGAAGGGCTGTTCGTGCAATTTATAACAAGGGCCCCAGAGGATCACTTAGAAATAAATATCATGACAGTGCCAGTATATATACGAAAATCTAATGAATGTTCACAAAAATGTTAATTTGTTAAAAAAAACAGCTAAAGTTTGTAAGTCTTTTATAGATGTTTATATATATGTATTTACAAAAAAAAGTAAATAAGTAAGTAGTATATCAGTCATGTGGTACCCACAACACAAGCTCAGCTTACTTTGGGGCCATGTGTGAAATGTCCACTAAGATTATTATTATTATTATAGGGCAAAGTGTAGATACACTTCTATAACAAGGTCCCATGCGACGTATTAGATTTGTCGATTGGCAAATTTAAAAGCTTAATAAAACAGAAACTGTCTATTAAATCATATTATAAAATATCAGATTGTTTAGATGACAAAAAAGCTTGGGATGAATCTGCTTTACCAACTCGACTCGGCATCCCTAACAAAATTGTCAAGGATCATACAAAAAAGTGTTAAGACCAGACGAGTTTTATGCCGGATTCTTCTTGAACTGGGTTTAGGAGAAACCGGCACCTAGATTCACTAGCTTGTAAGAAGACGATTCAAAGTGGTCCTTGTGATTTTATTGAATAAAGAATGTTTATTTAGTTCACTAATACTCATACGTGTGAGTGAGTATTAGTGAGTATTAATAACAGTCTGTGCGTTAGAACTCTGATTAGGGGCGAATAGACAGAAAGACGGGATGGCAAAACTGTTAAAGTTCCTTGTTGAACTTCGGGCCCCTAAAAAACAAAACGAAACAAAACGTGTGCATCTCAGGACGCCCGACAGAAGTGATAACTTAAACTAATCTAACTAGCGCTGTGGGTTACAGTGAGAGAGGAGGAGCCTGCCTACCGCTGCCGTATGCGTGAGAGAAAGGGAAGCCAAACAGACTGGCGCCGTATCGCGTTACGTAACGAAGTGGTTTATTCTCCCATAAGAAGATAACAGAAATTTCAAAATTTTAAAAATTGAGCTAGCAATAAGACGAAACAGACGTTTATATAACGGCATAGCCTTTACAAAACCGAGATTAAACTACTTTTTTAATGCAATTCACATCACGTTTCTCGTCTCGTCTTCACCTATTTTGTTATTCATTCGCCATTATAAGAAAAAAATACATTACAGACTGACCTGGGGCATTCCCATTGTAAAATTCCAAGGATTCAACGTATATGACATAACTTCACTAAAATAGGTACTTAAATAATACTCTGTGACTTCACTGTTTTGTTGACAAATACTCTTGACTCGCTGAAATAAACTCATGAACTCCTTTCATGATAACGCCACGTTATGCCAATTAAAATAATAATCATTCGTCTAATTTTAATTAACACATAAAGTACGCAAATAGCGTTATGTTGTCAAAGAAACAACATAAATAAGGTGTCTTGTGATAAAGAAATTCGAAAATAAAAACTGAATTCTGAACTCTTTCTTAGGGTTCCGAAGTTCACAATGAACCTTATTGTTTCGCTATGTCCGTCTGTCTGTCTGTCTGTCTGC
The DNA here is from genome assembly GCA_948098915.1 of Lampropteryx suffumata. NCBI lineage: Eukaryota > Metazoa > Arthropoda > Insecta > Lepidoptera > Geometridae > Lampropteryx > Lampropteryx suffumata. Next base: position 15,819,426 of record OX402566.1, on the reverse strand, counting down.
CTGTCTGTCAGTGTATATGTCTGTCTGTCTGTCTGTCCGCCCCTAATCAGAGCTCTTGCTCGCAAACTTGAAATTTACTTAATAATAATGAAATTTTGTTCGGTATTACGTATTAGTGATTCTTTAAAAGATATGAAATAAAAACTTTGAACTACCTTATGTAAAATGGGATTATATATTTTTTCTATTACTACCCCATACTGTGGCATCTTTAAAAGATCTTTTATTCTTTATGATCTTTATGGGTCTTTTAAAGACACTACGAGGTTTTTTCGGTACAGATATTCATTTGATAAATATTAAGCTATAAAGTGGCCATTTTTGGTAGGGGTCAGTGTCGTCGTGGTTGTCCCCTACAGACAAACCTGTTATAATTATCACAGATTGTAAGGCAAGCTTTACTGAGATTTTGAGTAATTGCCCGATTTGTAAACCGTATAAAAAAAAATGGCTTGGCACCTGACCACCAGTCATTCATATCCATAATGACTTCGTAAGCCTTTTGATTAAACATACATATATGTATAATATGTATTTACAAAAAACAAAAGTATATAAGTAGTATACCTACCTATCAGTCATGTGGTACCCATAACACAAGCTCTGCTTACTTTGGGGCCAGATGATATTGTGTGAAATGTCCGGTATTATTATTATATAAAAAATTGCTCGTTTAAAGGTATTAGATAGATAATAATAATATATAATAATAATAATACCAGACATTTCACACAGCATCATCTGGCCCCAAAGTAAGCAGAGCTTGTGTTATGGGTACCACATGGCTGATATACTACTTAAATTTGTTATTTTGTTTAAATACATATTAAACATAGAAACACCCAGACCCGAGACAAATACTTGTATAGATTTATCGATGTATTTATAAGATGTATCGCAACTAAAGTAGATACAAATTGCAATAATAATAATTATATTTATTATCTACAAGTAGGTATTTTATTAATTCACGAAAGACATGAGGTGCAGTATTGTATTAATGCATGAAGCGCACTTTAATCCTTTCACCACACTGGTTTTAATGATACGATAGGATGAAGAAGAAGAATTAAGTAGTTATTAGATATGACAGGTTTGATATTCAGGTTAAGAAGCTCGAGTCGATTTCAATTTATAGAAGTGCTTAATTAAGCTACTTAAATATCAGGAATATTAATTAATTAATAACAAAATACTGGCAAACAGTTAAGCTAATATATGATTCAATGATTTTTGAAAATAAGGAAATATATTGTTAACATGTATATTGTTAATACGTACAAAGTTGTTTTATTATGTACATGTTAGGAAATCCTTAATTTTTGTTGCTTTTCATATTACAATTTTTTTTCTGTCAGTTTTTACAAAAAATCGACTTGCGAAAAGTTCAAACTTACCTACTTACTAAACATGTATTTATAAGAACATTTAACTCAGGCATATAGATAGTTAGTGTTATAATTATCGAGAAAGACATTATAAAGTTAGGTGCGTAGGTAAATTGTATTTAAATTATTTTATCTACTGTAAATAATTTAATGCGCTCTTAAAAACCACAATAAATACTCATCTCATTTAATTATAATTATAATTTGATTATGTATGATAGTTAAGTTGGTATGTAATGGATCATTTACTTACCCACATAATATAAACTCTTAAACTCTTTCTCTCTCTCGTTTTAAACTCTTCGGGGAATACGGTTCCTAACTAAGTTTAATTGTAAATGCCATGGAGTTATTTTCCCTTAAAACAATATCAATGAAAAGCATGTCATAAATTAAAAAAAATGGACTACATAAATAGATAGAAAACTGTACTGTTTAAACGAACCCAAGATGTTATTTTAGCCAATATTGACTAGTTCTTGAAATAATATTTAAAAAATCTAACAAACGTACGTACCTTCATGTTGACTAGCAGAGCAAAAACGATCTATATTTTAATTAAATCTAGGTATTGATGAGCCTCGGCCTCTGGCCTTTTCACGGTCACTCGTACCACTGACCGGGTGGTGGTGTAAACTGTCGTTTTAATATAAAATTGTAGTAGCAAGTAGCTAACGCAATAGAGCAATAACCAGGCAGCTATAGACAGTACGGATGGCCAGTGAACGGATAATCTTCTTCTTATATAAGAGCTGTGCTCTTGTCGATTGATTATGGATTTCTTTCCACCTGCTTACACGAATAAAAATTCATTCTCCCACTCATACAACACACCCACTTTTTGCACGCTTCTTTTCACTCACACACACGATTACGGGCGCAATACAACATTCCAGGTACACTGAATGTTGCATTGCGCTCGTTTTCGGCTCGTCATCTCGAGGGTAAAAGCTGAAAATCAGAAATATTATCGCTAAGCTATAACCCTTTTCAAATTAAATAAATAAATAATCCCGGACATTTCACACAACATCATCGGGCCCCAAAGTAAGCAGAGCTTGTGTTATGGGTACCACATGACTATATATACTACTTATATACTCGTTTTTTTTGTAAATACATACATATTATACATAGAAACACCCAGACCCGAGACTAATACTTGCAGATCGTACAAACATTTGTCCCGCGGCGGGAATCAAACCCGCAACATCAGCCGGGTCTTAGCCCACTGCGCCACAGAGGTCGTCAAAAAATTACAACACACACGCACTTTTAGTTTTAAGTATCTAGTGTTTAACTTAAAGTTTAATGTGTTAACCATTAAGTACAATGGTACCATTGATTGTACGTGTGTGCTGGTTTATCAAATAAATGTTTTATCTATCTTTATGTATCTATTTATCTATCTGTTTCTCTCCAACGCTGACTTTTTACGACAAGATAGCAATTTTCTTCTTAATTTGGCTCTTGTACTTGATTTGTGGCCTTCATCTTTCTCTCTTTACCTTATATGCTGTTTATAAACTGTCGTGCCGTTTAAGGTGACCAATAATTTTCCGTCATCTAGTTTTTTTCTAAATTTACTAACAGCAGGATAGCTGTTAGTAAATTTAGAAAATAATGTCGATTAGTTCCATCTCCAACACCACATCTCAAATGTTTCCAGGATTTTTATGTTTCTGAGTCATTGTCCATGTGTTTATTTCTGTTTAATTTAACAACTATTTCATATATGACATGAACATTATTTTAAAACCAAACTGTGTTTCATGTGACCACTTTTTTTTGGCTCGAGGTACACATCGGCCATAGATTAGGTGCCTACTTATCTATCTTCTTATCATTATAAAATGATAAAGCTATTTCAATTTTGAAATTAATATTCTCACAATAGCTGTACAATATTATATGTTTATGAAAACGTATTATACACTTATAAAATAGAGATATAGTGATCTTTAAAGCTTACATAAAAGGTAGTATTTTGATGAAAGCGTATGATAATATAAATGAATATATTATTGATAAGAATGTATTGTCTCATGTTGCTGTGCTCTCAGACAGTTAACTGACAGATTTGAAATGTATAAATTACTGTAAGTATAGTAATCTTGTATTAGTTTTTCATAGTTAAGCTAGTTATAAGATGAATCATACAAAAAAGCGCTAGGACCACGACATTTCTTGCTAGTTCTTCTCGGACTTAGGTTAGGAGGAATTGGCACCTAAATTTAGTATGTAAGACGTTTCAAAGTGATCCTTGTGATTGTATTGAATTAAAATATTTTTGACTTTGACTTTGACCATGTTTTTTGTTCACTTTTGTTTATATTACAATTTAACTTTAAGTTTTAGAACATCTGTACCTACCAAATGCCGTATTATGATGACAATCTTAATTAACTATAAATACCTAATTGGGTTTTGTTCAAAGTTATATTTTACCGGCGAAAGGTTTAATGGTTGCTGCTTATGGATTATAATTAGGTATAAGGTACAAAAAGTAGAACTGGCAAAAATATCTAGCTCAAACTTGCCTCTCTGAGATCCTGCTCCTAGAAATCGAACTGTGACACTCAGTGTAATTCATAGCTACTTAAGTCTCGCTTTAGTATAAAATATATACTCTGAATCGATACCAAGGAGCGACTCAAGTACCTACCTACTATGCTTATACTACTTTAAAATAACTTGTACCTATTTCTGTTCGTTTCGCTTTGAATTGATAAAACCCAAAGACAGGGAGGAAGGAAAGCACAAACTAATTTATGTGAAAACCTATACTGTATAAACGAACCAAATGTTTGAAGGTGTGTGTCATCGACCAGTATTCCTATAACCTGAGATGGACTTGCAACCTGTCACCGTCATAGTGTCTTTTATGGAATACTATCCTTACTAATATTATAAATGCGAAAGTAACTCTGTCTGTCTGGTTGTCTCGCTTTCACGCTAAAATTACTGAACAGATTTATATTAAATTTGGTAAACAGATACTCTAATGCCTGAGAAAGGACATAGGCTACTTTTTAATTGAAAAAAAGTGTTATAGGGTTGAAAAGGGGGTTGAAAGGTTGTATGCAAGTATTGTTATTTTCAGAACTAGAAGCATAAAATTTTAGGCTGTTGATCCCTACTAATATTATAAATGTGAAAGTAACTCTGTCTGTCTGTCTGTTACGTTTTCACGTCTAAACCGCTGAACAGATTTTGATGAATTTTGGTATAAAGATGGGACATACGCTACTTTTTATGTAGGTACTATGTGTGCGAAGCCGATGGCAGCAATGTATAAAGTTTTGATATAACCTTACTTTATAAGAAATCCTCAAAGAACTAAGTAATTACATAACTGAGAGTTTTCTACCAAGCCTGGGGATTGCAGGCGTGAGGAGACAACAAATGTTGGTTTGATTTATGTAATATCATCCTGTAAACAAATTAAATTGATAATTAACGAACAAAATAAGGTAAATGGCAAATTTGTTACATCTAAGGTCAGTATACCTAGACCCTTTGTGTGTGACATAATCACTACTTAAATAATTCTTACTAAGTAAATGTAAATACATATTTTAAAAGCTCATTTTCCTCTGATGAATCCACAGGAGTACCTATAGAATGGAGCATGAGATGAATAGCCAATCGTTCGGGATGTCTAACCTCCTGTCTAAAATTGAAGTAAGTCAGCCTATGGCATGAACCCTGTAGATATTAATTTCTCTACCGTTGGAATAGGCAAAAAATAATTATGGACGAAATACAAAGTCATACATTTTATTGAGAAAGGGGTGGATTTATGCTTCATGCAGATTGATAAACTCTCACTAGATCTTTAAAAATACTTGGCAGAATTTGCATTATTAAGGCAGATGAAATATGTTACAAGCGTTAAATGACATCAATTGTATGAAATACTTTATATAGGTAGATACACTTAGGTACGTAGGGTTGAGTGTCCAACATTGAAACAGTCGTACACAATAAAACAGCGTCATATTTCGGAAATGCGATGTTGTCTGATGGTGCTCTATGCGGAGCTATTTCGATTTTTTTACGAAAAAGTAAGTTTTTACTTCACTTTTATTTGATTTCTCAGTTAAATACTATAGTGAATTCATTTTTTTTCCGTATTAAGTTACTTTGCACATACATTTAATATTCACGTGAACTAGATCACTTCTTATATTGTTCGATTTTGATAGGTTATTTTGAGGTTATTATAAAATACCCCAGTGTCCAACAATAAAACAGTTCAAGGGTGGATACAATGAAACACTGTTTCATTGTGTACCATTTTGTTTCGTTGTATAGCATATCGTGTTAGATCGATGTGATTTATTCATTTAGTATAATTTTGACTTAAAGGAGTTTTCTATTTTTGTATGGACTCTGACACAGAATCTGCAATCACTTGCAGATTCTGTCATTCAGCACCGGATCCTAGTTCCCCAACCAGAGTAACTACGCCGCCTGTTAAGAACCAGGCCCTAGCACACTGAACAAGAAGATGACACTGCCTAATGTAGAAGTTTATGTGAGCTCCAGAGCTAAATATAAAACTCCAGAAGAATTTGTGCCTGCTTTAAAGGCTTGAAACTAAAAAGCAAGAAAGCGCGGCATTAGCATAGTTGCAACGGGCACGCCAGAGAAAAGCCAGATAGCTGAAGAAAAGAAAAAGTCACAATTAAGAAAATCAGCGGCAAAAGTGATGAAGCGAGCAGTTTTATCTGATACAAAAGGAAAAATGAAACCTAACAATAATACTAAAATTGAACCAAATCCTGAAACTAGTACCGACGAAGATGAGGAAGTAGTATGCCTTAGTGAAACAGATTTGAGTGGACTAGACGATGACGAAGAATTTGATGAGAATGGGCTGCCTTTGATTACAGAAATTTTCAAAAAACTAGAGCGTATAACGATTACGTGCTGGTTTTATAAGACACTGAAGGTATATGTCGCAAAGATAATTGATGTAATAAGTGCAAATTGATACGAGTTTTCGTTGATGAGATTGAAAGTGATACATATGATGAAATTCTACATGCCATTAGAACCCGAGTTGTCAGAAATTCATATAGACGAGATAAAAATGATTCTTCCTTCACCGCAAGTAAATGAACGAAAAGTCGAAACTCATTCTATGTTTTTCCATTCCGCGTGTCACCTAATATAAAGTTGCGTTAAATTTTCTTTCTCATTAGTTATGTTATGGCTAGTTGTTGATTATTGGTTGTTGTTTTGATACTCATTTAACTCTATGTAGGTGTCTAAATAATTTTAACTAAGAGTTTATTGCCTATTATGGGTAACTGTTGATTATGAAATGATTATTGCTTGTTATCTAAATTGTCTGCCTACCAAAAAAAATAATTAGGTACCTAACTATTAACTTTAACTTTATATAAATACTTTAAATACTAAATACCTTGTTTGATTGAAATTGTTTTTTTTTTATCATTTACTATCTCCAATAACCACATTAAATACAAGAATTCAATAGTAATAACAGTGTTTCATTGTAGGACACAGAATGTTTCATTGTGTACACCTGGCCTGGGTGTACACAATGAATTTTTTTTTTGTAAAAAACCTGGTTTTTGTTTATGTATCTATTTATTGATTATACTATAAAGGCCACATTATACCTAATTAAGTAGACTTTCTTCCTATAAAAAACGGAATCCATATCTACAAAATTGAGAGAAATATGAGACTCTGAATTTTTTGTGTTTCATTGTTGGACACTGCACTCTACGTAGGTTTTTGCTTTATTACTCAGATATTTTTACTTTCGCGGTTTCCAGCTCAACTGATTCACATGTAGGTAGGTACCTATATATGTTATTGTTTTTCTCATCTGTAAGTACATTTCTGTACTAATTATTTTACCTAGGTGTTACGTGAAACTTTTTTAAAAGCATGTAGGTAAGTAGGTATAATTGTCTCGAGGGAGGTACTTAGGTGACTACCTATAATAGCCGGTATTTGCAGTAAATAGTGGTATGTACCTACCTATGTAGGTATACCTACAGTATTTTATTTATTTATACATAAGTGACTATAATGGCCGGTATTTGCAGTAAATATGGTATGTACCTAAGTAGTTAGGTAAGTACAGTGTTTTATTTAAGTAGGTACTTTACATACTTAGATACCGAGGTAGGTATAAAGGGTTATTTAATTATTTGCCTGGTATTTCATCGCAATGAATAATACGAGATAAATTAGGAATTTTCAGTCACCTAGGTAAAACAAAAAAAAATCTTCAACAGATGAACGAAGGCCAATGATGATGATGATGATAGTAGGTAAGTATATAGGTCGTTTATTATGTAGGTATCATACATACGAGTAAGTATGTTTATAATTTAAGAGGTAGATAGGTAGGTATTACCTAAAAGGTAGACCTACCTAGGTAGAGTTACCTATATAGGTCAGTATTCTATAAGTAATTAATCTAATTACCATCGTACAAGCTTTGCTTAGTTTAGTAAACGTCTAACAATGTTTATTTATTTAATGTTCTTATCGGTAAGTATGAGTAGATACTTACGTACCTACTTACTAATAACAATAAGTACCTTTATGTACTTACGCATGGGATTACAATTTACAAACATTGACGTCAACAATGACCGCCGACATGTGTGGTTAAACACCAAATCATTTATTTATCCACTCATAGATCGGTGAGGGGAAATTTCATGCTGTGTTCTTTGGTTTTTCGATTAATAATAGGTAGATTACGTAGTACGTAATCTGTGTAGTACGTACATACTTAGCTTATTATTCTTAATGCAACGAATGCTATGCTATACGTAAAAGTACCGTAACGTAATGACTACTTTCATAAAAAAGCATGTAGAATGTGTATCAAACACAGAACTGACAACGACAAATGTTTAATAAATAATAAATATTGACAGTGACAGTTATGATGTGTGACATCATGACCTGACGTTCGACCGGCTAGCGAATGCACATGTGCGCCTGTTATGGCATGTGCGTGCGAGCGTAGTAAATAAATAATCAATAACCTCCATTCCCCAGGAATACTAGCTTGCCCCACAGCTGTACTTCTTACTTGCTCCTAGCAACACGGTGTCGTGGGAATCCCTACCAACCAATCAATCAAACCAAGTTTTCCATTGAAACATCGCGTTTGTGTTACATTTTGAAAATGAATGAGAATTGCGAAAACGGGCAGGGTGGCTCCGATCTGAAGAGGAAATGGAGGAAGAAGCGCAAGAGCTTCCTCTCCAACGCCAAGAAATACGGTAAAAAAGGCCAAATGGGCCGCGGAACGAAGATTCCTGATGATCTATATCAGTACTTTGTTGGGATTCTGGACGTCCTTAAAGCAGGCATACAAGATGAAGATGAAAGGGGTAAGTGGTTCATAGTAGGTATAGAATATATGTACTGTTACTTAGTCTTTTTTTACATACAACAAGCTAAGTTCTGAAGGGGTTCAACTTCGGTATTTCTTATTCTAGTGCATAGACATGCATTACATAAAATAATGCAGGTAATTTCATATAATAAATATCCATTAAAGATGTGAATAGTATAATAATATAACAAAACCATCATAGTTTAACAAAGGCCTGCCGAAAGCCTGCCTAAAAATAAACAAACTGGAATTAGGTAATCCTGTGTACACAGAACATAAGAAAATCACCTATTCATTTAAATATTGAGAACAGTAGAATGCATACAAAGTATTGGAATGTAAACAAGATGGATTTCTTTGTTGTGTGGACTGGTTTCCGCAACTAGGCAACTGGTGGGCCCTTATTGCGTGATGAACAAGATGGATATAAATTATAGTAAAATAAAACAGAAAACGTAATCTTTTAACTTAACCAATCCTAAAAACTAAATCAAACACAAATAAAATTGATTTCAACACAATGAACAAATTCTCTGTATCATCATAAGACATCCAAATTTATACATACACAATTCAGCCAAATTAAAAATGTCTCCAAAGTTCCAAAAGCATTCAGTCTGTTATAGAGAAGCGGAAAAGGAATGTGTAAAATTGGATGTAAATGCATGCTTAGAGCCTGTTTACTGAGGACTAATGATATCCTTCCGTCTTTTAAAATACATATAATGACTGTTAATCAGTTTTACTTGACCCTGCTAATTGAAATCTTAATATAATTTGTCAAATCTGTATTTAATGTTATCAAGTTGTGCTGAAATCATTTAAGTATCCACAACATTGAATCCAAGTTGCTGGTAGACTTATTTTTTGAAATCTGCAAAAAAACAGAAGTGCAGTGTTGTCAGCGTAATATATAATAGACCCTTGATATAATTTAAGATTGTAATCCTTATGTAAATCAAGAACAGAGTGGGTCCTAAAATACATCCTTGTAGAACACCAAGCAACGTATTTGTCTGATCAGATCAGCACTGAGTATTACATTGATCTACATTCTTCTTCACTGCTGAAGAGTTTTATCTGAATATCTCTTTTGCCACCGTTTTCATGCCTAATAGGACAGGAATAGAAGCGGTGGCAAAAGCTTTGGCGAGGTCCAAGAAGATCCTTAAAGTATAGTTACCTTTATTAAGTTCTTTTGCAAGATAGTTGGTGGGGTGTTTATGGCATTGGTTGTTGATTTCAATTTGTGCATTGTCCACCAATATTCATTTATTTATTGATCTTCTACATACAGGAAAAAGAATGGAAATACGTCTATAGTTTGTTACCTGTTCCTACCAGACAGATTTGTACACCGGGACAACAATAGCTTTTTCAGGCATTTAGGAAAGAATACCGCAGATAATCATATTATGTGGAGGAATTAAAATGTGACTGAATTGTTTAATCATTTCAGTTGTTATATTGTTTTTTTTTTATAAACCTATACTTTCCCACTGCTGGTTAAAGGTCTCCCCCTTATTATATTATATTATTATTAAGGTAGAAATGATACTCATGGGTCATCTTTTAGCCCCATGGTATCATTTCTACCTGAGGTTCATCAGTATCTAGTAATGCAAAGGATGTGGAATAGAATAGAATTGAATAGAATATACCTTTATTTAAGTAGTACACACACAAAAAGAAAAAAAAGAAAAATAAAAACGAAATAAGTATAATGTAAAATAAAAAATATTTAAAAATAAAATTAACTAAGGATGTGAATATGAAACTTACCTTTAAGTCATTAGCAACGGTTTAGGTTGTGCGCGTGTTCCTTGGTAATCCAAACAAGCAATCAGTTACATTGATTATGCCAAGATAAAGATAAACATACAACAAAAAACACATTGTGAGAAACTCACTATTATTATTCATATATAAATTCGTTGATAAAGAACTACACTGTTGCGATAAATCTTTAGCATGAGTGGGAGGAAGCGAATAGTTGATCAAAGTCACCCTCATGAAGATTCTTTAGATCGACAAAATAATCCGCGTGCAAAAACCCCGTGCTTCTCAAATTGTATATATTGTGTTCCTTGTAAAACATTAACCTTAAATTTTCATATTTTTCAGACACGCTAGTCGCCAATGTGTTAGAGCGGACTGCAGGAGACGAAGTGAACATCATCAGCAACCAGCTAGGAAGCCGAGTCATCGAACTGCTGCTCCCTTACTCTTCGGCTGAAGACTTAGAGCGATTTACAGAAGCGGTCGACCCGCACTTACGTAGAATGGTCACAGATAATTTCACGAGTCACATCATTGAGACATTGCTGCTTGTATCTTGTAATCGAGCAACGGAGCACATGCAAGGCACAGACGAAGAATTACCTAAAAAGAAGGCTAGGTTGGATCGGAAGTACTCTGATGCACACATTAAGAAGTGCTACGACTTCACGATAAAGATTTGCAAATATGCATTGAATAATCTTGAGGATTTCGTGTGGGATTCATATGCGAACCACATTTTGAGAGGTGCGCTTAAGTGCTTAAGCGGGATTACATTACTGCCAGGGGAGAAACCTAAAATGAATTACATGCTCGTTAAGAGTGTAGATGAAAATAAAGGTATGTATGTAAGCTTGTCATTCTCACTTACCCATAATATAAAAGAATTGAAAGAGTATTTAATAACAGAAAAGATAGGAAAATAGGAACAATTATCACGGCTTGCAAAAGAACTTTTTTTATATAAAGCCGGTGCACTCTCGAATGAAAAATATTAAATTGTTGATGACCAGGTGAGCTTCATACCACCTAACGATAATTCAGCCACAAGCGCCATCTATTGAAAGTTACCCGAAGTGGCAATACCCATACAAAATTACCAATTAAGATTTTAAATTTTCGGCTGTTCTTTTGTTCTTTTTTCTTAACCACCCAGTAGTGAGACGAAATATTCAAGTTATGCGATATTTTATTTTACCTATTTCGTCCCACTGCTGGGCAAAGTTCTTCTCCAAATCCTTCCAGCTAACTCTATTCTTCTAGATCGCCCACCATCCTCTCTCAAAGGTGTCAATTTCCTCCCTCCGAAGCTTTTTCGCGACAGCGACAGCGACGCTGCTATCTGTCAGGCTGCCAGGGTGTTACTATGTTGGACCATGTATCTAAATACATACGACTCATATAACCTGCCCAGTCCCACTTAAGCTTGGCCGTTTTTCTACCCGCATCAGTAAGAATTAATATTAATTTGATATTGTTCAGGCATTCCACCTCACACAACACGGATGGAGTACCGCGAGGTTCCTCAAGAGTTCAAAGAGATGGTGCGAGACTTCGCCACCCGTCTGATGACCTGGCCGCAGTTCAAGGAGCTTCCTTACAAGAGCATAACATCAGCACTGCTGCAAGTGCTGCTCTTTGCTTGCAAGAATGTCGACAAACATGTCACAAGGGTTCGTGCATTCACGTCTTTAGGTCCAGACTCGGAGTCCAGACAAATATATCCACCTTAGTTTTCCTTCTAATCGCTGATGCCTGAGGAAATATCAACCACTCTCCTTAATAACGTCTCAAACGTCTTCTGTAAAAAGTTCACAAAAAACCCTTATAGTTTTGCTATGTCCGTCTGTCTGTCTGTTTGTTTTAAAAACTTTTCATAGACGTAAATTAGGTTAATTTTAATATAAAATAATTATTTTATATTTTATTTCTCATATTTTATCTAGTGGCATATCGTTAGATGGGTCTTTTAAAGATACTAGAAGATTGCTTGAACAGTGTTTCCAAAATTGCCAAATATAGTAATTTTTGTTAGAGGTCAGAGTCGTAAGCGTTATGAAAGTAAGGAGGTCAACTACGCCATAAGGGCTTCCTTTGAAGAGAAGTCACATGAAATATATAAAATATTCAAATATTGATTACAGGAATTAGTAAAAAAGTTGCTCGACGAAGCATTCATCCCCGAGAACTGGGTATCATCAACTGTTCTCGAAGACACGGAAAAAATGGATGTGGAGGCAGGACAAGCAGAAGGAAGCCAGGATCCAGGGGCAAGTGGGGGGGTAGCAGGCAACATACAAACAGATGATTTGCCACCCGTGTTTAAATCTACATATGCTGTCAGGTAATTTAATAGCAGTTAAGGCTAATGGCCAACCTAGCACTACTTCATCATCATCATCAACTACAGCCAGACACACTTCTCTCCGTTCCCTTTATATGTGTCATTTTATCCGGTGACCATAGCTGTCATAAGACCCTGTGAGAATTTATAATTAGTTGCGAGCAATGCACAAAGGGAACCTCTGAGGCGCACTTAAATCCTTTCACCACAATGGTTCGAATTAATTAGTGACACGATAAAAAGAAGATTAATAGTAACTGAAAGCTTTTTTTTTTATCATCGATAGTTTAGTTTAGACCTACGTTTGATAGATACATTCATATTTTATTGTACACAAGAGAACACACGAAAAAAATATTAGCAATACAGTTGTACAATGGGCGGTCTTATCGCTAAAAGCGATCTCTTCCAGGCAACCTTTGGATGGACAGGATAGATAAAAAACAAAAAGTCAGCGGTGTACAAAAAAGTTGCCTATACTTAATGATCTAATTAAAACAAAGTCGCCTCCCGCTGTCTGTCTGTCCCGATGTATGCTGATATTGTATGATGTATCTTTAAAACTATGCAACGGATTTTGATGCGGTTTTGTTGAATAATTTGAGTAATTCAAGAGGAAGGTTTATATGTATAAAACATGCATAATATAGTAGAGAAACACTGATAATTTTAGAGGTTTCTAATGTGGTGTCGTAAATAAACACATTTTTTGCGCTTAAATTGCAAACGCTGGCTGAACCCTACGAGATGGATCAAAATAATGTACTACAGTATTGTACACCTTAAAAAGGTCTACACAAAAGTCCGCAATGGTATATGTCTATCTCTTAGTCCATGTTATTCTCTTAGATAACGTTGTATATAAGAATATATTTAGTATCAGCATTGCACCCGTGTGAAGCCGGGGCGGGTCGCTAGTAATAACTAGAACAATGCCTATAATGAAACCTACAAAACAAAAATTCCATACAAAAAGATAACATACATACAAACAAATGTTAGAAGTTTGACCAAAATCTCGTCTGGTGGTAAGCGACGATGCGGCCGACGATGTGGCACGAAGGTCTAGAAGACACCTATTCACTCTTGACTTGAATATTGATGTCTTGAGTTCTATAATCTCCTGGCAGGTTATTGGAGGCCGCGTTGTTCGTAGCCAAAAAGAAGACGTACTCCGAGATATATAGTCGCTGCTTCAAGTCGCGCCTCGCCAGGCTCGCTACAGTCCCTATGCTCAACTTTACTGTACAACGACTGCTGGACAACTGTATCTGCAAAAATGAGGTCAGTTCCACACCGACTAACTTCAGGGTTATAAAATTAGCTTTAGTGACTGCAATATCTGCGTAATGAGTCGCCAAAAAACTTATCACGGAGGTCCGGCCTTATGACGTAACTCGCGACAATCAGCGTGAGTTAGCAACAGTACACGTACACTTTTTTTAATATCTCTGGTATATTTGTATTTGACAACCTCTGTGGTGCAGTGGGCTAAGGTCTGGCTGAGACGCAGAAGGTGGTCAAAGTCAAAGTCAAAAGATGATTTATTCAATACAATCACAAGGATCACTTTGAAACGTCTTACATACTAGGTAAATTTAGGTGCCAATTCATCCTAACCCAAGCTCGAGAAGAATTGGCAAGAAACTCGTCTTGGTTGCAGCTTCAATTCCCGCCGCGGGTCAAATGTTTGTATGATTTGCAAGTATTTGTCTCAGGTCTGGGTGTTTCTATGTATAATATGTATGTATTTACAAAAAAAAAGTATATAAGTAGTATATCAGTCATGTGGTACCCATAACACAAGCTCTGCTTATATTGGGGCCAAAATGATGTTGTGTGAATTGTCCGGGATTATTTATTTATTTATTTCAATCTGTATTCACGGATACCGACGAGTATTAAACAGTCTACAGATCAAAGCCGATGACCTAATATTTTAAAGGACATAGTCTAATAATCCCGCCGGACTTTGTTGGCGGCTTTATAGTGCAGACTTCAATAGGATGCGGCTGGCTTCCGTTATAAAGAGTTTCTCGACTCGTTTATTTATCGAAACAGGTAATACAAAAAAAGAAAATGTTAATTTGACACACTCCAAATGAACATGGTAGGGAAGAAGTGCTAGTACTCAGACTGTACGTTTGTTGTTAAAGGAATCAGTGCTAGTTCTCAGACTGTATGTTCGTTGTTAAAGGTAGTAGCGCTGAGTCTCCGACTGTACGTTCGTTGTTAAAGGAAACAGTGCTAGATCTCAGATTGTATGTTCGTTGTTAAAGGTAGTAGCGCTGAGTCTCCGACTGTACGTTCGTTGTTAAAGGAAACAGTGCTAGATCTCAGATTGTATGTTCGTTGTTAAAGGTAGTAGCGCTTAGTCTCCGACTGTACGTTCGTTGTTAAAGGAATCAGTGCTAGATCTCAGATTTTACGTTAGTTGTTAAAGGAATCGGTGCTAGATCTCAGATTGTACGTTCGTTGTTAAAGGTAGTAGCGCTGGGTCTCCGACTGTACGTTCGTTGTTAAAGGAAACAGTGCTAGATCTCAGATTGTATGTTCGTTGTTAAAGGTAGTAGCGCTGAGTCTCCGACTGTACGTTCGTTGTTAATGGCAGCGCAGAAGCTATAGTTTACAGACCACGTTCGTTGTTCATTGTAGAGAAGTAGCGCTAGTTCTTAGACTGTAGGTTTGTTTTTAATGGTAGGGCAACAGCGCTGGTTATCAGACTACGTTCGTTGTTAAAGCTAGCACCAGTTCTTAGACTGTGCGTTCGTTAGTCATTGTAGAGAAGCAGATCTGGTTATCAGACTGTACGTTCGTTGTTAACGGTAGGGAAGCAGCGCTAGTTCTCAGAGTGTGCGTTGTTTGTATTGCAGTTGGAGTCGATGTTCACGGAGCTATCCCCCGCGCTATCCCCCGCGCTGGCGGCCGGCAACAGCGGCGTGCTGGTCGCGCTCGGGCGCGCCTGTCTGCGCCTGCTCGCGCGCCAGGCGCACTACTGCACCGTGAGTGTATACCTGCATATGTACCGTGGAGGAGCTGTTTTACATATTATGATGTGTTACATCTTTCCTCTCATTGCAATCTGTGGGAGTGATTTCGGGATTAAAGATGGAAGTGTGTAACAGGTTGCCGGGGATGCGCGTGCGGCGGTAGAGTTCGCCGCCCGATGGTACCAACCCATTTTCCGAGAGGACGGTACTGTCAGCCAAGGCCAACAGTGTGTGCGTGATGGGAATGAGAAAGGGAAATAGAGAAGGATAACGCATCTGCTGTGCGCTTAACCTACAGTGTTGTGTATAAAGTGTGCTGTCATATAAACTAATTCAGGATATAATGTCTGCCCATGGTGGTTCCGGCGTAAAATAGGACCCCTCAATCTCCTCCCGTGGATGTCGTAAAAGGCGACTAAGGGAACACACCCCGGGGGATTGGGCAGCAGCACCCCGCGAGCACTTCATACTAAATCTGCGGTCACCAATCCGCTGCCAAGCGTGGTGACTATGGCAAAACCCCCAAAATGATGGACACAAGCAGAAGACGGCCCCCAGTTCCGGCAGTTCCGCTATTCCTGGCATCGGTGGCGGCCACAGTAACGGCGGAACAGGGGGTGCGAAGAATCTCCGGCAGAGGTCCAGCTACCAATCCCAACGACCCCTGGCCCTGGCAACATACAACGCACGCACAATGAGGACCGACGAGAAGTTGATAGAGCTGGAAGAAGTAGTAAAGAAGTTGCACTGGGATATTATAGGGTTATCAGAAGTCCAAAGAAAGGGAAAGGACACGATAATCATAAATTCCGGCAATTTATTCTACTATCGGGAGGGCGATCAACTATCTCAGCACGGTGTCGGGTTTCCCGTCCACAAATCCCTCGTTAACAACATTGTAAAGATCGAAAGCGTGTTGAGCAGGGTGGTATACCTTATACTCAAAATAACCAAACGGTATTCGCTTAAGGTCATAAGGTATCATAAGGTCAGGTGTACGCACCTCACTCGAAACGTCCAGACGATGAAGTGGAGGCTATGTATGATGACATTTCAAATGCAAGCCTCGAAAACACACTCTACGGTTGTGATGGGGGACTTCAACGCGCGGCTAGGTGTGAGGAATTTGGAGTGGGGCAATTTGGATTTGGACAGCGGAACCAACGGGGTAAGCGATTGGCCGACTTCATTTGCTTTGAATGCTTAGAGGCTCATTAAATCTTAACGTTAAGCTAGAAAGGTCCTGCCCAAATTCAAAACCCCGAGAGCTTTCAGTTGGAACTCCAAGATCGATTCCAATGCCTCGCCGAATGCGGATGAAATAAATGACGGGCTGGTGGAAATTGTCCATGCCGTGGGGCCAAAGTTCTTTAAGACCCAGCGCAAAAGTAGAACCCAAAAACTCTCTGAGCGCACTCTAAAACTCATGGCAGAACGTAGCGAAATTAAACTGCAGTCTTTAGTGGACATGTCGAAATACAGCATGCTCAATAAACAGATCTCCAAGTCTATGCGACGCGATTTGCGTCTCTTTAATACATATAGTATAAAGAACGCAATAGAGCGCAACCAAGGCTCCAAAGTGTTCGAGAGAGATCTGTCTATTGGGAAAGCCTGTTGACGAAGCTGAAGACCGACAGTGGCAGGGTCGTTTCTTCGAAGCAAGATGTTTTACGAGAGCTCGAGAAGTTCTATGGACAACTGTAGACCTCATCGCAAAGTCCTGCTACAACACGACTAGCGATGCAAGAGCCCGCCTAACCCGACACTACACAGAAGACATCCCGGATGTCAGCCTATACGAGATCCGATCGGCTCTCAAGCAGCTTAAGAACATCAAGGAATCGGGGGAAGACGGAATAACGATAGAGCTTCTGAGAGCGGGTGAAACACCGGTACTTAAGGTCCTCCAGAAGCTGATCAACTTCGTCATCCTCGAGGGAACTACACCAGAGGCGTGGAACAGGAGCGTAATGGTATTGTTCTTTAAGAAAGGGGATAAAACCTTCTTAAAGAATTACAGACCCATCTCACTGTTGAGCCATGCCTATACGCTGTTTTCGAGTAGTTACTGATCGTCTCGCTCGTAGGTTTGACGACTTCTAGCCTGCCGAACAAGCCGGGTTCCGAAAAGGCTTTAACACCATAGACCACATCCATACGCTCCGGCAGGTTATACAGACCGAATAGTATAACCAGCCACCTTGTTTAGCGTTTGTGGACTATGAGAAAGCCTTTGATTCTGTCGAAACCTGGGCACTCCACCGGTGCCAAATCGACTATCGGTATATCGAAGTGTTGAAATGTGTGTACAGTAACGTCACCACCAGTAACGACCAGAGCACGAAACCAATCCCATTGCATAAAGGGGTGAGGCAGGGAGATGTTATTTCTCTGAAACTGTTCACCTCTCCATTGGAGGATGTTTTCAAGCTCTTGTACTGGCATAGACATAGTATCAACATCAATGGTGAACACATCACTTACTTTCGATCAGAATCGCTGGAAGACCTTGGCACAATGTTCAGCGACCTTAATATCGTCTCCCAACAGGTGGGTCTTAAAATGAACATGAGCAAGACAAAAATAATGTCAAATGCTCATGAGCGATATAATCAAAGTTTACCATTATATCTATTTGGGTCAGGCGATTCAACTGGGCAAGTCCAACTTCGACAAAGAGGTCAGCCGACGAATCAAATTTGGTTGGGCAGCGTTCGGAAAATTACGGCACATCTTCTCGTCACAGATACAGCAGAGCCTCAAGACTAAAGTCTATAATCAGTGCGTGTTGCCAGTGATGACATATAGTACTGAGACTTGGTCGCTAACTATTGGCCTCAAACACAAGCTCAAAGTCGCGCAATGTGCTTTGGAGAGAGCTATGTTGGATGTTTCACTACGTGATAAAATCCGCAACGAGAAAATCCGTAGAAGAACCAAAGTCACCGACATAACACTCAAAATTTGCTAGTTGAAATGGCAATGGGCAGGCCATATAGCTCGCAGAACTGATAACCGTTGGGGAATAAAAGTTTTCGAATGGCGACCAAGGACAGGAAAACGAAGCGTAGGTCGACCCCCCACCCGATGGACTGACGACATTGTAAAGATCGCGGGAAGTTGGTGGATGGAGAGGGCTCAAAATCGTTCTTCCTGGAAATCTATTGGGGAGGCCTGTAATGGTATTGTTAACTATTTCTATAAATAAATAAAAATATTTACGTATTAGTAGGTACTAAATACTTGTCTACCCGTGAAATATTTTGTAATAGTCTTCGCAAAGTCACGCCAAAACAATGATCTATATATACTGACGTATTTCCAGGAACTAGAAGCAACCTTGCAGTGTTCCGAGCCGGAGAGACAGAAGTACTTCTCGGTGGCGTGCCTGCGACTCACGCCGTTCGACAAGTTAGACGTCAACGCGCTCACGAAGGAATACTTCATCCACGTGCACGGCTCCGTCATCCTGCAATGTATTTTAGGCTTTCAGGTAACGGATATAGAAATCAACAAGATCAGACAAAAAAACAAGTAACAATCCTTACGACTCTAAATACCCGGTCGATAGTTAATACGCACAACTTTTAAAACTGTCATGGTTTAAACATAATTTTCAAAACAGGATATTTACCATGATATGTGATTTGAACTGTTTTTAGGGTTCCGTGCCTCGAAAGGAAAAAACGGAAACCTTATAGGATCACTTTGTTGTCCGTCCGTCCGTCCGTCTGTCTGTCTGTCAAGATCCTTTTTCTCGCAAATTTTCGACACTCGCAAGGAAATCAAAACTTACAGGGTACTTCTCGTGAACTCAGAATCCTGAAATTTGGTACGAAGCAACGTCTTATAGTAACACATAAAGTAAAAATTGCGAAAACCGTAAATTTTTAGTCACATCATTATAATAAATATTGTCGTGTTATGGATTTCTTTGCAATAAAAATACCATAACTATGACTCAATTGTCGTGATGGACAGGTTTGTACTGAACCCTCGGTGCGCGAGTCCGACTCGCACTTGGCCGGTTTTTTTCGATATATCGGCTTAGTTGCATGCGCCATGATCACGTGATAAACTGAGTTTAAGCAGTCCAAAAAACTCACAAATAGATACTCACATGGTAAATAGACATTTTGTTTATTTACTGAATAAGCACACATACACACCAATTAAAAAAGGTGACTACAATATTAGGTAAAAATGGAAGACAATTAACGCGTATTAAAATTTAAAAAGAGAAAATACATTTTTAAAGCTTAAAATTATTCTGCGCAACCTAAGTGCTGTGCACTAAAGCAGCAAAAAGATTTCGACTTAATATCTCGTTTTGATTGAGTGAGAATTATTGTATGAATATGACTAATGAATTTACTAACAACCCACCCCGGCTTCGCATGAACTCATGAATCACTCCTCCAAACCAAATGTTCCGATCAGTAGTTTTTGAGTTTATCACGTTCAGACGGACAGACGGGGCGTAGTACTGATTATTAAATAAATAAATATTCGTAGATAATGCACACAACACCATCTAGCCTTAAACTAGATGCCTTAAGCATAGCTTGTATTATAGTAACCAGATGTCTGATAAAATACTTATATATTTTTAAATACATTTATGATACTTTATAACAGACAGGACAAACACTATGTTCATCACACAAATATTTATCCTGAGAGAGAATCGAACCCTCAACCTACAGAAGGCAGAGCTACTACCAACTGAGCTGACAAGCCAGTCAAGTATTCATTTATTATTATAACTCCAGTCGCACGAACTCTAGACTTCGGAGTTCCATGCGTCGAATGGTTGAGTCGAGAGTTGAGAGTAAAAAGCATATTTTCAATATTCTCCTTACTACCAACTCTAATGTTCAATAATATTTTCTTACTTACCTTACATATTTTTATTATTGTACACATTCACGATACCTAATTGTTTAAAATTAGTTTTCGACCTACTATTTTTATAAAAGTCTATCGGCGTACTACCACAAAAAAATCAATGTTGTATATCGAATATGCGGATAATGCAGTGGGCTATGATATTGTTAATATATTTAGGTTACCATTTATCTAACATAATAGTATATTGTAGCTGTTTATTATCCCTAAATAAATAAAATAAAAACTCATAATATTAAAAAATATTATTGGTGTCACATAAATTAATAATTGCATTTATCCAGCGTCCAGCCAAGGCCGTGAACAGTTTACTGGAGTTGCAAGGAGAAGAGCTGCTGGTTATATTCTGCGATGCGAAGGGATGCCACATCGCCGACGCAATCTGTTCTGGACAAAATGTCGGGGTCAAAGCGAGAGACAAGCTTATATGGAAGATGAGGGTTAGTATAAGGTCACATGTTGATAAATAAATAAATACTAGCTGTTGCCCGCGGCTTCGCACGGATAGTACCTACATAAAATGTAGCCTATGTCCTTCTCCAAGGTCCCGTCTATCTCTATAGGTGCCAAAATTCATCAAAATTGGTTCAGCGGCTTAGAGGTGAAAACGTAACAGACAGACAGAGTTACTATCACATTTATAATATTAGTAGGGATCAACGGCCTAAGATTTTATGCTGCTAGTTCTGAAAATGACAATACTTTCATACAACCTTTCGTCCCCCTTTTCAACTCTTTACTACACTTTTTTCCTATTAAAAAGTAGCCTATGTCTCAGGCTTTAGACTATCTGTGTACCAAACTTCATTTAAATCGGTTCAGTAGTTTTGGCGTGAAAGTGAGACAGACAGAAAGACAGTTACTATCGCATTTATAATATTATATTAGTAAGGATAAGTGGATAGTTCACACAACATCACCTATCTCCATAACAAATTTCATAAAGATCTTTTAAGTCGTTTATACACTTGAATTTATACTTAGACGACCTCTGTAATACAGTGAGCCAAGGCCCGGCTGAAATGCAGAAGGTTGCGGGTTCGATTCCCGCCGCGAGACAAATGTTTGTATGATCTGCAAGTATTGCTCTCGGGTCTGGGTGTTTCGATATAATATGTATAATGTACAAAAAAAAGTTTATTAGTAGTATTTCAGTCATGTAGTTCACATAACACAAGCTCTGCTTACTTTGGGGCTAGATCATGCTTTGTGAAATGTCCGGCATTTTTATTTATTTATACTCCACTTCACTTACCCAAACTTACCTTACATGTGAAACAGTTGAGCTCAGGACCGTTTGAAACGATCTTTAAATGGCTCAACTGATCGTGATCAATTATTTATTTATTATTGTATTTACTAACCTAGCTTATAATATTATAATATTACGTACTGTTTAATGCACTTTACTTGAATGTAAAGATAAGTACTTATCTATTTTTTAATCTGTATTTAGTTGGCTTTGTTATTTTAAATTTGTTCGTGTGTCAGGTCCGTGCGTCAACCACGTTCTGTGTCGAAAGCCAGCGCTGCAGTTAACTGCAGCATTAAGCTGAACACTGACCCTTCTTGATGTGCTGTAGGTACACAGTCAGTGCGACACAGTTATATGTATCTTTTATTGTTTTATTTATATCTGTGTGTGTATAGTTTATCAAAATCAACATTTTACTGACTTACCTTTAGCTTACTTTGCATAAAGAAGTAAATTCAAATACTTGCCGAATCGTCAGAAAGTTTCTACAAACTGACCTCTCAACCGACTTGCAGATAACAAATATTCGTGCCTAAAACTCATCTGCATGGCGATTACGGAACTCTTGATGCAATCAATGTCTATCGGTTTTTATTCGTAATAGGCATTAATTAATGGATTAGTATTACGTACGTTTTTTTTTATAAATAACAATAAATAATACCGGACATTTTACAAAGCATTATCTGGCCCTAAAGTAAGCAGAGCTTGTGTTGTGGGTACCACATGACTGATATACTACTTATATACTTTTTGTTTTGTAAATGCATACATATTATACATAGAAACACCCAGATCCGAGACAAATACTTGCAGATCATACAAGCATTTGTCCCGAAGCGGGAAATGAACCCGTAATCTTCTGCGTCTCACCCGGCCCTTGACCCACATCGCCACAGAGGTCGTCATTATATGACAGCATGTGTTACATAAAACATCAACCTTCTGTAATACCAATTCATTAATAGTAACTGCATGTTATCAATGTTTTGATACTATCTGTGGGGCAATTATGGATCTTTGATACTATCAAAACATTGATAGCTATATAGAAGTTACTATTGATGAATAGGTATTACGGATCGCTGCGATTTCTATCGGCTTCTATCGCTAGTTACAATGTGAAGCTGGTGTCAAACTATAACTCGACCAATTTACAAAGTACGATTGTGGTAGGAACCGTGTTTAGCGTACTAAGCATTTAAATACATCGTATATGATTGATTGAATTAATGCCTATTGCTAATCGAAATTGATAGACATTGATGCCGATTGCTAATCGAAACTGATAGACATTGATTGTAACGAGTTCCATAATCACCCTACAGAACTACATAATCGCCCGGCTGCTCATCTGTCAGCTGAGGCTCAGTCTGAAAACCAGAGCTGTCCACTGAGTTGAGCTGAACTTTGCATGGAAGTGGTATAAAACTGAGACAGGACTATTTGGGCACACACACGAAGGGACTGTTGAACGCAGTTATGTGTTAGTAGGTAGGTAATGTTTTTAGGTACCCATTTAACTGGGTATTTTTACTAATACCTATATTATTTCGTTTTTATTTTATTATATTATATTTTGGCGACCTCTGTGACGCAGTGGGCCAAAGCCCGGCTGAGACGCAAAAGATTGCGAGTTCGATTCCCGCCGCGAGACAAATGTTTGTATGATCTGCAAGTATTTGTCTCGGGTCTGGGTGTTTCTATGTGTAATATGTATGTTTTTACAAAAAAAAAAAGGATATAAGTAGTATATCAGTCTTGTGGTACCCATAACACAAGCTCTGCTTACTCTGGGGCCAGATGATGCTGTGTGAAATGTCTGAGATTATTTATTTATTTTATTTTTTACTGTCTTTCTTGCATTTATTTTGCATTCTTTGTGTGTATAATAAATATCTATTCTATTTTATCATCTAATGCGCACTTGACTTGGGCCCGTGCGTATTAATAATTTCCCGACGTACATCTGAGTTGATTATATCTAAAATCTTAATGCCTACCTCTGTGGCGCAGTGGGACACAGAAGATTGCGTCTTCGATTCCGGTTTCGGGCCAAATGTTTGTCAGAGTTGCCAAGAATTTCTGGTCTGTATGTTTTCTATGTATAATATATGTGTATTTACAAATATATCATGTATATCAGGTACTTATATAGTATATACAAGCTCTGCTTACTTTGGGGCCAAATAACGCTGTGTGAAATATCTGACATTAATAGCATTATTATTCGCAGGGATTTTACCAAAGGATGGCGCTCTCGCAATACGGATCGCGCGCATTCGAGAAGATATTCAAAGCCGCGGCGCCCGAACAGAAGGTCAAGATAATGGCCGAACTGGCCGATAAAAGCAACCTGCTCAACGGCACACAGTATGGCAAGCTGATCGCTGGGAAACTGGATCTGGCAACATTCAAAATATCGCAGACTAAGTGGGAAGAGGCACAGAAAATGGAGATTAAAAACAAGGAGTAGAATTCTGTTGATTGCCATAATGTTTTTTGTCCAAAACTAGCATGAATTGACCCTGGCTACATTTATGCGTTATGAAACTGTATCCATCTGATATTAGGAGTATTGATGTAACATGAATGTATTGATTGATGTATCTGTCTGAAATTAGGAGTAGTGATGTTAACATCAATGTATTTATTGATGTATCTATCTGATATTAGGAGTAGTGATGTTAACATCAATGTATTGATTGATGTATCTATCTGAAATTAGGAGTAGTGATGTTAACATCGATGTATTGATTGATGTATCTTTCTGATATTAGGAGTAGTGATGTTAATATCAATGTATTGATTGATATATCTGTCTGAAATGAGGAGTATTGATGTTCACATTAATACTACTAATATCGGATAGATACAATTGTTTAGTAAGTGTAAGTGTTGCCAAGTGTGCCTACTGATGTTTATTATGTCATAAAACAGAAAAGATTATGACAAAAAATGTGTTGTCCATCATCATAATATGATATATGTACAGACTAAATAAATAGTTGTTGTATTCATAATTGTATTTTATTTGTTCCCCATGCCTCTTTTTAACTTTTTGCGCCATGTTAACTTGCATAAAACTAAAGTTTATCCATAAAACTACAAAAACATAAACATCCTATAAACAGATACTAGCTAATGTCTTCTTCTTCTTCGTTAATGGCATGTGTCATTATAATGTCAATGTTGTCAGTGTCAAGTGTTTATATTGTTTATAGTATGTCACAACGTCGTATCTTGTAGATCATCATTTGTTATTTTGTATAAAATGGTGCCTTTCATATAATATAACTAATTAATAAAAAAATACGGACATTTCAGACAGCATCATCTGGACCTAAAGTAAGCAGAGCTTGTGTTATGGGTACCACATGACTGATATACTACTTATATACTTTTCTATATAAATAAGTACATATACATGAAACATCCAGACCCGAGACAAATACTTGCTGATCATACAAATATATTTGTCCCGCGGCGAGAATCGAACCCGCAACCTTCGGCGTCTCAGCCGGGCCTTTGCCCACTGCGTCACAGAGATCAACTACAGATTACATTTGCTTGAATCGCAAAGAAAATTTTATTCCAATTATTCACACCCAAATCAATAACTCTTGCCCTATTTGAATAAAAACACCAAAATCATACCTTTAAACAAGCAGATATTGGTGGCAATTCGGTTGGCACCAACCTAACTAATTTTAGCTAAAATTAAGTTTAAACTGTCAAATTAAACATTGTTATTCTGCTGTTACTATCTTATCCTAATATAATTTTATCTAATTTAATTAAGTGTTCCTTATTTAGTTAGATGGTACCAACCGAATAAGTTTTACAAATGATATGACAAACTAAAATATATTTTAGACATTCCTAAATTTAGAAATGAACCAACCGAATTGCCACCATTGTATGTATAATATAATCTGAATCTCGGAAACGGCTCCAACGATTTTCATGAAATTTAGCATGCAGGGGGTTTCGGGAGCGATAAATCGATCTAGCTAGGTTTCATTTTTAGAAAACGTCGTTTTATACAGAACAAAGCTCGATCATCCAGGTACTTACTAATAAAACTGCAGATAACTTAAGAAAAATAAATAATATAATTACGTTTTAAAAACTAAAAAGACAACCGACTTCATGGATGCTCACAAGGTAGCTACTGTAAAACGTTGAGGGGTTCCCTTGACTGTCCTTCGTCTTCATCATCAGACCCCGTAATGACAGTTACAACCAATCTAGTTGTAAAGTTCTCATCAATGCAAATCAAGCCCAAACACCAGGTAGTTGCTGCAAATCGTTGAGGAGTTCCCTCGACTGTTTTTCGGCTCCATCATCAGATCGACTCCAGACCTTCATTAAATAATAGTGCTTTAAAATACTTAATGAAAAAAAATTACAAACGCACTAGTCGCCACTACGATTTTCGAAGATTCCCCTTGATTTCTCTGGGATGCCATCATCAGATCCTGGTTTTCTTATCATGGTACTTACCACCCTTGGGATATCTCCTTTCCAACAAAAATGAAGCCACGAAGTTATCCACGAACACACATAAAAAATATATATATCTACGGTCGAATTGAGTAACCTCCTTTTTTTTGATGTCGGTTAAAAAGAGCGCAATGTTTGCTTCGCAAGACGACCAATAATGATCTTGCTAATGTATTGATTTTATCTTTGTTGCTATCTCTATTCTTTACAATTATAATGATAAGGACAGAGCATACCTATGCTAAAGCATGTGCTACACGGTTTGAAACGATGAGTTTAAAACAAATGTTTTAAACCGTGTAGTGGTATCATACCAAATTTCGCATGACCTTTAAACGACGCCCTTGGTAGACAGGCGTGCCCAGCAAACTACTGGCAGTAGTGGTGGTTTAAAACTTATTTCAAAGCGACTAGCCGCTTGTTTAAAACCACGCGTACCACAATCGGACGTATTTCACGTACGCACCGAATTATTGAGAAAGAACGTGAGGTTATCACTGAATTCATCGAGTTATTTAGAGGCCTACCCTGTCTCTGGGACTTAACGTGTAAGGAGTACAAAGACTCGACCCAAAAAAATGATTTTTTTTCTTCAAATGCACACAAAAGTACAATACAAACTCCAACTTTAAAATTTCGATAAATAAGGAGCCATGGCTTCTTTGTAAATTGTAATAGTGCATTACAAGCATTCTGCACACGTCTTTTCAGCACGAACGTTTTAAACACACTGAAGTTTAGGGTTTGTTTTAAACCAAGTAGACAGATGCGTTCTGCCAAGATCACCTTGGTAGAAACTGTGGGTTCAAACCGTGTAGCGCATGCTTACCTAATCATGTAATTATATTATAGACACACGTAGATTAGGTTAGTTGTACTGGTTTATTTTTAGTATATTTATTTTTATTTTTTATTTATTTTTAGTATATTTTATTTTAATTTTTTATTTCTTTTTAGTATTTTTATTTTTAGATGAAATTTTGAGAAAGGTGTTTAAAGAGTTAACAAAACAAAACCAAAGTATTTGAAAAAGCATGTTAATTTATTATATAGTAAACAGAAGCCTAGGAAACTTTCCCCGGTCTAGCTGGCAGATTGGATTTAGTTAGTTTATTTCTCCATTACCTGAAATCAAACAAATATTATCAAAGTTTGATAGCAGAATCAAGATTCTGTTTATTAATCTCTGTGGCGGAGTGGGCGAAGGCCCACTTGAGACGCAAAAGGTTGCGAGTTCGATTCCCGCAGCGGGACTAATGTTTGTATAGGTTTTTCAATGTAAATTAAGTATGAATTTACAAAAACCTCTGTGGGTATAACTTATACTTAATAACTTCTAGGAATATTAATAATAAATGCACACAGCACACAGCATCACCTAGCCCAAAGTAAGCGGAGCTTGTATCATGGGTACCACATGCCTGATATACCACTTACCTATATACTTTTTTTTGTAAATACATACATATTATATATACACCCAGACCCGAGATAAATACTTGCAGATCATACAAACATTTGTCCCGGGAATCAAAACTGCAACCTTCTGCGTCTCAGCCGTCTGACCCACAGCGCCAGAGAGGTCGTCCATATAAATTATCAAGAATAATAATAAAACTATCTATGATTTTTAGCTAACCTGCGGACCGAGGTGTTTCATTATTATTTTAAAGATTCAGAAAGTAAACCTCACCGTTAAAACGGTTGGCCGAGCTTTGACCTCAGTTTCCACTCGGGCACACGTTATAAAACTCTTCTGACAAGCTGGCAGTTTTTTCCGTTGCAAAGATTTGCACGACAACCTCCCTTAACGCATGGCCTGTTAACTAAAGACTTGGAGACTCTGCATCTTCCATCGGGACACCCAATCCTGCTGTAGCATTTGCCTCCGTAGCAAGGGACAATCTTTGACGCTTGGCGCATTCCGCATTCTGCTGTATTACAGAGGTTCGGGTAGGGAGTAATGGGTGAACAATTTCCCGTCGGGCATTGGAGATTAGTTGATCTCTTTGCCCTACAATTACCTCTAGGACACGAAAAGCTTTTCTTATTAATACGCAGAATCAAAGTATTTTTACGACAGTTCTCTCCAGGACAAGAGTTTATCCTGGCAGATACGCAGTTTCCCCCCGGACATCCGCTTTCTTTTTCTACATCATGAGCCTTTTGAAGACCCGCGTTACAGTTTCCCCCGGGACATTCACCTTGTTTATGTATAGGAATAGCAGAAGTCTTTTCAATATTCCAGGGTGTTACACAGTTTCCTCCGGGACATCCAACCTCATTTTGTTTCAAAATACCAACAGTCCTTTCAATATTCCAGGGTGAACCGCAGTTTCCTCCAGGACATCCACCCTGTGTATATGCACGACTAACTTGAGTTTGTTGATCTGCATTACAGATTCCCCCAGGACATCCGCCTTCATTTTGTTTTAGAATACCAGCGTTCTTTTCAATACTCCAGGGTGTTAAGCAGTTTCCCCCGGGACATCCGCCCTGCTCATGTATAGGGCTTATTTTAATCCTTTGAAGACCCCCATTACAGTTTCCCCCAAGACATCCGCTCAGTTTACGTATAGGAATACCTGCATTACTTTGAACACTCCAAGGTGTTAAGCAATTGCCTCCAGGACATCCGGCATCATTATGTATATGAATATCAGCAGGCCTGTTAATACCGTTCTTATTAAGTCCATGAATACCAGCTCTCCTTTCAATTCTCCACGGTGATACGCAGTTGCCTCCGAGACACCCGTTCTCTAGCCCGCAGTTGCCTCCAACACAGATTAATGGAACGCGAAGACCGCAGTCTCCTCCTTGGCAATCGTCACTTCTCCTATTACAGTTTCCATTGAGACATAAATTAAGTATACGTCCAATCAACCTTCTCGAGCCTCTACTCCCTGTTATATAGGCTTCAGGGCCGCTCGGTAATGAGTTGGCATGATGAGCCATCAGAAAACTTAAGACGAAAAATACCTGGAATTAGAGAAATGTTATATCACTTGCTACACCTCCGTCAGACCTTAATACTATAATAGATACGTGAGTGAATCCCGTGTTTATCAAAATGTATATCCAACTCACGAAAGTTTTCAAAGTAATACAGTGTGTTTTGGCATCTACCTAATGCTTATACGTAGGAATAACCTGTTTTTATTAAAAACAGTGGTGGTTGTAGTCATATGTATTATGTCCTCCCACTCGCACGATATTGCTAAATGTAAACTGCAATATGACCTCTGTAAACGAAGACCGGCCTGAGACGCGAGGTTTGATTCCTTACTAACACTTTGCAGGGCTTTATTAACGCAATCAATCGCGGGCGGGAGGGATTTGCATGCGTCTGCATCGTGTCTACTCATTGGGAATAGATTGGCGGAACAGTACTAAATATTTGTCCATCTATTTAATTATCTATTCCCTCCCTCCCAGTGACCTCCCGTTGCCTCCGAAATTGGCTCTAATACAAAATCACGATCATTCATGAGTTCATTCATGAGAGGTAGAACTCTAAATAAGCCTCGACTCCCAATTAAGCTTTTTCACAGTTGATTTTCTGATAATAAATCTTATGCCATTTTCCGCCAACATCGCTAAAAGATTAAGGTTTAGGTCTAGATTTAATTTCGCTACATAAAGGGTTAATGTAAATTCCACCACGCTATGACTATATCTGCGAGCAACGGCGCTAATTAGGGTCAGACAGACGTACATGGCAAAACTATAAGGATTCCTTGTTCTTTGGAACTTTAGGCTTAGTAGGTAAGGTAGGTAAGTGTACTCACAAAGCCTCTCATGTCGACTTCGCTGCAATAACTATAGCTCAGCTAAGCAACCTCATTTATGTAGTGTAGGTAGTCCGGGAGACAGTGATCATAAATCAAATCAAAAGTGTTAAGACCAGACGAGTTTCTCGCCGGAACCTTCTTGAACTGGGGTTAGAAAGAACCGGCACCTGGATTCGCCAGCATCTAAGAAGACGATTCAAAATGGTCCTTGTGATTTATTGATTTAAAAATGTTTTGACTTTGATATGTTAGTAAATCTAGGTGGCGATTGGTCCTAACTTTAGTCCATGAAGAATCCGGCACGAAACGCATCTGGTCCCGTACGCTTTTGGACGAGTACCTATGGTCCTTGCTAATATTGATGATGAGTCGAGTTGGATCGCCCTAAACTTTTTGTCATGTATATAATCTGATATATTATAATAAGCTTTATGAGACAGTTTCTGTTTAATTACGTTATCATAAATCACATCTTTTAAATAATTCCACCTATCATTATCTTTCATGAGCAAAATGGTCCATAACCTGTAGGCTTTTATATAAAAGTATTTATTGTATCAAAGATAAAGCACCTAATATCTAATTTATAAGATCAAGAACCTTGGGATGATCGAATTCGTTTATAAGTAGTGTATATTATGTCTATCTTATAATAACAATTTGCCAATCGACAAATCCAACGACAAAGCGATGTGCTTGGGATTTTGTTAAAGCTACCAGACGTAATTTGATTTCCTGAATAGTATCACTTTTGAAACTATCAAGGTTATGTGCCATGCATATTTACCATGGTTTATGAGTTTTGTTGATGACCCTTATTTTGTCGCATCGCTTTATTCCCGGGATCGAAACTCATGCCGCGTTACGATCCCGGGTATAAAGCGATTCTATACGAACTTGACTTATGAGGAATAGGCACCTAAAGTCTCCTACGAGTAGCATGTTAGACTATTCAAAGTGGTTCTTGTGATTGTAATTGATTAAAGCTCCTTTGATATATTTTTCAATGAAATATTTTTAACAAGATAAATATAGCATTTTATTATTTATTAACGAGTCAGACATAAAGCATATTATAAAATTATTTATATGAAAATAAAGCTTGGGATGAATCTGCTCCAACTCGACTCGGCATCAAGTAGACAAAATTGGTGACGAGTTTATTGCAGGATTTGTTTTGAACTGCAGTAAGGAGGAACCGAGTCGTTCGTCAACTCGCACCGAAAAACTCCGACACCGACACGAAGGTCCTTGTGATTTTATTAAATATTTTTTTTTATTACGCTATACTTTCCCACTGATGGGCTACCCCCCATTCATTTGTCCCTGTCCCCTGCCACTTCCCACCAGCCTTTCTCGAAGGCATCGAGATCGTCACGCCAACGTTTCTTCGGCCTGCCCGGGATACGTCGCCCATCTGCAGGCACCCATTGTGTGATGACCTCTGCCACCTGTTTTCACTCATACGGCTGACGTGCCCAACTCCATTTTAATTTGGCGGTCTTGTCCCCGACTTCTGCGATCCCGGTCTTTGCGCGCAAGTTTGTATTGCAGACTCTGTCTGTCCTCTTCACCCTTAGCAGACTACGCTCCATAGCTCGTTGGCAGATCTTGAGTTTGAACTTCTGAAAATCGGTTAAATACCATGTTTGTGCACCATAGGTAAGAACGGGCTATATTTATTTATTTATTTTATTTTTATTTACATAATTTTAGGAAAACTCACAGCTAGATCTTATGAATAGTTATTTATATAAAACATGCAGGTACAGACCAGCACATGTGTGCTGAGGGCCAATTAAAAGTTCTATACACATATCAATGAGTTTTCGCTTTAGAGACAGAGGAAGGTTTCCCTTCATTGGCGATTTCATGGGCCAGAAGCTCCTCCAGGCGTTTTCGACACATCGTTCGACTTCTTTATCTTGCCTGTTTTGGATGGAAACTATCTGGCCCAGATAGGTATACTCATCGACGTTGTGTAATTCTTGCCCATCTACCTTGATCTTCTGTTGGGTGCAATTGGTCTTTATTTGTGTCTTTAACTGATTCATCATTAGTCTAACCTCTAGGCTTGCTCTGCTTAGATCTTCAAGCATAGTTTAGAGTTCTGATGCAGTTGGGGCGAAAAGCACAATATCTATCACAATATCCAACATAATATCATCGGCGAAGCGCAGGATTCTAAGCTTCTTGTCTTGATAGATATTCCTTTGTTATACCAAGATCGAGTCGA
The DNA here is from genome assembly GCA_948098915.1 of Lampropteryx suffumata. Classification (NCBI taxonomy): domain Eukaryota; kingdom Metazoa; phylum Arthropoda; class Insecta; order Lepidoptera; family Geometridae; genus Lampropteryx; species Lampropteryx suffumata. The sequence goes on along the minus strand of OX402566.1, from coordinate 15,786,824 downwards.
GTGTTTTGAAAATCTCTACCAAAGACCTTGTAAATAGTTTTGGAGAGAGCGGGTCACCTTGTCTAACTCCCTTATCATTTGTAAAATGGGGTCCAGGGTGAATAAATATTGTTTTAAATTTGAATTTAGTATGACACCAATAAGTATCAATTTATTTAATAGTCAAGAGTAATATTAACTTACTCTATTGCAGTCGATAAAATATTTTTTTCATTTACTAGCTCCTCCACCTTAACTAATCAAAACCGAGGTTTTTTTCTATTAGTTTACAGCGGTTCATTTAATTAGCGTAGATATCAATTAGCTTATAATAATTAGTAGATAAGTCAACTCTACTTCAAATTGAATTTTACAGATTTTAGTCTCGCTTACTCATTAAAGAATTTGAATCTACGTACAAGTACATACCAACTTACCTAAACTATTTGAAACGATGTAAGTATACCTACGTATTGATAAAACTCAACCACAGGTTGGTAAACCCAGTCTTACATGTTTTATAGCTAGGTTAAAACCGTGACTTCCGAAGATAAATCAATATAATGTGGATAATGCACACAACACCATTTAACTCCAAACTAAGCTTAGCTTGTATTACGGTGACCAGATGACTGATAGAATACTTACATATTTTTAAATACATACTTATGATACTTTGTAACACCCAGACATAGAACAAACACCTGTGTTCATCACACAAATGTTTATCGTGAGAGGGAATCGAACCCTCAACCTACATCGCAAAAGGCAGATCTACTACCAACTGAGCTAACAAGCCAGTCTACAGCGTTCTTCAAAAAGTTATCTATACAAAAAGCTCGAACTTTCAGATCGCCTCATGCGGTTTGCTATTAGACTAAACTGCACCCGTCACAGAACAGCTGCCTTTCGTGGCAGCTTTAAATATGCCTGCACGAATAGCTGGAACAATCTACCTATCATAAAATCATTGTCAATTTGGTCTTTTAAATGATTGTAAAAAAACACCTGTTAATATCTCAAAAAAAATTGCATATAGGTAGTTGTTCTAGACTTCAGTTTGATTTAAGTGCTTAGTCGTTAGACTTTTGTAGGTATTTATAAGTATTTTCTTTTGTTATCCTTAAATATTTTTGTTTTATTTTCAGTTGTATTTGCGTTTTATTTGAATTTAATTTTTTTAGGTTAGTTAACATTACATAATTATATTTATTATAAGTCTTTACTGCACTTATTACATAAATTGCAATTATGATGGTACACGACGATAGCGCGCCACCACAGTGCCGATGCGCATACCAACGCGGCGTCACGGAAGACCAGCGTTATAGAAGCGTTCTAAACGTTATATATAACAAAATTTTTCATAAACTTTTCTGTTAAACTGTTATTTCATAGCGCCTTGGTGTACCTACTGTAATGCTATGATCTTATTGTGTAAATAAATAAATAAATAATAAATAAATAACACATGCTGAGTGACGACCAATTTTGCTGTCAATTTACTTACTTGTTAGTTCATATGTACTTATATGATATCGTAAGACACAAAATAAACTTTTCTTTCTCTCTTTCTTCTTTCTTTCTTTAATAACGTTAATAACACGATTAAATAATTTAATATAATATATTTATGTTATATTTTTTTAGTTTCAACTGACTTGTAAGCATACAATTTACCAATATATAGATTATTACTTGTTATTGCTAGTGGCTCTGTGAGATGTAGACCTCGCAAACATTTTTCAAAATGTCTGAAAAATAACTTTTTTACGTTTTGAACCCCATATCTCCGCCATTTATGAATATTTCCAAAAACTGAATCGACAAAAAAAATCTATATAGTTATAGAACCTGCACACAAAATTTCACAAGAGTCGGTTGAGAAATGGGACCTGTAGAGGAGAACATCCGGACAGACGCCGGCCGGACAGACAAAAGCATACGAAAGCATATTTGCTTAAGCTGAAACGGAGAATCTCGCTTGCGCTTTGCGCTCGCTCGGTCAATTATTATTTTAAGTACTCTAGTATTTACCTAATAGTATTCTAGTAAGTTATATAAGAGTATTCTGGTTGGAAGAGCTCTTCAGCAAGAGACAGTCTTGATGGATGAACAGACAGTACGGACCCCTGGGGGCCTACTCTTGGCAACGATTATATCGGGACAATAATCGTGCAAAACCTACTCTTAGTAACATCGTTTCGACTATCGATTCGAACGATGGAACGACAGACATTACCTTCGACAATCGATGTCGAAATTCTACTCTAACACCAATACGGACAATACGATAATATGAATTTGATACCGGAAGAATTGTCAATCAGCGACGAGAATTTGCTATCGTGTACGTTATCGTTTCCCTATTTCTGCTCCAAATTAATCTCATTTTGTTGAGACCGGACTCTGTTCTACTATTCTTTCGAACCCCTGGCTATTCCCTCGACTCCACATTCATTTTTGTTCGACTAGGCCTGCCTTACGAACTCTCAATTTGCCTTGTGATTGGTTCATCAAATACCCATCGAATTTTTAGTATATTTTTAGAATTTTCAGTAAATAGGTACCTCTTTTGAAGTTGTATGTAGAAACCCAAAGTTAACTTAAGTTGACGACCTCTGTGGCGCAGTGGGCTTAGGTCCGGCTGAGACGCAAAAGGTTGCGGGTTCGATTCCCGCCGCGGGACAAATGTTTGTATGATCTGCAAGTATTTGACCAGACCAGTCCAGACGTCTGGGTGTTTCTATGTATAATATGTATGTATTTACAGAAAATTATGTATGTATTACATACAGTATGTGTTACCACTATATCCTTAAAAAAATCTCAATTGTCTAAAAAAGGTGACGCCTTATTATTTCATTAACATTCGTTTCTAACAATCGATACGAAATACGACATCGATGACAATTACGAACTTTTATCCGAGTAGAGTACAGTCGAATAATTCGCAGCACTGTCGTTATCGTTTCTATGTATCGCAATCAATTCCAAGAGTAGGCACCACGAGTGCAAGCCCTATTCGTTTTTGACTTGACTTGCCTCAAGATACTGCCTATCTTCTTACCAAATTTTATCAAGATCCGTTCAGCCGTTCAACAATGAAAAGGTAACAAAACAAGAGACATCAATTTGCAAATTGACGAACCACCTTTTCATTCCGTGACTGTACTTTGTACGCCTGGCCTGTCAAACTAGAAATGTTGTGCCTTTTCATAAAGAATGACCCAAATTTGAATCATATCGGTCTGACTGCATCGTGTGGTCCGAAGCACCCTTGATCGCTGACGGTTTAATTAGATCGACAGACAGCGAGAGACCCTTGCAATGCTTCGGACACGTTCGGACATCCAATTGTGTAGTTTAGAGTGGACGTATTGATGATAGAGCTTAGGCCAACCTCATCCGAGTGAGATACCACAGATAGTTGGAAACTTATTTACAAAATGAATTACAGATATGTACAGTAATGTTTTTGTGATTATTTATTCAACGGTTTTCTACAAAATCATGCCTGAATCAATTAACTCTACTAGGCTTCTTCTCGTGTTACTAGTTCTTTCGGACTAGTGTGGTGAAAAGATTAACTATCTGAGATAGATAGATGATAGAAAAATAAATAAATAAATATTGGTGGACAATGCACACAACACCATCTAGCCCCAAACTAAGCATAGCTTGTATTATGGTGACTAGATGACTGATAGAATACTTATATATTTTTAAATTCATTCTTAAGATATTTTAACACACCCAGACACAGAACAAACACCTATGTTCTTCAAACAAATTTAGTTGGAACTAGTCGCGTGGTTTGATTGCATTGTTTATACGGATACGAAAGGTTTTTAGGTATTTCTATCCCTAAGAAGGTAAAAAAAGGGAAAATTGTTTTTTTTTGAAAAATTGTATTCCTTGCAATTTCTAACTGCGATATAAACGGGGTGGAGTGGGTGTTAAAGTTTGTATGGGGTCGTACGATGAATTTGCATTCTATCTTGTTCATATTATGGTACAAATAATTTACATCAAACAACCAGAACATTCTGGTTAATTTTCATCCCTTCTTTGTTGTAACTATGAGAAAATGTGTAGTTTAAAGCGGATGTCTTGCGAAAAACTACGCTCAAAACTAAAGTGTTAATCCTATAATTATAATTATATTATATGACTAACTGACCCGTGCCCACTTCGTTGGGTGGCTACAACTTCACAAAATATATTAAAGTACTAATATCGCTATTATTAAAAAGATAGCTATTCAAATTATTGTATTATTTACAGAGATAAACAATGTAAATAATAAATAATATAAATATTGATAGATGGCGCTAGCGCCCACCCGCCCCGTTCCCGTTGTTTTTCCGGGATAAAAAATAGCCTATATCTTAATCGAAGATACTAACTATATTAACTTTAAGTTTCATCTAAATCGGTCCAGCAGTTTTTAGGTTATAAGTGATGTAACTAACACGACTTTATATTATATTATATCTATACTAATATAATAAAGCTGAAAAGTTTTTTTGTTTGTTTGTTTGGTTGAACGCGCTAATCTCAAGAACTAGTTTGAATTTAAAAAAATATTTGTGTATTGGATAGTTCATTTATCAAGGAAGGCTTTAGGCTTTATAACATCACGCTGCGACCAATAGGAAGCATCAATGGAAAATGTTGCAAAAACAGGAAAAAATATTCCTTTTTGAGAGCTTCCGTTGGGTGCGCTGCGTAAACGGTTTAAGTTACTCAAAAATTATGTATGAAGGAATTGTTCCTATTTTAAAGTTTTAAAAAAGTTCTCGACAGCATATGTCTATCTTTTAAGATTGACTCACTATAACCTTTTTTATGGTAAATAAATTTGTTCAAAATTAATGCATTATTTGCGAAGGAGTTTTATCAACATAATATTAATCCCTATCCAAATAAATATGTTATTAATCACAAGTATTTCATTGTGAACAAAATTGTCCTTGACATCACTTGATTTGAATCAACATTTTAGGAGAAATCATAATTTTAAAATAACTCCGTAACAAAATTGGTATGTTCGGGTTCACGCGCGCAGAAGTAACTCTGCCTGTCTGTCTATCTGTAACGCTTTCATGACTAAACTACTGAATCGATTCTGACGAAATTTTTAAACTCCTTCTAAACGGCTGGACCGATTTTAATGAAATTTTTGCTGTGTGTTCAATCAGCATAGAAATTTGTCAGTTGATCAGACCATGGGCTTGACCTTGACCAAGAAGGTACCCTAAGGAACGCATCGATGACAAAAATATGGCTTGTATTGGTTATTTGATCACAGGTTTAGAAGCAGGTTTTCAGTTTTTTTGTAAAAATATATTAGTAATATTGAACGTAGAGAATCAACATTGTCCACCAGTTCTAGAGCCCATCTCATGCATGTGAATTTGAGAAGCCATCTATCGACTTGACATTTTAATTATTAGCATGTCGCCGGCCGCCGCAGGGCGCTGCACTGGGCCCACTCCGTTAGCCCTTGATCGGGTTTCACTTGGACATCTGATTCTGACAGTTGCCTATTATGTCGCCTGGAAATCGCTTTGATCTAAAGCTTGATGGAGAGCGCTGTGATGTAGTGTCATGCTGTTTTCCGATGCAATGGGTGTGACTCCAGCCACCGTATTAACTAACTCGCGTGAATAATAAAAATAATAACTAGTGTTCGCCCACTGGTTATGTATTTTTATGCATAATTTAAAAAATATATTAGCATTCTGTACTCCTTTTATAAACTATAAGTGTGCGAAATTTCATACTCCTCCGTCCGCGCAATTTTCTTATAAAGGGGTACAAAGTTTCACTTCACGTATAATAAATAATACAGGACATTTCACACCGGGATCTAGCCCCAAAGTAAGCAGCAGAGCTTGAGTTATGAGTTCCACAAGACTGATATACTAATTATAATGTTTTTTTTTTCTTTTGTATATTTGACGCTATTGTCTAATTTATCGGAAACTAGGTGCTGCCCGCGGCTTCGCGCGCGTTGTTCTTACATAAAAAGTAGTCTATGTCCTTCTCCAAGGTCCTATCTATCTCTACACCAAAATTCATCAAAATCGTTCAGCGTTTTAGGCGTGAAAAAGTGACAGATAGACAGACAGACAGAGTTACTTTCGCATTTATAATATTAGTAGGGATAAACTCCCCTACAACCTCCTAACACCAATGACCTTGTATATAACACCTAAATGTATTTTTTTTTAGATTTTATTAAATGATCTTGCTCATGAGTTAAAATGCGACTTTAAAGTGTATGCAAATAACTTAAAGATTTACTTAAGAGTTCTTTAACGACTCACGATTGATTTAACAGATATTTACTGCCGTTACTGCTACTGTTACGTAATAACCCTATAGCTCGTGTTATTGGTTTGTAATTATTTGGTCGTTGTAGTTCATCAATGTACCTTCCTACCCACATTATTACTATTTTACGTACGTAGACGAAAGCTGAGGGCCCAGGTAAGTAAGTATATCGAAGTATATTTTAAAATTTGGGTGATGGCTCCATATTTATGAATATGAGAAGGTAGATGTACTTATGTAGGTAGCCATAAGAACAGCAAAAGTTTAAAGTATCGAATGATATTAATACTCCCGTAAGCAGTACGATGATATTGATGGTGATTCTATTAGAATATGTATTGAATAGATAGATATTATGGATACAGAATAGGTATTAAAGCAAATATTGTTTCATAGGATTGACAAAAATTTCGTAAAATATGAACCAGCTTTATATTGCCTAAACCAAGATAAGAGAAACATTTTTAACTAATTTATCTACACCAAAGTCCAGAGTAAAATATACAAATGATAGTTTTAAAATAAGTTTAAATTGACATTTACTTTCTTTAATTAATTAAATTACATATAACTTGCAGATTTAACAACATCTCTTTATTACATGATGACTAAACCAAACACGTCAGTCACGCGTCAATTAAGTAAATTTAAAAAATGAAATTTAAAATGCTGCTCTTGTTCTGTGTAAACAAAATAAGATCTTTTGTGCTTTATAACAAAAATTTTGTAATAGAATCAGGGCTCGAAATCACATAATTAGCGATTGTGGCGTTTAAGTGTGGTCTGTATTTATCTTTCTAATGTCAATGGACGACCTCTGTGGCGCAGTGGGCCAAGGTCCGGCTGAGACGCAGTTGCGGGTTCGATTCCCGCCGCACGACATAAATTAGAATGATCTGCTAGTATTAGTCTCGGGTCAGGGTGTTTTTATGTATAATAATGTATGTATTTACTCAAAAAATAAAGTATATAAGTAGTATATCAGACATGTGGTAGTGGTACCCATAATACAAGCTCGGTTTATTTTTAGGCCAGATGATGGATGCTGTGTGAAATGTTCGGAATTATTTATTTTTTATTTATTTCATGATTTTAACGATACATTAGCTAATAATTGGACTGCCAGATATACTTACCATGTATATTTAGGTACATCTTATTTTAAAACAATCTCCTCTGATTGGCCGCCGGCTAACCCGTCATAATTTCGGAAAGACGTTTTACCACAACGCTGTCAACCACCGCAAAGAGCGGACGTCACAGCTGCTGGCTATTCGAACAAAGGTACGTCAAGCTTCGAGACAACCCTTTGTTACCTTTGTTCTGTGATGTTGCAAAGTTTGCTGTCATGGAACAGATGAGGGGGAAACAGCCTCTTTGAGGGTGTCTTTTAATACTTTGGTTTGTGTTAGCTTCAGGCTACAGTTTAGATCTTGATGTGTTGAAGATTTGACAGCTTTCTTATTTGAAACAAAATTTATTTAAAGATAACAAACTCGACTACATACCTACCTATCTACGAGTTGGTATTTATTTATATTTATATTGATAAATGCAAAAGAGCCCTGCTATCTCTGTGAAGAAAAATACAGAAGACCTTTGGGGAATGTCTACAAAAATGCTGGGTGTCTTTATCATAGATATTGCACCATATTTAGCTTATATTTTTAATAGATGTATCGACAAGGTAGTTTTTCCCGATCCTATGAAACACAATAAACTCATTCCTATGTATAAGTCTGCAAATGAAAGTGATCTAACTAATTATAGGCCGATATCGATATTACGTTAAGTAAAATCTTTGAAAAAACATTCTAAATTAGTTATTAACTCATTTTAACGATAATGGTTTGCTACATAATAATCAATACGGATTTACTAAAGGTCGATCAAAGGCTGATGTAAGTATAACGCTCTTAAAATTAAATATATATTTGATGCTTGAGAGAAGTCACAGGATGCAATTGGGGTATTCTGTGATCTATCTGAGGCCTTTGACTGTGTGAGTCATGCAACCTTAATTGAAACTTTGCACTCTTAGCAAGGACCAATGACAATGTAATAATTTAAATTTTGTCCCATTATCCTGATCAGGATTTTCGGAATTAACGATTTTCCGAATACGATACCCGATAGTGTCTTTGTGCCAAGAACACGTTTAAACATAAATAATTGTTTAAAAAAACAAAATCACGCTTTTGTAGATAACCCCCAAATAAAAAGTAGAAAATAAATAATAGTTTAAAAAACTAAAAAATACAATAGAAAAGCAAACTAAAACGAAAAATTTTTTTTTTATAAATTTTATACATTGAAAGATTTTTTTTTGTTAATCACACTATTCTTAGTTTAAATTTATTGAAAATTATTTTCCACTTTTTAGTTTGCTTTTATATTAAAGCGTGTTTTTTTGTTATTTTAAACTAATATTTATTATATATTTTTTTACATAATATAAGGTGCTTTCAATTTTGAAGTACTTACAACCACAATTGACAATTGACAAGTCTTCTTCTGCTTCTTACTGTTTCACTAATTATTGCAAACCAGTGTGTGAGGACCTAATTCGTAAACTTGGCACATCTTCAAACTTTTGAAGATGTGTGTTGAAGATGTGAAAATTCTATACGGTTTCATCACAATAATTTCTTTCGCCGTCTGAAAGTACTGGTACATTTTACGAACAGAAAAACCCATTTGTGCACGACCGGATATAAACCTGGCATTTGATATAAGAAACTGCTGGGATTTCAAGAATATAAATTCCATCAAACTCTACACCGATATTTTTAGATCTTATGTTTAGAACCCTCACCAGGTAACATACACTTTGATACTAGAAAAAAAAAACAAAAATGTATTCTCCGGTATTTCTACCGCAAGGTGCATAATAGTAAAATGTAATAACTAAGCATAGCTTGTACTATGTTGACTAAATGGCTGATAGAATACTTAAATATTTTAAATATGTACATAGATACATAAGATACATTGTAACATCCAGACACAGAACAAACATCTATATTTGCCACACAAATATGTGTCCTGGGCGGGAATCGAACCCTCAACCTACAGCGCAGAAGGCAGGGCAACTACCAACTAAGCTGACAGGTCAGCCATCAGTATGGCTACTATGTTCCGAATGACTGTATGTTCCGAAGAACCGCATAAGGATTCGCCTAGGATGGATACCACTATTTGCAGTAACTCCCCCGCACGCACCGTGGCACGCCAAATGTCCCCCATCTGTAGAGCCTAACGACACTTCAATGTCCTAGCCGTCTCGGGGTCGCCGGCGCGGCGCCCCAGAACCAGACGTATTTGCTAATAAATGGTCTGTTATTGATAGATTGAGTATGTACCTACTAATGTAAAAAGCTAGATTAAGAAGCTATTTTCAATTGTTATTGCTCCGTATTTATAAACAAAATGAGAATTAAGTAGGACATATTTGTAGGATAGAAAACGCAAAATGGACGAAAAAGCTTGCGAAGTGATTACCACGAGTGATATACAGTGGTGGTCATATAATTAAGAACGCTGATATAAAGACACAACTAAGACACAAAATTAATTGCATGCATTTTTTTTTATTTCTCTCGGTATCGTAAAACTTCCATAATACCACTGTATTCATTGATACACATGATTAGCTAAAAATAAATAGACAAACTTTTTACACTATTTCTAAACATAGTATTCCTATTTACTGGCTGGTCACGTAATTAAGAACGCTAAATAGTTTATACCTGTATTCAAATTTAAATAGAGAACACTCAGTCGATTTGTTACTGTTTGTATAATTTTGGCGCCATTTAGTGCTGTAAAAGATTAAAAGTGATTGCTTCTTATGAAAAATAAATGGGAAAAAATAAAAGTTGTTATAAATCTACAAGGGAAGTAATTATACAACTTCGCCGGAAGAATTGGTATTATAAAAAGCATTTTGCTACGTATCAAATTACTTCGAATGTTCCACGTGTACCTAAACAGAGAAAAACAACTCCTCGAGATGACCGAAACATCGTTCGTATGGCAAAACTAAATCCTTTTAAAGGGTCCAATGAGCTGAGAAAAGAATATTTTGGTGAAAACAACCCTTCAGCAATCTTAGCACGCACTATTCGAAGACGTTTGATAGAAGAAAAATTGCACGGTAGGATAGCAAGAAAGGTAACCATGTTGAAACTTTGCCACAGACAAGCCCGGCTTGCATTTGCGAGGAAGTATGAAAACTGGACTGTGTGACAGTGGAAAAATTTACTTTTTTCTGACGAAACGAAAATAAACGGAGTATGTTCTGATGGAAAACGATACGTACGACGACCCCCGAACACAGCATTCGACCCTAAGTACACGAAAGTTACATTAAAGCAGGGTGGTGGAAGTGTGAAAATTTGGGGGTGCCTTTCTGAACATGGTGTTGGACCTGTAAAGTTGATAGAAGGTAACGTGGATCAGTTCCAGTACAAAAATATACTGGAAGAAACAATGATACCTTATGCTGAAGACGTTCTACCGGTTATTTGGACATGCCAGCATGACAATGATCCAAAGCACACAGCACGCACCATAAAGGAATTTCTTACAGCGCAATCAGTTTCTGTCTTAGACTGGCCAGCTAACAGCCCAGATCTAGACCCAATAGATAATCTGTGGTTCGAAGTAAAGAAAAAGGTTTCAAATACACAGTGTGGGAATTTAAGAGAGCTGTACGACGTTTTTTTAGAAGAATACTGGTAGGTACTCTATTTCTCTTGCGAAATTTCAAAAATTAATAGAGTCAATGCCTCGCCGGTGTAAAGCAGTAATTAAAAGCCGTGGATATGCTATTAACTATTAATTTTAGTTAAAAATGTATTAAATTGGCTTTTAAATTTTCTGCGCTACATATTATGTGATTTTTTAAATGTAAGTGTCATACAAAACAATTCCCGAGCAGTTTAATAAATCGTTCTTAATTATTTGTCCAGCTTCAGTAGGTACTATTTGAATGTGTTACTTTGGTAAAAAAAATAAAATGTAAATAGTTTGCGATTTTATTCTTTATTCCTAAGTCACGTTGCTCTATTAATGTGGCTATTTTATAACATAACTAGTTGCTTCTTAGAAGGTACACATCTCTGTGTATGACACGATTTAAATAAAAAACTTCTATAACTTCAAATCTTAATTATATGACCACAACTGCATATATAGATATATAAATATATAGAGGACGTCCGAAAAAACGATGGGAGGATATACTAAGGGAAAGAAGTGGGCTAGACAAGCGAATGATAGAGGTCTATGGAAAGATATGGGGAAGGCCTACGCTAGAGAGGTTCATCACTCAAATGTATGTTCTGTGTCTGGCTGTTATAAAATATCATAAGTATGTATTTAAAAATACATATGTATTCTATCAGTTATTTAGTTCCCAAAATACAAGCTTTGCTTAGTTTGGGGCTAGATGGTGTTGTGTGCAATGTTCGAAATTTAATTAAGTAAGCACGAGCTGATACAAAACCACTTACAAATATAATTTTCACTCAAAACGGAATATTTACCATGATATATGAGTTTTTCTGCTTCTCGATATTTCTGAGCAGAAAAACTCATATATCATGGTAAATATCCCGTTTTGAGTGAAAATTATGTGCAAAACCATGATAGTTTTAAAAGTTATATCACTTACAAACACTAAAAAAGTTTAGCATTTGTCAGCATGTTGAATAAAAAAAATCATCTAAAAAGTCTCATTTTACGTGCAGAACTATCAGTCAACGAAACTCTAACGAATGGGAGCTCAAGATGATTAAATGTTTACGTTAAACCACAAAAACAAAAAACAAAGCTTTGTGGAATCTACAAAACAAATTAGTTTTACAGGTCACCGAACTTGATTTTGTAAAACTTTTATTAATTTTACCACCCTTTTGGTACCTCATATCATAACAACCACTTATCAAATTCTGTTCAATAAGTTACCAGCTCATTTCTTAGTTCAATACTTTTGCCAAATTTTAAGCAGATTGGATCAATATTTCGAAAGACAATTCAATTCAATACAATACAATTTGTTATAGACGAAAAACATACAAAGCCAAATCGTCCAAACTACCACAGTGATATTTGCTAACATCGTTCGTTCAATTAATGATTCAATTAGTAGGAAATTTTTACTTAAACTATACTACATTATAATTTTGTAGGTCTGGTGGTTTCTATGTATAATATGTATGCATTTACACAAATTAGTGTATCAGTCATGTGGTACCCATAACACAAGCCCTGCTTACTTTGGGGCCAGATAATATTGTGTGAAATGTCCGGCATTATTATTATTTAGAGACATATGTAATTAAAAAAAAAGCGTGCGTCTTCATAAGTACTAAATTCATCCATATTACTAACACATTTATTTGTTTTGGGCGCGGGTCGACCATGAAGCGAGATTCCGTAGTTACAGACCGTAATTTCATGCAATTGACAACCCGTCAATGATAATTCCTACATATTTCGTACTGCGCTTATCACTATAACGGAAACGATTTTGTTCTAATTTGGATTGTACGTTGATCAAACGTTGCGTTATTGTTAACAGTGCTTTCAAACGAACGATTTCGATATAGTACATCCTAGTAGTCTGTGCATAGAGTAATACAAGGTAGTTCTATATATATGTATATTTATTCGATTGGTAAAACCAACGATTACATCGTTCAGGAAGAATAGCGCGGTATTCTTTTGACATTTAGATTAGACATATCCAAACCTTTGCCAAAATCAATCAGTTCAATGGAAATTACGTTGACAAATAGCGCGATCGCCCTACTGGTATGTGTAGAGTATGTATGAGTATGAGTACTTTTGTCCTAAAACTTGCTATACGAATCTACTTTCACTTATGGTTATAATTAAAACAATATGATATTTTTCTAAAACATTTTATTAATTAATGTGACGCGAAAGCCGAAGTTCCTTTATTAATTTCACTCTTAACTAGAATAAGTAATTACTTTATAAATTCGAAATTACATCAATAATTATAATAATATTGCACTTTTTATGACGAAAATTGATTCAATGACTATAATTTGCGTTATCTATAATATCTACTTACAATATTCAATAGTTAGGTAACCTACAGCTATAATTATAAAATGCACATACTTAAAAGTTTTGTCTTCTTAATTATTAAATAATAACGTAATTACAAACCAAATACAAATTAAATAATAGAATCACTTAATCTATTCTTACATTAGCAATCGGTTAATGTTCTAATTAATAAAAGCGTTTAGCCTTTATATAAACTTTAAAATATACTTATATACTTTAAAATAGGTAGATGCAGTAGGTATTACAATAACAAATAAATAAGTACAATCTACTTAATCTTATGTAAAGATATAAAATACACGAAACAGATGAGCTGTCTACGGGCGGTTTCAAACCATCTATAGATAACATAACTGATCCAAATCACTGTCATTTAAGTAAAAATGTGATATGTACAAAATATTTTGCGTTGAACTTAGCTATGAATTATTAATACACATATTTATAATCCAGTGCTAAGTTTAAACTCTTTGCAACAAAGTTCATTTCGTGAACAATTTAACAAAAGAGCTAAGGTATGTTATTTACCTATAAATCACACTGATCACATCATTCACGCTATATTTAATTATGAACTAAGTAAGTATACTAAAAGCTTACGAAAAATATCAAGGTACTTAAATAAATAAGAAAATATTTACAAATTAATAATAAACTAATATTTTTTCTCATGGCACTAACATATCTAAAAAACCCGGCATACCCCTTATTATAATAATAATCATTGTGTATGAACTATCGTATCTTTGGTAAGGTTACTTTAATAAGATTTATGTCTTTTAAAATCAAAGTTTGAAGATAGGACCCAAAAGAAACCCTTGCGCTACACCACTCTTATCTTTTTATTTCTCTTTTCTGAAACCTTCAAGTTTTTGATTACCATAAACCCAAATTAACTTCAAACTGAGTGTAGTCAGTAATAATGAACGTCTTATTTACAGTGAACCATATTGTAGAATAGCACAATATCACCTAAGACCTTGCGCTATCATATCAAAAGCTTCTCTAAAGTAAAATAAACAGGAATGTAGATTTCAGAGTGCTTATTTATACGAATCATAACAAAATAACTGAAATTCAAAGCTTGATTTTAAAAGGCTAAATTCTACCACAAACATTTGCCCAATTACCTCCTCAATTTCCGTGGAAACTTGAGGTTGTTGTTGAGCCGTCATTTCTTCCCTATCCCTATCAGCCCTTGCGCGGTCGACAGGTTCGCCAGGGTCATCCTCTCAGCGCTCAATGTTCTCTCAGTGCTTAAGATCCTGTCAGCAGTCATGGGTCCTTGGCTGATCAGTCTTTCAGGATTGATTAGCGTTCTCTCCTGGCTGATGGAAGCTAGACTCCTCTCTGTTTGTAAAGTGGAGAGTGGTAGGATCCGGTCGGAGGGCGTGGTGCTGGTCTGTGTGGTGGTGGCTGTGATGGGAGTGGTGGCGCGGGGAAGAGACTTGAGGGTCGAGGGGGGAGAGGTCCGGAGGAGAGCTGTTGGCTTCAGGTCACGCCCGCTACATACCTGAAATTAGAGCGTGGGTTATTCCACTAGTCGTAGGTATAAAGCTTACAAAACAATGTTAATATTTGTTAGGACATTTGTATGGTTTGTATCTTTGAGTATTTGTGTGAAGCTAATTACGCACGTCAGCGACATTATTATGATGTAACTTTGTCAGGAAACCGATTTGGATAAAGCTAAGCAGAACTAAATTCTAATAATAAGCTACTTACATTTTTGATAATTAGTATCATAAACTACTTGAGTTTCCGATTTAACATTTTTTTATAACTAGAAAACCGATTTGGATTAAGCTTTCGAACTAATACCCTAAATTAATTGAATTCTAGATAACTTGCTTATGCCTTAAACTAATTGAATTCCACATTTCCCAAGACCCGTGATAAACGGACAATGAACGGTTAATATGAGGTATATTACCTGATGATGGTTCTCCCAGTCTTTGTGTTGGCAGAAGGAGCCGCAGTAACGCGCCGCGTTGCACCCCGAGCACGTCTCTTGCGCTTTACGGCCGCAGTTCCAGCAACACTACAAACACAAGTTAAAAAGCATTACAAAATTTTACAATATTCTGCTTTATCCATTGATAATTTAAAAATTGTGCGTGGTCTATTAGTGAAGGCAGCGACAATGTCAATTTCACTCTTTCAAGATAGAAGAAAAAAACTCTCGCCTAAAAAAGAAAGAATACTCGGGAATCCAGTATCTCTTTAGTGAAGTCAGGATGAGGAAGCTAATAGTATCTATTCTACTGACGAATAGCATTGTGAGTTGCTTTGACATGGTGGAAACTACTATTCTAGAAGAACCAGCCGAAACATTCTTGTACTTTCTGAAACACGTCTATTGAGGGCAGAAGCTTGATTTTCCATCACTTTCATCACATTGAAATGAGTATTTTATTCTACTCACGTTCTGTTGTGAAGAACCACCTGGACTCAGGTCGCGAGGCGGGGGTGGCGTGTGTCGCTTGGTGCCGCGCTCGGCCGCTATCTCCAGCGCCTTCGTCTCCGCCGCTCCCACAGCTCGCTGCAGCTCTAGGAGAGCTTGTCTTTTCACCTGCAACATAATATACTTTTTAACCGAATTTATTCACCGATTACTCGAAAACGGCTGAACCGATTTGGCAAATTCTTTTTTTGATAGAAAGTTATTCTTTTTTTTTATACTTCACAGGTTCAATTTTATCAAAATCGGTCGAGCTGAAAAATCAACGAAAATCTAAAAATTGTATACATCGATGATGTTTTCATGTACTTCATACCTCGCTGTCTCTTTGGAGCGGTGCTTTCATTTGGCTACCCATATTATATATATACAAAATACATCTACTTTCCACTCAAAATGTATTATAGGCTCAAAATTCATTCAATGAAGTCGGTTTCTTTTTAGTTTTTAAAACGTAATTATATATATTCAAATTCCTACCTATACTATCTATCTATATCTATTCTACGAGTAATACCTTTAAACGAGCAATTCTTGTATATATGTATATATATAATCTGAATATCGGAAACGGCTCCAAAGATTTTCATGAAATTTAGTATGCAGGGGGTTTCAAAGGCGATATCGATCGATAAATCGATCTAGCTAGGTTTCATTTTTAGAAAACGTCGTTTAATCCGTGTTTTATACCAAGCAAAGCTCGGTCTTCCAGGTACTACTACATTATACCCGCAGCTTGGCACGCGTGGTCCTGAGTAGCTTTCCAACGGTAAAAGGATTTTTCAAATCGGTCCAGTAGTTTTTAAGTTTATTCATTACATACAAAAATACAAATCTTTCCTTTTTATATAATATTAGTGTAGATTATTTTATAAGAAATACTTTTTGCCTCTACTCAATAATGTTTAATTTTCAATTAAGTTAAATTCATTTTGATTTCTAGTGTTATTTGTTTTTTTATTGAGGACCCCTCTTTGGGTGAAGGCCTCCGCCAAGATGTTGCTATAAATATTATAAATAATAATAATAAATAAATAAATACTGCTGGACAATGCACACAACACGATCTAGTAGGGACTAGTAGTAGTAGGAAGCAAAGTCTGTATTTATTTTTAAAAAAATATTTATGGTGACAAGATGACTGATGGAATACTTATATATTTTTAAATTGTTCTGTATTTAGGATATTTACAAGAAAACACCGCACAATGCTTGCACTTGTTTAATGGCCAGCAATCAACTGCCGTACGAAACTACCCACACATATAAAATATATATCAGATATACCACATCCCTCCACCACTATTATAAGAAAAACCTAATAATTATAAATAATTAGAACTTAAACTTTGACGGTTTTCTAGTTTTCCTGATCGGATATCGGCGGACAACTTCAGGCTCCTTTTGTTCATTATTGCTCTCACTGTAGAGGTTATCCTCATCTTGCACACGAGCAGCTTCAGGAGAACCTGCGTCCACAAACTCATCATCTGAGTCATCTCCGATCTCCTCCACTGTAAGTTCTCGCGCAGGAGATGTGGAGGAGGCCGGAACATGCTCCTGCGAAGACTCGGTCGGCTCAGAAACTAAATCAGCGATAAGCTCGTTAGGCTGACCTGCGCTTCCGGTCACACAATCTCCGTAAACACTTACATCGTCATCCTGTTCAGACGATGAGTTTCCTTTGTACGCCAATAACTGATCCACATGTTTTTTTACATCTACATTTTCGGCTGGAATGTTAATAATAAACATACGCAAACCTGTACATTCCTTTACAATACCCTGCTTCCAGATATGTTTATTACCATTATTGAAATAATGTTTAACTAAAACTTTGTCTCCTACAGAAAATAATACGTTCCTTTTACCTCCAAACTGTATACATTGACTCATTTGAGCTTTGATTCAAATCGAACCGGCAACGCAATGGACGTCCAAACATCAATTGCGCAGGAGAAAACCCAGTAGTTGTATGTATAGAATTTCTATAGTCAAAAAGAAACTTATTTAAAACTTTTACAACCACCCTTTGATTTATGTTATTATTTAACAACGCTTTTAAGCCATTTTTTACAATTTTAACCGCCCAACATAAACATATCTACATGCACACGTTCCCAAACGCATTTCGGGTATGGCCACGGAGTTAGAGGAACTTTTGGTGGACCACTCCTGAGGGTATTACAAACGCTGCTGTTTTAACCACACCAAAATGGGAATTATGCAGCTCATTTAAAAGTCTTTCACGAAAACAAGAAGGAATTACTATTTTGTGGCCACGTAATATACAATCGTTTTCAACAGCCAGATCCAACCGACATAAGTGATAAGGACGTAATTCTGGAATATTGATTTTGGAGGGCCAACCGTTTTTAATAAAACCCAATACTTTTTGCAAGACCTGATCATGAGCCGTTTCAGCTCAGATATCATCAACAGTTATAGGTAGTAATACAGATTCACCTATAAAATTTATATACCTCGAATGATCTAACACCTCAGTCTCATTGAACTGGGTAGTCACAGTTCGTGACAAATAGTCAGCCACGTTATTTTCACTCTTTACATATTCAATGACGAAATTATACGCTGATAAGAAAAGTGCATATCTTTGCAATCTATTTGCTGCTAACACAGGTACCCCTCTTTCCTTCCCAAAAATGGACAAAAGCGGTTTATGATCCGTACGCAAAACAAACGGCACAGTACGGCCATACAAATAATGGTTAAATTTTCTAACCGCAAACACAATAGAAGTGGCTTCCTTCTGAATTTGGGCGTTATTAATCTCTGCTTTTGATAAAGAACGAGAGGCATAGGCTACCACCCGCTCGGAGCCGTCAGGTTGTTGCTGTGCGAGTACCGCACCCAGGCCTGCGGGGCCAGCATCGCACGTCACGATCGTGGGATACTCTGGGTGGTGGTGGGCCAACACGCGTTCCGAGACCAATTCCTTCTTGATTGTTTTAAATGCATCAGATTGCGCCTTACCCCGAACCCATTTAACACCTTTCTTCAATAAGTTATTTAAAGAATTAAGTACAGAAGACGTATTTGGAACAAAACATCTATAATAATTTACCATACCCAAGAAGGACTTTAACTCGGATACGTTCTGTGGGGGGTTACATTTTACAATGACCTCGATCTTACCCTTAGATTTATGTAGGCCCGATTTATCTATCACAAAACCTAGATACTCAACCGAGCTTTTAAATAATTCGCATTTTTCGCTCTTCACGCGCAGCCCGGAATCTTGTAATCTTTTCATAACCATTTCTAATCTTTCTAAATGCAACGACTTACTGGGAGCCGTAATCAAAATGTCATCTAAATATATACAAACACCATCAATATCCCCCAACAGTTGTTCCATAGTACGCTGGAAAATAAATGGCGCGTTTGCTAAACCGAATACAAGGCGCGTATATCTGTACAAACCATTATGTGTATTTATACAGCACCATTTCTTAGAATCATCTAGTTCTAATTGAAGATAAGCCAATTTTAAATCTAACTTACTAAATTCTACTCCCCCATGAAGCTTAGCAAACAAGTCTTCGATTCGTGGCAGTGTGTAATTGTCTAGGTATAAAACTTTATTTAAAGTTACCGAAAAATCCCCACAGATTCTAACGTTTCCATCGAGACGAAGCACCGGGACAATAGGGGTAGCGACATCCGAATGATCTACCTTTTCAATAATACCTGCTGCCAATAATCTGTCTAGCTCTTGTTCTATTTTAGGTTTTAGAGCTAAGGGCACAGGCCGCGGCTTAAAAAACTTCAACTGAGCATCTGGTTTTATTTTTAGGTTAACTTTATATTTGTTAAACCTGCCTAATTCGTCAGAAAATAACTCTGAGTATTTCCTTATTAAACATTCCCCTGCTTTGTCGTTTATCGTTAAATTATTGCAGTTCAACCTACATAAATGCAATCCAAATAATCTCATAAAATCACGACCCAAGAGTGGCAAACGTTTTTCATTTGTCTTGATAACAAAAAAATTTACTAATTTAGTGCGGTCTTCGAAAGTTACTGACAATGATAAATAGCCCAAAGGTGCAATTTTAACTCCTGTATAAAAATTGAAAACCTCCTTACACGTTTGCAAGTTATAACTATTGTTATCGCTTCCGAGCAACTGTTGATAGATAATAGCCGGTAAAACGGAAACAGCACTACCGCAATCTATTTCGCATAATAATTCAATGTCATCAATTTTGATTTTTCGCGAGATCGGTTCATCTATCATTGAACTTTTTAAATTGAATAAATCGTACATACAGCGTACATAAATCGTACTCTATCAGCGTCATCGACATCCGTATTCAAAAAATTGCTATCACATAACTTAGCCTTGCACATTCTTTTGAGATGACCTTTTGTGTTACACTTTTGACATGTATAATTTACGAAACGACACTTCTCTTTTGAGTGATTTTTATAACCACACACTTCACAACACTTCAACACTCTCATATTATGATTGGAAGCTGCACCGCTCGGCCGCTGTAGTGCCAACACAGGTTGCGCCTGCGCCGCCCCCGCGGAGCCCGCGCCAGCCGCACCGACCGCGGCGTTGCCAGCTCGCGCGGTCTGCAGCGCGGCGCGCGCACAACACACGCTCTGCGCTATCTCGAATGCTTTGTTGAAAGTCAGTGTCTCGATACTTTCCGCAAACAGCTTCTCTTTTTCCTTAGTGTTCTCTAACCCAAGGACGAACCTGTCACGCAACGCGGTGTCTAACTCTGTCTTGAATCCGCAGTGCTGAGCCAAATTACGCACTCGCGCCGCCCACTCTGCTAGATCTTCCCCAGGACGTTGTTCCGACTTGTAAAAACTATACCTTTCAGCGAAAGTACTCTTTTTAGATTGAAAATGAACGTTCAACTTATCTAGAAGGGTTTTGAACTCGACGTTATCCAAGTTCTCAGGAAAAACCAAATCTCTCGCGACGCGGTAGGTATCTTCCACCAACGCAGTGAGCAAAAGAGCTCGTCTTCTCACTCCAGCCTTATCGGTGTCGTCTCCAATGTCGTTCGCCGCACAGTACTGGATAAAACGACTCCTAAAAATGCTCCACTCTTGCGCGCGGTGATCAAATGAGAGGTTGCCGCCGAACATCATATTTGTTGTGGCGTGTTCACTTGTCATTCGAAATACTATTGCTTTAATGACACACCGTCACTAAATGACACACGTGAATTACTAAATCGTCGCCAAATGTTCTGTATTTAGGATATTTACAAGAAAACACCGCACAATGCTTGCACTTGTTTAATGGCCAGCAATCAACTGCCGTACGAAACTATAAACATATAAAATATCTATCAGATATACCACATAAATACATACTTTATAACACCCAGACACAGATCAAACACCTATGTTCTTCACACAAATGTTTATCCTGGGAGGGAATCGAACCCTCAACCTACATGAGGTTGAGGGTATAATATAATAAAACATACCTATAATATGAGCTTTCTTGTTCCCATAATTAAAGATAAGAATTCATCAAATGTAGCCTGTAAGATATTCACGTCATAGACTACATCCTTAGCCTTTCAGCTCAATTGGTAGCTCTGTCTTCGCGCTGTAGGTTGTAGGCTCGATTTCCTCCCAGGGCAAACACTAAGTGATGACGTGGATGTTTTTTCTGTTTGGGTGTTTTATGGTATCATAAGTTTAAAAAATTAAGTATTAAAATTCAATTAAATTAAATTCATTTATTAAATCAGACAACATATTGGGTCCATTATTTTTTGTTAGTGAGTTGTCTTAAAAGCTATGTTAGTTTACAATGAAGTACACATAAATAATTAAAAAGAAGGTTTAAGGGCTTCTACTCGTGCCCCGATCAAGCTGTCTCAGGCGTGACTTTCTAATTGATCAGGACCCGAATAAAGGCCTTCATTACTGGCAGTGCGTAGCGATCTGGTATGACCTGGAGGCTGCTGTTGGAACTGCCTCGCACTGTGCTGAGCAATGAGGAGGTTTTCATACGGATGATGGCGTGAAAACCATCGACCCGTGCCTCTGCAAACATAGTGGATGCACTGCAGAAGCGCGGCAGTCCTATCAGCATCCTAAAACCGTTATTATATTGGACGCGCAGAGCATTAAGCGATTTCTGAGTACAGCTAAACCACAGGCTGCTCGTGTAGAAAGATTGGCAGTAGGCTTTGAAGAAAGTTATTTTCACTTGCCTACTGCAACGAGCAAACCCGCGTGCCAGCATAGCAAGCAGCAGCGTGCCAGCAGTATTCTATCAGTCATCTCGTTACCATAGCACAAGCTATGCTTGGTTTGGAGCTTGATGGTGTTATGTAAATTGTCCACCAATATTTTAATCAATCAGATGTCAATTTTGTAAGTGTAAGTATCATTCAAAAATTCAGACCTTGATGCATGTTTTAAGAAATTTCAGTCAATTCGGGAAACTTCAGAATCAGGGCCATTGGCTACAAGATTTCTATCAGATGACGATGATACGAATGTCAGTCGATAATCTGTATCTTTATTTATTTGTTGGTAAGCTCTAGTGTGAATTATGCTACTCTCACCTGGTTTACAGCGTCTTCCGCTCTCCGCCTGACTTCGGCCACCCTCTCCTCCGTCTGCCTCACAGCTGACGCCATGATTTCGCTGGCGGCTCGCTTGATGTCTGTGCTCTCTGGCGGCTCCACGCCCGGGCAGTTAGGACTTCCTGTAATCAGGGATATTCTAATAACTACGGCTTCACGCCAGATCAGTTTGAACTTCCTGTATCTATGGATTTCTTAATAGGTACAATCAATATCTATCAGTTTCTATTAACAAAAAAAATATGTGTACGAATGAAGGTACGTAGGTAGGTATGTTAATATGTGTAGAAGTGGCACTGTTCCATGTTTTGATAATAAATAAAACAAATAATGTCGGACTTTTCACATAGCATCATCTGGCCCCAAAGTGAGCAGAACTTGTGTTATGGGTACCACATGACTGATATACTAATTATATACATGTTTTTTGTATCAAAAATCCGTAATGCAAGCACAGTAATATGCGTCAATACTTTTACTAACAAGATACACTGCAGGTCAAAAAAACATACACAACAATGTGTGTACAAAACTGCGTTTCTCAATTCGTGTATAGCCACAAAATGGTCACCGGTGTTGCTTTCAGTATTGTACCGATAATAATGGATATTACCTACACAGAACATCTAAGAGACAATGATGAGCAGACTCATGTTGTCTTACATTCAAAACATTCGTGAGCTGATTATAAATTTTTATAAACACGGGTTTTATCCACGTATCATTTGTCGATGGAGGCACCGACGCTTTTAATTCATCAGTCATCATCAGTGCGATCTTCGGTGCAAACCGTGAACGCGAGCGGCAACGAGCGGACGGTGGATCAAACTCACCCTCATGAAGATTTTCTAGCTATATGAATCGAAACAGTGTAGGATATACGTAGGTTTGACTATGAACTGAACCCTCAAAGTACACACCAATATAAGCCACACATTTGATCATATTGACCACCCTGGTCGACCTATTGACGCCACTAATGTCTACTATATAAAACTTACCTCTTTGCTGTAATATGGCCAGAGCTCGCTTCGTCTTCTCCACCATGGATAAAATGCAGTTCAGCATAGTGTTAATGTTCCTCCACTCATCATCCGTCTTCAGCAACGCCCCAGGTCCCGCCAGCCGGGGCTCGGAGAACGGAGCGTTCATTGAAGAAACGTCTCTAACCGTGATGCCACCTTTGGAAAAGAAACCATGACAGATTTTGAATGTTCTGTATCGCAAAAATATGTTATTTTTGTGAGACAGTAGTACTCAAACTATGGTTATATTATATTATCCTATTGTGACCTATAAAAAGACCAGCTTGATTTGGCTGGTAGAGAATGCTTTAGGTATGAAGCTCTCTGACACAATTCAACTTATATAATCCAATGAGATACGCACAGTAAGATAAGCAGTTTAAAAAGTCAAACAGGGTTGACAAGAAGCTGGCCAGTCAGCACAGTTGGTAGTAGGTAGCTCTGCCTTCTGCGCTTGAAGTTGGGTTATTTCTCCAAACATTTGTACCGCGATGATCGAACCCGTAAACTTCTGCGTCTCAGGCGGGCTCTCGCCAACTAAAGTGATAATGATCCTAGTAAGGAAATTCTTACCATCTCGCCGTTCAAAAGCCGGCTCCCCTTGTCCGTGATACCCGTGATACGAGTGGCCATAGTCGAAGAGCCCCGCGTTGCCTCCTGGGTACAGGAACGAAGGGTTCAGGAACAGGGACGCGGGGGGTGGACGCTTGGCGTGCGGTGCGTATTCCTCATGAGAGCCGTTGGTTTGGGCCTCGTAGAACCTGGGGTGTAGAAGTCATTATGAGACAACCAAGAGAAAATAAGTGACAACTCATTGCCGAGATTAAGAAGAAAACACTGTAGGTATGGTTGAACAAATAGTTGACACTTTACTTTTAAATAATTCTTCTACATTCACCGTTGGTTGCACTCCCTTAGCTCCTGTACAAGGTTGCTAGCGGCTAAATTTGCATAAATGAGGCTCTTATACCCTGATAAAAGCAGCCCATCACTATCAGGCTCTTAGCCAAAGCTGCAGGGGCTAACTAGTGTTTTATTTAATGTTTGTAACGCCTAGTAGATTAGCGCTAGCAATTACCGCGACAGAACTTTGCTCAGCAGATGGCAGTGATCGACCGCGCAGTATTCGTAGCAGATGTTGCCGACTGATTTTACCAAAACGGGCACGTTTCCTACAAATTCGTACGTACTCTTGACTGGGGTAGTCAGAGCTACGTACAAATTTCCAGGTGAATTTGAACATCCTTAAGATAAAACAAAATAAATGATGATGCCTGGTAATTAAACTCGTGAGCACTAATTCTCATTCTGTTATTTCTAACAGTTTTTAAAGCTATTTCCCTCGATGCTTAGATATTCATTCCTTGTCAAAGAGCTGTGCAAACAAAGCTGCTGCAGGCGAGCTGTTGTTCCAATTATTATTTATGGCAGTGGTCTAGTTGTCGATGGCGAGGTCCAAGTTATAAGCGGTTTTATATAGTGCCAATTAGACAATAGCCTTAATGTCTAATTGGCATTATTTGAAACCATGTTCAAAGGCTGTTAAGTGCCACACTTAATCGAATGGAAACCGTATAGTGTTGTAGGTTTGTAAATCTTACCCTACTAATATCACAGACGTGAAAGTTTGTGAAGATGTTTGGATGTTCATATGTTTGTTAAAGGCTCAATCATAATATATGAACTCATATCTAACTAATTATGTGTTATAACCTTTTATCACTTAATTATTTAGCGTGACGTTTAACTATGCTCTCTCCTTGTCATTCTAATACCAATGAATAAAGATGACAATATATTTAAACAACTCACCAGCTAGTGTGTAATTATAAGATAGACCCGTAGTCTGTGATCTGGAATAGTATTTAAGCATTTTTTTCGGTTTTATCGGAATTTGTAAAGGATGTCTCAATAAGAGTGCACTATTATTGTTTCTTTCGTGTACATGGCAACTCTGATATTTGGCAGCTGTCACCAACCCAAGCCGTAGGCGGGAGCAAGTTACAAAAATATACTGATTAAGAAATATCTAAATGACAATAAGCTTGTAACAGAATGTGATCCAAAACCACTGAATACCTAGCAGTGGTTTCTTGCCAGTATCTTTGAAGCAAAAATATATGAACCTTATGATTTTAATGACAAATTTAACTTTGCTTTTGTCGAAGTCTAAATATTACATTGCAATTTAAGAACCAGTGTGCTGACAACTCCCGCTTGTATTTCGCTACTTGTACCAAGCCCTTGGATTTATTAGCGGCGTGTTAGTTCGATTTTGAGCTTTGCATTGTCTTTTGTTGTTGTTGTTTATCGAACGACGCCTCCTTTACAAAACTCTCACAAACTTTATAAAGGGTATTCCTTGCTTTGCAAAGGCATCGTGGCACGAACAAAGAGTTTAACTTATTCGTTCTATGTAAGACTTCAGAGTAAGTGGGTTTGAAAATCCATTTGAGTATAATTTAAGGCGGATCCTCGAATTATCCTCAAATCCTCGAATTATCCTCAACGTTTTTCTTATCGTCGTATTTTGTTTATCAGATGATTTTACCTAGAAATAGACAATATTAGTCTTAAAGATCTCCGTCCTGGCATATCATAGAGCTACGTATTCCTCGTGTTTTCTAAGTGCCGATTCCTCGTGACAAAAAGATATAAATAAATTATTATAGTAATAAATATTGGTGGATATGCACACAACACCCTTTTGCCACAAATTAAGCATAGCTTGCATTGTGGTGACCAAATAACTGATAGAATACTTATATAAAATGTTTCACGCCGGACATTTCACACAGCATCATCTGGCCCCAAAGTAAGCAAAGCTTGTGTTTTAGGTATGACATGACTGATATACTTTTTTGTAAATACATATTTACATATTATACATAGAAACACCCAGACCCGAGACAAATACTTGCAGATCATTCAAACATTTGTCTCGCGGCAGGAAATAAAACCTTCTGCATCTCAGCCGGACCTTGGCCCATTGCGCCACAGAGGTCGTCATATATTTTTAATACATACTTATGATACATTATAACACCCAGGCACAGAAAAACACCTAGGTATGCTAATCGCACAATGTCCTGGGAGGACATCAAACCCTAACCTAGAACGCAGAAGGCAGAGCTACTACCAACTGAGCTGGCAGGCCAGTCAAAAAGCATTTCTTGTTTCTCTCTGCTCTCTTGTTTCTGCTTGTTTTTTCTATGTTATAGTTCAAACAGTAAAAGAAATCATCATGAGGAAACCGGCGTTTTCGAAGGTAATTCGAAGGTAATGCCATTGGTCATTTCTATAAGAGGTGATGGACTACAATGCAAAATGTGGGCATGAACCAAATGTAGCGTTTGGACGTGCCCCTGACTCTGAAGATGTTTTCCAGAACGTTAGAGCGAAGGAGAAGAAAAATACCAGAAAAGCAGCCACATTTTTTTTTGTTTGAGCCTTCTTACAATGTCCGTGATGTCGAGGAGCTGGATTGCCTCGACGTTCACATGGTGATGAAGCCTCTGTTCGTGAGCTTCTGCATGCTTTTATATTACCTTATCGACGAACTCTATTCTGAGAACATGCCACTGACGTCATTCTTAGTTTAAAAAGATCTAAGAAAAACAATTCAGGACTGGCCTATCAGCTCAATTAGTAGTAGCTCTGCCTTCTGTGCTGAGGTCGAGGGTTCGATTCTCTCAAATGACAAACATTTGTGTGATGAACATTTATTTATTTATTTATTTATTTATTTATAAACATGTACCTCTATCCTTACAGGCAGCCCCAATGCGATAGAGTACCTTATATTCTAGTCTAGCCTAGTCTTAATAAGTATTAATATTAAAAATTATACAATCATTTACATTCATCATTTAAGAGATACCCAAAAACAAGATAATTTACTTACGTACTACATAAAAACATATATTATAATGTCAAAGTAATTTGATAATGGACTACCATACTTCTAAATTTGTCAACATTAATTAAATTTGCTAAATAAAATCGGATTAAAAGTCATAGCCATTTGAATATACAATAAAATTACATTTAAAAGTCACATCACAATGTCAATAATCAATACTAACTAATTTTAAAAAACTACTTGTCATAACATAAAATAAAAAACAAAGCCTTTTGGAATTCGCTCCGTGAACAGTAAAAAATATCTATTCTATCGGCAATCTGATTGAGCGTGCGGATGCTGCGCGTCATAGGTGCCTTGTCCAGCAGGTTGGTTCGCCCTTTTGGTACTGCCAATAGGGCGGGACGCCTTCGTTTGTGCACAAAGTCTGCGGGCACATTCAGCCGCATTTCTTCCAAAATACCTGGATGAGCGATCACCCCTCTCAAAACCTTAACAAATGTAGAGCAAGCGCTGCATCTCTCCTTACTTCTAGCTTGTTGTATCCAACCATGCCTATAATAAACAAGGTTGGATACATCAAAGGGTAGAAGGGGTATATACCGTACACCTTCAGGTATAGAAATCTAGTGAACTTATTTTGTATACGCTCTACCATTTGGCTGTACTTGGTTTCGTGCGGAGCCCATATTGCTGCATTGAACTCCAAATGGCTTCTTACCAAAGCATTATAGAGTGCTTTTACTGCTTGCAGGTTTTTGAAGCTGTTTGCCTGACGGAGTACAAATCCTAAAGTTTTAAAGGCCTTCTTGCAGATGTTGACCACCTGCACCCGGAATTGTAGCTTATCGTCCAGACGAACCCCTAAATCCCTTACCGAGTTGACTCTCTTTAGCTGAGTACCCCTCAACTGGTAGTCGTGGTAGAGTGGTGTCTTAGCTCGACTGAAAGTTATTATGGAGCATTTGCTGTTATTGAACTGGAGTTCATTTGCCCTACTCCACTCTACCACTCTGTCCACGTCCCGCTGAAGGCGTACACAGTCATTTTCGTTCTTGATGGGCAAGAGTAACTTAAGGTCGTCAGCGAACAACAAGCATTTGGCCTCTTTGACGACAGACGGCAGGTCATTTATCATTATTAAAAACTCTAGCGGCCCCAGATTACTTCCCTGACTCACGCCGGTTATAGTATAGTAAGCCTCTGATCTGTATCCCGCGTAGTCGACATACTGCCGCCGGTCCTTCATATAGCTCGCGAAGAACTGCAGTAGTTTGGTGGTGCAACCGATCGTCGCCAACTTCTGAAGCAAGATGTCGTTGTCGACTAGATCGAACGCTTTTTTGAAATCAAAGTAGGCGGCGTCGACTTGCGGTAGCACGTAGGCCATGGAGTCAAGAAGGTTCGTTGAGGTGCTATGCGCTGGTCGAAAACCGTGCTGCGCGCCGGACAGCCGTGCCGAGACCTGCTCCTGCATGCTGCGCTGCACGGCTGATTCAAAGACCTTCGCCGCCGTCGACAGAATGGCCACCGGTCGGTATTCCGTCACATCTGATCCAGACCCTTTAGGAATAGGAACAACCCTTGTTATCTTCCATCGTTCCGGAAAGTGTGATTTCTCCAGACAAGCATTGTAAACGTGGGCGAGTGGTTCCACAAGCGGCATTCGACAGTCTCTCATAATAAAGACCGGTATGCCGTCCGGGCCTGCAGACCGCTTCGGCTTGAGCCTCGTCAGCGCCGCGCGCACCTCGGCCAGCGTCAGGCGCGGCACGTGCACACGCGCGGCGCTAGCGGGGCTCGCTGCCTCCGCTGCTGCCACGTCTAGGCTAGCCGGTGAAGTACCGTAAACCGAATGAAAAAACTTCGCGAATTCCTCCGCACATTCCGGTTCCGAGAGAGTTTTTCCGTGTAGTGTGATCTGTTTTCGGTTCACGGTCCCTCTTTTTGATTTCACAAAATTCCAGAACGATTTCGGATCCTCCATCAGACGGTACTCTACTCGTTGCTGGCGTTGAGCTTGCGCGTTCTCTATCATTTTCTTCACCCTTGCTCTACTTTCTGAAAATGCCATATAACTCGATCCTCCTCTTTTATATTGCCTATGTAGCCTCGCCTTCAGTTTAATCTCTCTTATGATGTCCGTTGTATACCAGTTGGGATACTGATACCTAGTGTCCGTTTTACGAAGGCGTTTTTTGGGAACACATTTGTCGAAAATGTCTCTTAAGGTGCAATAGAGTAAATCCAAGGCTTCCTCGGGATCTCGAGTTCCATAGAGAGGACTCTAATCCGCTGCCGCAATCGACGAATACAGTTCGTGATAATCAGCTTTGGAAAAGTTCCATTGCTGTTCGTCATTGGGCGGGGGTGGCGAAAGCGGCGGCGCGGAGGGCGGCGGGCGTGCGCCATGCGGTGGAGCGCAGCGCACCGACACCGCGAGCGGCGGGTGCATAGGTGTTTGTTCTGTGTTGGGTGTTACAAAGTATCATAAGTATGCATTTAAAAATATCGAAGTATTCCATCAGCCATATAAGAAGCTATACTATGTGTATGGGACTAGATGGTATTGTATCACCAATATTTATTTATAATAAAAATCAACAAAGAGTCAGAGACAAAACTAAGGCGAGTATCTGCACCTATCTATGGCAAAGTTCAGGTTAGTTCAGGTTCAGGGAGTTCTATCTCTAGGGTTTTATGATGTCTAGAAAATCTGGGATTACGTACCTAAGTCGTGAGCATTTATTGTGATGCACGTGCCAATATCACCACTATCGAAATGATAAACATTATGAATTATCCATAAATTAAGTCCAAAAAGTCGCACGTGCAACAAACAACAACCGTCGCTTTGGCACACGCAGAGACCGCCGAACGAATAGGGCCTGATCAGTTTATAGAGTTTATCAAAAGCCTGCGGGCCTGCCAAATGGCGCAATGATAATAATTTAGTGCTAAACAACGCTGCGGTTATGCACATTTTGCAAAGCGGATGTCGCTTCACAAAACAAAGGACAAAAAACAAAGGAGGTACCTACTACATCATTATTATTCTAAGCCGTTTTTACTAACCTGTCTATTACTTTCTATTAGCAATACCTATGCATATTTTAAATGACAGTTTGATTGACAAAGTAATTTATTTAAAGAAATAATTACATAAATGTACAGAATGCTATACAATAATCTAACTAATATTATAAAAATTTATAAATTATGTTACAGGGATAGATGGGACTTAGGGATGTAGGTACGACGCGTGCGGAGCCGCGGGCAGCAGCTAGTATAAAATATATGTGAAACAGTTGAGCTATCTAAGGACTGTTTAAAACGATGTATAGATAGCTCAACTGATCCAGATCACCGGTAGAGTGCAGCTTTCCCAAGACACTGTAACGCAATGTATCTACCAGACGCCGTGAAGTTGTTTTGAAAACGCGGTGGGCTCCTATTCTCCACGGGCCCAGGGTCTCGACTCCAAAGGGCTCAAATATAAAGGCCTTATCGAGACGGCATATTTGCGCCTTTTGAGGTCCTCGGTTTGATTAATTT
The DNA here is from genome assembly GCA_948098915.1 of Lampropteryx suffumata. Classification (NCBI taxonomy): domain Eukaryota; kingdom Metazoa; phylum Arthropoda; class Insecta; order Lepidoptera; family Geometridae; genus Lampropteryx; species Lampropteryx suffumata. Next base: position 15,755,900 of record OX402566.1, on the reverse strand, counting down.
GATTGTAACTGACACCCGTTTTGATTGATGGATTACTATTACAAGCGTTTGATTTCTATCCGAGAATAAGGACAGCGTGCCGCGGACAACTAATGTAAAGTTTAAAAGCCATGCTTCTCTATGTATTTTATTTGCAGACGATACGTCTTTAATTTTTAAAGTTGATAGAGGTAAAACCAGTATTTACGATAACGTAAATGAATCCTTATCGTTAGTTCTTAACTGGTTTATTGTAAATAATCTTTTGCAAAATTATAAAATAACTAAATTGATACATTTCTTTTTAATTCACTTTGCCAAATGTTATTCATAGCCCGACCAACATTGAAATGAATGGAGAGGCAATGAATCTTGTAGATTCCACGATCTTCCTAGATCTTAATATTGATGCAAAACTACAGTGGGGACCACAAATTGAAACACTTTCTGGTAGGCTTAGTTCCGCTGCATATGCAGTTCGTGCGATACGGTGGCTTACTGATGAAGCTACAGCTAGACTAGTTTATTTCAGTTACTTCCATAGTGTTATGTCATACGGCATCATTCTCTGGGGGAAAGCAGCTGATATTGGTAAAATATTTGTAATTCAAAGAAATGCAATACGTGTCATTTATAAAATGAAACCACGAGAATCTTTGAGAGAAATATTCAAAGAAATTAATATTCTCACAATAGCTTCACAATATATATATGAAAATTTGTTATACAAGCATAAAAATAAAGATGGGATTCTGCAAAATAGTAACCTTCATAGAATCAACACTAGGAATAGACAAAAATTATACATCCCTAGGTTTCGACTAGACAAAGTAAATAAGTCCTTTATGGGGAACACGGTGCGCTTGTATAATAAGCTTCCTGAAAATGCTACTAAACTACCTATTAAGAAATTTAAAGCATAAATAAGAGGTAGTCTTTAGAAGAAAGCTTATTTTAATATAGATGACTATATTATTGATATTGATATATTATTGATGACTATATTATTATTGAATGCATGGCCTCATGTTGCTCTGCCGTCAGACAATTAACCGACACACTTGAAATGTATAAACTCTCTTGTATTAGTATTTCGTAGTTAAGGAAGTTATAAGATGGATCATATAAAAAAGCGCTAGGACCAAGACGAGTTTCTTGCCAATTCTTTTCGGGCTTGCGTTAGGATGAATTGGCACCTAAATTCACCTAGTATGTAAGACGTTTCAAAGTGAACCTTGTGATTGTATTGAATAAAGTATCTTTTGACTTTGACTTTGACTTTGTAGGTACAGTACACGAACATACATTACCCCAAACCATGCTGCTGACGCCTGAATTCTTCTTCTTTTTCTTTGTTAATGGCCTGTGACGTAATAATGTGAATTCTGCCATGTCAAGTGTTTATAGTTTATAGTCAGTTTGTTTGTTATTAGAGTCTTAGTCGATGGTCAATTGTCAATTCTAGACGTCACGCGGAATGGCGTCTAGAATTTTCTTGGGATTCCACATTGCACCACACATATAATTAAATTATCCATACCCGTCCTGTAGTCACAATTTCTTCATTAAAATTCCGCCAAGATTACTCAATAAAACATGCAATAAAACGGATAAAACATATTAAATTAGCAGAGCTATGTTACTCCATGAAATGACAGACGAAGAATCAACACCGAAATAAAAGTCAATCAAATCAAAACTGTTTTCAGCCCCTGACAGAAATGCGTTAGCATCCTATAGTTTGTGCGAGGAATAGACGCCTGAATATGTAACGCTACGTTTATTTACAAGCTGTCATTTCTGTCAGTTTAACAGATGCCTAGCGGATTCTTCATTTGTCATTTCATGGAGTAACATAGCTCTGCTAATTTAATATTTCTTACTGTTTTATTGCATGTTTTATTCAGTAATCTTAGCGGAATTTTAATGAATAGGTTGTGACTACATTGGAAAAGTTGAACAATTGAATTAACTGTGTATTATGGTGCAATGTGATTTGAACGACGAGGAATCCCAAGAAAATGTTAGACGGCCATTCCGTCCATTTATGTTTGTCTTTACTGTCTATAAAGATTTGTATTTTTGTATGTAACGAATAAACTTAAAACTACTGGACCGATTTGAAAAAATCTTTTACCGTTGGAAAGCTACACTATCCCCGGTTGACATAGGCAAATTTTTATCCCGGGAAAAATCTTTAACGCGGGCGAAGCTGCGCGCGATCAGCTAGTATATACTAAAAATGCGCAAGGCTTTCTGTCTGTTTGTTACGTTTTCACGGCTAAACGGTTGAACGGATCTTGAAGAAATTTGGTAAGGGGGAAGAACATAGGCTACTTTTTGTTCAAAAAAAACAAAAATAATTGTAGTACAAAAATAAAAATAAAGGTTCTAAGCGTACGCGTACGAAGTCGCGGGTGACAGCTAGTGCTATAGCTAGTTTTATAAGTAAGTATTTACTAGATTTTGAATAGGATTGCGAACTATGGGTCAATTGTATTGAATTGGTAAGGCCACTGACTACTGGTCTTTCTTATTCCTACTGACTACTGAAACCTTCACTATTGGTGGTCACTTGCGCTTGGGCAATTTATTGATAGTCTCTATGTACTTTTGATCGCTTCGAAAAATTCAAATATTATTCTAAATAATATTGATCTATGGATACACAGCCTCTTTTGGTGCACCTACAGAATCATAATGAATAAAAATGTTTGTCTGTAAAGTCGGATTACGGACGATAATTTTACGTGATAACGTCATAAGAAAACATTGATGAACCGATCGTGCCTCTCTATTGCTCGTTCTATTGCGCGCTCGGCTCAGGCGGAACGTGACAATGAGTCAAGCTTTTTCGTGCGTTCAGCCGGCGTTCATCGATTTATAAGACGTTATCACGTCAAAAAGTGTAGGTGGTTTACTTTATCTGCCGCAACTTTTATTTTTAACTCTTATCTCCGCGCTCCCTAAATCAAAGAGCCGAAAACCCGAAAAACCATATTTGCATACCTATTACCATCACTAGCTCCGACCGCGTCTAAATTTGCAATTAGGCAGAACAATCGGCCTCTTCGAGGGCTATCAAAGGCTGACCACAAAAAAGTTCGTCAAATCCCGCGGCCGATGCGAGTGACAGCTAGTGGGGGTGGCGGGAGGCTGTGCTCCCTTCTAGGGATGCCTTGCGTCGCGTTGGTTGCTAAGGAGATTAAAAAAACCAAGGAATACATACTCGTATCTACTTCCACAATTGTTGAGTCTTCTTAGACTGTACGCACACTAGTTTATTATCCTCGATCGTAATCCTACTAATATTATAAATGCGAAAGTTTGTATGTATGTTTGTTACTCTTTCACGCAAAAACTACTGAATGTATTTTAATGAAACTTCACAATAATATAGCTTATACATCAGAATAACACATAGACTATAATTTATAAAGATATTGTGTGAATTGTTCAAAATATAACGATAAGTGTCAAGTAAGTAGGAAAAAAATCTGCCATCTGCGAGCTATTGTGAAACGGTTAGTATTACACGAAGTACTAATCCTGCGCAGACGAAGGCGCGGGCACCAGCTAGTAGATAGATAGATAGATAACTCTTTATTGACTACCACACGAAATATTACAATAACAATAACTAAACTTATTTAAGGCAATGGACGGCCTTATCGCTAATCTCTACCAGGCAACCGTTGGGTGGACCGGAATATAAATAAACAGAAGGGGCATGTAGGTGTGGTGTATTTATATAATTACATACTTACATAACATATGTATAAACTAAACAAATACTGATAACAATATAAACATATTGGCCTCAATTCTGTTGGCACCAACCTAAATTTATTTAAGCTAAAATTAGGTTTAGAAGTGTCAAATGAAACTTTGTTATTCTGCTGTTACCAACTTATCGTAATTTAATTTAATTTAATTAAGCGTTCCTAATTTAGTTAGATGGTACCAAACGAATAGGTTTTACAAATGCTATGACTATATAAAATATATTTTAGACATCCCTCATTTTAGAAATGAAACAACCGAATTGCCACCATTATGTACTCAATAGATATAATAATAAAAATAATAAGTCTAAAAAACCAACATAACTAAGTATAACAGCACGACAAAATAATGTTTCATGACTATGTTTTTGAAGATGGGAAGTCTTGGCCTTTCTGATATTTCGTGTCATTAGTTGTTTCGAAATAGTGTGGAAAAGGATAGAAGTGCGCCTCAGATGCTCATTCAGTTGGCATGTGGACTAACTATAGAATATTTTGGTTCAATATTTTTATTTATTCGTCCTTCATCCGTTACAGCCTCGTAGCGGTAGATGCCACATGGGTTTTCTAATAAGTATTTGTACGCGGGTTTTTGATTATTACTCGCTTTATGCCTAGATAACTGCATTTCATGTATATTTATAAATAACTAAAAAGATTCCACCAATACGTCCGTTTTGATATTTTGTTTTTATATTTCATCGGTGGTTGTAGTCCGGTGAAAATGCCGGCTATGACCCACCCCTATGTAACGAGGGGAGAGGGTGGCAGGTCGGGGAGTGGGTGGTACAAATGACCTGTCTCCAACACTCAGGTGGTGACCGCGATCATTGATAGAACTATTGTTTGCCTGCAATTATCGGTGATTTTTGATATTGCTTCGACATTTTAAAACGTTTTCGATCGAGTTTTTAACTGGATTTTAGTGCTCGCTTCTCATGCTATTTTGCTCGTGTTGTATTAGTAAAGGGTTGATCGTGAATTTGTAATAGGTAGGTGCTATATCTGGAAATTTTCAGAAGTAGGTAATGCCAGTGCCATCAAAACATAGTGAAGAAATCTGCAACTTAGCTAGCTCCACAATTTTGACCATGTTTTTTTTGTGAAGAGGTCGATTAGTCCGAGAGTATGGTATAGGTGGTCAAATGGGCATGCCCTGTCTAGCTTCCGCTGGAACTAAGATGCTGCACAGGAACAAAAGTGGACAGAGTTTTGCCTCTAGACTTCTTCAGGCAGTTCTTGATGATGATAAAGCGGATACTCACGGGTCACTCGCTCGCCTTTTCACAGCGGTTTCAGCTGGAGGTTGCTGCTGGAAGATGTCTGCTCCATCGCCCCCCGACTCCAAGATCAAGTGCTCGTGTGAACGGATGAATTGCTGAGGAGTCTGTTGAATAAAAAAAGAATCAAGGGATGTTGTTATCTCCAAAAGATACTTCACAAAGTGATTTTAAAGCACGGCATTTCAGCTATAGTTTTAAAATGTACATACTAGTAATGGCAGTCTAGTAAATTGCTATCAGGTATCAACTATCACGGCATTGTTGGATCTAGCCATGGACTCGTATCCACGGTGGGATCAGTAAGAATAATGATTTGTTTCAATGCTATTAAATGAGTGTTGGATAATTGATTATATTAATGAGAGGAATCCCAGGACAAGCATTTTTTTGATGAAAATGTTTATTCTGGATACCATGGTACAAGCTATGCTTAGTTTTATGCTAGATGGTGTTGCGTAGATTGTCCACTAATAGACGTTTAATATAATCCACTGAATGAAGGTTGTCGGAAGGATACACGTTTTGAATAACCTCTTGGATATCGTATCTAGGCTAATAGCCCAGCGCTGACAGGCTGGTCCAATCGTAAAGCATGGGACGATTGGTCTCATATACCATTTGGACTTACTGATTTTACTATTTCTCTTCTATCGTTTACTACTCTTTCTGTGCAGTGTTTGTTTTGTGGTGTAAAATACATGTTTTACGACATTTTCACTTTGTATAATGATTTCAAAATAAGATTGATTGCAGCTAAATCACACCTGCTTCGTCCGTCTGGCCCTGGCCTGCAGGTCCCTCTGAGCCAGCGGGAGCAGTGCCCTCAGGAACCCAGGCACTGACGCCCGCAGCGGGTAATTCGTGGATTCCTGAACACTTGTCTGGAACTCCTCGATGGTCATACTGCCTGCCTGATGGAGAACGATTAAAATATGATAAACCTACTAACTTATATTACCATCATCAGCTAATGTTAGTCTACTGGTACATACAGATATAGGTTTCCCCAAATATTAACTACTGATTATGATGCTCTGACTCATTTCATGTATTTTCTGTCTCTTGGCCGTTCTCCATCACTTTAGATAATGGTGATTTCCAAGGTTTGCCTCAATGGCTTTCAGTTCTTTGATAGACATGTTCAGATCTGACAACTTCACAGGCCATCGAACAGAACCCACCATCCCACCCACTGTTGGGGAAGTTTTCGCTCAGAGGCAACCAAGTGCTGGTACAAAATACCTCCACCTTTTCGGTTATTGAAATCGGAAATTACATTTAAAAAAAACTGGCCAATTGCGAGTCGGACTCGCGCACCGAGGGTTCCGTAAAAACCTGTAGGTGTATAAGTAAAAGTTCACCCATCACGACAATCGAGTCATAGTTATGGTATTTTTATTGCAAAATGAAATCCATAGCATGACAATATTTATTACAAATATTTTTATTATATGATGTAACTAAAAATTTACGGTTTTCGCAATTTTTTCTTTATATGTGCTATAAGACGTTGCTTTGTACCAAATTTCAAGATTCTGAGTTCACGGGAAGTACCCTGTAGGTTTTGATTCCCTTGCGAGTGTCGAAAATTTGTGGCATAAACGCCTGTATCTTTTAATTTCGTTGGCTTAGAAGTTTGATTTCTTTCACAGCTTTAAGGGACAGTAGACCTGATTATTTGATATAAATTTCAGCTTGATACCTCCACGAGTTCCTGAGAAAAAGGGTCTTGACAGACAGACAGACGGACGGACGGACAGACGGATGGACGGACGGAAAACAAAGTGATCCTATAAGGGTTCTGTTTTTTCCTTTAAAAACGTTTTATAGCATTTCTACTGGATGAACAATGAACTGGGTTGTCTGGTACCAACAACTATGGTGCACCTTTTAGGAGTCTTGGAGCTTAAAAGACTAAAGTACCACAAGGTTGAAAATAAGCTGTCGCACTCTCTCGCCGGTGTCGGTGCCGGCGTCGGTCGCGAACTGCTGCAGCGCTGAGAGAAACCTGCGCAGACGCTGCAATGCTGGCGCTGCGCGACCGCCCTCTAGCGGCGGAGATAGGGACTCCGTAGATGATGCTGTGGAAGAATACAGTGTATATAACAAATATGTAAACAAAGATCGGGGTTATATATTTGAAACGTTTGGGGTGGAGGCTTTAGGTGCATGGGGATCAGGGGCTCATAAAATATACAAGAACTTAGCGGAAAGGCTGACAAATAATAATTGCCGGACATTTCACACGGCATTATCTAGCCCCAAAGTAAGCAGAGCTTGTGTTATGGGTATTATGACTCGTGTTAGAGGTTTATTTTTTTCTGATAGAGATTGACTGAGACTAATAGAGATTATGTGTAACCAGAATGCTGGCTTCTATTTCGGTCGGCGAATTAGCATTGCCATACAACGTGGCAATGGTGCCAGTGTTCTGGGCACGGATTCATCTGCTGACGACTGGAACCGACTGTATTATTTATATCATTTTTCATTAACTATCCAATTAGTTATTTACCAATAGGTAACTTATCATTACAGTGGTAGGTAGGTATTTAATTAATGTATTCATATTGTTTTGACGACCTCTTTGGCGCAATGGGCGAAGGTCCGACTGAGTCGCAGAAGGTTGCGGGTTCGATTCCCGCTGCAGGAGAAATGTTTGTATGATCTGCAAGTATTTGTCTCGGGTCTGCGTGTTTCTACATATAATATGTATGTATATACAAAAAAAAAGTATATAAGTAGTATATCAGTCATGTGGTACTCATAATACAAGCTCTGCTTACTTTGGGGCTAGATGATGCTGTGTGAAATGTCCGGGATTATTATTATATTATATTATTTTTTAGTTCATTGCAAATAAAAGTAGACAAAGTGAATAATTTTTTTACAGAAATGTATAGAGAACACAATAATAAAATTAAAACTAATATTGACGAATGATGTAATAGGCTTAAAATTGTTTAATACTGCCGTAATATCATAGATGGTATTGTTCTGTGTCCAGTGTTGTTCGAAGGGTAGTTCGACGAAGAGCAGCTCAAAGGTCATCCTGAGAATTAGATGTTTCACGTTTGTGTTTGGCCAATATATGAATTTTAAATCATTATGAGCCTGAGCATTGCGCCAAGGTCTTCCAGCGATTTTGCCATGATGATTATATCGTCGGCAAATCGAAGGTGAGTGATACGTTCGCCGTTGATGTTGATACCATATCTATGCCAGTACAGGAGCTTGAAAACATCCTCCAATGCAGAAGTGAACAGTTTCGGAGACATAACATCTCCCTGTCTCACCCCTTTGAGATGCTCAGCAATCTCAATTTCGTCTCTAAACAAGTGGGTCTTAAAATGAACATGAGCAAGACAAAAATCATGTCAAATGCTCATGTTGCACCCGTACCGGTACATGTTCAGAGCGATATAATCGAAGTTGTAGACCATTATGTCTATTTGGGTCAGACGATTCAACTAGGCAAGTCCAACTTCGACAAAGAGGTCAGCCGACGAATCCGACTCGGATGGGCAGCGTTCGGGAAATTACGGCACATCTTCTCGTCACAGATACCGCAGAGCCTCAAGACGAAAGTCTTTAATCAGTGCGTGTTGCCAGTGATGACATATGGAACTGAGACTTGGTCGCTAACTATTAGCCTCATACACAAGCTCAGAGTCGCGCAACGAGCTATGGAGAGAGCTATGTTGGGTGTTTCACTACGTGATAAAATCCGCAACGAGGAAATCCGTAGAAGAACCAAAGTCACCGACATAGCACTCAAAATTTGCAAGTTGAAGTGGCAATGGGCAGGCCATATAGCTCGCAGAACTGATAACCGTTGGGGAGTAAAAGTTCTCGAATGGCGACCAAGGACAGGAAAACGAAGCGTAGGACGACCCCCCACCCGATGGACTGACGACATTGTAAAGATCGCAGGAAGTCGGTGGATGGAGAGGGCTCAAAATCGTTCTGCCTGGAAATCAATTGGGGAGGCCTATGTCCAGCAGTGGACTTCCTAAAGGCTGGTATGATGATGAGCCTGAACGGGTGCGAATCTGATCATGTACCAATGAATGTTTTTAGTCCATCTATGACTCGGATACTCGGTACTAGGTCATCCGCGAATCTCAGGTGGCTTAAGTAGGTGCCATTTATCTATAGTCTTCGTTTGTTCCAGTCTAGCTTGTTTATGATTGCCTCGAGGACAGCTATAAATATTATTGGAGATCGGGGATCGCCTTGTCTAACTCCCCTTTCTATTGGGAATCTAGGGCACCGGGATTCAAGCTTAATTTTACCCTTATTGTTTTTATACATGGATTTTGACATATATTTCCTCCATTCCTTGTTCCTTCATGTATGTATTAACATAATAAAAAGTATTTAAGTACTATATCAGTCATGTGGTACCCATAACACAAGCTCTGCTTACTCTAGCCCCAGAGTAAGGTATGATGCTGTGTGAATTGTCCGGGAATATTTATTATTTATTAATTTAAATACTTACACCTTTGTCAGAAATCAAGTCGTGCCAAAACTCACCTGCAGTTCCATTGTGTGAGGGACTGGGCGGGCCAGGAATGGGAGACGCTCTAGCTTCTTCTTGCTCTGGAGATCTCCGCTCTTTACCTGTAGTAGTGGCTGTAACAACAGGAAACTGTTATTATAGAAGACCTGGGAAATTAGGGTTTCCGAACTTTCAATTCTAATGGTTGAACCAGGGGCAAGGAAAAGTGCAGTACCCAAAATAGTCAATTTCTGTGGAGGAGTGGGCCAAGGCCTGACTGAGACGCAGAAGGTTGCTGGTTTGATTCCCGCCGCGGGACCAATGTTTATATTATTGTAAGTATTTGTCTCTGGTATAGGTGTTTTATATTGATAATATGTATGTATTTACCATATACCAAAGTAGTATATCAGTCATGTGGTATCCATAACACAAGCTCTCATTATTTTAGAGCTAGATGATGTGAAATGTCCCCCATTATTTATTATTATTAATCAAATTATTATTATAAAGAAAAAAAATTGAATTCTTTGAGTGTTCGTATGTTTGTTTGTAATGGATGAACTCAAAAACGATTAATCCAATTTTTAAAATGATTTATGCAATAAAATTACACACATTATACACATATATTCATTTCTTGAAACAACCTGTAAAAACTATCGATGATTAATAACATTATGTACTACATGTTTATAGTACTCATCATTTCTCACAAAAACTCCGCGAGGTTATTATCTAACTATTATAGTTAAATCACAAAAACCGCTTCTTATCCATCAAAATTTTAGAATCTTAAGATCATTATGCGAATCTCTGTAGTATTGTATTTGAATTCGAATTCATGATCACAACTATTGACAGGCTGTAACTATTGGTAGTTACTACCTGGTATACACGTCAGAAATCTATATACTTATATCTAGTTCTCTAGTTATATATACCTCTTTATATGTATAGTATGTCTAAGGGTAGCTCCAACTCGACTCGGCATCCGTAACAAAATTAGTAAGGATCAAACTAAAAAGTGTAAAGACCAGACAAGTTTCTTGCCGGATTCTTCTTGAACTGGGGTTAGGAGGAACCGGCACCTAGACTCACTAGCATGTAAGAAGACGATTCAAAGTGGTCCTTGTGAATTTTATTGAATAAATAATATTTAGTTTGTTTGTTTGGTAGTCTGAGCCACGTCCAAACCCGAAAAATATGCAGCAAAACATCGTAACCTAATTTCTGTGGGCGGTAGAATAAACAGGTGTGCCTATGCGTCCGCACGTAACTCATCACAAAGTTTACACAGCCTCCGATAGTCTGTGGACCGGCGCTGGCGGGCCACGAACGGACTGACGAATAAGCGTATATCCATCCATACTATGCAATCCTTAATTATTCCATGGCATCTGGTAAGAACATCGCGTGACCTAAAACCTAAGAGCAGCGTGTTAGCATTGCCATTAAACGTTGCAATGCCACCAGTGTCTACAGACATTACTTTTGACAATCGATGTCGTAATCCTCCACAACAGATTCGATAACTTGAATTTGACAACGAAATAACTGTCCATTCGATTGAATTCGACGTGCAATTCAACGACTTTATCGTTTCGATATATCGAAGTCGGATCGCAGAGAAGGCGCTCTGGATCAGTTGAGGTATCTATAGATCTATAGAACAGTCTTTAGATAGCTTAACTGTTTCACATGTATTTGATATTATTATAAAAAATTTTCTGTAATTAATTTTATTTAAATATCTCCAATAATATAATAAAGAGATTTAATTCGATTGCCTTCTGCATTGTAGGTTAGATTCTCTCCCAGGATAAACATTTGTGTGATGAACACAGGTGTTTGTTCTGTATCTGGTTCTGTTCCTGTACTTTCGCCGGACTAACGACTAAAATTTCCTAAAATACAAAAGATCTTATAATTTTGCAGCAAAGTTAGAAACTAGAGCAATTTTTTTTTTAAATTTGACGCTTGATTGGCGTGTTTCAGTTTATTTTAGTCATAATGTAATGTAGAGGTGTTGATATAAACTGCAGAAAACCTTACGAAAATCAATTTAATAATAGAACAAAATCTCAAATCCTCATACTATTTATTATAAATTTGAAAGTAACTCTGTCTGTCTGTCTGTCACGTTTTCTAAACCACTGAACCGATTTTGATGAATTTTAGTATAGAGATAGAAGGAACCTTGGAGAAGGATATAGGCTACTTTTTATGTAGGTACCACACATGCGAAGCCGCGGGCATCAACTAGTTTAACATATTTTAAAACTGTCATTTAAAAATAACTTTTGAAACTATCATATTAATAATAATAATAATAAATCTTTATTTGGAACCACAAACAATATTAATCTAAAACATAATGAAAAACGGTGATGCCCGTGGATGTCCAAATAAATTATACTGTGTTACGCACATCAACGCCCTCCTCCGTGGTACACTCGAAATTCCAGAATACAAACAAAAAGTGATATACTCGATATTTAAATGAATAAGATGAAATTGTAGAGTATGAGTATGAGAAATGGTATGGTATATGTGAGTTATTGGGCTATGTGGGAAGTGTTGTGACTTAATCATGGTTTTGAACATGATTTTTCACTCAAAACGGGATATATACCATATATGAGTTTTACTGCTTCCCGATATAAATATTGACAATGGAGTTCATCTCGTGGTGTGCACCAATATCGGTAAAAACTGACATCATGGTAAATATCCCGTTTTGAGTGAAAATTATGTCATTTAAAAAATTTAACGACTTTGGTAGAACTATATATTTACTCAGTATTTATATACTTAAATGAAAAATAATAAAGTGTCTTACATCAATCCTATAAAAGAGCCGAGCCGAAACCGCTGAAGCTTGAAAGCCGGAATTTGGAAGGCAGCTTTCTTTTGTGCAAAACCACCCACTAAGGCAGGATTTTTTGAAATTCAACCACTAAGAGGATGAATAGGGGTAAAAACGAATGTATGAAACTTTTAAACGCGTGGTGTGATTTGCTTGAAACTTGAAATAAATAAAATGCAAAATAAATGGACACGTGTTTCAGGATTTTTCAAAATAACCCTAACAAAAGGGTAAAATGGAGTGACAAAGTATGTATGGGAACTTTTTAACGGGTGGTGTGATTTCTTAGAAACTTGTTTTGGATACCTTAAATGCAAAATAAATGGACACGTGTTTCAGTATTATTCAAAATAACCCTCATAAAAGAGTAAAATGAGGTGTGAATGTTTGTATGGAAACTTTTTAATGGGTGGTCAGGTAATTGGTTTGAAACTTATCAATAAAATTTGGCAAGGAGATAAATTGCATCCTGGGGAAGGATTTAAGCTACAATTCCTTTAAAAAAAAATGCGGACGAAGTCACGAGCAACAGCTAGTGTATAATTTTCTTCTTTTTAACTCAAACAAACAACACACACACACACACACACCTATATTCACATAATTACAACAACTATCACACCATGATCGGTTTATTTTGTTAATTATACCTAATGTAAATCCGTTATTGGCTGTCGGTTATAAACTTGTTTAATTTTGTGTATACTATTTTAAAAGCTGTGGATTTTGTACAACGAATAAATAAATATATAAATAAAATATAGACCAATGTGGTCTTCTTCTTCTAATCGTGTCACTGGTTATTTCGAACCATTGTGGTGAAAAGATTAAAGTGGGCCTCAGTGACTCCTTTCGCGCACACGTGTCCATTTATTTTGCATTTAAGGTATCCAAAACAAGTTTCTAAGAAATCACACCACCCGTTAAAAAGTTCCCATACATACTTTGTCACTCCATTTTACCCTTTTGTTAGGGTTATTTTGAAAAATCCTGAAACACGTGTCCATTTATTTTGCATTTTATTTATTTCAAGTTTCAAGCAAATCACACCACGCGTTTAAAAGTTTCATACATTCGTTTTTACCCCTATTCATCCTCTTAGTGGTTGAATTTCAAAAAATCCTGCCTTAGTGGGTGGTTTTGCACAAAAGAAAGCTGCCTTCCAAATTCCGGCTTTCAAGCTTCAGCGGTTTCGGCTCGGCTCTTTTATAGGATTGATGTAAGACACTTTATTATTTTTCATTTAAGTATATAAATACTGAGTAAATATATAGTTCTACCAAAGTCGTTAAATTTTTTAAATGACATAATTTTCACTCAAAACGGGATATTTACCATGATGTCAGTTTTTACCGATATTGGTGCACACCACGAGATGAACTCCATTGTCAATATTTATATCGGGAAGCAGTAAAACTCATATATGGTATATATCCCGTTTTGAGTGAAAAATCATGTTCAAAACCATGATTAAGTCACAACACTTCCCACATAGCCCAATAACTCACATATACCATACCATTTCTCATACTCATACTCTACAATTTCATCTTATTCATTTAAATATCGAGTATATCACTTTTTGTTTGTATTCTGGAATATCGAGTGTACCACGGAGGAGGGCGTTGATGTGCGTAACACAGTATAATTTATACTACCACGGGCATCACCGTTTTTCATTATGTTTTAGATTAATATTGTTTGTGGTTCCAAATAAAGATTTATTATTATTATTATTTTTCAAAAGTTATTTTTAAATGACAGTTTTAAAATATGTTAAACTAGTTGCTGCCCGCGGCTTCGCATGTGTGTTACCTACATAAAAAGTAGCCTATATCCTTCTCCAAGGTCCCTTCTATCTCTATACTAAAATTCATCAAAATCGGTTCGGTGGTTTAGGCGTGAAAACGTGACAGACAGACAGACAGAGTTACTTTTAAATTTATAATAGTATGAGGATTTGAGATTTTGTTCTATTATTAAATTGATTTTCTTAAGGTTTTCTGCAGTTTATATCAACACCTCTTTACATTATGACTAAAATAAACTAAAAAACGCCAATCAAGCGTCAAATTTTAAAAAAAATTGCTCTAGTTTCTAACTTTGCACTAAATTTCCGATCCAAATTTTATTTTTTATAAGATTTAGGATCACTTACTGAGCATAAAATTACAAAATGCTGACAGATCCAGGTGACGCTTCAAGCGCCATCTTGAAAAAACGTTTTTGGCCGATATCTCGGAAACTATGCACTTTATAATAATAAGCACTTGTGAATAAAATTTCACATCTTTTGGTTCTAGTAAACTTTTTTGTAAAACTTACCGTTTACGATTTATGGCCCATTCAAGATGGCGCTTGAAGCGTTACCTGGATCTGTCTGCATTTTGTAATTTTATGCTCAGGAAGTGATCCTAAATCTTATAAAAAGAAAATTTGTATCGGAAATTTAGTGCAAAGTTGACAAAAAAAACGTTTATTTTGACTGTACTACTAGCTCGCGCGGCACGCGTTCCCCCAGAGTGTATGCTTGTGTACCTGCAAGTCTGGACATGGCGTTCCAGGACACGCGTAGCCGACTACGCGTACCAATGTACGCGCTGTCTGTACGCATATTAAGGCTCGCTGGCGTTTTTATTGTAATCGCTCTGTTCGTGGCTCCACGGATCGAACCTCCGCTTTATATGGACTTAGGAAATCATAACCAAACACCATTAGAGCCTTTGGCACTTCGGAATTTACAATTTAGATACGATAAATACTTTAGGAAATAGTTGTTTATAATTATGTAGTTTCATTTTTTTATCCTACGTACTGCGTGCGCCCTTGGGAAGGATTTGAGAAATGCCTACATAATTATATTATATATCATAATTATATAATTCGACTAGCGTGTCAGCTCAGTTGGTAGTAGCTCTACCTTGATATGACTGATATACTACTTATATAAATTAAATCATATTTGTATATACATACAGAAACACCCATACCCAAGACAAATAATTGCATATCATATTTATTATTCGCGTGGCTGGAATCGAACCCGCAACCTTCTGTATACCGTAAAATATTTATACATAATATTCGTTTTAAGTTCTTGAATTGGATTGAACTAATATCCCACCCCCGAAATGTTTAACACATTATAATAAAATTCATTTTTTTCTAATCCTTACTTCCCTACTAATATTATAAATGCGAAAGTAACTTTGTCTGTCTATCTGTTTGTCACGTTTTCACGCCTAAACCGCTAAACCGATTATGATGAATTTTGGTATAGAGATAGACGTCTGTGGCACAGTGGGACAAGGCGCCGGGCCTTCGAGCCCGTAGACGTAGACGCGAGCCCGTTGCGTTTGAGACGCGAGTTTGATTCTCGCCGTGAGACAAATGTTTGTATAATCTGCAAGTGTCTTTGGTTGGGTGTTTCTATGTATAATAAGTATGTATTGTAATAAATAAAAAAATGTAAATAAATTAACAATAAGGTATAAAAGCATATCAGTTATGACTGTGGTCATAACACAAGCTCTGCTTACTTTGGATGATATTGTGTGAAATATCCGTCACTATTATTATTATCATTCTCTTAAAAAGAAAGTTAGTTTGTTTATTTCAAAAACTGGAATATAATTTCGTCTGGATTAGAAAAAGCGCGGGTGGCTGTGACAGAATAAATAAAAGTTTCGTCGAAAAGCTAGTGGTGTGCCAAGTGCGGCCCCTGCCACGGACACGCGTCCTCTGCAAGATGCTAGGGAGGGGACACGTTCTGGCAAACATCGATATTTAAAATCAGACGCGCGGATGCGTCCATTCACCGATTTTAAATAAAGGGAGGAGGTTCTCAATTTGCTTGACTTTTATTTTTTTATTTTTTATGTTTGTTACCTGATTTATAAGGTAACAAACAAAAAATAATCGTCATTTATGAACCGATTTGAAAAATCAGTTTTTTATGTGAAAGTATATACTTTCCGATTGGTCCCATAGAAATTTCATACAAATCGGCTCAGTAGTTTGGTTTTTAAATCAAAATAGCTGGAAAAATGTTGGAATTTTTTATATAAATGAAGTCTGTTTTTTTAGTTATAAAATGTTATTATATTGATATCGCTACAGCTGTCTCTTAAATATTATTCTTCAACAAAATCTCATCTAGGTAAGTAACTGGTCAATAACGATATATCGGTGATACAGGGGGCCTACTCTTGAAATCGATTAACGATAATATCGGGTCCATAATCGTGTAAAACCCTACTCTTATCTACATCGTTTCGACTCATTTTGAGCAATAGAACGACAGACATTACTTTTGACAATCGATGTCGTAATCCTCCACAACAGACGATTCGATAACTTGAATTTGACAACGAAATAACTGTCCATTCGATTTAATTCGACGTGTAATTAAACGACTTTATCGTATCGATATATCGAAGTCGGATCGCAAAGTAGACGCCCAGACTCCGTTATCTATCGTGCGTAGGGACAATCTGTCAATCATCTGTCAATCTGATTTGCCCTCTATCTTATAATCATATCGACTACATCGAGTCGACCTGTAGCGCAGTGGGCGAAGGCCCGCCTGAGACGCAAATGGTTGCGGGTTCAATTCAAGGCACAGGACTTAACGTTTGTATTATCTGAAAATATTTGTCTAGGGTTTGGGTGTTATTCTATGTATAATATGTATGTATTTATAAAAAAGTATATAACTAGTATATCAGTCCTGTGGTTCCATTACACAAGGTCTGCTTACTTTAAGGGTAGTCATCTAGCCTTGTGTTGACCTTGACCTTGTGTACCTTGTGCTGTGAAAAATGTTCGGCATTATTGTTATTATTGTTTAATTAATCTAAAGTAAAGTTTAAGTATGCTTTGTCCTTGTCATTCTAATATAAATAAACAGATGAAGATGGCAACATATTTACACAACACATTACCTAATATGTGAGTATAGCATAGATCCGAGAATTGCATAAAAGGCTGGTCAGCTCAGTTGGTAGTTCTGTCTTCTGCGATGTGTGGTTCGATTCCCTTAAATAACAAACATTTGTGTGGTAAACATAGGTATTTGTTCTTTGTCTGGTTGGTATAAAGTATCATAATGTATATATATATATATATATACATTATGATATATATATATATATATATATTATTATATATATAAATATGTTCAAGGCAATCCGAACACATGAGCGTTATGCATTTGTGCAACGCTAGGCATACCGCGCACATGTTTCAAAAATCTGACGGTCGTCAGTACGCGAGCTCGGATCACTTGAGACACCCGCGTGCTCAATTACCAAAACTAACCGTTTCAACCATTGCACCAACCATTAAACCATTAAGTTAATTTTACTAGTTTTACCATTTATTAATCATTATTATAATTCTATCACGAAACCAAGTGACTTTCTTTCCATTCTAAACCACTTATATTCAACATACCATTACCAATCTGTTAAGAGGTGATAGGAATCCACCATAGACCTTCCTACCCTACCCTTTTACAATATATGTATATATTATATCAATCAGCGCTATGTTAAAGGTTAGATCGTGTTGTGTGCATTGTGCACTTAAATTAATTGTATAAGTATTTATTGTCCCTGTTTCAACTTAGGCAAAAATAGTTTCGTATGTCTGTCCAAACAGCGTCCAAACGGCGTCCGGCCGGCGTCTGTCCGGATGTTCTCCTCTACATTTAGCACTTATTAACCGATTCCCATGAAATTTTGAGACCAGGTTCTATAACTATAGAGTTCTTTTTGTCGATTCAGTTTTTGATTTTTTTTTCAAAATATACTCGTATTTGGGGTATTTTGAAATGGGGGTTGAAAACAAATAAAGTAATATTTGAGTCTTTAGAATTTTTTTTGCGATGTCTACAGCTCACAGACCCACTGGTTATACTTATGAAAGTGTCAGTATCGATATCGACATTGATGCAGCGGTACAACTCTATTCGTTATCGAGTGCGCGTGCGGGCGACACTCGCCCGCGGCCGCCGCGCTTTCATCCCGCCTCTACAATTACGCGCGAAAATATCCTTAAACCTGTTTTGGAGAACCAATTTTGGTAAACACGAAAATGCGGTGCGTTATTTATTGTTTCCAATTTTTAGATAATTGGCAAGAACCCTGTTTTTCTAAGCCTGGCGTATACAAGGTTCTAATCTAAGCTCGATAATTTGCGAATTGACAGACCGTTACATTCTATAAAACCCTATTAAATTCAATCTAACCTCTCGACCTTCTGGACAGAACCCGCAAAAAAGACGAGTCAGTACATGCGATGTCAGTTTGGTTGCAGGTGATTAATTTAGATCTTACATACATTTTGAGACACTATGTTTGCCGGCAAACATAGTGTAGGGCGCCCTGTAGCTAGATGGGGCGATAAAATTCGAATGGCAGCGGGCAAGGATTAGAGGAGGAGACCTGAAGATCGAGCTAAATGGCGTGCCATGGGAGAGGCCTATGTCCAGCAGTGGACTGACACGGGCTGATGATGATGATGATGATGATGATACATTTAGATAAACACGGGTTTTACTCACGTAGTATCTGCAGATATAGAGAAGTAGAAATGAAGATCTCTGATCATCAAGAAAATGTGAATAATGTTGTATTTCTAAACAATGACAGCATCTATGTGCATGTGCGTAATAATAGTACACGGACTGACCCACCCAAGTGTAAGCAACTGCCTCCCAAACCAGCAGTACACCAGCCTACTGTGGTACAGGCTGCAAAGGTTAAGCCTCCAGTTAGACAGCTCGAACCCTGTCTCCAGACCCGGAAGACTGTATTGTACTCTGACAAGATAGGTACTGGCATGGGAGTACTTCTTGGTGGACTAATGAAACAGGCAGTCAAAAATAACTGTTACACAGATGTCTCTATGGACTATTTTACCGATAGAATTAAAAATGATAAATTCTTAGACAAAGACACTACCTTAATTGTTCAATTAGGTGAAAGTAGTGGTGTCAAGCGATTAGACTTAATTAAACTAATTGAGACCCTGTTAGAAAAGCTAGATCTTGGGCTAGGGAAACTAATTTTATGTGCTTTCCCTTACTCAAAATCATTGAGTGTTAAAGACAATGACAAAATATTCAATTTGAATTTAATACTTTACAATTTGACATGTCGTCATAGTGACATTTTATATTTAGACACTAATAATTTTATTAGTAATTTTTATTTGACAAAAGGTAATGTATACCTTAGTAGATGTAGTAAGTTAATTATTGCTAAATTGTTAGCATTTAATATTTCTGATTCTGTTATTAGAACTATAACACAGTGTAATGACGACCCCATATTTAGTAATAGTACTGAGGGAAAAAATGTAGTAGGGCCAACTGATCAGCATTTAAACCGACCAAGTCGACAATGGGAAAAACAGGCAGTTTACATGTAGTTCACCAAAATATGCAAGGCCTGCCCAGCAAAGTATTAGAATGTGAATTATTTTTAAATCATTTCAGTGTAGATATTATGTGTATCACTGAACATTGGATGGTACAATCTGAGGTACTTCCTTTCTACGAAAATTACAACATTGTCAGCAGCTATAAACGCAAGAGCGCAATACGTGGTGGCTCGTTAATTATTGTAAAAAATATCTTAAAATGCAAGGAGCGTAAGGATATTACAAATATATTATTAGGATATTACAAATCTTTCTATCGAAAGAATTATTGAGGTGTCGTGTGTTGAGCTGGAGCGGCATGTCGTCGTGAGCGATTACCGTCCTCCCAATGCTGATTTTGGGTTATATGAATGCATTATGGAAGAAGTATTGCAAAAAATAGCTTGTGATAAGATCATTATTGTTTGTGGTGATTTTAATATAAATATTCCGATTGATCCATTACCTGAAAGACTTTTAAATTTATTTAAGTGTTTAAATTTAAGTCCTCTTTTTGATGAACCTACAAGAGTGACACTAACAACAGCCACTTGTCTAGATAACATTTATTGCAGTTGCACACCGGTTCATAAGTGTGTACTAAAACATTTTAGTTCTGACCATTACGGTCACTGCGCCACCTTTTCTTGTGATCGTATAGTTGAAGCTCAGAACTTTACTCACCGACCTATTACAGAGAGCCGCATCAAAACATTTCAAAGTAGAATTGAACACAAAGTTTCCCTTGTATCATGCATCGATGATCCAAATGATCTTTTCACCACATTGTCTCATTTAATAATTAAAGAACATGCTGATATATTTACAGTAAAAACATGCAAAACAAAAAATTGTGCTCGATTTGTCGACTGGGCTACACCGGGTATTTATAGAAGTAGGAATACATTGTATGAATTATATGCTACCAGAGAGACAATGTTAGATGATCCAGTTTTTATCTTATATGTTAGGAATTACTCAAAAGTCTTCAAAAAGTTTGTCATGCGGCTAAGTCACTGTTTTTGAAAAAAATAATAGAAAATTCAACAAATAAAATAAAAGCAACTTGGAAATTAATTAATAATGAAACAGGTAAATCAAGGGCTCGCAATATACAGTTCAAATTAAATATAAATGGTACAATTTTGACAAAGGAACAGGATGTTGCGAACGCATTTGATAGTTTTTTCTCAGATATACCAAAAATAGTGACCAAATCGTTAAACTCTTCAGCCTCCAGAGCTTCCGTTCTATTAGAATCTAGTGTTGCAAAATGTAAGAATGAGTTTAGTTTTAGCTACATTAACGAGGCTAGTATTGTAAAAGCATTCAAGTTAATTAATATAAAAAATACAGAAGATCTTTGGGGAATGTCTACAAAGGCGCTGGGTGTCATTATCTTAGATATTGCACCATGTTTAGCTTATATTTTTAATAGATGTATCGACGAGGGAGTTTTTCCCGATCTCATGAAACACAGTAAACTCATTCATATGTTTAAGTCGGGAAGTGAAAGTGATCTCGCTAATTATAGACCGATATCGATATTACCTGCTTTAAGTAAAATCTTTGAAAAAATAATTCTTAATCAGTTATTATACCACTTTAACGTTAACGGCCTGCTACATAGTAATCAATACGGATTTACTAAAGGTCGATCAACAGTGTATGCAGGTATAGCGCTCTTAAAGCATATATTTGAGGCCTGGAAGAAGTCACAGGATGCAGTTGGGGTATTTTGCGATCTATCTAAGGCCTTTGTCTGTGTGAGTCATGCAACCCTAATCACAAAGTTAAAATATTATGGCATTAAAAACCGGGCGATTGACCTCATACAGTCTTATCTATCCAATAGAGTCCAGAAAGTAGACGTGGGTGGTGAGAGGTCTTTGGGATCAATTATTGATATATGGGTACCTCAGGGATCGATACTAGGCCCTTTTTTATTCCTAGTATACGTTAACGATTTACCTTTTTTTGTAAAAAATATTTGTGATATAGTTTTATTTGCAGACGATACGTCTTTAATTTTTAAAGTTGATAGAGGTAAAACCAGTATTTGCGAAAACGTAAATTAATCCTTATCGTTAGTTCCCAACTGGTTCACTGTAAATAATCTTTTGCTTAATTCCAAAAAAAACAAATGTATCAAATTCACTTTGCCAAATATTATTTATAGCCCGTCCAACATTGAAATAAATGGAGAGGCAATGAATCTTGTAAATTCCACGATCTTCCTAGGTCTTAGTATTGATGCAAAAATACAGTGGGGACCACAAATTGAAACACTTGTTGGTAGGCTTAGTTCCGCTGCATATGCAGTTTGTGCGATACGGTGGCTTACTGATGAAGCTACAGCTAGACTAGTTTATTTCAGTTACTTCCATAGTGTTATGTCATACGGCATCATTCTCTGGGGGAAAGCAGCTGATATTGGTAAAATATTTGTAATTCAAAAAAGGGCAATACGTGCCATTTATAAAATGAAACCACGAGAATCTTTGAGAGAAATGTTCAAAGAAATTAATATTCTCACAATAGCTTCACAATATATATATGAACATTTGTTATATACACATAAAAATAGAGATGGGATTCAGCAAAATAGTGACCTTCATAAAATCAACATTAGGAATAAACATAAATTATACATCCCTAGGTTTCGACTAGAAAAAGTTAATAAGTCATTTATGGGGAACACGGTGCGCTTCTATGATAAGCTTCCTAATAATGCTACTAAACTACCTATTAAGAAATTTAAAGCATACATTAAAGGTAGTCTTTTGAAGAAAGCTTATTATAATATAGATGACTATATTATTGATAAGCATGCATGGCCTCATGTCGCTCTGCCGTCAGACAGTTAACCGACACACTTAAAATGTATAAACTCTCTTGTATTAGTATTTCGTAGTTAAGGTAGTTATAAGATGGATCATTATAAAAAAGCGCTAGGACCAAGACGAGTTTCTTGCCAATTCTTCTCGAGCTTGGGTTAGGATGAATTGGCACCTAAATTCACCTAGTATGTAAGACGTTTCGAAAGTGATCCTTGTGATTGTATTGAATAAATCATCTTTTAACTTTGACTTTGACTATTATTTAGTCAAGGGAATTAGCGACACTGTTTCGATTCATTTAGAGATTCTAGAATCTTCATTAGGGTGAGTTTGATCCGCGGTCCGCTTTTTATCGCTCGCGTTCGCACTGTTTTTTGTGTAATACAACTCACCATTGTTTCGGAATATTAAGAATTCGCTTATAAAAGTCATTATTTATGACAGGTAGTCTTAAATACTGTGGCGCAGTGGGACAGGTCCGGCTGAGTTGCAGAAGGTTGCGGGTGCGATTTCCGCCGCGGGACAAACTTTTGTATGATCTGCAAGTATTTGTCTGGAGTCTGGGTGTTTCTATGAATAATATGTATTTACAAAAAAAATGTACTTACATATATAAGTAGTATATCAGTCATGTGGTACCCATAACACAAGCCATGCTCCAAAGTATTGGGGCCAGATGATTCTGTGTGAAAATGTCCGGAGAAAAAAATCATAAAAATCGGGTTGCACTCCGGGAGTGCCGACGGAAGTGAAAACTTATTTTGGCGCGTTAGAGTTTAGTAATAAATCACTTCAAAATCAGTAATTATGGCGACTGCCAATCAAATACCGAACGAACACAGATAATGCAATAGTTTTTGTTCAGAATGTAGATAATATTTCAAAGAACCTAACTCAGTAAACTTCTCCATACAAAAGTAGACTGTAAACATGTGAATTAAGGTTTTTAATCAAATGGAGCGAGTGCGGCAGCCGGCTGCGTCCATATCAAAGAACCTAACTCAGTAAACTTCTCCATACAAAAGTAGACTGTAAACATGTGAATTAAGGTTTATAATCAAATGGGGTGAGCGCGGCAGCCGGCTGCGTCTCGCCCCAGACGGTAACGGTGTCGCGAATCCAGAGGTTTTACCTCATCTAAAAATATGATTAATGATGATGATAAAATATTATTATATTCTCAAAGGTTATTTTGTGTTATTTTTACATTTTTGAGTTTATTTGTTACAAACATACAAAAATACATATATTTCCTCTTTATTATTATAGTATAGATATAGATATGGATTATGGAAAACATGGTCTGATTTTGGTCGGCATTTCTATCAACTTTTAAAATGTATATTTTTTCTATTATTCAAATTAGCCTATGTTATTCAGGGACAATGCAGCATTCTAATGGTGAAATAATTTTTGAAATCGGTCCAGTAGTTTTTTAATTTATTTGATTCTAACATATACATTAAAAAACTACTGGACCGATACCGATACCGATACTGGACATACAAAAAACCAATCTTTCTACTTTATTATATTATTATACTAGCTGCTACCCGCGGCTTCGCACGCGTGGTACCTACATAAAAAGTAGCTTATGTCCTTCTCCAAAGTCTCATATGAGTATCGCTATACCAAAATTCATCAAAATCGGTTCAGTGGTTTAGGCGTGAAAACGTAACAAACAGACAGACAGACTTACATTCACATTTATAATATTAGTATAGATATAATGTCAGACACCAATCATCCGTCGTTTTCGCATGTCCACTATTAATCAGTTTGTCTGTCAGTGGGCCGTGCAGTATGGTGGCACTCGACACGAGCGCTCTCTGCACTAATACATGAGCAACAGCACCATGTATACTAGGTATACCTACCTACAGTAGGTACTTCTGCTACCACTAGGCCAAGCGTACTCCGCATATTAAATATCACCAACATGAAGTTTATTATACATAGGTATAACTTGTTACACAAGAGAAATAAAGGAAATGTTCTAACTCCTAAGATTAGACTAAAACAATTTAAGCTTTATGTAAATAAATAAATAAATAATACCGGACATTTCACACAGCGTCATCTAGCCTCAAAGTAAGCATAGCTTGTGTTATGTGTACCACATGACTGATATACTACATATATCACTTGTGTTATGGGTACCACATGACTGATATACTACATATATCAGTCATGTGCTAAAACCCAAGCTACATGTCCGCCACCTACATCTAGCATAACAGTGCATACTTGCGATACCAGTACTACAATAGGAACTCAGTGTAGCTGCCCAACAATCGGCAAAACTAATGTTATAAAATACCTTGGAGTAATGGTCGACCATAATCTAAACTTTAAAGAACACATCAAGTTCCTATCCGCTAGAACTCGGAAACTTAGTAACATCATGAGGCAACTGAGACACTCAGCTTGCATCAATACTCTAAGGTCTACTTATATTGCCCTCTGCCAATCAATCCTGACTTATTGTATTGGTTGTTGGGGTGGTTCAACAAAAACATGTATGCTCCAGATTGAGAGGGCTCAGCGAGCAGTCTTAAAAACTATGCTGAAAAAGCCTTATAGATTTCCCACAGTTGACCTATTTAAAGAAAGCGGAGTACTTACCGTTCGGCAGCTTTTCATCCAAAAAACCTGCCTATCCGTCCACAAGTCTATGATCAACTGCGATAATTATAAAGAAATGCTGCTGAAGCTAAACTTCCAAGTTCCAATAATATTTTCCAAAACCTCGTTTGCTAAACGGTTTGTATCTCAAATTTCAAACTTTTTATATAATAAAATTGTCAAAAAATGTGACATAAAAAACTGTTCAGTTAGAGATGCGACATACGCCTTGATCAAATGGCTCACCACTCTGAACTACGACTGCACAGAGAATCTTATAGTCCCTATAATATAAACTAAACCTATTTTAGAATTACCTAGTTACTCTCTCATTATATTTATCCTTACAATTATTTATTTATTACTTATGTATATAAAATATATTTACTTACGCATATATAGTATAATAAAATACACAATTTATATTTATATTTTTAGTTGCTACTTATTTATATTTTATAATTTTACACCTACGTACAGTTTGTGAAGAACTAGGTAGACAAGAACAGCTGCAACCCGAGGCTTTTAATCTTTTGGTAACTCGTCCAGATACCCACGGTACAGATTTACTCTAGTGTGGGTATCACTAACTAGCTCATCGACTAAATGGTTACCTATGTTTTTTTTAGTTATTAAAGATAATCTTTAGTTCTATAAAATTTAAGTTCCAATTTAAGTTAAAATTTAAGTTAAATTAAAATTCTCGGATTACTGTTTTTTACTGGAAATACATCATTTTCATTTTTTCATTTTCATATATACTTTTTTTTTGTAAATACATACGTGTTATACATAGAAACACCCAGACCCGAGACAAATACTTGCAGATCATACAGGCATTTGTCCCGAAGCGGGAATCGAACCCGAAACCTTAATTCATAATTCATAATTCATTTATTGTGGAACATAGGTATAATACAGGTTTTATTATTTGGTAAGTTCGCTATGCTACCATTTGATAAATGGTGTACAATATTTTCTAACAATGTGAGACATTTATAAAAAAATAACTAGGTAACATAATAATAATCCAATATAAACGTCACTTAGGAATATTACATAATTAAATTTATGTCATTTTATTAATTCAGATACGTTATAAAAACATTTAGCTTGTAACCAGGTCTTGAGTTCCTTAATAAATTTATTTAATGGTAATTTTTTTATATAGTCAGGTATGGAATTATATACATTTCCGCATAATGCATAGCTACTATTTATATACATACTCGTCTTTGGAACTTTAGGCAATACAATTCTGTCCTGGTTTCTTGTGCTTCTATGATATACCTCACTAGCTTTAACAAACAGTTGATTGTGCTTTCTAACAAACAAAGCAGACTCCAGGATATACATACAAGGTAGTGTGAGAATATTTAATTGTTTAAAGAGTGGTTTGCATGATTCCCAGGGCGGTATCCCGCCAATGGCCCTTACACATTTTTTTTGTGCGATAAATGCTCTTTTTAAGTCTGTTGAGTTTCCCCAAGGAATTAAACCGTATGTGAGTACCGATGCTACATAACCATGATATGCTTGAAGTACTGTGGCTAAGGACGACGTTTTTCTCAATCTCCGCAGAGCATAAACACATCTGTTTACTTTGGAGCATACTTTGTCGACCTGCATTTTAAAATTTAAATGTTTATCTAAGACTATTCCTAGAAACGTTGTCCTATCAACCTCTGAAATGTTGATATTTCCATATGAAATGTTTTTCAGAGGCTGGTTTATACGTGCATAGGTTCCAAACTGTATATAATTTGTCTTTGTCAAGTTTACATTCAAGTTATTAATGTCAAGCCATTTAATTATGCATTCTATAGTATTATTTATGTCAATTATGTAATTATTAATGTCAGTGTTGCGATTAGATGTAAATATTAAAGAAATGTCATCAGCAAATAATATACAGGGCTTAGGAGTGATGTCAGGAAGATCGTTAATATATAGAAGAAAAAGAAGAGGTCCCAAGACACTTCCCTGAGGCACTCCAACTTTGTTAGGTCTGTAGGTAGAGCGAACAGATGCTAATTCATTATCGTTATTCAGATTGGTTATTTCGACACATTGTAGTCGATTGTCCAAGTACATTTTTAACCAACTCTTCCAACCTTCTGCGTCTCACCCGGCCCTTAGCCCACTATTCCACAGTGGTCGTCAAATTATTATATAATTTAATGTGTCCATTAAATTATATAATAAAATTCCTACTGACATTATTGTAATAATTACAATATTGTAATAATAATTACGTTTTAATAACTAAAAAGACAACCGACTTCATAGAATATAAAAAAATACAGTCGAATTGAAAACCTCCTCCTTTTTTGAAGTCGGTTAAAATGCCAATATTACTACTACTACTGTTACTATAAGATTGACGAGACTTTGGCCGATAAATTTGTATTCTGTGAAACACATTCTGTATAAAATCGAATATTCTTATGACATATTTAATTACAACATGTGAAATGTTACATGTACTTAAATATGTAACATGTGCAATAAGCGCTTGTGCGAGCAAAATTGCACTTTATTGCGTTGTAGCAAGAGTGGCTAATCATTATTTTGATCGTGTCTATAGTCATATCTACCCAGTGTGCAGAAAGCATTAAAGTGTGCTTTAGAGGCTTTTTAAGGTGTTCAAACACACGTGTTCAAACATTTTTCAAACACATGTGTTTTTTTACCTTTTTTTTTGCTGTACGGGTACTGTAGAGGGTGTCTCAATAAGAGTGCACTATTTCGTTTAAAAATAAGAACACATATTTTTTGAGAAAATTGTGATATTTATATTGCATTATAAATAAGGCATGTTCCACAGGTTGTCAATTACAGTATTTATAATAATTTTAATACCAATCACCTGTCGAAGCTGTTTTCCTAGGTGCTGGCCTGACCTTACGAAGCTGTTTTCCTAGGTGCTGACCTGACCTTACGATGCTGTTTTCCTAGGTGCTGACCTGACCTTACGAAGCTGTTTTCCTAGGTGCTGACCTGACCTTACGATGCTGTTTTCCTAGGTGCTGACCTGACCTTACGAAGCTGTTTTCCTAGGTGCTGACCTGACCTTACGATGCTGTTTTCCTAGGTTTGGCAAAGAGATGTGGCTAATTGCCCGACTACAAAGTAAAGATTGTTTATGTTATATTTCTAAATCACACGCGATTCCCGCGCTTTGCTCCGAGTGAAACGTCAGGCGCACTCTGTACTCGCCTGCGGCGGTAGTGATGCCTGCAGTTTAATACTTTTATCGACTATCGATACACCTTATTAAAAAAATTGGTTGTCTGTAAAGTCGGTTTACGGACGATAGTTTAACGTGACAACGTCATAACAAAACATTAATGAAATGATTGCAAACTTTTATAAATAAAATTGAATCATTTGGCAGTAAATTATTTTTTTCTATTTAATTATAAAGAAGAGAAAAAATATTATCAATTTTTTTATTTATCATCAATTATATATGAATTATCATATTTTGTTTAATCAATTGTACCATAACCTATTATCACTGCACTCGCCGACAGATGCTACTTTTTTTAATAATAAATACTTGAAATTATACTAGTAATTAAATTTCTAAAATGCAAGAATAATTTAACTTTATTGCTGCAATTGTTGTTGTAATAAACAATGAATTTACATAAAAAAGTACATCAGTCATGTGGTACCCATAACACAAGCTCTGCTTAAATTGGGGCCATCATTGGGGACATTGGGGAGCATCATCTGATGCTCTGTGAAATGTCCGGCATTATTAATTAATTTATTTTATTTATACATCCACACAACAAAAACGTATCTTCATCGCGTATTAAGTTTATCCTGGATGGTAATCGAACCCACAACCTACTGTGTAGGAGACAGTTATTACCAACTGAGCCATGAGGGCAGTCTATCCCTGCTGTCGATTAACGATAGATTTAATAACGATGCATTCTGCAGTCATTGGATAGATAATATTTATATTTTCTAGAAGTAAGATTTACCTACTTTACTTTTTTCTGTACTTTTTATTTTTTTGATTATCTTTTATTGTTTTCTCCTGCTGTTTTTCTGTTCTGTTTTCTGTATTTTTACGAATTAGATAGTATCTGTAATGTTAAAATAAGGTGTAAATAAACAGAATTGAATTGAGTTGAAAATGCATAAATAAATATTGGTGGACGTTTCATGCAACACTATCTAGCCCCAAACTAAACGTACCACGGGAACCATGCCATAGGAAGCTGATAACTATTATATATTTTTAAATACATACTTAGGATACTTTTATAATACCCAGACATAAAAAAAACATCGATGTTAATCACATAAATCTTTGCCCTCAGAATCGAAGCCCTTAAGCTACCGCGTAGAAGTCAGAGCTACTACCAATTAAACTGAAGGGTGTCATTGATGATAATACCTAATTAAAATTAACATTTAAGTCACCTAGATCTAATTATTTTGTAATATTCATATTTTACCGTTTTAACCACGATTAAGTACCGTTTAAGTATCTACACATATGAGTAGGTACAAAATCAAGATTTAACAACACAATTTTTGATTTGTTCCACATTCGCCCCGCAGAGTTTTGCCCCACATGTAAAATTCCACGTTTGCGCCACATTATATTCCTTGTGTTCCCTGAAAATATTGTTTTCTCTATTTTTAACCGACGAAAAGGAGATTCTCAAATCAACGCGTATATATATTTTTTTTGTATCATTTGACTCAAAATTACTTAGGTAAGCATTAGTTAGTTACATTACATTAGTTTAAGAACATAGTTATTAAGGTTAAATGAAAAAGGTTTATTATTTTTTGCTTATCAGTTTTTTTGGCGGTAGAATTTTTTGTTAAAAAGTTTTATAATAATTTTGTTCCAGGTTTGCCCCATTTTGTGTTCCTGTTTTGCCTTCAACACAAATCAAGACTATCGATATATCAAATTAAACTCATCATGTTCCATCACTAGTTGTCGTAAGCACACCGTTAAAAGCACATAATCTTTACAGCGAACATGGTCTTGAATCCTTAGGGCTTCAGAAGTTTAACGCCAGCACAGACTGCTTTATTTTAGCCCACATAACGGATAAGCAAAGAGTTTCGTAGTGCCTCTACGACCGTAGCTATGCTTCTACGAGCGTAGGCTTGCCTCTACGGTTGTAACAATGTATCTACGACCGTAGGCTTGCCTTTACTGTTGTAACAATGTCTCTATGACCGTAGGCTTGCCTTTACTGTTGTAACAATGTCTCTATGACAGTAGGCTTGCCTCTACGGTTGTAAGAATGTCTCTATGACCGTGGGCTTGCCCCTACGGTTGTAAGAATGTCTCTATGAACGTAGGCTTGCTTCTACGATTATTGGCTTGCTTCTACGAACACGTTTGCCTCTATTAACGTAAGCTTGCTTCTTCAAACGTAAGATTAACTCTAAGAACGTAGGTTTGCCTCTTCGAAAAATATTGTAATATTTCAATATTGTGAAAAAGGCTATTAAATTAAGAATTAATTTAATTGCATAAGATTTACGAGGACTTTGCCGATAAATTTATGTTCTGTGGAACGTATTCTTTATAAGAAACCATATATTGTTAAGACATATATAAGTAAATGCAACATATGAAAAGAGGCAATAAATGAATTATGAACGAAAGTTTACACCTACAGTAACCACTTTCTGATATCCTAAAGAACCAGCTGCTGCCCGCGGCTTCGCACCCGTGGTACCTACATAAAAAGTAGGCTATGTCCTTTTCCAAAGTCCCATATATCTCTATATCAAAATTCATCAAAATCGGTTCAGCGGTTTAGGCGTAAAAACGGACAGATAGACAGACAGACAGAGTTACTTTCACATTTATAGTAATAGTTAGATTTTAACATGCTCCATCAGCTGTTGAGCAATGTAAAAGGAATCAACAATCGGTCAAACAGACAAAGACCCTTTTAGTACACAATACAAGTATGGATTTGTAAAATAAAATAAAAAATAGGCTAATGCGGCTTCAATAATGCAGAGCCTCCAATCACAACTGACTGACGCGATAATAACGGCATTAGCGGACGGGGGCGGACTGGGGCGGGCGGATGAATTCTTTATGCGGTGCTTCTCTACAGGAAGTCACTAAACGCTCAGTCGAGGAGTTGACTTCAAAATGATGTTCCATCTATATCACCATCCATCTTGTTTGGAGGTCTCTTAACCGTCTTTGAACCAAGTCTGCTAGAAGCCAAATTCCAAAGCCAGTGTGTTTATGGGCAAAAAAAATTGCGGTTCACGGCGAAAAAAACAGATGCCGTCATAAAAAACTGCGGCGTGAAAAAATCCAAGAATTCGGCAGACACGCAAATGATCTCTCAGAAATATTTGCAGCGTAATAATCCGCAGTGCACGCTAAGTCTAACTCTCCGTTGTGATGACACAATCACTCTAGCCCAAGAGTACGCCTGCTGGTATCCCAGTGTGGTCAGCAATGGCAGTTATGGGCAAAATAAGATAATTAGCCGCATTACTTCATCTTATTTTAATTAAAACGGGCTTTGTTATTTTCCTGTCACTTGTGTTTTGTGTGCTAACAAGCAAATCAATTTGTGGTTATGTCTATGTTAGTGACCAGAAACCTGATCATGGAGTGGTTTCTAAGATAGATCAGAGCACCCTGTACATAAAGCGTACTGGCGGCGCCGCCCTAGTGCAAACAACATGAATAAACGTGGGAGCGCGCGACTTGCACAGATTATATAAAAAGCTGGACATTCATGACGCAACATTAAAATAGTGAAGTTAAATTAAAAATAAATAAATAATGCCGGACATTTCATACAGCATCATCCGGCGCCAAAGTAAGCAGAACGACTGATGTGTTAGCAGAGTGTTATGGGTGACTGATATAGATAGAAAGATAGAAAATACTTTATTACACACCACAAATAGATTAGACTATTATAAGAAACAGTGTTTAACTACATGATCGTACAATAGGCGGTCTTATCGCACTTATATTGTTTTTTTGTATAAACATACATATTATAATACCCAGACCCGTGACAAATACTTGCAGATCATACAAACATTTATCCTGCGGCGGGAATCGAACTCGCAACCTTCTCAGCCGGACCTTAGCCTACTTTTTTTTAGCCAACATTTTTTTATTCAGAACAAGGTACAAGAATGGAATGATGACAAGTAAAACGATGAAACTGGAAAAGTTATAAACTGTAATGCAGTTTCAATGTCCACCTCCAGAACTGATGAGGTTTTGTTTAAAAGAACTAAATAAAACAAAACGAAAACAAAAATTATAACATTAATGAGTAAGTAAAGTAAGCCATGAATGAGAATGTGAAGAAGTGTGAGTGTGTGGAAATGTGAGTTAGAAGTGTGTAGTGTGAGTGTGTGTATGGAAATGTGAGTTAGACGTATGAAGTGTGAGTGTGTGTGTATGGAAATTTGAGTTAGAACTGTGTAGTGTGCCAAACTATGCCATACAGGGATAGTTAACTAAGCCGTTCCTAACAACGTTTTACCAGTAGGGCGATCGCGCTATTTGTCAACGTAATTGCCATTGATAGGATTGTTTTTGGCAAAGGTTTGGATATTGCTATTTTGAATGTCACAATGGGGCCGCGCTATTCTTCCTGAACGTTTTAATCGTTGATTTCAATCGAACAAATTGCTAAATAGTATTACTTTATACTAGGATGTACTAAATCAAAAACGTTTGTTTGAAAGCACTGTAAAAATAACGCAATCCCGCAACGTTTGATCAACGTATAATCCAATTTAGAGCTAAATCGTTTCCGTTATAGTGATTAGCGCGATAGGAAATATATCAAAACTATTTTAGACATATTTCTTATCGCGCAATTTAGCGAAAATTAGTTTTGACTTTTGTAAAGCTTTGGTTCAAACGTTCAAAATTACCGCGGTCGGTCCCCTGGTGGTACGACTAATGCAAGAATTAGTCTAGGTGGGTACCAGCACAGTGCTAGATATTTTACCTCCAAGCAGTAGTGGTAAGCATTACTGTGTTCAAGTTTAAAGGACACAAGAGTAAGTAAAACTACTGGGCAAATAGACAAAAGAACTTATGTCTAGGGCCAAAATCGTGCGGGTATTGCAAGCGTCATAAGTTACGGTAACGGGTAACGGTAACGGGCCGCATTGTTTTTTGCTACCTTTGTTGTAAAAAAATATATTTACCGCAGTGTCAGTTTCATTTGAGCGCTTTCGTGCTTCGAAGTGCATAAGCTGTCTGTCCAAGCTTTTATAAGTTGTTAAACTATGACAATAACATAGCTCATTTTTTTAAATATTTATCTATTGTAATGTAAACCAATGGTAAACAGTCACATCATTTGTATTGTAACCCACCATAATATAATTACATTATATTTTTTGGTTATTTTTTTTGAAACTTTCATGATTAGAACTCAATTGTTAACGGCTACTTATTTTATTAAGAGATAATTCGCGAAAAATACCCGTTAACTAATAAACAATACGGAAATGAAGTCGTTGTACGCTCTGTGAGTTCTGATTTATCAGCATGGTAATTAAGATATTTCTACTCACAACACTCATGCTTAGCTGAGCAAATAAATAAAATCCATTCTTGGCGTCAAAAAAACGCCGAGTTTTTGTAGTTTTTAGCGCGTCACCGATCAAAAGTCGCGGCGTGTGTTGTCTGCCTTACTGAAACTCCGTCGTAGAACGATAATAGGAATTGGAAAATGGGTAAAAATATATAATTATTGTTTACGAAATGCTATGAATTACGCTGTCTATACTTACTAGTTAATACTTCACTACATAGTATAAAACAAAGTCGCCTTCCGCTGTCTGTCTGTCCCTATGAATGCTTAGATCATTAAAACTACGGAATGGATTTTGATGCGGTTTTTTTTAGAAGGTTTATATGTATAATACATGCATAATATATTAGAGGAACACTGATAATTTTAGAGGTTTCTAATGTAATGTCGTAAATAAACAATTTTTTTTGCCCTTACATTGCAAACGCTGGCTGAACCCTACGAGATAGATCAACATAATGTACTACAGTATTATACAATTTAAGAAGGTCTACACAAATAAGTATATATCTATCTCTTAGTCTATTTTATTCTCTTAGATAACGTTGTATATAAAGACATTCTGTAGTATATTTAGTATCAGCATTGCACCCGTGCGAAGCCGCGGCGGGTCGCTAATGCTAGATAAAAGAGTATGTAAATGCTTGTACATTTATGTTTGTACCAGTTAACACGATGCAACAGCTTGACGGGTAATATTGCGCTAGTATCTATTGTCATCTTTACTAGTAAAGCGAAGTCTAAACTAGCTTGTCACCAAGCGTCTTCTTCTTCTCTTTCTATAATAGCGTCGTCTTGTTGTATTTTGCTAATGTTATGTGTCATTATTTATGGTCACAAAGTCGAAGTTGATCGTCATTACGTTACGCGTTATAACTGTCTAGAATACTCTTGTATTCCTCGTCCTACAAATCACAAAACAATACACTTATAATTAAAATGCCTACACATGTAGAACCACTGAACACAATATCAAAGTTTAATCTTGATATTTATCAAATAAATATATGTATCGAAAGATTAAAAAACGATACGCTACAAGATGGGGTGGTAAGATATAAAAAATATTATTTACCTTACAAATTAATACTAGATAAAAAAAACTTTTTTTTTTAAGTTTTTATTTAATAATTATGTAAGACTATATATATTTACCATTACCATTTTCATTACGATGAGTCTACAAGCTAGAACTCTGATTAGGAGCGGACAGACAGACAGACAAACAGACAGTTGTTTGTTATACTTTTCTTCTTCTTCAGTGTAAGCAATGTGCAAAATCCCGCTTATATTACCCAATAAAACATGAAACAAAACAAGTAAAACTAATTAATTTACAAATACCGTGTTACTTCACAAAATGTCAAACGAAAAGTATTCAAAATTATTAATGGAAAAAGAAGGAAATTGTCGGAAATCTTATCTAAATAGCCTTCAAATTGTGGTCAATATTCAGGCTTTGAAAACAAAAACATAAATGACACAAACTACAAAGAAACTTTGAATATTTCAAATGTTTAGCCACATATCCTTAATGGGCTAAAGCATAATATTCATAACATTATGTACGTGTACGTTACCCGTCTAAATGTAGGTTCAAAGCTCAGTATAGTAGGCATGTTGTGGGAGCGGCAACAACTGTCGATCATAATCTAAGCGCGGCGCCGATAGGCACGGACGAGCGCGCTGTACACCCACATACAGCCACTAGATGTTTACCGTGATTCTTGGTACTCGGGGGTTTCCGCAACGAGGCCGCTAGTGGGCCCTTTTGTGATAGAGGCTGCTGTTACAAACCAATGTCGAGTTTTAAGCATACGTAGTATTTATTGTAAGCATACAGCGCGAGGCCGGCAATCTTCATTTTTCACCGACTTCATAAAAAGGAGGAGGTTCTCAATTGGTCGGAATCTTTTTTTTTATGTATGTTCACCGATTACTCAAAGACGCCTGAACTGATTTGGATTTTTTTTTTGTTTCAAAGGGTATACTTCCCAGATAGTCGCTATTTACATTTTATCGAAATCGGTCGTGCGGTTTATAAAAAAAGCGGCCAAGTGCGAGTCGCACTCGCGCACCGAGAGTTCCGAAAAACCTGTAGGTATATAAGTAAAAGTTCACCCATCACGACAATCGAGTCATAGTTATGGTATTTTTATTGAAAAATGAAATCCATCTAAAAATTTACGATTTTCGTAAGTTTTCCTTTATCTGTGCTATAAGATGTTGCTTCCTACCAAATTTCAAGATTCTGAGTTCACGGGAAGTACCTTGTAGGTTTTGATTCCCTTGCAAATATCGAAAGTTTGCGGAAATTTACGGCATAAACGGCTGTATCTTTTGATTGCGTTGGCTTAGAAGTTTTTTTTTTTCACAGCTTTATGGGACAGTAGACTTGAGTATTTAATATAAATTTCAGCTTAATACCTCCACGCGTTCTTGAGAAAAAGGGTCTTGGCAGACAGACGACGGACGGCCATACGGACGGACGGACAACAAAGTGATCTTATAAGGTTTCCGTTTTTTCATTTCGAGGTACGGAACCCTAAAATATGTGATATAACTAAAAATTTAAGGTCTTTGTCATTTTTCCTTTATATGTGCTACAAAACATTGCTTCATGCCAAATTTCAAGATTCTAGGTCGACTGGAAGTACCCTTTAGGTTTTGATTCCCTTGCGAGTAGTTGCGAGTTTGAAAATATGCGACTTAAATTGCTGTTTCTTCTGATTGTGTTGACATAGAAGTTTTATTTTGTTACAGCTTAAAGGTATTATAGACCTGAGTATTTGATATGAATTTCAATTTAATACCTCTACGCGTTCATGAGGAAAGGGGTAGTAAGTTTAATTATTAATTATTAAAAATATTTTTATATGATGTAACTAAAAAATTACGGCTTTCGCAATTTTCTCTTTATCTGTGCTATAAGACGTTGTTTCGTACCAAATTTGAACATTCTGAGTTCACGGAAGTACCCTGTAGGTTTTGACTCCTTTGCGAGTGTCGAAAATTTCCGCAAATTTGCGGCCTAAACTTAGAAGTTTGATTTTTTCATAGCTTTAATGGACAGTAGACCTGAGTATTCGATATAAATTTCAGCTTGATACATACACGTGTTCCTGAGAAAAAGAGTCTTGACAGACAAACGGACGGACGGACAGACGGACGGACGCACAACAAACTGATCCTATAAGGGTTCCGTTTTTTCTTTTCGATGTACGGAACCCTAAAAATCAACAAAAATCTAACTGTTTTATACATCGATGATATTTTTTAAATACATGAAGTCGGTTGTCTTTTTTTAGTTTTAAAACGTAATTATATCTTGATAATGACCAAACTTTTTCATATACTCTACGAATAAGGTAGATTGCGTATTTGCGTGTACACAACACAAGAGAAATAAAGACGATTCTGACGCACGATTACCCGTGCAAGTTATAAATGCTGGTCCACTCGACTCATGCAAACCATTATTTACAAAATTAAAGTTGCTTACGTTGCCCAGCCTATATATATTTCAGGTATGCTGTTTTGTTGTGGAGCACAACAAATTCTTTGACAAATATGAGGACCAAATAAATTCGAAAATAAAATTGAGGGACCCCACTAGACTATTAGTTCCAGTTCGAAAAACAACTTTAAGTCATAAAAATTGCTACATAATGTGTATAAAAATATTTAATAGAATACCTAGATCTATAAGAGAATTACCACACAATAAATTTAAAACAAAAATGCTTACCTGGCTTGTTGACAAATGTTTTTATAGTGTCAAAGAATTTCTTAATTAACGTTCCGTCTGCTATGGTAAAAACTATTATATTTTATTTATATTCATACCTAAATTTAATTATTCGAGATTGTAATAATTATTGTAATGTTTATTTAATTTGTTTAAAAATGTAGTCTTTCATTAAATTATTATATGTACCTTCTTAATTTTTGCACGCTGGGTTTCCTAGCGAAATGTGTGAATCTAATTATATATTTAAGTTCTCTGTGTACCACATTTCACGCAAATAAATCATTTCATTTCATTTCATTTCATTTCATTTCAAAATAGTAAGTTAACACAGGGCTAAATTAAAGAAAAAATTACTAAAAATAATATAGTAGAAAACTTATAAAAAGTCTTAGTCTGTGTACGGGTGTGTTTGTGTGAGCGAGTGTGTATGTGTGTGTATTTTGGCGTATCAGGGAAGATAACTTATATAGGAACATGTACTAGGTGCGCAGAACCACCAATAAGTAACTTAAAGCTTTTACTTCTTTTACTGTGATGATTGCTTTAATTGTGTCTCCGTTTTAGCTTAGGCAAAATATGATAGATAGATAGATATATTTATTTTCTTAATAATTGTAACAAACATTGGTTAATAGTGTTTCTAAGCCTATGGTTAGGTTTGTGTAAACACTACGTTCTCGTTTCAAAAATAATATAAGGTAACATATGCGAGTATAAAAAACACGTTCAATATTGTAATCTAAGTAAGTAACAATAACAAGTAAGAATAATGAGCGACCGTATGTCTGTCCGAACGGCGTCCGGCCGGCGCGTCTGTCTGGATGTTCTCTTTTACAGGTCGCATTTCTCAACCAATTCTCGTGAAATTTTGTGAGCAGATTCTATAACTTTGTAGAAGTTTTTTGTCGATTGATTTTTTGGAAATTTTTCAAAATGGCGCAAATATGAGGGTTGAAAACGTAAAAAAAATTATATTGAATTCATTTCTAAAAATGTTCGCGAGGTCTACAGTTCACAGAGCCACTAATTATTTTTTCCTAGCTTTTAAATTAATAAGTACTAGGATCGCAGAACCTTCAAAGAGTCACCTAAACCTTGGACTTCTTAATATAAATACTACGTCTTTACTATGCCTGAATTTGTGGGAGTTTGATTTATAAGAGCACTTCAAAAGGCTCTAGCTCCGCGTCAGCAACATTTCTATAAGCCCTCTGCTACTGTATTTGCTAACGGAGTACGGAGCTTTCAATCCTAGTTCGCAAAGCCCCGATAGGTTTTACCGAACGCTTTCAACACGCTTTGTTTTTGTCTGTTAGCACAAGCTCGCATAATATCGCTTGAAAAGTTAAAATGGATAATACAAAACTACAAAATAATGTCAGTATTTATATTTGTTACCTTACTTCAATATCAAGAATATTCTTTATTCTTTATTTTTTATTGTACACAAAAAACATAATGTAAACTTAATCAATAATGGCATGTACACAGGCGAGCTTAACCCTAAAAAGAGTTCTCTTCCAGCAAACCTTGGGGATTGGAGATATTAAAAACGAATGGGTGGGTAAAAAGTGTACAAAAGGAGGAAAAGAGAAAGATTAAATTCACAAAACTAATATAAATATGAACTAACTAATAGAGAAATACAGATAAATAATATATAAACTAAATATAATTACCTAAACATTATTGCTAAATATATTATATAATTATTAATAATTATTATTAATAAACCTAAATATATTAAACTTACATAAAATAGTACACAAATAAATATACCTAAATACTTACAGGGAGAGATAGTGTTCTTTGACTTTACGCTTGAAAATGCCAAGCGAGGGACTAGCGCGGATAACGTGAGGGAGTGAATTCCACAACTTCACAGAGTGGACCGTGAATGAACCACCATAGCGACTAGAAGAGTGAGCAGGTATTTTAAGAAGAAGAGATTTTGCAGTTCTGCAGGACTCACCACGGGGAACAAGGAAATCGAAACGCTCATAAAGATAAGAAGGAGAGAGAGAGTTGTTGAGAATATTAAAAAGAAGAGATACGACATGCAGATCTCGGCGCCGACGAATGGTTAGCCATTTTAACTGGGCTCTGAGCATTGAAACGTGGTCAAACTTCCGCAGTCCAAATATAAATCGGATGCACAAGTTCTGAAGACGTTCCAGTTTATTAAGGTACTCCTCCGTGGCGTCAATGAAACAGCAGTCGGCATAATCTATAAGAGGAAGTAACAAAGTTTGAGCTAGAATGACTTTGGTATCATGAGGTAGAAATTTCTGGAATCGCTTAAAGGACTGGAATGAAAAATGGACTCTTTTACTGATTTCATTGATGTGGTTTACCCAAGACAACTGAGAATCAAAAATGATACCCAGGTTCTTAGCGTTAGCTGTGAAACAAATGGGAGAGTTATCGTACACAAGAGGAGGCAGGGAATATTTATGTATGAAACTCAGCATATAAGAGCTTCACAAAATTAACGCCAGAGACTTGGATGGATTAACCAGAAGGCCAAAAGCCTTCGCCTATATGTAGATACTATTCAAGTAAGCGTTTATTTGATTAATACCAACAGACAACTCACTAACTTTAAAATGGTTATAAATTTGCAAGTCATCAGCATAAAGATGATGATTAGAAGAAATTACTTGAGTGATGCCATTAATGAAAACTGAGAAGAGGAGAGGTGAAAGAACACCACCTTGAGGCACGCCCCCAGTGATATCACACCAGTCAGAGAAATACTCTTCAGAGCGTACACACTGTGAACGGCCTGAAAGATATGAATCGAACCAAGAGATTGTCTCGGGGGAAACATTAAGAGAGGAAAGTATGGAGAGAAGAATGTCATAGTCAACCGAATTAAACGCACTGCAAAATCAAGAAGCACTAAGACAGTAAGAAGCTGGTTATCCATTGCCCACCGAATATCATCAGATACCTTGATCAGGGTACTGACGGTACTGTGGCGCGGGCGGAAGCCAGATTGAAAAGGATTGAGGAGTTTATTTTTGTAAAGGAAGAGAGAAAGCTGTTTGTGAACAGCCTGCTCCAGGATTTTAGATAAAATGGATAAGATGGATATTGGTCTAAAGTGGGATGCATTGGAGGGGTTAGAGGTTTTAGGTAGGGGAATAACAAAAGCTTTTTTCCACGTGGACGGGTATGAGCTCATTTCAAGGGAAAAGTTGATAATGTGAGTAATTGCTGAAACGATGTTGCTGATACCATTTAGTTATATCCCGGACATTTTATAACAATCCCTGACATTTCACACAACATCATCCGGCCCCAAAGTAAGCAGAGATGTGGGTGTACCACATGACTGATATACTAATTATATACTTTTTTTTTGTTAATGCATACATATTATACATAGGAACACCCACCCACCAATACTTGCAGATCATACAAACATTTGTCCCGCGGCGGGAATCGAACCCGCAACCATCTGCGTCTCAGCCGGACCTTAGCCTATAGCCACAGAGGTCGTCAAATATAAATCAGGCAAGTGCAAAAATCGCACCTGAGTGGATTCCGTACGTAGCCGTAGGTGACTTTACTAGATACTTTTTTCAGAATCATGGTTCTTTTGCCATCGATCACTATTAACATCCAATTGTATAATTAGGAAAAACTATAATTAGTAATTATAATTGTATTATTACTATTACTACTCCAATTGTTTGTAACGCCTTACGATGAAACCATGAAAGCAGCTAATATTGTTTGCAAGTTTATAATATATAAATATTTGATTTCACTGTTCTATTTGTGCTGTTAGACTTTGCCTTTTGCCAAATTTCATGGTTTTAGGTCAACGGTAAGTATGTGCGGTATTTTCCGGTTTTAAAGAAACAACGTCTAATAAATCGATGAACGCCGGCTGCACGCACGAAACAAAATGACTCATTGTCCCGTTACGCTCATTGTCCCGATACGCTCATTGTAAAATTACGCTCATTGTAACGTTACGATCGGAGCGAGAGCGCATAACAAAACAGATAGATGCGGTTATGACGTTGTCACGTTAAACTATCGTCAAATGTGATACCTTCTGGTATTGCATGTATACTTGAAATAATCCTCCATAGATACAAATATAAAACCTATGCCATTCACTTAGTTCACAACTAAAATCACAGATGGTGTATTTATAAATCAGTCGCTAGAATTCGTCTCCAAATAAACATTTGTAAATGTAATGTACTTATTATTGGTTTGAATACCATTTACTTCTAGCGTTATTGTGAATTAAATAAATAATAAAAAAAAAATATGTATTTTATTCAAACAACAATGATCCATAAGTCTTATATCTACAAAATTATGTAAAGTTAAATTAATTAAAATTAAAGCACTGATGATGGATATAATTATGTCTGTATTGTATAATGTAGTCCCTAATTAATTAATTTATTAAATTTGTCTCGCATAGGGGTTAATTAATACTGACACCCAGTGCATTTGCAGAGAAGTGTCGAATCTGCCAGCCAGTGCGCTAATAATCTAGTTGGAACTACCCAGCATTCTACACTTGTCATCTTGTGAAAGTCATCTACATGTACGTCGGCAAACATACCAGACGCACTGCAGAATCTGGGTAGCCCCAACAGTACTAAAATGTACATAAAGTTGAATTTTAATTTATCAACCTACATTTTACCACTTATTAAGTAATTAACAGGTAGTATTAATTATTAATTATGTTTTAGGTAGAGCTCTATGCTATTTCTCACACATGCGTGATAGGGTACAGTAACAACATACCATCCGGTGGGTCGTATGCCTGTTTGCTAGCTCAGTTGTACATATAAACAGGTAACACTTACATTTTCGCCTTTCTGTGGTGCTTGGTTGGTAGTCTTTGTCTGGCATCTCTTCTTTTACTTTGGCCTCCATCTGAGGACAATAGAAAATGTTTATCCAAGTCTTCTTTAAATTCATAGCTTTATCTCAGTAAATGATATTTTTACACGATGAATAAATGTGCCCAGGAATTGCATGATCTCATTCCACCATCTCCCTTTCACAACAGGACAAGCAGGCGTACCGCTCAATACCATCCATACCTTGTCAGAACAAAGCTCTTTGCTTTCACATTTATAATGCGTATAGCCAAAGATTGGAATGCTTTGCCATCGTCTGTCTTTCCTGAAAACTACAATTTGGGTCTCTTCAAGTCAAGAGTAAATAGGTATCTTCTGGACCTGCGTGTCCCGTCGTCGGCCACATTGTCGCTTAACATCAGGCGAGCTCGTAGTCAAACGTAGGTCTATCTATGATAAAAAATATGAATTATTTGAAATTAGGATATAGATGAATCTTTTAATGTGTCTGAATAACATACATACCTACATACATTTTGTTTAGTCGTAACTGTTATACCATGGCTATCAAAATTTACAACAATTTGCCAAGTCAGGTAAAAGAGCTGAGCGGACCCTCGTTCAATAGAAAGATATTTAATTTATTAAGTAATCATTGTTTCTATTCTGTTGACAACTATCTTCATTTTAAATTTCGAACTATTATTAATTGTGCATTTTATATCAGAACGATCAGAATCAATTGTCAATTTTAATTTATTTAAGTTAGTTCACATTGTTATTTTTAGTGACATTGTATTTGGTTTAATGATATCAATATGTAATATTTTCAATTGTAAATTGTTATAATATAAATGTAATATAATGCACGTTCCTGTACTCGGGCGAGTATGATATGCAGCTCTACTATTAATAATTTCACCTAATGTATATAATAGCATGTGTTTTGTAAATAAATGTACTGAATACAAACATAGGTTTAAATAAGTGTATTATCAAAAGACACAAGTCATGAGAAAAAACATTATCATAAGGTATAAAGGTCTCTTTTCATAAAAGCTCAGGTCGTTTTTATATAATAATTGTTAATTTTATAGACAGGTAAAGTGCATCCAATGCATCCAATGCATTTAAAAGTAATTATAAAAGATATATTGTATTAGTTTATTATTTTGTGTTAGAGTCTATATTATTATAAAGCTTTGCGCCTTCAAAGTTATATGTATTGTTTTCGTAATTTGTACGTGTCTTGGGTAGAACCAAAAAACTGGCTCTGCGTGTGTCACGCTTTATACTTCTCGCTGTTTAACAAACTATAAGTTGGTATTTTTTAAATATTTTTATTATAAAAATTAACATCCTTTAATGGCTAAACACCAATATATTTAGATAATGCTTTCTAATATAAACAAATTAATTTCGTTTGGCACAATTAGTTTTTCTTATTTCAATAATATATTATGCTACATTTTATTATGTATCGTATTAAAGTTGTATGTATTTATGTATTAATTAATTCTTGATTACATAGGTAACTGTATTGCTGGAAATACCATTTTTTATTTTATTCTATCTGTATTTATTTTGTTTAGCTGTCAAAGATACCATATTATTGTACTTCTATTATTACACATTATTATAAGATCTACACACCACTCCACAAAAATATCTCACAGGGTCTTTTGGCTGAAGGTTTCGACAGAATACCAGCGCCTAGCTACCTCCAAGTGGCGAGGTATTATGCTGAGTCGAGACCTTTTTGTTAGTGTGCCCCACAGATTACATTAGATTAGATTGTACATGACATACTCTCTGTAATCTCTACTTTTATTTATTCTGAAATGTTTGTTTTCTGCTTGTAGTGATTGTGTGTGCTTGAGTAACAAATAAATATGTGTCTATGTCTATAGAGTGAGCTTTTTGGATTTTACGAACAAGAATGCAGGTGTCCGCATCATCATAACAGCCTTATG
Source organism: Lampropteryx suffumata (assembly GCA_948098915.1). NCBI lineage: Eukaryota > Metazoa > Arthropoda > Insecta > Lepidoptera > Geometridae > Lampropteryx > Lampropteryx suffumata. Next base: position 15,711,428 of record OX402566.1, on the reverse strand, counting down.
AAGTCCACTGCTGGACATAGGCCTCCTTAATAGATCACCAGGCGGGAACTGCGGGCCGTCTTCTTTTTGTGTCTATCATTTTGGGGGTTTTGCCATAGTCACCACGCTAGGCAGGTGGATTGGTGATCGCAGATTTAGAGTTAAGTACTCGGGGGGTGCTGCTGCCCAATCCCCCGGTGTGTGTTCCCTTAGTCGCCTTTTACGACATCCACGGGCGAAGATGGAGGGGTCCTGTTCTATGCCGGAACCACCACGGCTACATTAATATCTGGGTCTGGGTGTTTCTATGTATAATAATTATCTATTTACAAAAAAAGTAACATATAAGTATATCAGTCATGTGGTACCCATAACACAAGCTCTGCTTACTTTGGGGCCAGATATCTGGCAATCTGTATTTATTATTATTAGCTAAACATCAACAAGCATTCACATTTATATCTAGCTGCTGCCCGCAGCTTTTCCCGCTTGGTACTTGGATAATAAATAGCCTATATTAACCTATGTTATCCAACATCTTCATGTGTTCCAAGTTTCATCCAATCACTCACTCACTGATGCCCCTCTAAAGTCACTTTTATGCATTCCCCTAAACCACACTTCTTTGTATTGAATGAAATTTTATCGTAGTTTTGGTTTTTTCATGTAGTAACTGTTTAACATAGTTTAATTTTTTTTTATAGTTTTCTTTAGTTTACTGTACTATTGTTTTATTGTTTACCTGCCCTGTAATGTGTACTTTTGTGATAGGTAATCACGTTGACCTAACCTAGTGCGGGGATCACTAGTAACTTGTAATATGTATGTGAAATTTATTTGGTAAATAAATATTATCGTATCTTATCTTATCTTATCTTAATTGGTTGAGTCATTATTGCTTGATTAAGTAACAAACATCTGACGTACATTTCAACGATTTTATCATTTCGATATATCGAAACAAGGATGTCTTAAAACGCCATTTAGCATCCTGTGATAAGCCCTGAGACAGTTGGGAATAGCTCGCACAAAGAGAGTCAGAATGGCGAAGCATCGTCTACATGGCAACAATGCAATTTGAAGCTACTCGTTTGGGAAACCTTGCCACTGAGCGCCAACAAAAGAAAATAAAATCCAAATCCACTTACAATTACACCTGTAACTCTTCTTGCCAGCTATAATAAATAATTTATAATCTTCATGAAGGTTCGCCATCGACGGATACCTCGCGGAAGACAAAATAGCTTAGTACAAAATGTTTTCTCAAAATAAAGGGTACGACGAACGTTCTGTTAGTTTCCTTACTTGTTGAGGTTGAGTAATGGCTAAAGATACCGTTATTAGTCACGTAGAAACTTGAGCCCTATGTAAACATGTCAGCCAGTACCGCTCAGGATGGTTCAGGCATGTGGATTTCCTTCAAACATTTCACAAAACTTCACATTATTTCACTAACTTATTTTCGCCTAGATGAAAACGTATTTTCATACGAGAATAAACTCTGTGTTGGAAGCTATAAACGCTGTATTGGCGTGGGAGATGCTCTGCCAGATGTGCTGAGGAAAATGAACAGACCACCAGATGACCAGACGCTGTTCGTGTACAGGGTGCTGTTAAAATTAGATTTTATTGGTTTTTTTTGGCGCTAGTTCTTTTTCTCTTCTAATTCGTGTCAATAGCTAATACGAACCAGTGTGAAGCAAGGATTAAAATGTGCCTTGAAGGCTCCGTTCGGGTACTTTTAGGTTTTTAACCGAGCGAGAGCGAAACGTTAGCGATTGTTCCCGTTTCAGTTTGGGCAAAAATGCTTTCGTATGTCTGTCCGAACGGTGTCCGGCCGGCGTCTGTCCGGATGTTCTCCTCTACAGGTCGCATTTCTCAACCGAATCTCGTGATATTTTGTGAGCAGGTTCTATAGCCATATCGTTTTTTTTGTCGATTCAGTTTTTGGTAATTTTTCAAAATGGCGGAGATATGGGGATTGAAAACGTAAAAAAAGTTATATTTCAGTCATTTCGAAAAATGTTCACGAAGTCTACAGCTCACAGACCCATTAGTTTCGATTCTTTTAATTTAGTAATTTCTTATTTTTTGTGCCCTTCTGTGTTTTAATTTGTCTTTATTGATGATCTAATAAATAAATAATGATTCCAAGGCGAAGAATTTATATTACATATTTATACCAGTGGGCCAAACTGACCACGGAGTGCCGCGAACCAGGTGGAGGGAAGAGCTCACCAAATTCCTCGCCGACTGGACTATCTTAGCGCGGAAGAGGGATGAATGGAGAGAATGGGGAGAGGCCTTTGCCCAGCAGTGGGACAGTGTGGGCTGATAATAATAATATTTAACTCCATGATTTACTACTCAATGGAATAGTTATGATTTCGACATATTACAAGTATTTCTTTTTGTAACAAAAAAAAAACAATTCCCATCTGTTCCCCCGGCTATCTGATTTTTTAATTCGAAGCAGACGGGATAATACTGGGTTAAAATTACACCCTGTATAAATAGCAATAATGCAAAAAATCGTTGTTGGCGTTGCTTCTAAAATTTATAACAAATTAACTAGACTGTATAGAGACCGGAATGTCCAAATGTTTAAACTAAAACTTTAAAAAATGTTAATTGCAAAATGTTATTATAATCTTGTAAATTTTATTAAGTGATAAATTGTAATTAATTTTTAATCTTGCATGCCATCTCTCTACCTAATTTGCATACCGTAAACTGGTCAAGCATGTTGTTTCACACTGTTATATTTTTGTCATCTCAAGATTGAAAGATTCACATGTGTATAACATAATCTTTAACAATGTATAAAGATTTATTTAAATACATATAAAAATAATGGTACTATTCCGCCAATCTAACAATACTAAATACTTGTCTGTAATATTTTATTATGGCTTTCCGCAAAGTCCCGCCAGAATTAAAATCTCTTTATTTTTCGGATCCCCCTGTATGCGATCTATTCGCAGGTGGTGGAGTGGCTTGCGTCACGCAAACCATAACCAACCACAACCGACAGACGTGGGATACAGTACAAGTACACCACACTACAAGTACCTACTTCTTCTTCTTTCGTGTCAATCAACAGTCGAATATTGGATCGCTGCAACCAAAATGTTGCTATAACTATAGCAGGTGCAGGTAAGGTATGGAATAAAAGCACCACAGTCGCACTGCACTCGTGACTCGTTAAGACAAAGTAAACGTTAAAGGATACCTTATTCAATACAATCATAAGGATCACTTTGAAACGTCTTACATACTAGGTGAATTTAGGTGCCAATTCCTCCTAACCTAAGCCCAAGAAGAACCAACAAGAAACTCGTCCTCGTCCTAGCGCTTTTTTGCATCTGTCTGAGGGCAGAGCGACATGAGGCCATGCATTCTTATTAATAATATAGTCATTTATATTATATTACGCTTTCTTCATAAGACTACCCATTATGTATGCTTTAAATTCATTCCACACAAACACAAACTACGTACCTACCTACCAGTGTAGAAAGTGAGATCATGTTTTTCATCCAGCGGCCCTATTCCAGTAGTTATCTGGGCTTTGGGCCTGAAAGGCTATTCTACTCCCTCGATTGGAATCAAACTACAGCGGAACGATAGCTTTTGACGTGTTGTCGTATTCGGTTAATAAAATACAGGCCCATAAACAGGCACAGGTAACGTGAGTCACGCGATTACTGTTGTGATGCTGTTTGTGTCACAGGTTTCGTTTTGATATCGTCACAAAGTTGCAGTCGATCGACATTTGTCTATTCTAAACGTCAACGCGGAAGGACCGTAAACATTTTACTAGATTCCTTGTTCTATAAACAACAAAATACACTTATAATTATACTGTTTAAACTTGTACTAAAAAGCTCCGATTTATTGATTAAAAATCCGCTAATATTACCTAATACAATTACGTTTTACTAAAACTACTAAAAAACAGACTTTATTGAATAAAAAAAAAACAACCGAATATAGAAACTCCTCCTTTTTGTGAAGTCGCTTAAAAGAGTTTTATTTTAAGGTTTTTCAGTACTTAATCATTTTTTGAAATTCGTAAACTCCACAGGAAAGCAAAATACAAAATTTCGTTTACTTGGTTGACATACTTTTTCCAGCTATTTTGATTTACTGACTTACAGATTTACCGAACCGATTTTGATGAAATTTCTATAGGACCAATTAAGTATATCCATTCACATAAAAAAATCCTTTCACATTTTTTTCAAATAGGTTCATAAATGACGGACAAACATAATCAAGTTTAAAAATATAACTGAATTGAGAATCTCCTTTACTTGAAGTCTGTTAAAATATGTAATAACACGAGAAAATGCTAAAAAACGTTAAAAACGTAAGAAAACACTTGGGTTTTTAAATTTAACAAATCTAACACATTGCTTGGGACCTTGTTATAGAAGCGTACACTTTGCCCTATAAAAGACTTAACCTTAGCGAGCCTAACTGTGGGAACAGCGAATTTATCTCTATTTCTAGTATTACTACTATGATTCTTAAACAAGTTACCATTTATTATTAATTTCAATTGATTTCTAAGTGATTCTCTGGGGCCCATGTTATAAATTGCACGAACAGGCCTCAGTTGCATGCAACACAAATATGATGTTAATATCTGCAGCACTTCCCCACAACAGAATGCCATAAGACATAATGCTATGAAAGTAGCTGAAGTAAGATAAACCCATGTCAGACTGTTAAGTACTGTTTATGTGTCGACATAATGTCACCCCACGACTCATCAAGAAAGCGTACTCCCCAACAGTCGGATATTCGTTCTAAAAGTAAACTGTCAAACTAATTACACGAAAGTTTCATTTCTCCAATTATGTGTGAAAGTAAAAACTGCGGCACCTGCAGCCCACACCTGCGCTAACGAGCCACCCCCACCCCTATCCCCACGCCCACCCTTCCGGGTTTAGAAAAACGATGACCGCTACAAAACGGTTGAAACCTCCAACTTACTAAAGAATCACTATACATATATTATATAACAAAGTCCTCGCCCCGTCTGTCTATCTGAACGCAATAACTCAAAAACTACCGAACGGATTTTTATACAGTTTTCATCACTAGACGGATGATAGATAGATAACTCATTATTGACTAACATACGGAATATAAATAAAATATATATAAATTAAGCCGGACATTTCTGACATGACTGAAATAGAATAGAATAGATACATATTGACGACCTCTGTGGCGCAGTGGGCTTAGGTCCGGCTGAGACGCAAAAGGTTGCGGGTTCGATTTCCGCCGCGGGACAAATGTTTGTATGATCTGCAAGTATTTGTCTCGGGTCTGGGTGTTTCTATGTATAATAGTGTATCAGTCATGTGGTACCCATAACACAAGCTCTGCTTACTTTGGGGCCAGATGATGCTGTGTGAAATGTCCGGTATTATTATTATTACATATATAACAAAACACCCACATAAGAAAACACCCATACTGTTTTTTCAGACAGACACCCATTGGCTCGGGGCCAAACAGTTGCAGATCATACAAACATTTGTCCCGCGGCAGGAATCGAACCCGCAACCCACTGCAATTTTACGAAGTCGGTTTGTTTATACTTTTCAAAACGTAACTATGTACACTACTTATTACTACAAATTACCAACTACATTACTAAGGGACATCGGCATCGCTCACGTATCTATATCCATGCGAAAATATAAATTCTAAAGTGTCTCTGTCTGTCTGTATGTCTGTCTGGCTCTTGTATGTTACCTTTTCACAGCTAAACGGCTAAATGGATCTCGATTAAATTTGGTGGGCAGATAGATTGTACCTTGGGGATGGGCGTAGGATACTTTTTATGCACTTTATTTTTGTCCCTCATATTCTGCGTCTTCCTCATGCAGATAATCCTAGTTTACGTCCGTTTTACGACGGTCGCCGCTTTACAGACAGCCGAGGGTGTAGGGTTGAAGCCCGGGGGAGAGGTTGAACGGTTTAGGAGTTTCTGTGATTGAGTTTTGTTCTTGGTAGCGAGCTACCTTGGTATGATTTGTAATTTATGTTTTATATATACTAAAATGTTGTTTTTCCGTAGTCTCGGCCTATCCTGTTGGAAAACAGTTTTTATGTGTATGTTATTTATCGAAAGATGCAGCACGCGGCATCTATGTCTTTCCCCAATATACAATCTCCCTCCTTGCCAAATTTCATCAGGGTCCTGATTTAGCCGTTTTAGCTATAATATTAATAATAGATATTTATTGTTTAAAAAATAATCTCATGTGTAAAAATTACAAATTGATCAGATATTTAATTAAAAATAACATAAGGTAAGTACTTTTCAGTTGATTGATAATCAAAAAACTCGCATTAGATATAAAAAGTTTGCTCGATAAGCCAGTGTTTCAGTCTGTTTTTAAAAATTGAATGCTTGGGGTCATTTTAGCCGTAAAAAAGTAATATACAAACAAGTAGGCAGAGAGACAGAGACACTTCGAAATTTATAATATTAGTATGGTAGTATGGATAATAAGAATCTTACAAAATTTGCTGTAGGTAATGGCCCAGAGTTAGTGTTTGACCGATCCCACACACTCGAATAACCGCAAAAGAAAATAAGTCAAAAAGTCCAGTAATTTTTTATTAAATAAAATCACAAGGACCACTTTCATTCATAATAATTCATAATAATTCATAATTCATAATAATCGTCTTCTTATATGCTAGTGAATCTAGGTGCCGGTTTATACTAAACCCAGTTCAAGAAGAATCCGGCAGGAACACTTTTTTGTATAAAGTTTTTTAAACTTACGCGATCAGAACACATTATTATAAATACTTACGGGTATTTATCGCGTTTATTTACCTATTTTTCCCGACGTTTCGACAGGTTTACACTCTGTCGTGGTCACGGGATGACTGGAGTACTGGAGCTACCGCCTCTGCGAAGCGGGGGCAGCATTTTTTGTAACTACCCTCACTTGTTCTTCCGAAATAGAAATGTCCATCTGCACACTCGGACGACACACAACACTAACCGTGTCCATTACGCATTGAGAAACCGGTCTACGTTGAGTACACTTAGCTATAACTGGATTCCATGAGGCAGAGAGTCTGAAACCGTCTTCACGATTGAAATTAGGATATTTCTTAATTTCAATCGCTTCCCGAACCATTCTCTTGTAGTAATGCCTTTCATTACATAAAATTTGAGGTTTATGTAATTAAATCCAAACTTTTTTGTATGGTCCTTGCTAATTTTGTATTTGTATTTCCAAATAATCTGATATATTATAATATGCTTTAAGTTTCTGTTTAATCATCATCAATGTGCCTGACTGCCCAAAAGGGTAATGTTTTACTCAAAAACTCATTTACTTCAAGCTCAAACACCGTAGAAAAACGAGAAAAAAACAAGAAATGTCCAGCCAAAATCAGAAAGAATTCTGATACGTCAATCTATATTGGGTCCACATGGTAGATACAACCTAAAGCCGTATATGCCGCATATTTCTACACCTACCTGTAAATCAAAATCTTTAGGATACTTCTCGTTGACCTCATGAAATTAGGCAAGAGGCAGGATCTCACTGTGATCCGAAAATCGTTAATTATAATTAATAAAATAAAAAAGTTTTTGCGATCGCAAACATACATGACCATGACGTTCTCGTATATCGATGTATCGGAATACTTTTTAAACTACTAAATTTAAAAAAATATATAAGTTACTCCGTGAAATATCAAATGAATATGAAAATAATCTTATTCATTAATGGCATGTGTCATAATGAAATCAATTTTGCCAATGTTAAGTGTTTAGATTGTTTATTAATAGGACGTCACAAAGCCGTATGTTATCGTTCGTCATTTGCTACATAAAAAATGGTGTATTTTATATAAAATCATTTACGGATTATTTTTGATCGCATCACAAATAAACACAAAACTTTTATTCTAATTATTCACACCCGAAATTTAAAAAAATAACTCGAAATCTAGCCTATCCTAGCTCAGGAAAAATAAATAATACAAGAGCGCAAACGGCAAAAAATAATTCTTCCATAATCTGATTTTCTGATCTGATCTGATTAATTGGATAGTTTTATAGAACATTCGAAATGACTTGACCTGTCACTGTCGGCACTTAATATTCAATTCGTCCTACTTACATGCTCACAATGTACATTGCATGTTATCCGTCTAAAAAGCGCTGTTTTTGTACGTTCTTACTACCCTTGAGTGATCTCTGTACACCATGTATGTACCGTTTTCAATTTCCCCTGTAACAATGCGAACAGCTGGGCAATCTGACGCAAGCACGTGCTGGCCATATGGCGCTGAATGTGGCTCCACAGCTACAACAATAGTTCCTATGCAGGGTGCAACTACGCGCATGCTTACATAAAAGGTCAAAGTTCAAAGTTCAACATTTTAAATCTATTTGTCAGAAATACTTACTCGTATTTCTTAGAAACTAGCTGCTTCTAGGTAAGAAAAGGTAAAAAAAGGGTATAAGTGGTACCCATAACACAAGCTCTGCTTAGTTTGGGGCCAGATAATGCTGTGTGAAATGTCCGGGATTACTATTATTATTATTATAACTAAACGCTTTGCTCTGCTCTGCAATGACGTTTCGGAATGAGGTTTCGGAACGAAAATATCATCAATGCACAAAATTTTATGTTTTCGTTGATTTTTTAAAAACCATTTGACCGATTTCGATAAAATTTAAATGAATGATCTCATATAAAGTAAATAAATAAAGTAAATGGGAAGTAAATAAAAAAAAACAAATATGTTCAGGCATCTATGAGTAATCGGTGAACATACATAAAAATAAAATTGACCAATTGAGAACCTCCTCCTTTTTTGAAGTAGGTTAAAAATACGAAACTACCCTGCCGGTTTTGTGGGAATCAATCTTACACCTTTCTCTAGTGCATGTTTGATTTACGCCAGTGTTTCGCAGAGGTGGTCAGATAGTTTTAGATATCGGTCAACGTCGGTCAGTAGGAACCCAGCGGCCGCCAGATGGCGCCGGAAGCGAGGCACGTGGCCCACCGCACGCCGCATCATCTGTTTACTTACTGTCTCGTAAATACTGTACGTGCCTCATAATGGAACGGACAAATGCACATTCATAATACTAAATAAGTGAATAACGTTTCAGAAAGGCTTCCGAAGACTTCCGAAGGCTTCCGATGGCTTGATAATTTCAATTATAATTTCAATTATAATTTCAATTATAATTTCAACCTATATCCTGCTAATTTATTTTAGATCACCTCTGTGGCGCAGTGGGCTAAGGCCTGTTTGAGACGCCTTAGGTTGCGGGTTCGTTGCCCACCGCAGGCCAATTGTATGATCTGCAAGTATTTGTCTGGGGTTTCTAAAAAAAGTATATTGGAAGTATATCAGTCATGGTACCTGTAACACAAGCTCAGCTTACTTTGGGGGCCTGATGATGCTGTGTGAAATGTCCTGCATTATTATTATTATTTTGAATACTTTTTAATAGCTACTACCAGCTACCAGCTACCAGCTACCAGCTACCAGCTACCAGCTACCAGCTACCAGCTATATCGCTGTTTAGAACTCTATCAAAAGTGGCGATTTCTAATATTAGTGTTTATAAAACAAATATATGTTTCAAAAACTGTTAAAAAGATTTAATATTGTATAAATTTCTATAAAGCGTGTTTTTTAGTTTTTTTAACTATTATTTATTTTCTACTTTTTAGTTTTAGGATAATCGGATAATTTAATTGTTATTTTTTAAATATTTATTCGAATTATTGCATTGTCATCGGTCTTTGGCAGGCGTGCAAAATTTTAATGAAATCTGGCCGTTTAAAGTGGGTCAAAATCGCGTCCTAAGGAGTCGGTTACAAACATACAAACATACAAGTGAAGCTAATATAAGGCGTATAAAAAAACCTATCCCTATTTATTTGCATTCATTTATTTTATGTATGTATTTAATTATTTTTATCAATAATACATTTTGAATTTTGATTTTTTGTAGCTATTTTTCGTTATGTATTATTTTAGCCACTTATTTTGAATAGAACTTTTTTAACTCTCAGTTATTTATATATTCTCACAGGGTATTGTGCCAGCTATGGTCTCGGCAGAATAACAGCATCTACTGCGAAAGTAGCCATCATGCTGAGTAGGGGCCAATTGGCCAATTTGTAGCATACACATACGAGTACAAGCATAATTATTAGCACCATGTACCTTGTTCTTTCCTTGTAATGTGTGTGTTGTATCATACAACACACAAATTACAAGGAAAAAACAATACTTCTTTGCATACAAGTTGTATGTAAAGAAGCAAATAATGTATGTATACGTCTGTCTGTGTTTTCATGTAGAGATTATGGATGCGTGCCCAGAACACATTATTATTTATTTATTTATTCAGATTTGGCAGAAAATCTATTCTAAATATATTTAAAATATTATGCGTGTGCGAATCGCGAACACGAGTAAGACAGACCGCGGATCCAACTTACTTAGTGACGACTCTCTAGATAATTCGAAACGTGTTAATACCTGTTTCACAAAATGTAATGCTTAGTCCTAGATCTCTGTTTAAGTTCTGTTCTGAAAAAAAACTTATGTCTGTCCCCAAGTTCCCATCTATCTTCGTACCGAATTTTACCAATATCTGTTCAGCCGTTTAGCCGTAAAAGGGTAACAAACAAACAGGCAGGGTCACTTACGAATTCACAATATTAATATTTTGAATTCGTAAGTGACCCTGCCTAACGTGACAATGTTAATTTTGTATTCTATTAGTACATATATGTTTAAACAAATGCTTATTTTGTAGAATATTATTCAAGTATTTAAGGGGCACTACCCCTTCCCGAACTATAATTTACAGTCTCTATTGCATACGATCTTTCAATTCCTAACACCCCCGGCACACGAGTATTTTACTAGCAGATAGTAAGGTTCGCTCCGCCTTCTAACTAAAAGTTCTCATGTATATAATTTTCACTCAAAACGGGATATTTACCATCATATATGAGTTTTTCTGCTTCCCGATATTTTGGCACAGTTGCATGCGCCATGATCACGAGATAAACTGTTATCGTGATCATGGCACATGCAACAGTGCCGAAATATCAGGAAGAAGCAGAAAAACTCATATACTCGTATGATGGTAAATATCTCGTTTTGAGTGAAAATTATGTTCAAAAGCATTTAGAAGTTATAAATCTAATGTATGTTCACAAAAATGTTATATTGTATCAAAAAATAGCGATAATAATTAATAATAATAATAATACTGGACATTCCACACAGCATCATCTGGCCCCAAAGTAAGCAGAGCTTGTGTTATGGGTACCACATGACTGATATACTACTTATATACTTTTTTTTTATCTTTTTTTTATCATACATAATATACATAGAAACACCCAGACCCGAGACAAATACTTGCAGATCATACAAACATTTGTCCCGCGGCGGGAATCGAACCCGCAACCTTTTGCGCCTTAGCCGGACCTAAGCCCACTGCGCCACAGAGGTCGTCATTATCGTCACAATTATTCTAGAAATAAAGATAAACTCGCTTTTTCCACAGTTCCCACAATGTGTACCTACGCTTCTATAACGAAGTCCCAAGCGAACTGCTAAATTTGTCGATTGGCAAATTAAATTTATAAATTGAAAAATTGAAATAAAATTAAATTGATTAGCAAACGTAATAAAACAGAAACTGTCTCAAAACGCATATTATAAATAACAGATTATTTAGATGACAAAAAAGCTTGAGATGAATCTGCTCTAACTCGAATCGGCGTTCGTAACAAAATTGGCAAGGATCATACAAAAAAGAGTAAAGACCAGATGAGTTTCTTGCCGGACTCTTCTAGAACTGTGGTTAGGAGGAACCAGCATTTAGATTCAGTAGCATGTAAGAAGACGATTCAAAGTGTAATCCTTGTAATATTAATGCATGTTTTGATTTGGTTATTATTATTATTTGGTATTTTTTTATAAAGTTCAGTGTAGGCACCCTATTTTAGGGTGTTTCCCTATTTTCGAAATATATACTAAAGTTTATAAGAAAAATAACCATAGCTATAAAAGTAACAGTCAGATTTGTAAACCTAAAAAAGTTATAAGAGCTCGATGCTAAATTATTTTATTTTGGTTTGGGACCAGGGGGCCGACCGCGCTTATTTTGAACGTCTGAACCAAAGCTAAACCAAAGTCAAGACGTTATTTTTGAGATATTTCGTACCGCGCTAATTACTATTTAGCTACGGATTTAGCTTTAATTTGGATTATACGTTGATCAAACGTACACGATCAAATAACGCGGTATCGCGTTATTTTTAACAGTGCTTTCTAACGAACATCCTAGTAGTCTGTGCATAGAGTAATACTAGGTAGGCTATATATAAATTTGTTCGATTGGTAAAATCAACGATTTAATCGTTCAGGAATAATATCGCGGTACCATTGTGACATTCAGATTGGCCATATCCAAACCTTTGCCAAAACCAATCCGTTCTATGGCAATTACGTTGACAAATAGCGCGATCGCTCTACAGATCACTACTCATTATTATCCATACTGACTCCGGAAGTCTGGTCAACTTATTATAATTAAGAACATTTCTTAACTTTGCATTTTGCGCTGTAGGTCGTGAGCTACAACCTACAGCGCAAAATGCAGAGTTACTACCATCTGTTGACAGGTCAGTCTAAAAAGTTCTAAAACATATGCCAAGTGCATGAAAGGATTGCAAAGTCCTTTTACCACACTGGTTTAGCTAAAGTACGCACAGGACACTATATAATGCCGAGCAACTCATCTTATTCTTAACCTCAGACAAAGCGCATTGCTGAGCGTTCTCGAAGCTGTCATTCTGCAGTGTGCCCTCGTTTGCCTCGGCCCAGCTGTCGCCAACATTAATATAGAAAAGATCTCGGGCGCCAGATGTCGCCATAGACTTCCAATTTGCGATCCTCGTATTATTTAACAGAGGCGCCGATCGCCTTGGCCTTAAGTTGAAAAATACTTTATAAAGTGACCAGCACTCTAGGCCAGGGGGTCTAGACAAATACCTCATGCTTAGTTTTGATAGATCCTTCTTCTTCTTGATATCATGTCTCCAATTAGTTCAAACCAATGTGGTATAAGAGGCTCCTTTCGTGCACTTAGCACATTTGACAACCTCTGTGGCGCTGTGGGCCAAGGCCCGGCTGATACGCATATGGTTACGGATTCGATTACCGCCGCGGGACAAAATGTTTGTTTGATGTACAAGTATTTATCAGGGGTCTGGGTGTTTCTATGTACATATGTATAAATATGTATACAAAAAAAAGAGATAAGTATATCAGTCATGTGGTACCCTTAATATATGCTCTACTTACTTTGGGCCAGATGATATTGTGTAAAATGACCGACATATAAAAAAATGCATCTTCAGTTTCAGTCCGGGATGTTTGACGAAGTGGCGTTTTCATCGGAGCGCGCTCGTGCTTCGGCGTGTAAACCTGTCGGTGCCGACTTTTTATGAAATTGTCATATATATGTATTTATATATGTATTTATTTATCTATTTTTCTGGCGTATTAGCATTGCCATTCAACGTGGCAATGCTTCCAAGGTCTTGGGAACGCTGCCAGACAGAACTAACATCTATGTTCATCATACAAATGTGTGCCCTTGGAGGGATTCAAACCCACGTCCTGCAGAAGGCAGAGCTACTTCCAACTGAGTTAAGAGGCCAGTCAAAATTAAAAAATGTTTTTTTTTTATATTACAAGGATCATTCTGAATCGTCTTAATTTTAACTAACTAAGGTGGACATAACATAACATAATGATACCAATAATAGATAATTATATTTGGTAGCCAAAACGCAAACGTAAATAATCAAAGCTCATTCTGCGATTGCAAATATCTCTAGATAAGCGACAATCCGCAAACATCATCAATTTGGGGGCAGCAGTAAAATCCAGAATTATCTTCACGTATATCCAGATATACAAACACACATCGTGTCTGTTTGTCCGGCGTGTTTGGACGCCAGCGCCAGATGGGGCCGGCCCCTGACCCCACGCCTCCCGATTCGGCTAGCTTACCGGCTAATGAGTTGAGCACTCAGCGACTTCTTTTGAAAAATATTATTTTTATAAATGTGTGGATCTAATTATGTATTTAAGTTCTCTGTGTACAACATTTCACGCAAATAGATCATTTCATTTCATAAAAAAGACACCATAACTGGACGTTGTTGTTACATTTCGAGAATTTCTTTCATAGTTGGCATCACACATAGAAACACACCTTAAAAATGTCGAGTTATTAGAGAATCCATATCTTGTCAGTCTACCACCCAGTACAAGCTATGCTTAGTTTGGTGCTAAATTATGTATTGTCCATTATTTAGTTTATTATTAGACTAGCAACGCGCTCTGGTTTCACACGGATGATTTCACACGGATGAATTCACACTTAGGCGTTTCTCAAGAACCATTCCGTTCATTGGTGAAAACCATATGAAAATCCGTTTGTTTTTTGAGTTTATCGCGTTTAGACAGACAGTCACGGCGGGCGGACTTCGTGTTATAAAAATTATGTACTGATAGGTTCTTACATTTTAGGCGTGTTGTCAGTCAGTGAAGGTTTCGATCAAGTGCTTGTGAAGTTATTAACTATAGGTCCAAAGTATCGGAGTTGGCCCTATAACCTTGCGTGATAAGATGGTAGCCCATTTCTAGACTAGGCGTAGCAGTGCTACAAAGCGTAGCGGGTGCTTGCTACGAATTGCTACGAAATTGCTACGTTCTGCTACGGGTAGCATGACCAGCGCTAGTTTTTGATATGTAACATCTATCGCCTTCCTGCATTCTGTGAGAGTGATTTCGTGAAAAAGGACGGAAGTGTGTAACATGAAGTCGGGGAATCGCGCGCTATTCTATTTGGCCAATGACCACGCGCGGTAGTATAGTTGGCCGTCAGACAGTACCAACCCATTTTCAGAGAGGTTAGTAATGTCAGCCAACAGTATGTGCGTATTTTTGACGAGAAACAAAAAAGGGAAATAGAGAAGGAGAACGCATCAGCTGTGCGTTTAACCTACAGTGTTGTATATAAAGTGTGCTGTTATATAAACTAATTCAGGATATAATGTTGATGTTGCTTATTACCATGGTGAGATGTCAGATCGTTTTTTTTATCGCAAAGCATTTGTATAACACTTCAATCCGTGTCATTAGTTCTTTGGAAACAGTGTGGTGAAAGGATTAGAGTGCGTCTCAGATTCTCCTTTCGTGCTGTTGGCACATGTCTTCAAACTTTTGAGATTCTACGACATGCCGGTTTCTTTATATACCTTTTGAGAATACCGGTATTATAGTAAGTGTCTGGATGGTCGAGCTTTGCTCAGTATAAAACACGGATAAAACGACGTTTTCTAAAAATTAAACCTAGCTAGATCGATTTATTGCCCCCGTAACCTCCATCATACTAAATTACATGAAAATCGTTGGGACTGTTTCTGAGATTCAGATTATAATATACATATATACAAGAATTGCTCATTTAAAGGTACTAGATTACGATTTATAAATAAAAAAAACAACTTTTTTTATATAGAAATAGAAATAGAAAATAGAAAACATTCAAAAACATAATTGAGAACCTCCTCTTTTTTTTGAAGTCGGTTAAAAATAGCTTCATTTCCACACTAAAATACATAACTTAAGATTGTTACTGTGGTTATAATTGGGTTTTAGGTATGGATCGTCCTTGGCGGTATAAGCCTCCTCCGAAGATTGCCAATCGTCCCTATCTCTTGCGCTTTTTGACCATATTTTTCCCGCCGCTTTTATAATTTCGTCGTTCCACTTTTTAAATGGTCATCCTCTTATCTTCTTAACCGACTTAAAAACAGGAGGTTCCCAATTCGACTGTTTTTTTTTTATTTTTGTTACCTCAGAACTTTCGACTGGGTGAACCGATTTTGATGATCTGTTAAAATAAAAAAAAAATATAAAAAATACAGTCGAACTAAGAACCTCCTGTTTTTAAGTCGATTGTCAAAATTATAAAAGCGGCTTCCCGTGTGGCCCTAATTTGGTTCAGTTCTGACAATGGAATTAATAAGAAAATCATATCATAACCACAGACGACCTCTGTGGCGCAGTGGGCTTAGGTCCGGCTAATACGCAAAAGGTTGCGGTACGATTTCCGCCGCGGGACAAATGTTTGTATGATCTGCAAGTATTTGTCTCGAGTCTGGGTGTTTCTATGTATGTATTTACAAAAAAAAAGTATATAAGTAGTATATCAGTCATGTGGTACCCATAACACAAGCTCTGCTTACTTTGGGGCCAGATGATGCTGTGTGAAATTTCCGGTATTATTATTATTATTATATAAGTCTTAAATAAGCACTAAGTATATATGTGCGCGACAAATGTACCAATATCTCAATATCACGCCAAACCGATTTCGACGATACTTTTTTAACCGACTTCAAAAAAGGAGGAGAAACATTTTTTTTATATTCATGAAGTCGGTTGTCTTTTTAGTTTTTAAACGTAATTATTATGTTTAGGGATTCAGTTTGTAACTATGTAGGGTCATCTATTTGGTTTCATTCTATGCACGTGTCCTGCCCATTTCCACTTTAAGCCCATTATTTATTTATTTATTTAGCCCGTTATACTGGGTCAGATTGACCTTCATGACTGTTGTTTGATTCGTTTGGCTAAGGATGTCTCTCAACTCAGTGTACCTTTCGGCAAAGGCCTCCAGCCCATTAATTTGAGCCCATTAACTATTCGTAATTATCAAACCTTCATTAGAGAAAATAAACAATTTGATTCTGAAGGAGACCGATAACTAGTCTCCCACATATATATATGTATTTATGAATATAATTATTTATTGCATAAATAATCAAAATCAAAGAGAAGGGTGGGTAGAGAGAGTGAGAGCCTGGCACGTTAATGAATAATGATGTCAACCCTGCATACGAAAGGGACTTCGTTCCAAACGCGTGTCCCGCGACACGTTCATTTTTTTAATTAATATTATGTTTATATGAGATGCAAGAAATTATCTCTGGTCTGGGTGAATCTATGTATATATTAAGTACCTAGTATATCAGTCATATGATACCCATTACTCAAGCTCTACTTACTTTGGGGGCAAAGGATGCTGTGTGGTATTTAGAAGTGATAACTTCTTATGGGAAGGTGAACTGCTTTGTTACGTAACGCGTTACGGCGTCAGTCTGTCTGGCTTCCCTTACTCTCACATACGGGAGCGGTAGGCAGGCTCCTCCTCTCTCACTCTAACCCACAGCGCATCACTTCTGTCGGGCGTCCCGAGACGCACACGTTTTTTTTATTTATTGATCATACAAATGTTTTCGCCCTTATTCCCCTTAAAATAAATTTAAATTAAAGGGAAAAGCTTAAAGGATTATTTTTTTTAAAAATCACTTCTTAGTACACCTCTTCGCACCAAGACCCAAATAAATATCCAAAATTTTAAGTCTAGGCTCAGCTTTAGTCAGTCGGTCAATCAGTCAGGACAAAGATTCTAAATTATAATTATATCTCTTATTCTTATAACTAGTGGTCGCCCACTGGAAATTCGACCATAATTAATTAATAATTAATGTTTTTTTTATGCATAAAAAAAAAATTAGCATTCTGCACTCCTTCTCTATATAAACTGTAAGTGCGAAATTTCAAACCCCTCCGTCCGCGAAATTTTCGTAAAAAAAAGTACAAAGTTTTTGCTTCACGTATTAATATATAGATTAAAGATGAAATTTTTACCTATAATCATGATAGAATAATCCTTGTCTATATTATGCAATGCTACAGGAGCTGATCTTTTTTGAGTAAAAATAATGTCCATATTCTGTCGCGTACAATCTGTCACGTACAATACTCCTAATAAATGGGCCGGCACACACTAAGGTCCGGTTAAGCCTGAAACTGCAAAAACAACGAAAACGATGCAGTAAAAGCCTTGCCGCTTTCCGATAGGCGCTGGCACAGTGTCGGACTCAGGCGACAACAACCCTTAATTACTAAGGTTATCGCACTCTTCACAATATACGGATTGCTTTTGATTGTGAATTTTTAATGTGTAACATTTTCCTCTGTTAATCACTCCCACAGATTGCAAGAAACGCCAGCAATCTGTGAGAGTGATTTCGTGAAAAAGGACAGAAGTGTGTAACATGAATTCGAAGAAGCCCGCGCTATTTGATTTGACAAATGACCGCACGCGGTGGTAGAGTTGGCCGTCAGATGGTACCAACCCATTTTCCAGGAGGTTGTTACTGTCAGCCAACAGTTTGTGTGTGTGACGAGACAGAGAAAGGGATATAGAAAAGGAGAACGCATTAGCTGTGCGCTTAACCTGTGTATCAAGTGTGCTGTTATTTAAACTAATTCAGAATTTAATATTAATTTTGCTTATTACCAAGGTGAGATGTCATAGCGTTTTTATCGCAAAGCATTTGTATACCACTTCTATCCGTGTCATTAGTTCTTTGGAAACAGTGTGGTGAAAGGATTAGAGTGCGTCTCAGATTCTCCTCTCGCGCTGTTGGCACATGTCTTCGAACTTTTGAGATTCTACGACATGCCGGTTTCTTTATATACCTTTTGAGAATACCGGTATCATAGTAAGTGTCTGGATGATCGAGCTTTGCTCAGTATAAAACACGGATAAAACGACGTTTTCTAAAAAATCAACCTAGCTAGATCGATTTATTGCCCCCGTAACCCCCATCATACTAAATTTCATGAAAATCCATGAAATATCTGGCGCCTATCTGGCCCAGCGCATAAACATTATCATTCAACGAGGCAATGCCGCTAGTGTACCCATTAGGGTACGCTGCCCTCTGGTAGTGATGTGGATCAGTTAAGCTTTCTATAGATAGTTTTAAACGGTCCTCATAGCTCAACTGTCATATGTATTTTATCTTATTGTATTTTAATATAAACTAGTGGATAGTGATAGATATAAGTAAAAAAAATTTTTTTTTTTTTTTTCATTCGTTCTACTTCGTAAAAGTAGCGAGAACCCTTATCTTCTTCTTCTTTCACTAATTCGCAGCGTGGTGGAAGGATTAAGTGCGCCTCAGAGACTCGTTTCGTGCACTTTGTACAAGTCTTCTCTTTACGTTCTACGAAATGCCGGTTCTGTCACCATTTCCTTCGCCATTTAAGAATACTGGTATAGCACATTTTTCTTAAAGAAAAATGCATGAATACAAACTTTATTCTTTCTTTTATCAACTATATTGAAAAAGTACCTACTTACCTTATTTTAATTTAATAAGTGCCTTTCTGTAACTTTATATAATGGATATAGAAGAGCGGGGTTTTCTAACACAAGTATTTTATACTTAAAAGAAAACCAAAACCTTATTTTTATTGTAATATTTTGGGTAAAGAAAATTAACAATTTTCATTGTTATTTTATTCGAACCCACGATCTTAGGATCAGAAGGTAGGGCCACTACCACTTGACCACAAGTACTCTAAAAGCTTGGCGCGCACTGCGGATTATTTCGCGTCGAATATGTTTGCGAGAAAATTATCACGGCTGCCCTAGGTTTAAATTGCTCACAAAGCCGGGGTCAACAGCTAGTAAAACATAATTCGAATGTGCGTCTCTCTTTTGTATGTCTGTCTGTCTATTATCATTTCACGGCTAAACAGCCAAACGATTTTGTAAATAAAATTTGGTAAAAAGTTAGATTGTATCTTAGGAACGGATATAGGCTTTTAAAGTAGGTATCCAAGTGCAAAACTAAGGGCTGCAGCTAGTTGAAACATCAACCCTAGATCCGTTCCAGTGTGTGACGCGCACAGCTGAGCCGGAGGCATTTTTCATCCCCCGCCCAGGCGTGCTAGTGGCACCCTTTTACCAGCCCCTGGCCAGGGGCGGGCGGATCAGCTGCGGGCTAAAGCATCACGTTTAGAATATTATTTAAAGCCTACGAAAGCATCGATCGATTCAATAATTATTTTTTCTTTCAACTACGTAGTAATGTAATCATTAATCACTACAAAACCGATCACAAAGGACGTATTTTTTGTTTAGAACCAAAACAGTGCAGTAATGTTATATGAAATCTCATTATTGCACTGTTTTTTACTTTAGATTTATATATAAATTTACCACAGATGTTTAATATCTCCCACTATGTTTAATATGAAATGTTTGCATTAGATCAAAAAGATACTGGCTGATAATAAAAATCGGCTGGATAAAACAGACTTGGTGAAAAAAAAAACAAATGGCGCGCATTTTGTACCATTT
This sequence comes from Lampropteryx suffumata, assembly GCA_948098915.1. NCBI lineage: Eukaryota > Metazoa > Arthropoda > Insecta > Lepidoptera > Geometridae > Lampropteryx > Lampropteryx suffumata. Next base: position 15,691,102 of record OX402566.1, on the reverse strand, counting down.
GATTTCAAAACCATTTGATCAAAATTTTATTCTTCATATATTTAGTTTGACTAGGTATATTTTATCACAGTAGGTAGATTGGTAGTTGAAAGAAAAGTAAATGACGCACCTTGCTATAGAGAGTAATTAAAGCATTCATGTTAATTCAGTGCCCTCGGTAGCGCTCGGGCACCAACATAACACTCGTGCATTAATAACTCACTTTACGCTCGGTGCACCAATCTACTATTTCTAAACTTGGAAAGGTACACATTATTGTTTTAGTAGTTAATGAGTATTTATTTATTAGCTTTAAATTGATTCCCGGTGTTGCAACAACTGCGGTCACGGGCTGACTGAGAGCAAGGATTTACTGCCGAGTAGCAAAGACAGTTATTCGAACCTACCCTCACTTCAGTGCTCACCGCGAACGCTTGCGGAAACTCACGGACCGCGGATCAAACTCACCCTGATAAAGATTCTCTAGATGAATCGAAACAGGGTCGGTGCCTCCATAAAATAATACGTCAGTAAAAAAGTTATCAGATTGAAAAATTGGACTACCTAAGGCAAGGATCTGTCATAGCAGCAAAACTGTTTAACAGCCTAATTTTATACAGAAATACGGGCTGCCCGCGGCTTTTTTCGCTTGGTACGTAAATTATAATTGTTGCATTTTTTAAATCAAGTATACATCTATACTGGTGGATGTTTCAGCTCCGTATGTCATAACGGCTAGTCGCTAGTTAAAGTCGCTCAGCGAGCTATGGAACGAGCTATGCTCGGGGTTTCTTTGAAGGATAGAATCCGGAACGAGACTATCCGAAATAGAACTAAAGTTGTCGACATAGCTCAGAGACTTAGTAAGCTGAAGTGGCAGTGGGCTGGCCATATCTGCAGAAGAACCGATAACCATTGGGGTAAACGAGTTCTTGAGTGGAGACCGCGGCTCGGCAAACGTAGTGTAGGACGCCCTCCGGCAAGGTGGAGTGACGATCTGCGAAAGGCTGACGGCAGACGCTGGATGCGTCGAACTGAAGACAGGGCGCAATGGCGCTCATTAGGGGAGGCCTATGTCCAGCAGTAGACTGCTATAGGCTGATTATGATGATGATGATACATCTATACCATCTATCTAACATCAATGGACTAGAACAGCAAAGGACTGAGAAAGATGGAAAACATTAGGAGAAGCCTTTGTCGAAGGACAAGCTATTCTTCAACCGATCGTCAGTGTAAACAGTAAAAAGGCTTATATTATATTTATACGAGTATATACGAATCTTCTGTGAGTGTGTTTGTAATTAAACTCCCCCTAAACGGCTGTACCGATTTTGATGAATATTTTGTGTATATTCAAGTGTGTTCGAGAATGTTTTAGATTTACATTTTTGACGTGATAGCGTCTTATAAATTGATGAACGCCGGCTGCACGCACGAAAAGCATGACTTATTGCCACGTTCCGCCTGAGCCGAGCGTATGAGATATCTACCTACAAAAAAAAAACATAAAACTACCAGTATCTTGGGAACGCTGCCCTCTGGCAGTGATCTGGATCAGTTGAGCTATCTATAGATCGTTTTAAACGGTCCTTAGATAGCTCAACTGTTTCACGTGTATTATTCTGTACATTTCTGTAACTATTTCTGTAAATATATTATTAAAACTACTAAAAACGTTCAGAAATCGTTGTAAATTTCTCCTTGCTACATTAATATTATTAAGTAAATAAGAATCATATCATAAGAAATTAAATTTATTACATTTTTTAATCATCATTTTTTAACATTTTTAATGTAAACGTAATAATTCATAAGAAATTAAATTTATGACTTTTTTTAATTATAAAGCTTTATATAAACGTAATTACGACTGCACAAAATGTTACATAAATTACACAATGCGACGCGTCGGCTGCAGGACGGCATTTGTAATAGGCCTCTTAACTTAACTTCAGAGACATGATATGAATGTCAATTTTCTCACATTTACAATTAATGCTAATGCGAATGTGAACCAAAATAATCGCAAATGCGAATACTAAGACCTAGCGCGCACTGCGGAATAATCAAATACAAATAACGAATATGACAGACGCCCACTTCAAAAAGTATGTAAAAAATCAATTAATACATAAGAGTTATTATAAAATGGATGAAGTTTTTGCGGATAAAAAAATGTTTACTATTAATAAATGATTCTTGTCTTTTGTTGTGTGTACCTAGGTTAAGGTTAGGTTAGAATATCTAGTTTTATCAGTGTTTCAATGTGATACTTGTTAGGTAGGTATTTATAAGTGAACCTTAATATATACATGACGATGCTTTTGCTGATAAATAATTGTGTATGGAAAATTATACTCATATAATTACTTAATTAGATACACTTATATATTATAACTATTGTAAGACATGTCTAAGAACATTGTATTATGTCTAAAGATGAATAAATGAATTGAATTGAATTGAATTGAATCCGTCGCAAATATTTTCAAATATTTTTATTTATAGAAAATTTTTCGAAATCAAATTCTCGATAGCACGCTTTATCGTGTTTTCTACGATGCTACGCATACCTGCCAACGGAGATCTGCGGAAATTTCCCCTAATGCGTGTGCCTTCGTTTTTTTATGTTCTACAGAAAAGCGAGAAAAGATTAATCAGCAGTACGCACTAGGCCTAAAGTAGGTACTGTATACGTACCGTCAGACAGCAGTACCTACCTACTGTATATACTTAATTACTGTTAAGTTAGGTACGGGGCAAGCGCCGTACATCAGCACGCGCTGGGAGCGGGGCACCTGTGCCAGGATTAATTTCTTTCACTCTGTTTTATTGTCGATCTATTTATTTACGTGTGAAATACCAATTGGAGAATTACTTATCAATATATTAATACGTGAAGCAAAAACTTTTTACCCCTTTATAAAAAAATTGCGCGGACGGAGGAGTATGAAATTTCGCACACTTATAGTTTATATAGAGAAGGAGTGCAGAATGCTATTTTTTTTATATGGATAAAATACATTGAATCAATAAAAAAAACTTTAAACACACTATATCATGTATTTGACGCACACACATACATATATGAGCATAATACGGGTATAAGAGCACATGAGCATAGATACTCTTTTGCCTATACTTTTTTGTTTATTGTTTTTTAAAATTCAAAATCCAATATGTATTTATTCAATAAAATCACAAGGACCACTTTGAATCGTCTTCTTACATGCTAGTGAATCTAGGTGCCGGTTCCTCCTAACCCCAGTTCAAGAAGAATCCGGCAAGAAACTTGTCTGGTCTTAACACTTTTTTGTATGATCCTTGACAATTTTGTTACGGATGCCGAGTCGAGTTGGAGTTGCCCAAGCTTTTTTGTCATCTAAATAATCAGATATTTTATAATATGCTTTAATATACAGTTTCTGTTTAATTGCGTTTTTAAATTTGCCAATCGACAAATCTAACACGTCGCTTGGGACCTTGTTATAGAAGCGTACATATTGCCCTATAAAAGACTTATTAACTTTAGCGAGCCTAACAGTGGGAACAGCGAGTTTATCTTTATTTTTAGTGTTATACTATGATTATCGCAATTTTTTTTAAATAAATGAATATTTTTGTGCACATACATTAAATTTTCGTATATATACTGACAAGGCACTGTCATAATATTAATTTCTTTAAACTTATTTCTAAGTGATTCTCTAGGGCCCATGTTATATATTGCACGAACAGCCCTCTTCTGCAGCACAAATATGGTGTTAATATCAGCAGCACTCCCCCACAACAGAATGCCATACGACATAATGCTATGAAAGTAGCTGAAGTAAACGAGTCTAGCGGTATCTACGTCGGTAAAATGACGGATCTTTTTAACAGCGTATGCCGCAGAGCTGAGTCTCTTCGACAATTTATCTATGTGCGGGCCCCATTGCAGTTTATTATCTAAAGTAATGCCTAAGAACACTGTGGTGTCGACGAGATCTATCTTTTCGTTTTTAATTTTGTTTGTTTAACGTTTTGTTTAACCTGTTTAACGTTGGGCAGTATAAAACGAATGCATTTCGTTTTTTTCTCGTTTAGTAAAAAGTTGTTTACGTTAAACCATACCATGTTACAAAACCCTTACATAAACCATGTTACAACTTTAGAGATTGCGTTGTTTACATCGTCAAGATTAGTAAGTCGTCGCTTTAATTTAAATAAAAGTGACGTGTCATCAGCAAACAGTACAATCTCGTGATCATCCTTTACAAGTTTAGGTAGATCATTTATATACATTAAAAACAAGAATGGCCCGAGTATTGATCCTTGTGGTACACCCATTTTTACCATTGACCCCAGAGAACGCTTTCCATTTATTTACATATACTCGTTGTGTTCGGTCACTTAAGTAGGATGTAAGAAGCTTAAGTGAATCTCCCTTAACACCATAGTGTTACGCTAAAGTTAATGTAGTTTGCTGATTAAAGTTTCATGGTGAACGCAATCAAAAGCTTTCGACAGATCACAAAAAATACCTGAGGCATCGCGTGATTCCTCCCAGATATCAAAAATATGTGATATTAACTCAACACCGGCATCAGTCGTTGAGCGTTCCTTTGTAAATCCGAATTGTTTACTGTCAAGTAAATTGTTGATATTAAAATGCCGTTGTAATTGGTTTAGCATAAGTTTTTCAAATATTTTACTAAATGTAGGAAGTACTTATATAGGACTAAAGTTACTAGGATCGGAATGACTACCTGATTTGAATAGAGGTATGATCTTGCTATGTTTCATCAAATCAGGAAATCTCCACTGTCAATACATTGATTAAATATGAAAGCTAGATCTGGTGCTATAATGTCAATTAGTGGTTTTATAACACTGACAGAAATGCCCCAGAGATCAGTGGTCCTTTTTACATTAATCATTTTGAATGCCTTGATAATATCGTTATTGTCCACATGTTCAAAGTAAAATTGTGTGACACATTCAGGTAAACTATCTTTTAACAATGATTCTGCTATTACATGAGAAGAGTTTAAAGACTTTGTAGTGGAGACTGGAATATCAGTAAAAAAAGTTTCAAATGCCTTTGCTACATCTATATCTTGCTTAATGATATTATTGTTGATATTTAAATTTATTACACTCTTATAAGTTGATTTTCCGGTCTCACTATTAATTATTATCCAAGTTGCTTTTGTTTCATCTTGACTGTTTTTAATTTTTGAACTGAAATACTGAGATTTAGCAAAGCGACAAACATTTTTAAAGTTTTTTTGAGTAATTTTTTACTTTTTCTTTAAACTCTTCACTAAAGTTATACCGTTTTTCACTGTACAATTCATACAAGGTACGCCTACTCTTATGAATACCTGCTGTTGCCCACTCACAAAATGTTGAACTGCCAGAGACCACAATAGTTTTGGATGTGAAAATGGAACTGAATACTTTATTAAATTCAGTGAAAAATGTATTGTATAAATCATTTAGATTATCATCATAATCATTATTGTTAAAGTCTGTGGTCAAATTGAGAATAGATTAGTATATTATTTGTCTATAGTCTTACAGAATGTCAAACATTACCATAATAAATTCATTAACCTATTACAATTTTACTTTAAATAGTAAATTTTGACGACCTCTGTGACGCAATGGACTAAGATCCGGCTGAGACGCAGAAGGTTGCGGGTTCGATTCCCACTGCGGGACAAATGTTTGTATTATCTGCAAGTATTTATCGGGTCTGGCCCGAAACAAATACTTGTTTATTGTTATACGTGTTTGTTTGTATAATAGAATAGAATAGAATATAACTTTATTGTACACCTTAAGAATAAACATACAAAACAACCATTTAAAAATGGTAATAATATTTAAGTGGTACAATGGGCTTAAACTTAAACAATACTTAAACATTATAACAAATACATACATAATATGTATGTATTTACAAAAAAAAAGTAAATAAGTAGTACTTATATCAGTCATGTAGTACATATAACACAAGCTCTGCTTACTTTGGGGCCAGATGATGCTGTGTGAAATGTCCGGCATAAAAAAAATAAAAAAAAAATATCAGTCTACATACAAATATAAAAATTTTGTACCCCCTTTTTACGAAAATTGCGCGGACGGAGGAGTATGCGATTTCGCACACTTATAGTTAATATAGAGGAGTGCAGAATGCTTTATTATTCATAAAAAATACATTAATTATTAATTAATTATGGTAGAAATTCGACCAGTGGGTGACCACCAGTTTGAATAATTAAGTGTTTTGTATTGTTGATGTTACACACATCGCCTTATATATATATAGATTACGTAAACCGCGTCGATCGCGTCTGTCCAAAGCGTTTTTATTTTACTGATATAATGCGCGAAATGCGTATTTTCGTCTTTAGGTGAGCGACAGGCGTGTTACAGCGGCTGGATTTCCGTAATAAAGATTTTTTTTACAACTCACGACTTATTTCGCAGATATTGATGTCGCGTTGCTATTACTGTTGCTAATGCCATATTTACATAATAGCCATGTGGAACGTTTACTTCCACAAATGTTTCTCATACAAATGTTTACTGACGGATCTTATTAACGAATGTTCGGATATTAGTGGAACCAGGTCATCTACTCTACAAACCGATGTCAATGTATCAAAACGAAAAAGTCGTTCAAATGTACGTTGAATTCAGCCGAATGGACAGTTGTTCTGTTTTCAAATTCAAATTGACGTACCATCAGTTGTTGAAGGTTACGACATCAATTGTCAAAGGTAATGTCGGTCGTTTCATCGCTCGAAACGAGTCGAAACCATGTAGCTAGAAAGAGTAGAGTACTGCATGGTTATTGACTTGATATATCGTTTATGATATTTTTTGAAGTGAAAACTTCTTTTAGCGCGGCACGCATATTTTTAGATGAGGTAAAACCTCTGGACTTGCGACACCGTTACGAGACGCAGGGCTGCCGCGCTAGCCCCATTTGATTATATACCTTAATTCACATGTTTACAGTGTACTTTTGTATGGAGAAGTTTACTGAGTTAGGTTCTTTGATATATTATCTACATTCTGAACCAAAACATAAAGGAATATTAAATGTATTTTAATGTTTCTAATAACTAATAAATTAAATTCATAAATAAAATGCAATTCATAACCCAATAACCCTAGTACCCATCTAAAAAATGTCTAACGAGCCAAAATAAGTTGTGCTGCTTGGAAACCGATGATGGAGACGACTGCGATAGTCTTCTAATTATTGGGGATTAGTCCCCCTGCTGACTAACAGAAGAACTAGCAATAGAGAAGGAAAAATTGAAACAAACCCGGCTCGGTGCCAACCGCTATCTTGCCACTTGCAATCGAACCGACACCTCATGTACTGACTCGTCGTCTTTCCTGCGGGTCCTGTCGGCAAGGTCGAGGGGTTAGTATGGGTACCTGGGATAGCCTGCGCTATCAAACAGAATCCCAGGCAGAGTGGCGTCAGTGGCGAGGTAACTTCACCCACCTCAGCTTGCTGGAGTGGATCCATGAACTAATGTTTTCAATTTATAATATGGGTGTTTCTATGTATAATATGAATGTATTTACAAAAAAAAAGTATACAAGTAGTATATCAGTCATGTGGTACCCATAACACAAGCTCTGCTTACTTTGGGGCCAAATGATGTTGTGTGAAATGTGCGGGATTATTTATGTATTATTAATAACAATTAACTGCTCTGTAACATTACTGACGTCACCTAATTCATCTTCAACAGATGAACGAAGGCTAATGAGGATGATATCGTTTATCTATTTCAAGAGTAGGCCCCAGGTATTAAACAGATCTTCTAAAGGAGTTAATTGCTCTAACGCTGTACAAACTTGAATTTGAATTTGTCAAAGTTTTTCCTCAAGGGTTGAGATCTGAGGAGATACTGTCTGAAAGCAGAGGCTTATTGTTACTTTGCCTTACGTTTATCTAGACACTGCGGCCTATAGAAACTGCTGAGAGTTATAAAAACCACTTAGAATAGTCAGTCGTTCCGCGAAGTCGTTTTTTCTGTGCTTAGTATAATTTAGTTCTAAGATACCAACTATGGATTTTTTATTATCTGATATAAAGTTTTTTAATTTAATTTAATATAGAAATGGGCAGACAGTCTGGTAATATCTATGTTCGTATGGCAGACACAAAATAGGTGAATAAAGGATGCGACATCGATTGTCAAAAGTAATGTCGGTCGTTCCATCGTTCGAACGTCGAAACGATATCGAAGAGTATGTTTTTGCACTATTATTATCCCGATGTATCGTTTATTGTTTTATGGACTAAGGAAGGTGGTTGCTTCCATCGAACTTACCTAATAACTAAAATAAATAATATAGAACTTACAAATAAACCACACCCGCTACAATTCCAAACAGCGGCCATAAAAAACTAAATTACAATTTCAATAAATACAAGCAAATTCTGGAACAGATGTTGCGACGACGCGATCGCGTTGGACGCCGTACACTGCGGGCTGAGTTAGTGAGTTGTGGTTACGAATGCGGCGTAGTGTGCTGCTAATTAGTGCGATGTGTGAATTAGTCTTTGAGGGCTTGGTTTTGACCTAAATTGTAAAGATGTGGTGTAGTTTTACAAAGTAAATAAAGTTCATAGTACGTAGGTAATTATTTCTAAGTAAGCACCTAGTTTAGAATTACAAGTATGCTTAAGAATTTTAATTGATCTTTATCAATAAACTAATTTTAATTAAATGAAACTTAAACAAAAACATCTGATGCAGCTTGCATTTTTTTTCACTTTGTTACTTTAAAACTTTCAATATTCAATGACTGATTCATTGCGCATTGAAAGTTTACTAAGAGACGTAGAGTCCTCAGTTACCCATTAATGTATTCGCAACAACTCAACGCAATCGCAACTTTGTTATTAGAGACACCAAAAATCTAACTCTCTACTACCAAGCGGCATAAATCTAAGCTCGGTACCCATTTGTACCGCAACCATCGCGCGTCAAGTCCACCAACCGCACAGCGCGCGCGTGGCGGGCGCGTAATGTATGTGGGGCAAAACAACGCAGTCGTTAGGGCTTGGTCGCGCGCCAGGGCGTCAGGTGTGCCGGACGGGCGCGCCGGCTTTGGCAAATTTTAATGAATGTCGCAGTGAAATGGATTACTAGATGTGGTACGTTTCAATAACGAACTTCGACGCTTGACATCACGATTTACGGGATAAAATATAAAGAATGTATAAAGTACGACGGTAGATTTTTTCAGCATTGTTACTGTGATTTACCTATTTACGCATGTGTATTTTCATAATTTTAGGTATCTTTTTAGTCAATTACGTAGTAATCATATTGACCTATTAAATCCTTGTGTACCTGTAATACCTTTCATTTAGGCACCTATATTTTATTGTTAGCAATAAATATATTTACCGCTTTTATTATAAGGGTATATCTTATTAATTTGTCACGCTGCGGGACAATTCATTGTGTGATCTGCAAATATCGGTCTGGGTGTTTTTCTATGTGGAATATGACATAAAAATAAAAAATAAATAGTGCGTGGAGTCCCTCCGCGCGGAAGAAATGAAACTTCGTAATGTGGAAATGAACTTCGCTGCATAGCAAGAATACCACGCGCATGTGCTTGGGATCTACCGACTCACTCTCTTTCTCTCTCCTACTTTCTACCCTTGTGTATCTTTCTTTCTCTCTCCCTCTTAGCCTTAAACGCATTGTATGATTTGAGTGCGAAAAAACTTGTGTGCAATTCGCGAACGCGACCGCAAGCGAACCGCGTATCAAACTCATCCTGATGAACATTAATTAGATGAATTGAAACGGTGTCGGGAAACACCGACAAAATAATACGTTAGCAATAAACATGTGTTTCTCAAATTTTTATTAATACCGGTTAAGAGGTGGGTATAGGTACGCTCAGTAGCCAAAGTATCCACTCGTTGCCACTTCCATCGTCTGTAGAGCCGGCATGCCACCATGTGCCGCCGACTGGCGTGTTATATGGATTTCATTTAGGAAATCGTATAATATTACAGCGTTAGCCTGTACCTAATGTGCATTTTTATGTTTAATTTTTCAATATGCCAGAACGACACGTCGTTGGCAGTTTAGCGATGACGTAGTAACTTTAAATAAATTGACAAAGCGTGACCACGCACTGTCAAAGTTTATGAAGTCACTAAAGAAACTAGTGGCTCTGTGAGCTGTAGACCTCGCAAACATTTTTCGAAATGACTGAAATATCTAGGCAATTTTGAAAATATTTCCAAAAACTGAGTCAACAACAAAAACGGAGACACCCGCTTCGCTCGGTCAATAAATAGATATTGGTGGGCAATGCACACAATACCATCTAGCCCCAAACTAAGCATAGCTTGTATTATGGTGACCAGATGACTGATAGAATTTTACTTATAGAAATAATTACAGAAATGTACATAATAATATAAAATACATGTAACAGTTGAGCTGAGCCGTTTAAAACGACATATAGATAGCTCAACTGATCCAGATCACGGCCCGAGGGCAGCGTACCCAAAACATTGGCGGCATTGCCTCGTTGAATAGCAATCTTAATATGCTAGGCCAGATAGGAGCTAGCTCTAGGGTCTGATTGATGACTTATGTATATATTTTTAAATACATAATTATGATACTTTATAACACACAGACACAGGGGATATATATATGTTCACACAAATATTTGTCCTGGGCTGGAATCGGAGTTATACACTACCTACAGCGCAGAAGGCAGAGTTACCAACGGAGCTGGTAGGCCGGCGATTATGTATATTATTGTAAGTTACTCTGTATATTTCCGTAATTGAAACATACAATAAAAACCTCATATCAAATACTTCTTGACATTTTAAATCGTCAAAGCTCGTGCAATTAAGAAGATTAGACGCAAAGGTCGCTCCACAGAGGCAGCATCAGCATCAGCGGCCCCGGTGGCTGGCATATCAAACGAATCAATTTGGGCTTCAAATAAATAAACGGTTCACAGCGGCTCTGCGGTTGACAGCCCGGCTGTAAGGGATTGCGCGCAGATGTTCCATTCCACCCCCAAGAAGGGGTGGGTTATCGATGAAAAAAGGTGCTAATTTTCGAGTTACTGTGCTGTTTGGGCTAAGATTTTTGATTGTTTTTTGTTATTTATCTAATCTAACACTTTCAAACGAGCAATTATTGTATATTTGTATAATCTGATTCTCGGAAACGGCTCCAACGATTTTCATGAAATTTTCATGATGTTTCGGGGCGATAAATCGATGCAGCTAGGTTTTATATTTAGAAAACATAGTTTTATCCGTGTTTTATACCGAGCAAAGCTCGGTCATCTAGGTACTAAACGTAAGTAGGTAATTTGCCCTAGGTTTTTTTAAGTTCTCAACATTGTTGTTCTCAGTACTATCCACAAAAGATGATATGTCGAGGTATTGCTGGACAGGTAATGTCCAGACCCTTATAAAAAAGTCTTTGAGGGGTTATTACGACCTCCGTGTCGCAGTGGGTGAAAGCCCGCCTGAGATGTGGAAGGTTGCGGGTTTGATTACCGCCGCGGGACAAACGTTTGTATGATCAGCACGTATTTGTCTCGGTCTAGGTGTTTTTCTATTTATAATAAGTATATATTTACAATAAAAAGTATTTATGTAGTATATAATTCATCTGGAACCCATAACACAAGCTCTACTTTGGGGCCAGATGATGCTGGTAAAATGTTTAGTTTGTAGTTTATTTATAAAAAGTACTTACACTATTTTTACAGGGGCCCCTAATGCAATAGTGTAAAAAAAGAATTAAAATCAATAAAAATATTCATAGCATTTGTCAGACCTAGATAATATAAATAAACATGAACAAAAATTTAAAGTTACACAATAACATACATAAGAGAGATTTGTCTCGGGCTTGCTTATTTTCTATGTATAATAAATAAATATTAGTGGACAATGCACACAATACAATACAATACAATACAATACACAATTCTAGCCTCAAACTAAGCAAAGCTTATTATTATGGTAATGACTGATACTTATATATTTTTAAATACATACTAATGATCATTTATAACACCTGACACAGAACAAGCACCTGTGTTCATCACACAAATGTGTGTCCTGGTATAGAATCGAACCCTCAACCTACAGCGCCGAAGACAGAGCTACTAACTGAACTGACAAGCCAGTCAATATTAATGTATGTATTAAAAAAAATAGACATATTGTGTAACATATCAGTCATGAGCCTCCCATAACACAAGCTCTGCTTCCTTTGGGACTGGATATTGCTGTGTGAAATGTACAGCATTATTAACTCTCTGGCTACTGACAATACGAAAATAGTACATACTTAGTGTAGGTACAGAAACGCGGATAGGAACAGAGTATATCGGATCGCTATTTGCTCAGAACAGCTGTTTCTCTGCATTAGTTTGGAACGGTTATTAAATGTTTCTTACACATTTCTGTAAGATGTTGTCATGCTGTATAACTTGACGACCTCTGAAGCTTAAACATAGGTATCTAGACAACTACGTTAGTTTTCTATCCACACTCACGCGTTTTCCGAAATATCTAGTTAGTTATAAGGACACCACGGAGATACATATTCAAAGAAATTAATATTCTCACAATAGCTTCACAATATATATATGAAAATTTGTTGTACACGCATAAAAATAGAGATGAGTTTCAGCAAAATGGTGACCTTCATAGAATCAATACTAGGAATAGACATAAATTATACACCCCTAAGTGTATACAAAAAGTAAATAAGTCATTTATGACACGATGCGCTTCTATAATAAGCTTCCCGCAAATGCTACTAAACTACCTATTAAGAAATTTAAGGCATACATAAAAGGAAGTCTTTTGAAGAAAGCTTATTATAATGACTAAGTATTGATAAGAATGCATGGCCTCATATCGCTCTGACCTACACACTTGAAATGTATAAACTCTCTTGTATTGGTATTTCGTAGTTAAGTTAGTTATAAGATGGATCATGTAAAAAACGCTAAAACCAAGATGAGTTTCTTGCCAGTTCTTCTTGGACTGGGGTTAGGATAAAATGGCACCTAAATTCACCTAGTGTGTAAGACGTTTCAAAGTGATCCTTGTGATTGTATTGAATAAAGTATAATTTGACTTGACTTGCCTTTTTTCGAGAATCAATTAAAAAAGCGCTAGGACCAGAACGAGTTTCTAGCCAGTTCTTCTCGGCCTTAGGTGAAGAGGAATCGGCATCTTAAGGATACACGAGTCAGCGGCACAAACTCGTTAGTGGGCGCAGCTAAAATGCATGCTATTTCACCTAGCTTAGTGTGAGAAAAGGATACACGTGCACCAAGGATAGAGATGAGCAGTAAGGAGATGCGTGATTATAATTTCGAGTCATATGATCAGATTAACTCATTCACTGCCACCACGATTTTCTTGAAGTTTATCGAGATGCCGCCGTATAAAACCGCGGACACGCTAGGCGTGCTCGCGGCATTGCTTGGAAAAATAGATTTTAGTAAGTAAATTTATTATAACGTAATTTAAGGTTCTCAAACTTTTTTTACTAAAATTCCCATGCATAAATGAATAAAGATTTATTGTGAACTGTAACGTTGGCATTGTTAACAGTGCAAGTACATTTGTTTTAATAATATATTGAGTGACAATCATATTTAAACATATTTTCAGTCTTATATGAGTGAATTCATCTAAATTATTAAACAGATAAAAAGCTTTGAACTGCAGAAAGTTTGTTTACGTTATTTATCTCGTATTATCGTAATGTTGGTTGATTGGCCTTACCTAATTACATAAGTATGAATTAAATTCAAAATATTCAAATGAAATAAATTGAATCTTATCTTTTTTTCAGGAAAAGTTAAATTTGTACCGGAAACGGAAGATATTAATGATGACAAAATTTTTAGCGTGACAAACGAACAGCAATTGATTTTTATATAATAGAGATAATTTTACTGTACGTGTGTATGTCACTGTGTGTGTATGTATAATTATATAAGGATATACATCGGATAGGTACGTTTTTTTTTCATTGATGGCGTATGGAGTTGTATAAGCGACTTCATATAAGTAGTATATCAGTCATGTAGTACCCATAACACAAGCTCTGCTTACTTTGGGGCCAGATGGTGCTGTGTGAAATGTCCGGCATTATTTATTTATTTATTATTTATTCATACAGTAAAAACAACGGTCCGATAAATTATGACATTCCGTTTTTTCATCAAATACTGGTTAAAAATCTCATATTGCAAGCTTATAACTCTGAAATTAGCGAAGCGTTTAATAGAATAAAAAAGTTTGGGAACCTAAGGGTAGCTTCAGTAAGTGAACACACCTAGCGTGTTCTCGGCACTACAAAATACCTATTTTTCGTAAAAAAATCTAACTAGTTTTTTTAGGGAACCGCTTCAATATGCCATAGCCTATCCTTTAAAAATGATGCACTAAAAATTTTAACAGAAAATCTGGCCTAGTTTTGGAAATATAACCGAAACATTCAAAACACACCTGGCGTGTTCTTGGCGTAGAGACTTAGATTAGCCTGAACACGCGAGGCGTGTCAGTGGCAGTGAATGTGTTAATCTATGATTTCTAAATAAAACGATTGCGTAAAAATAATGAATAGACCTTTGGCTCAAGGGTTCTCATGAAAAAAGTACTGAATGTATTTATTAAAAAAAAAGTTATTTGAGCTCTTGAATAAATAATCTATGCTTGTATTGGAATATTTTTTTAGTTTGCGTACTCCGTTTGTTATTTATTCACACCTGAAGTTGCACTAAAATCAGTGATAAAAAACGATTTTTTTGAGTCTTGTATCTTTCAAACCCATATTATTTTTACAATTCTGTATTGATACAAGCAAAGATTATAACAAGACGAATTTATATCACTTTTAGTTTTGGTTGTTCATCATCAGACGGTGGTGTGATCACCCTTCGACGTTTGTATGGAAAGATAATTAACTTGTTCACTCTTAATTCACGAATTCAAGAAGTGGACCCAAGGCGTTGAAGACTGCGGTAAGATCAAATTGTATGGATATGACATTAGCTTATGATAAGTGACGTGACTGAAGAGTGACAGCTACTGTCATTTCCATACAATTTATATTTCCACAGGCGTTAGTGTCAATAGAATGTCAATAAATGGGTCTTGTTTGGATCCTTGTGGCGCGGCGTTAGGCAGTTGCCATTGTAACGCCTCTCGCCGCGCCACTGGGGCCACCATTGTTTTATACAAATAAGGATCATACAAAAAAGTGTTAAGACCAGACGAGTTTTTTGCCGGATTCTTCTAGAACTGGGGTTAGGAGGAACCGGCACCTAGATTCACTAGCATGAAAGAAAACGATTCAAAGTGCTCCTTGTGATTTTATTGAATAAATAATGTTTTGACTTGGACTTTGACTTTTATTATTATGTAGCTGTAAGTCTTGTAACTCTTTTTAACCGACAGCAAAAAAAGGAGAAGGTCCTCAATACTTTCCGATTTGTCTCGTAGAAATGTCATCATTATTGGTTTAGTAGTTTGATTTTTAAATATGTCATCCAAGTTAACAAAATTTCGTATATCTATTGCTTTCTTGTGGGTTTCTAGTGGTGTTTACGAATTTCGAAAAACGATAAATGTGCTCAATTTTAATCAATGATTTCAGGTTTCTTTTAGTTAACCACTTCATACAATAATTCCCAAGTGAATTTCAAATTGAAGCATTTAATGTGTGGAGTAAAGCCATCCAACATTACATAAAAGCTAAAATCTTGATGTAAAAATATAATGGAAATATTGCAAAATGATTTCAGTTCGAAGTAATATTATTAAATGGTTGTGACTCGAAAAGCTTCGATCCCAGATGAAAGCCACTACGTAGACTTTGAAGAGTCAAGTTCCCTGCAACATGGCAGCAGCTCGAGTCGAGGGTAAGCCCGGCTTTCGTTCTGTAATGGGCTGTCAGCGGCAGCGCTGGTCAAAGGATTACATCATTGTGCTCGGCAAATTAAATTGAAAATCTTTTGTTTTGAACAGTAAAGTTCACCCTTCATAAAGTATCTAGACCTCAAGATGGCTTGAAGTCTAGATACTTCAAAATGGGTGACCTCGAACTTCAGTGCTTAATGATTGCGTTTTAAAAACTAAAAATAAAACCGACTTCATTCTAGCCCATAAAAATATTTTGTATTTATTATTTTTTTATATACATATTTATTTATTTCAAACATTACATCTATCATTACAGGTTAGACCTACTACAATAGAGTAGTCAGCAGTCACACACAATATAATTAATACATGTCATACCTAGGGCAAAAAATAACCTAATTGAAACCATTCCTTTTTCTGATGTCGGAAGTTAACACCACTGAAAAGTCACGAGAAAGAAA
The DNA here is from genome assembly GCA_948098915.1 of Lampropteryx suffumata. NCBI lineage: Eukaryota > Metazoa > Arthropoda > Insecta > Lepidoptera > Geometridae > Lampropteryx > Lampropteryx suffumata. The sequence goes on along the minus strand of OX402566.1, from coordinate 15,674,680 downwards.
GAAATATCGAAATTTCGCTTACTTGGATGACATATTGTTATCGCGAAGTATATACTTTCACATTAAAAAAAAAATTTACAATTTTTCAAATCGGTTCATAAAATTCATTGACTTGAATTGAAATTGGAGATATGAAAAACATGAAAAAAACACAGCCGAATTGAGAATCTTCTCATTTTATTAGTCTGTTAAAAAGATCGACAGCGCTAAATATATTTCTGTCTCTCTGTCTGTTTGTATGTTTGTTTGTTACCTTTTACAGTTTTTACACACGGCAGAACGTATCTTGATGAAATGAGGTACGAAGATAGATTGTGTCTTAGGGACGGACATAGGCTATTTTTATGGAGGTACCATGCGTGTAAAGCCGCAGAAAGCAGCTTGTCATTCCTAAAATGCATGAAAATTATACGCAAGACAAGGCGCTAAATTCGTAAGACTACAGCTTGTCCAAAAGAGCAAATCATCATCATCAGTTTAGCCAATTTAACAATTTGTCAAAAATGTAACCTTTACATGGATTCTTCATTTGTCATTTCATGATGTAACATAGCTCTGCTAATTTAATATTTTTTTGTCGTTTTTTTCAGTAATCTAAGCAAAAATTTAATTAAATAAATTGTGACTACATGGAACAAGTATGGACAATTGAATTATATGTGTATTATGGTGCAAAGTGATTTGAACGAGGAGGAATCCTATGAAATTTCGAGACGGCCATTCCGCTATGACGTTTAGAATTGACAATTGACCATCGACTAAGACTTTATTAACAAACAAATTGACTTGAAATTTATATTATTATGTCACATGCCATTAACAAAGAAGAAGAAACTTTAGTACATGTACATGAACCTTTAGAACCTTTAGCACCAATATTGTATTATTCGTTATCATTAGCATTTATTAGCATTATAAGTTATTTTGTAACTTGCTATTTATTTAAGTTCAATAAATTATTATTTGATTTGATTATTTAGATTTGATGTATATTGCTTAATTTAATGGTTATTTGTCAGTAAATAAACAATATGCAATAAAGCCACAAATAAACCATTCACGTTAAAACCTGACAATCACAGCACAGAAAAGATATCCGAAAAAAGTAAAAAGCAATTCGAAAATCAGCTGTCGGTGACACGACACAGTTTTTACTCATAATCGAGTATGTTAAGCGCAATCGAGCGAGGCGGAGGGTTGCCAACTCAAGCAGTTATATTGAGTTGTCGGAAATTACAGGCAAACGGGACTTTCATCTTTGGCAGACGCAATGCAGTGCGCTAAACGTACGTAGGTACGTGCTACAATGAAAGGAGTTGGTATGGCCTTTGATCGCACACCAGTTACATAGATACCTATCTTACAGTTACTAGTTTGTATAAAACAAATAAAAATAAAAATACAGTTTTCAAAAGAATGTGTTAGTATCAATTTATTTTTGATTTACTTCGATATTTATAATCAAAAATTACCATTAAACCTTCTTCTTCGTCTTTGTTAATGTTATAAGACATAATAATGTCAATTTTGTCAGTGTTAATATTGTTTATAGTCAATTTGTTTGTTAGTAATGTCTTAGTCGATGGTCATTTGTCAATTCCAAACGTCATCGCGGAATGGCCGCCTAGAACTTTCGCGGGATTCCTCGTCGTTCTAATCACATTGCATCATAATACACTTATAATTCAATTGACCATACTTGTCCTATGTAGTCACAAATTATTCATTAAAATTCCGCTAAGATTACTGAATAAAACATGCAAAAAAATGAGTAAAGAATATTAATTCAGAAGTGCTATGTTACGTTATGAAATGACAAACGAAGCATCCATTAAGTCTTCATTTTGACACAATCTGCAGTGTTGACTGGCCTGTTAACTCAGTTGGTATTAGCTCTGTCTTTTGCGCTGTAGGTTGAGTGTTCGATTGTTAATCCTAAGAAAAACATTTGTGTGATGATCATAGGTGTTTGTTCTGTATCTGTAGTATAAAGTGTGGTATGTACGTATTTAATATATAAATGTTCTATCAGTCATCTGATCACCTTGGTACAAGCTATGATTAGTTTGGGGCTAGATGGTGTTGTGTGCATTGTCCACCAATATAGATTTATTTATTATTTATTTGTATGTAATAAACCATTAAATACATAATGGCCTAGAAAATTAAAGTAGTTACAAGTATATAGAAATATTGTCAGATTTGTCCAAAAGCGGCAGCGCTGGCAACAGCTTCGTAATCGAGCTGTCAGCCACACGCGCGCAAAAGTTTGATTAAAACCGAACCAATCAACTAACTCGGTTTCGGTGCGTGGGAACACAGGTGGGATTGCCGACAGTGGTGGTATTGCCACATACCGTTTAGCAATTTCAGTTGCCAAACGATATAGAATGATGTAAAGTGGAAATGGAACAAACAAAGTCTTGATTTTGTTGCTGGAAAAAGAGGTTTTTGCTTTTTTCTACGGCACAGAGCTAGCATGAAAAATAAGAATTTTAAAGACAAAACTCTGGTTCCAATGCTTATGTTTTTAGTCGTAATTTTAGCCTCTTTCTATCTACTTTTTGTTCTTTTCTGTACGAACTTCATAGTTTCGTTTTAAAACCTATAAAAATACAATACACTATTTTTGTAAACGTCGCAGTATAAAAAAACCGGCCAAGTGCGAGTCGGAAGTCGAGAGAAATTTGCGGAAATATGCGGAATAAACGGCTGTTAATTTTTGATTGCGTTGGCTTAGAAGTTTGATTTATTCACAGCTTTAAGGGACAGTAGACCTGAGTATTTGATATAAATTTCAGCTTGATACATCCACGTGTTCCTGAGAAAAAGGGTCTTGACAGACAGACGGACGGACAGCTGGACAGACGGACGGACGGACAACAAAGTGATTCTTTAAGGGATCCGTTTTTTCCTTTCGAGGTACGGAACCCTAAAAATAGTCGCCGAGAAACAACTTATTTATTTATATATAATATATTTAAACGAGCAATTCTTGTAAATATGTATATATAAATAATCTGAATCTCGGAAACGGTTCCAACGATTTTCATGAAATTTAGTATGCAGGGGGTTTCAAGGGCGATAAATCGATCTAGCTAGGTTTCATTTTTAAAAAACGTCGTTTTACCCGCCTTTTATACCGCGTTTTTTTCTAGCCAGTTGACAATGGTATCAAAGTAACATCTTTTGTTACTCCGCTTCTGAGAAAAACGTAATTTAATCATCCAGATAGACCTACAGAGAGAGACCTATTTATATAGCCTCGGCCCTACCCTGTCGTCAGGTGCGCAAGATGATTAATAGTGTTTGCTGGCAATTTATCCCAGCTAAGTGGACCTATCCAGTACTGACTGACATATCCGAAGAATTTAAAAATAGTGCGACAATTTCGTACAACGAACAAGTGACACTATTGTTATAATAGAAAAATAAAACAAGTGCGAAAGTCTGTGAGCGTATAGAATAGAATAAAAGTTTATTTGACACACAACACGAAAAAGGTTACAAACATAGAGAATGGGTTATTAGAGTAGGTAGGCCAAATTACACACTATAAAAGAGTACATTTTCGCTTGTGGTGCCAAACAGGTCCAGTCTCAGCTTTTAATGCCACTCCTATTGGAGACAGTGCTGGTTTTCAGACTGGGCCTTTCAGGGTGACATCACGGGCGGGACATTTATACATAAATAAACAAAAAATACAAACAGTTAAAACAAAAAAAAAAGTGAGAGTTACAAACATTAAATTAAAGAGATACTTATTTGGTAGAATACGAACTAAATACATTCACACAATAATAAAATGACAATGTTTTTAAGGTGACAATGACAGATGACAGATTTAAAAAATGGATTAATTAATAGAGTTGGTTGAATTGTTTATAAAATGAACATAGGCACTACATATACATAAACTAATTTATTTCATACTAATTACATATTATCAAATTAGCTTTATGCACTTCCGAGAGTTTATCGTGGTAAATGAGTAGACAAACTGAGCATTGCAAGAGAGAACACTACCATGCATGCACTGTGAGTCGAGCCTTGAGAGGTGTTGTCAAAGAATGATCCCTCAAGCTGAACCTGCACACACGGTATGTAAATAGAGCAAAGACATCTACTAATGGCTAGATTTCCCTAGGTATCTACTCAGCAGCGGTTTTGAATATTCAACAAATGTGCTTTAAATTTTAACCTAAAAGTATCTAACGATTTCAAAGCACGTAAAGGAGGAGGTAAATCATTCCAACAACGAGACGCTGCAAAGCGAAATGACCCACGAAAAGAAACGGTTCTAAACTTACTCGTCACAAAGATGAGGGAGCATGATCTGCTTGGGTGGCGAGTGTTGTCACTCCTCCATTTTAACTTGCTAAAAAGGTATGGAGGAGCTTTGAATTTAATAATGCCAAATAGTAGACATGCCAGATGTAATTCTCGTCTTGCCTTTAATTTAAGTAGTTTAGACGAGTTTAGGTAGGGAGTCACGTGGGTGCGGGGAGGAATGTGAAAACAAAAGCGCGCACAGGCATTCTGAACGCGCTGCAAGAGCCTCTCCGTCCTACCAAGCAAGCAGGGCCCAAATACCACATAACAATAATTAAGTTTGGATAAAACCAGTGATTCACAAAGGAGGATTCGAACCTCTTCACTTAGATATCGACGGATCTGGTATAAGGTTTTTAGCCTGTAGAAACAACCACGAACACTCTCAGCGACATGTCTTTCAAATTTTAGTTGCGAGTCAAATATAAGTCCCAAATTCCTTGCCTCCTTTACACATTCCACAGGCTCACCCCCTATACTATAATCTTGATATCCAAATAATTAAGCTTAGCAATGTTCAATTTAGACCCAGTGATCATAAACTTTGTTTTCTTAGGGTTAAGAATCAAAGCATTAGATTTAGACCACTGATCAATTTGAATTAGGTCTTGATTCATTTTATTTACATCTTGAAGAACGTCACTCGGATAAAATGAGAGATACAGCTGCAGGTCATCAGCGTACTGATGAAATCAGCAGTGGGAGATATTCATGGTTATGTCCGCAGTATATAGGATGAAAAGTATTGGTCCGAGAATTGAACCTTGTGGAACCCCACGTGGAACAGGCTGAAAAGCTGAACGGACACTAGAACCAATAAACATTTTCAATTCAACACACTGCAATCTGTGACTTAGGTAACTCTTGAACCATATGATTGAATCAGGTGTGAAACCATAATAAGCAAGCTTCGATAAAAGGACTGAGGTGTTTATTGAATCAAATGCTCGAGAATAATCAAGTAAGACAAGTATGCTGCACATGCCTTGATCCTGGGCCACAAGCAAGTTATCCACCACATCCAGAAGTGCAGTTGAAGTACTATGGCCTATGGCAAAATGGGGTATCATAGTTTGTATAGGAACTTTTTAAGGGTCCTGTGATTCCTTAGAAATTTGGTTTGGATACTTAAAATACCAAATAAATGGACACGTATTTCAGGATTTTTCAAAATAACCCTCATAAAGGAGTAAACTGGGGTGTGTATGTTTGTATGGAAACTGTTTAATGGGTGGTGGGTGTGATTGGTTTGAAACTTATCAATAAAATTTGGCAAGGAGATAAAAAGCATCCTGGGGAAGGATTAAAGCTACAATTCCTTTAAAAAAATGCGGACGAAGTCGCGAGCAACAGCTAGTTCAACAATAAAATAAAAATACAGTGTTTTCTAAAATAACTGATGGTCCCCGCACTAGGGCAAGCCTGTATAGCGGGAGACCAGAGGCATAAGATGAACGATTTCCACAAACTACATAAAGACAAAACTAAATCAGGTATCACGTAAACAAGGTAAGACAGGAGCACAATCCAAGATAAATTTAACATCTAAAATTTACATAAAACTAAAAGAACACAAGAAATAAAGAACACGACCAGCTATAAGCTGCTTTTGAGTTTGTGTCATTAGCAAAATTTACATCATTAATATATATGCCAGCGAAGAAGATGAAGACTCATAGATTCTTCGTTTATCATTTCATGAAGTAACATGACTCTGCCAATTTAATATTTCTTACTCGTTTTATTGCATGTTTTAATTAGTAATCTTAGCTGGATTTTAATGAATAAATTGTGACTACATAGGAGAAGTTTGCACAATTTAACTATATGTGTATTATGGTGCAATATGCCCCCACCCGATGGACTGATGACATTGTAAAGATCGCGGGAAATAGGTGGATGGAGAGGGCTCAAAATCGTTCTTCCTGGAAAATCCCAAGAAAATTATAGACGGCCATTCCGACGACGTTTAAAATTGACAATTGACCACAACTAAGACTTTATTAACAAAAAAATTGACTATAAACAAATATAAACACTTGACACAGGCAAAATTGACACTATTATGTCACATGCCATTAACAAAACAGAAGAAGAAGAAGGCTCATATGAAAGACCTGTTTCCTAGTGGACCCCAGGCTATAATAGGCGCAGCCACCGTATATAGTGTACCTAATGAGCTGTAAGCCCGCATGATGATATCTCTGATCCAGTCGATGCGATTTGGCAACATTGTTAGAATTATTGGGAGGTGGAGTATAGGGGCTCGCTTTTTAGACTACATCTCGATTGACCACAGTTTCGCTGATAGTAGCACACGATCTCATAACTCAGGAACGGTAAGTGCAGATGCATTTGTTAATATGTTTAGATGTCTCACTATCGTCAAGTATCTTAATTACTAGGATAGTGGAGACTTTTAAATAGTTTTCTTTTTCGTCCATGCTGTTATAAAAAAGAACACTTATGGTTTCACTCCGGTGTTTCTTTGTCTGTCTGTCTTTCGCCGCTTCCCAGAGCTAACCCAAACAGGCTTAGAAAGTTACATTTTGGAATCGTTGAAGATTGTTATGATTTACATCTAAACAGATATTAATAAAATAAAATATTCTGATATTTAGGGGTAATTTGAGAAGTTCTAAATCAAAATACATACTAGCTTCGGCTCGTAGCTTCACACGCATGGTACCTACATCAAATTATTCTATATCGTTCAGCAAGATACGATCTATCTCCTTACCAAATATCATCAAGATACGTTTAACCGTTTAGCCGCGAAAAAATAACATATAAAACAAAAAAAGGCACTTTTAAAGTGTGAAAATGGTGGCCAAGAAATTCCCAGTGACACTACAAACAAATATCCATTGCTACGTCAAGTACCAGGGCTTCATAATCCAGGAGCGGTGGCTGCGACGCATTATCTACGCGCTGCGGGCGTTGGGTAAGCAATCGCGACGTGCCCGCATGCCACTCGCGGTACCGTCAGCAAGCGAAACTAGCATCTCTTCTCTTCTCGGTTTTATATGCAAACATCCGTTAGTAGTCCGTCCATCATTGTATGAATGTCACCCATTCTATATAAATGAGTACTTACATGAATCACTCGTTATCTGATATTCAAACGTGAGTCGGAATAAATAAATCAAAAAAATGAACATTTCACACAGCATAATCTTGCCCCAAAGTAAGCAGAGCTTGTGTTATGGGAATCACAGGAACAATATACTACTTATAAACTTTTTTTCTTGTTAATATATACATATTATACATAGAAATACCCAGACCCGAGACAAATACTTGCAGATCATACAAACATTTGACCCGCGACGGGAATCGAACCCGCAACCTTTTGCGTTTCAGCCGGACCTTAGCCCACTGCGCCACAGAGGTCGTCAAATCATACAAACATTTATACTGAGGCATCAATCGAGCCCGCAACCCTCTGCGCCTCAGGCTGGCTTTCGCCCACTGCGCCACATAAGTCGTCGAATACCACCCATTCTACCATATATAAATGAGTAGATACATGAGTTATTCATTTGCAAATGTGAGTATGATGAAAGCTAGGTTTAGAATAAATGTATAGTATTAATATTGTACAGGCATGCCAATGTTTTACTGTAACAAAATGGCGACTTAAATAAATTAAATCAGAAAAATTAAACGTAACCCATTTTCATCGAAAACAAATGGTTATGGATAAATTTATTCTAGAGGTATAGCGTTATGCTTATAGTTTAAATATAAAGTCACCGGCTACTGAATTTTACTCTTAAGCATAAGGGGCATCCGCGGATCACCCGTACCTAGTTCCAGTCATTTAATAAATCTTAATTTTAGCATTGAGCAGCATACGAAATAATGATGTTCGGTATGGTCAACAGCGTCGACACCCACCGTTTGCCTGTCATGTAACACGCACTCATCGCGCTGAGAAAGTGCCAACATTAAACGCGCCGTATTGGTAAATATTTTATTTTACAATGCTAATAAGGCTTTGAATGGTTTGGGATCTGACCACTAGACATTCTCATCCCTACTGTCTTCAGAAGTCTTCACTGTGCAAGGTCACATGCGCGTGGTCAAATTTATATATTTTAGCTGTTGTCTGCTGTCGGTACCGGTCGCGCTGGCCCGCATAGGCGCGATAGGCCGCGGACATGGGGGGCGCTTTTATCTACAACCACATTCCTGTGTACCTACCTATCTCCTACCTACCTCATCATACTGTTACGACTTTTTGGATCATATACATATGTATATATAAGCGTAAACATAAACTATGCGTGGGGTATTAATCTAGGACCTCACGTTAACGACTTATTCTTCCTTCTTTCTTTTCTTCATATAACGGCATCTGTCTTGTCGACAATTTTGTTAGTGTCAAGGTGATCTTAGTCGATCGTCATTTGCGTATTCTAAACGTCATCGCGGAATGTCCGTCTAGAACTTTATCGGGATTCCTCGTCGTTTAAATCACATTACACCATAATAGACTTATAATTCAATTGTCCATACTTGTCATATGAAGTCACAATTTATTCATTAAAATTCCGCTAAGATTACTTAATAAAACATGCTATAACACAAGAAAAAATAATTGATTTTAAAGTGATATGTTCCCTCATGAAATGACAAACGAAGTATTCCTTTTTCTTTCTACAATGGAATTGGCACCTAAATTCACCTAGTAAGTACGACGTGTCAAAGTGATCCTTGCGATTGTATTGAATAAAGTATCTTTTGACTTTTGACTTTAACATTAACATCAAGCTATCTATCTATAAAAATGAATCGCTGAATGTGTTGCTGAACCAATTTCGCTAATTCTTTTTTTAGAATATTCCTTGAAGTACAAGGATGGTTCTTACGGAGAGAAAAATTAAAAAAATTGCCTGAAAAAATCTAAAAAAACACTTTTCTATACTCCCATACAATCGATTCGTAATAATACTTAAAAGTCAATTTGAACTTTAATACGATACCATAAAGTTTAAGTGTTAGTGGAGAGGTTCCGGGAAGGCAAATGAATTGAGTGACGTTAGTATCTTATAATTATTAATGTTAATATTTGTAAATATTTATACGATGGTAAATATAAATCTTCTGTAATTGTGTTTGTAATTAAACTCCTCCTAAACGGCTGGACCGATTTTGATTAATTTTTTTGTGTGTGTTCAAGTGGTTTCGAGAATGGTTAAGATTTACAATTAGATTTTTTTATTTGTATTTCTTTTTAAAACGAACTAATAAAGTCGTGAACGGGACAGCTAGTATATCTATATATATATATATATATATCTATAAAACTCTTGTGTCACAGTTTTCGTGTTTATAGGTACCTACTCCTCCGAAACGGCTTGACGTTTCAAAGTGGTGGTTGTGATTGTATTGAATAAAGTATCTTTTGACTTATGCTTCATTAGATTATGAGCAACGGCATGATTTGTAAAATTCATTAATGCCTCATGCTTTTTTTTCTACTCTTATGGTTGGAATTGATTTTGGGTTCTGCCCACTAGTCATTCGTATCCTTACTGATTTCGAAAACGTTTACTAGTATTCCGAAGCTTTAGCAGTAGCCAATTTATTTATATATATTTGTCTGTAATAATCCCAAATACAAGCTGTATGTTATTTTGACCACGTAAAGTGTAGGTAGGTATACTGTGACCTACTTAAAACCACTCAGTCCTACAAATAGACGAGCAAGTCTAACTCTAAACGAATGTCCAGGTGTGCACAGCCGTCCTACCCTAGTGTAATGCGTTGCGTGTTGGATCTATAAGCTACTTTCACACGAGAAGAGTTCGCTTGTAGATAGTTTAAGAGTGCAACTCTCTGAGCCTTGACGCGTTTTGGCGGCATTTGAACTAAATTTTTTTTATCAAAAAATAATTCAAACAAGGGACGTAAAAAAATTGCTTGTGTAATGATTTTATTCGTTTATTTTGTACCTATACGATTGTAAGCTGCAAGTAACGACGTCAACATTATAATGATTATTATTGAATATTTAACTTTATTTCTTAATTATTTTACAGAACTAACAATAACTTTAAAAAGAATTTAAAACGAGGATGTTGGGGACAAAATATTGAAAATATATTATATATTTTTTTATCTATTTATTAAGAGTTAAGAGTTTATTCAATAACAATTTTTACATTGTGTCTGAATTACTTAAGCCTAAAAACATTATAATAATATAAAAGAGTAGCATGTATGTCAAATAAGTACAAATAATCACATTTTTCTTAATTTAAAGTCATCATCTTTGTAGAAGCACCCCTCCAACAAAGCCTGTTTATCAATGCAGACTTAAATGTAGTAGTAGTAGTAGTAGGGACTTTCTATGATTTTCATAGCCACAGGAAGAGAGTTGTACATTGCAACGGCCTGATATCTACAACCATGCCTAACAATATTTAACTTCGGACACAGTGGGGTCGCAAGATATTTTCTTCTTGTATTTAGTCTTATAGCTCTTTGTTCTTGTGTTTCATACTTTGACGGATGTCTGATAATGTCCATAAGAGTTACAAGGATATATAGGCTAGGTAGAGTCAAAATATGGAGTTCCATGAAATGATTTCTACATGATTTCCATGGTGGTATGCGTACCATGGTACGTATTGCACGTTTCTGAATTGTTAAAGCTCTATTCATATTGTAGTCATAGCTGTTACCCCAAAATTTTACACCTTATCTCAGTTTTGACTCCACAAGAGCATAATAGGTCGTTTTCAGTTGTTTCATACTTACTTCGTCTCTAAGACTCCTTAATGCGTAACAAGCCGAACTGATTGCGTTCTCTATTGCCTCTAGCTCAGGTTACCAGTTTAAAAATTGGTCAATATGGACTCCAAGGAATTTAACGCTATCCACAAACACCACTTTAACTCCATTACTGAAAGTTTGAATTATATCTTGCTCACGTGCGGTAGATCTAAACAAAATAGCACTTGTTTTAGCAATGTTAAGTTTTAGATTATTAACACAGAACCAATTATTAAAAGCCGCAAGTGCGATGTCAATTTTAACTTTTAGATCTTGGATATTCTTTGCTGGGATTATAGCATTAATGTCATCTGCATAAGCTACTAATTTAATTCCTGGTATTGTATTACTAATATAGCTTATTAGATCGTTTAAAAATATTAAAAAGAAAATAGGTCCCAATATTGATCCTTGAGGAACTCCTCGTCTTACACTGACTAGTTTTAACGTGTTCACTATTTCTAGCCCTTTCACGATATTGTTTATTTCAACGAATTGCTTTCTATTGTTTAGGTAAGATCTTACTATGCTTAGAGCAGTTCCCCTTATTCCATAATCAATAAAAAAACATTACACACACACTATCATATATTTGACACACACACATATATCAGCATAATATGAGTATAAGAGCACATGAGCATATATGCTGTCTTGTAAATATTATTTCTTCAATTAACGACCAGATAGATACTTAATAGCGACATAAAAAGACGCACTTTTTTCATTTTTTTTTCGATGTTACACTACGTCAAATCGCACTTTTATCAAACAGAAGCAGAATTGCTTAGTTTCCTTTAAATCTTAGCTCAAAAAAAACAAAACCAAATACGAGTACACCAAATTGCAGATTGTTAAAAAAAATATATGAGAAAGAAAGAAAAAATATTTATCATAACCGTGGTGGTTTGAATAAATGATGCATGAAATACAATGGAAGCAAAAAATGATCACTAATGACTAAAACAAAGAATAATAACAAATGAGTTAGAACGGAGTGGTGGTGAAATGGCCCACAGCTCAGCATAATTCTACTGCATGCAGCGCTGGTCTTCCGCTGAGGCCAATGTTGACTTCACGGACAACCTTAACATAGTTTGCTCAACATATCATGAGTTATACATGAGGGTAAGATGGGTCTCGTTATGGTTAGCAAGGAATTAAGATGGCCGAAATTTCTGTTAATCATATTTTATTATCCTAATTATTACTAAATAATTAACTGTATTCTGGAGTCTGATTTTAATATAGACACGTAAGGCGAGGTCGACTAGCTTCCGCCCTCAACATCGCCCGCATATATATTTTGATTGACTCCATAGGGGCAGGTCTGTACTTTAAAAATGGTTGTCTGTAAAGTCAGTTTACGGACGATAATTTTACGTGATAACGTCATAAGAAAACATTGATGAAAAATTGCCTACTTTTAACCTATTAAGATGTGTAACAAGCCGAACGCTTAGGCCGATCGTGCCTCTCTATCGCCTGTTCTGCGCTCTCGCAGGCACGCTCAGCTCAGGCTGAATGTGGCAATTTTTCGTGCGTGCAGCAGGCGTACATCGATTTATAAGACGTCATCACATCAAAAATAACCTATAATTATCAGATATTCCAATGTTCATCTCGAACTGTTCACTTGAAAGAGATCTATCTGGTAGAAATCATTCCTATAGCGACATTATTTTCTTAGGTATACTTAGATGTCCAATGATTTAATATCTAGTATGGTGTAATATAAAGAATTGTTATTCATTCTTTCATTCATTCATACTTACAGACTGAATGATTCACAAACCAGCGCTTAGCTACATAACATGTCCTGCAGTTAGCGTATGGACATGTTATATAGAGTGAATGCATGACCTCATGTTGCTCTGCCTTCAGACAGTTAACTGACAGATTTACTATGTATAAACTACTGTAATCTTGTATTAGTATTTCGTAATTAAGCTAGTTATAAGATGGATCATACAAAAGAGCGCTAGGGCCAGGTTGGCCCCAAGGACGAGTTTCTTGCCAGTTCTTCTCTGACTTGGGTTAGGAGAAATTGGCACCTTCATCATAATCATCATAACAGCCTTCATGAAGTCCACTGCTGAACATAGGCCTCCCCAATAGATTTCCAGGAAGTACGATTTTAAGCCCTCATTGTAAAGAGGTGGATCCATCCACCGACTTCCTGCGATCTTTACAATGTCGTCAGTCCATCGTCAGTCAAATTACAAATTACAATGTCGTCAGTCACATTGGCACCTAAATTCACGTAATAAGTCATTGATGCTTGTGATTGTATTGAATAAAAATATTTGATTTTGATTTTGATGAATGTCATGTGACGAAAAGAGTGTTGGATATGAAAGTGTTTGAACACAGAAGTAGAGGTAGACCAAAGAAAAGATAAAGGAATTGTAAGAGTAACAATAACGAGTACTGAGCTTACAGCTGACAGAGGAAAATGGAAGAAGGAAACATGTAGTGATGATCATACTGAGAGTAGTAGAGCGGAGAAATGCTGATGATGAAACTCTCGCTTTCAAACCGTTCGTGAGTTGTACATTTTAATAAACATGGGTTTTACTCACGTATTATTTTGTCAATAGATGCACCGACACTGTTTCGATTCATCTAGAGAATCTTCATCAGGGTGAGTTTGATCCATGGTCTGCTCGTTGCTGCTCGCTTCGCGTTACGTTGGGTGAAAACCCGTGTTTATCAAATTGTATGAAACACTCGCATTTAGTTTAGGTTAGTAAGTGGAATACGATATGGATGTTGCAGCAACCTCATGTAAACGGCCCTTATGTCTACTGTAACACACGTCAGTCAGCGGGTTCAATTTAGATATCTGGTGATAGAAAACATTATGGAGCATTTAATTATGGATATCAGAGAGTGCAAGCTGACTTAACCAAAACATTACTCTATAAACAACTAGCTTTTTTTCGTGGCTTTTCTCGTGTGTTACATGCTTTTAAAGTAGTATGCTGTTTTAGGTTTCTGGCTATCCTTACTAATATTATAAACGCGAATGTTTGCATGTATGGATGTTTGTTACTCTTTTTGGACTACTGAATGGATTTTAATGAAACATTACAATAATATAGCTTATACATCAGAATAACACATGGGCTTTAATTTATAAAGATATTTTGTAAATTGTTCAAAATATAACGATAAGTGTCAAGTAGGAAAAAATTCTGCAAGCTATTCTGGAGTGCGCTGCATAAACCGTTAGAATTACTTACACGAAGTACTTATCCTGCGCAGACGAAGTAGCTGGCACCAGCTAGTATATGTATTTAGACCAAGTTTCATTAAAATCACTCAATTTTTTGCATATATTATATTAGTAGGGTATTATAAAATGTTGATTAGTTTAAAACACTTTTCTGATCGAAAAATGTACAGGCGCTATACCTGTTATCTCAAACGATGAAGCAAAAACATCGCGAGGAAACCGGCTTGTCGTAGAATCTAAAAAGTTCTTAGACATGTGCCAAGTGCACGAAAGGAGCCTCTGAGGCGCAACTTTAATCCATTCACGACACTGTTTCCAAATTACTAGTGACACGATAAAAAAAATTGTTTATTCATAAATTATTGTACATAAGTATGTTCAGCCAGTCTCATCTCACAATCGAACCTTTTCATTTAAGAATGAACTAGTTGATTAGCTTTCCATGCAAACGTCGAAGGATGATCACACACCGTCTGATGTTGAACATCCAAAACTAAAAGTGTTATCAATTTGTCTCGTCATAATCTATGCTTGTATCGCAACAGAATCATAAAAAATATAATGGGTTTGAAAGATACAAGCCACAGAAAAATCGTATTTCAACACTTATTTTAACGGAACTTTCCGCGTAAATAAATAACATACGCAGCACGTAAATTTAAAAATGATTTCGTTACAAGCATAGACTATTTATTTGAGAGCATAAATAAATGTATTTCTAATAGATACATTCTGTACCTTTTTCATGAGAACCCATGAACCAAAAGTCTGTTCAAAATTTTTATGCGGTCGTTTTATGCCGAAATCACAGTCTAATCTAATTATATTACTATAAATGCACGAAAGATGGTGATAAGCTGTAGGAAAGAGTATGATGATGTCATACTCTTTCCTACAGCTTATCATAATCTTTCGTGCACATCTATCCTTTTCTCGCACTGTGCTAGGTGAAATAGCATGCATTTTAGCTGCGCGCACTGACGAGTTTGTGCCGCTGACTTGTGTATCCTTAAATCTAAGGTTACTATAGACATGAATTCTATTATACATTTTGATAAACACGGGCTTTACTCTCGTATTATTTAGTCGATGGAGGCACCGACACTGTTTCGATTTATCTAGAGAATCTTCATCAGGGTGGGTTTGATCCGCGGTCCGCTCGTTGCCGCTCGAGTTCACGGTTCGCACAAAATAATACGTGAGTAAATTGTGTTTATCAAAATAGAAAGAATGAAAGAAAGAAAGAAAATGTTTTTACTTGACCCAGCATCTAGGGCACTTACATAGTATTAAAAAACAAAATATATGCTTATAATAGTAAAAAAAATAAAAACGCAGTACCTAGATTGTTGTGTGGGGCAAATAGGTCACCGTCTCAGCATGATGCTGTAACGAACCAACGGAGGATCGGGGCAGCGCTGATTTTCAGACGGAGCCTTAAAATGTATAGTACAACTCACGAAAGTTTTGAAAATGAATTCTATTCTTTTTGCAAAGTTAATTTTAACCAACTGTGACATCAAAAGTCATAGCAACACTGTTTATACTATGCCGTGTGCTGTGGCGCGGTGTTGAGTTTCATTGCGCGCGCGCAGCTGAGTAAACGGAGTGGCGCTGGCGCGTGCCTACAGAGAAAACATGAAGCATCTGTGGGGCCCGTTTTGACGTGCTGACGGAATTTTCACGGAAATCATTTATTTTATTGTAATTTAGTAATGCATATTTGAATGATTAACTATATATGTTTGTTCATTGCCTCGGAGATAAAATGTATCATAAGGTATTCAAAAATATAATGAGTATTCTGACTAAGCTGGTCCGAGATAAGCTGGTGCTTATCTCGAACAACCTTTGATCATTGTTATTTTTTTAATTATTAAATTTAGACTAGACCCGAGTTCTACGGATCCGAGGTCAAAGAACAGACATTTGTGTGTTGCCCTAGACTCTAGGGCAACACACAAATGTCTGTTACCTATTCACAACTAAACATTAGAACGGACCTTGATGAAACTTCAGGAAATGGATAGTCTCTTGGGGACGGACATTAACCGCGACCGCGATAGCTGAAAAATTTGATTGTATATAAATTGGTTCAAAGGACAAAATTATTACTTCATTTTATGTACTATCCCCTAGTTATCAGCTAACTAACACAATGGACTATGTCATTGTCTAAATAAATCAATTGAATTATAAAGTGCATACTGTTTATGTAGGTAGGCAGAGTAAAAAAACGCAGACAGCAGCTCGTACTTTAGTATGACATAAAATAAACATCTATACTTATCACAGATGTTTGTCCTGTATGGGGATTAAACCCATAACCTGCTGCGGAGAACGCAGAGTTACTGAGCTATGAGGCCAGTAGATTTGAGTTTAAGCTTGTTCTGAAGTATCTGGGATTTCAATTTCTTCGTCTACGGGCCCTACGAGTATGTTTTTCAATAAATAGGTAGGCAACAACAGAATGGTTAATTCGAAAAGCTTGTACCCTGTATTGTCCGTGTTTTCATAGGGGGTGGGGGAATGGGAAGCGCCACCTGTGCATCACTGATGTTATCACAACACGCCATAGAGTACACGCATAGAGACGAACTCTGTATTTGAGTAACTCAGTTAAAACTATGGTGGATTCGACAGCGATATGTTTCTTTGCGTTTGCAGTTCAGTCTTCAAGATAGGGATTTTAGGGCGCAACTGGTTGACTTGAGAAAGGGCTTCAATTTTGGGAACCCAGCAATTGTTTCTTACAGTCGCGGTCAAAGCTAATCACATCCATGGAAGTTACAAAAATATGTCGATGACCTAAATAAGATGCAATATTTTACCAACTTTTGCCTAGAGTAATGGGTGAACATTAATAATCACACGTTAGCTAATGTCTTGTTAAAATCTACTGCCATCTTTATAGATATTTTGCCATAGTTATAAGAAAGATCATACAAAAAAAAGCCTCTCGGTCCTAGACCAAGATGAGTTTCTTTTCAAATCTTCTCGGACTAGGAGTTATGATGAATTGACACTAAAATACACCTAGTTTGTAAGACCAATCACAGCAATCCTTGTATTGAGTACAACGATATATTTTGACTTTGATTCATTGACAATAGTAATTGACAAAGGTACATAAAAGCCACGGTAGCTAATTATGTGTTTGATACATGACTGATATGGTACTATTTTTTTTGTAATTACACACACATTATACTTAGAAACACCCAGACCCGATACAAATACTTGCAGATCATACAAACATTTTATCCCGCGGCGGGATTCGAACCCGCTACTTTCTGCGTCTCAGCTGGGCCTTGGCCCACTGCATCACAGTGGTCGGCTTGATAACTGACTTGAGGATATGAATCATCTGCTCTCAAGCCCTCTCTGCCCAACCACCTACACACGAGAGGATTTGAACTAGGAGATGAGGTAAGAGTTGCCGAATATTGGGCTAAAAAAATTTGCGGTCAAGCCATTGATACTAAAAAACAGACCGATTTGAAGTTGAATTTGCTAGCAATAGCGCAAAAGGCAATGAGTAAAACTCGAGTAGAAAGGTAGGTAGGCATCCCTACGTCCCATCTGTACAAGAGCTATTCAATGAGTCTCCCGCAGGACGTTGTGAATTCGCGCACCTGCACCCGCAGATTGTAATCGCTCTTCTGCGGGTAGCGTACATACCTACCACTGTAGGTACATCACATAGCGGCCTCATACAAAAGTTTTGTACCTAGCAGATCAGTTTCCAACTCCTTCTGTGTTGTAAGTTTGGGTTCTATCCCTTTACGTGATGAATATAGGTACATAGATTTTTGTTTTGTCTATTCTAAACGACTATCCGACATAGAACCTTTGATGAAAACCGCTTATTTGATTTCATCAAAGCATAGAACTAAAGTTGTCGACTATTGCTCAGAGACTTAGTAAGCTGAAGTGGCAGTGGGCTGGCCATATCTGCAGAAGAACCGATAACCGTTGGGGTAAACGAGTTCTTGAGTGGAGACCGCGGCTCGGCAAACGTAGTGTAGGACGCCCTCCGGCAAGGTGGAGCGATCTGCGGAAGGCTGCCGGCAGAAGCTGGATGCGTCGAACTGAAGACAGGGCGCAATGGCGCTCATTAGGGGAGGCTTATGTCCAGCAGTGGACTGCTATGGGCTGATGATGATGATGATTCTAAACGTCATCACGGAATGGCCGTCTAGATTTTTCTAGAATATTATTTGTACGAATCGCAAAGGAATAAAATGTGACTAAGTATAAAATAGGGCCATGGTCTACATTTGCTATTATAATGTCAATGAAGATAGCAATAGCATGGTGATTATGGAACTCGATACAATCAATGTCTATCAGTTTCGATTAGCAATAGGCATTATCATGAATTGTTATTACGTACTTTCGGTTTCTGTCTGTTTCTATTATGACAGTATGTGTTACAATTAACTTCAACCTTCCGTAATACCAATTCATCAATAGTCTCAATAGTAACTAAGAGCTATTAGTACTTAATTGAAGAAGTATAATTAAATCCAATGTAATCTTCTAGTTATTAATGGACACAAACTCGGATCGCTACAGCGGACTCTCATGAAGTCATCGAATCTAACGCGTCATGGGTCCGACTGTGTACAATAAGCTCCCAGAAAATGTCACAGAGGCCCCAAGTATGGCCATTTTTAAAAATAGGCTGAAATGCTGGCTTATCGAACATACTTTTTATAGCTATGGCGAGTTATCCCTACTAATATTATAAATACGAAAGTAACTCTGTCTGTCTGTCTGTCGTTCTGTTTCACGCCTAAAGCGCTGAAACGATTTTGATGAATTTTGGTATAGAGATAGATGGGACCTTGGAGAAGGACATAGGTTACTTTTTACCGCTGCCCGCGGCTTCGCGCGGGCAGCGGTTTAAAAGCGGTAAATTAAAATATTAAGTTACGTCATTTTTACATATTGATTAATTAAATTATTATGTACTAGTTGGTGCCGCGGCTTCGTTGGCGCAGGATTAGTACTTTGACTAGTCTATTTTCTTCTCCAAGGTCCTATCTATCTTTATACCAAACATTCATCAAAATTATAGTAATGAATCGTTATATTTTGGACAATTCACACAATATTATCTTTATAAATTATAGCCTGTGTGTTATTTTGATGTATAATATCTGATTGTAAAGTTTCATTAAATTCCATTCAGTAGTTTTTGCGTGAAAGAGTAACAAACATACATACAAACTTTCGCGTTTATAATATTAGCAAGAATTGACTTCTTGACTTAATTTTTATACGTGTTAACTTTTGAATTTGTTTTCTTTTGACTTATATTATTATTATCAATATACCAATATAACCGCCTTGTTTCGTGTACTAAAGCCAGTAATTGGAGTTGCTAGTTCCATTTGCACACCTGCGTACTCATGTCTGTATAGAGCTGATGCCTGAAGTGGTACACGAGAATATGTATTGTTGCCTGAAATTGTTTTATAGATTACAATTTACGTTATAATAACAAGGTATTGTGATGGTCAGTACTCCTAAAAGCAGCGATGGGCTTGTAATCATATGGAATATTAGCTGCTGCCCGTGGCTTTGCACACGTGGAACCTACATAAATATATGTGGAGTACCTACAAATAGGATGCTAATAAAAAACCATTTGTGCAATTCACACGTAGTAGAAGTGAAACCTTCAAAAATGTTGAGCACAAAGAGAACCACGAACATAAGAAATACTGTATAATGCTTCCTATCTCATTTTCTCCCATGTTAAATCTTATGAATTTATGTGTCTGTCTCTTTTTACTGTCGCTTTTTCGTTTCATCGACTTTCAAATCACAACGATGCTAAAGAAGTTTTCACTTCAAAAACAATAGTTTGAGTAATTTGAAGAATAATGAATGAATGATTTTTTTTAGATAAACATTTTGTTATTGTTTGATATTAGGTATATTAATATGTGAACTGAAACTATATATCAGTGACCGTCGTTATATAAAAAAAAACCTTGTCTATAATGTAAATCCATTATTGGCTGTATGCTATGTTGTAAGATCGTCATTGGTCTTCGTTCATCTGTTTAATATGATTTAGGTGGCGTCAGTAAAGTTACAGAGCAGTTATTTGTAATTGAAAACTTTTGTTCATGGATCCACTCCAGCAAGCTGAGGTGGTTGAGGTTTCCTCTCCACTGACGGACGTCACTCTGCCTGGGATTCTGTTTGATAGCGCAGGCCTTCTCATGTACCCACACTAACCTCTCTCGCTTGCCGACAGGACGACACGACCCGCAGGAAAGACGAGTCAGTACATGCGGTGTCGGTTCGGTTGCTGGTGCATAACGGCTGGCACCGAGCCGGGCTTGTTTCAAGTTTTCTTTCTCTGTTGCTCTTCTGTTAGGCAGCAGGGAGAATAACCCCCAATAATTGAAAGGCTATCGCAGTCGTCTCCATCATCAGTCTCCAAGCAGCACTCATCTGCGATCAGTTCCATGTAGAAATCCTCACTCGAAGTGTTATATAGTTCAGCGTAAAATACCAAACTGATTTTAAAGTCAGATGCTGGTGCTGAGCCATTTTTTATCCTCAGCTGATCATTATGGAGTACAGCGAATGGTAAAACTAAAAAACTTATAAATTAAATGAATTTTTGAAATAAATCTATACCTATAAAAGAGCTTAACCTGACTGACTGACTGATTCATCATCGCCGAGCCGAAACCGCTGAAGCTGAAAAGCTGAAATTTGGAAATACATCAGAATAACACATAGGCTATGATTTATAAAGATATTGTGTGAATTGTCCAATATATAACGATAAGTGTCAAGTAAGCAGGAAAAAAATCTGCCTTCTGCAAGCTGTTCTGGCGTGCACTGCAAAACCGTTAGAATTACACGAAATACTAATCCTGTGCAGACTAAGTCGCGGGCACCCGCTAGTTGTTTAATAATAAGAGCTGTGAAATTGTGTAATAAATAAATAAACACCATCTAGCATCAAACTAAGCATAGCTTGTACGATCTGGTTCCCAGATGACTGATAGAATACTTATATCTTTTTATATACATATTATATGATACTTTATAACACCCAGACACAGAACAAACACCTATGTTCTTCACACAAATGTTTGTTTTGGGAGGGAATTGAACACTCGACCTAAAGTCAATCAATCGTATCAAATTTCTTATCGTGTCAATAGTTATTTCGAACCAGTGTGATGAAGGGTTTAAGTATGCCTGGATTAATTACATACTTACATGTAGTTACTGTGCCAAAATGTTTGTTTGAACCTGAATTGGAAGCCTAAAAGTGTCTAAAAGTACCTCTGACCTTTAGACGTCCTCAGAAACCTATGTAACTAGAGATCTTAGGACGTGTGTACAAAGCCTAGCCTAGCCCTGAGGCAGTTTGTTCTACGATTGTTTTAAATTAAATTTATTATAAAATTATAATTAAATGGAAACCCTAAATATCAAATCTTGTAGTATCAAATAACCAATACAATTCCAACTGGGTGTAGGTATTTCTATGTATAATACTAGCTGCTGCCTGTGGCTTCGCACGCGTGTTACCTACATAAAAAGTAGCCTATGTCCTTCTCCAAGATCCCATCTATCTCTATACCAAAATTCATCAAAATCGGTTCTGCGGTTTAGGCGTGAAAATGTTACAGACAGAGTTACTTTCGCATTTATAATATTCGTAGGGATCTATGAATTTAAAAAAAAGTTTATAATTAGTTTAGCATTCATGTGGTAGGTACCTATAGCACAAACTCTGTTTACTTTGGGACCACGTGATGTTGTGTAAAATGTCCGGCATTATTGATTTATTTAACTCTTATTGGGATACATGTTTTTTTTTGTCATCGATGCGTTCTGTACCCTACAGAACCCTTCATGGTCAAGGTCTAGTCTGATCAACTGACATTGTCTGTGATCAGATATCACCAATGCAATGCCTTAATTTTGAGACCGCCGTCTTTTTTGGAAGTTGGTTAAAAATAAACACAATTCTTGATGAAGAAAAGAGCAATACGATTCGGACCGGCATTATCAATCCTTGTATATAAGAAAGAATTAAAAAAAATCTCTGACACTATGGATGAAGTTTTCAATAGGCAGAGCTAATACCAAATGAGCTGAAGAGCCAGTCAATGTTTCGAATGTTTTTTTATTTAATTAATGTACATTTTAGATCGGCTTTTTTCAATAAAAGGACCACCTTAAATCGTCTTTCCTGCGGTAAACTTGTACCGATTCCTCCTAAACCAAATCCGTGAAGTACGTAAGACGTAAGAAACTTGTCGTCAATCAATATGAAGAATCATACTCTAATTTATTTCCAGAATTTAAAACGAGCTGTACAAATACCTTTTAAAACGATTTATAGACAGCTCACTGTCAGAGGGCAGCGTCTCCAAGACACTAGCTTCATTTCTACGTTGAATGGTAATGCTAATACGCTGGGCCATATAGGAGCCAGCTTTCGGGTCACGCGATGTTTCTTGCGATGCGATGTCACGCGAAAACGCATACTATAGCGGGAATATGTTTCCAAGTCTAAATTATTTTATGTCATCATTTTTATGTATAAAAAAGGTATTTCGGTATGCCCTAACACTGTATTGTATTGTGTAGCCCAATTATGTCCTGCCAAGTTGGCATTATATATAGAGCTATCTGCCCACGTCCTAACCCTCAGAAAGCCTAGACAATGTTGCTGAGACCACATTCAGTCTGTGGACTGCTCGTGCTTTCCGTTCATAGACCACATACGGTATGTGAACTGTTAACCTGTTAATAGGTGATTTCGTCTCAAATAGTTTGCGAAGTTGGTCCCAAGGTTTCCATCTCCCCATCCGATAGCGATCAATCAAGCGCTTACAGCGCGTCACTAAGCGAAGGTGTGGCTTTATTGGAAACTACAATTTATACCAACACCTGCGCCGGGCGCAGATGGCGCTGAGTCGCCGAAGTTTGGAAAATAGATGTGGCATTGGACTTTTTCTTTTACGGTGATGGAAATCATCGTGAAAAAAAACCGTATAATCAGCTCCGGACGTAGCATGTAATTACCAAACATCTTTCCCATGTATCAATGCCATGTATTTCCCAAGTTAAATAAATGAAAGCCAGGTTAGATAAAATAAAAACGGAGAGATTGATGTCGTGGACATCATAGTATTCTGTTCATTGCATTACCTTAGATTATAAGCTTCAATGGGGCCCGCACATAGATAAATAGTCGAAGAGACTTAGCTCTGCGGCATAAGCACATAGCAGTCAAAAAGATCCGTCACTTTACTGACGTGGATAATGGATAGACTCGTTTAATTCAGCCACTTTCATAGCATTAAGGCTTACAGCATTCAGCATTCTGTTGTCGGGGGAATGCTGCAAATATTAACATAATTTGTGTTGCTGCAAAGGGCAGTTCGTGCAATTTATAACATGAGCTCTAGAGAATCACTTAGAAAAAAATTTAAGAAGATAAATATCGTAACAGTGGTACATATGACAATCAATGTTTAGAAAAACGTTAATTTGTTAATAAAAAAATCTAGAAATAAAGATAAAATCACTGTTCACGCGGTTAGGCTCGCTGAAGTTAGTAAACCATTTATGGGGCGATGTGTATGCTTCTATAACAAGGTCCCAAGTGACGTACAAAATTTGTCATTTCACAAATTTTAAAACTTAATAAAATTTAACCTGTCTCATAAATCTTATTATAAAATAATAGAATAATAGAAGCTTTAGATGAATCTGCTCCAACTAGACTTGACATCCACAACAAAATTAGCAAGGATCGTACAAAAATGCGATAAGACCATATGAGTTTCTTGCTGGATTCTTAATGAACTGGAGTTAGGAGGAACCGGTACATAGGCACTAGCAAGTAAGACGATTCAAAATGGACCTTGTGATTTTCTTGAATAAAGAATAATTTTCTTTGAAAGGCTGAGAAGACGTTATAGATGCTCAAACCTACTACATCTTAAAACTGTCACAGGCAGCGTCTTGTGAGTGAGTGATAACATGAACATAATCTTTACATACCATAAAACAAAGTCGCTTTCCACTGTCTGTCTGTCCCTATGTATGCTAGATCATTAAAACTACGCAACTGACTTTAATGCGGGTTTTTTTAATAGATCGAGTGATTCAAAAGGAAGGTTTATATGTATAATACATGCATAATATAGTAGATAAACACTGATCATTTTAGAGGTTTCCAATGTGGTGTCGTAAATAAACTCATATTTTTGCGCTTACATTGCAAACGCTGTCTGAACCCTACGACATAGATCAAAATAATGTATTACAGTATTGTACACCCTCAAAAAGTCTACAAAAAAGTCCGCGGTGGTATATGGCTATATCTTAGGGATAACCATTCTGTAGTATAATTAGTGTCAGCATTGCACCCGTGCGAAGCCGGGGCGGGTCGCTAGTATAAATCATCCAGATTAGCTGCAAATTCTGTTGATAAACCCATCCCTACTAATCTATACATAGGTACATACATTCGATTGTTTGTTTGTTTGTATTGAATAGGCTCCGAAACTATTGGACCGATTTGCAAACCGACCGTTGGAAAGCTACACTATCCCCGGGTGACATAGGCTACTTTTTATCCCGGGAAAATTGGTTTGTCCCGGGAAAAATCTTCAACGCAGGCGAAGCTGCGCGCGGACAGCTAGTAATATTATAAATGTGAAAGTAACTCTGTCTGTCTGTCTGTTTGTTACGTTTCCACGCCTAAATCGCTGAACCGATTTTGATGAATTTTGGTATATCTCTATACCTATTCTATTCTATTCACCCAGAAAAGTCACTTGCTCCAGTTCCCGTCGAATCTAAACACACTACTGCTTGGAGATAGAATATCTGGCACTGTGCTGGTACCTACTAAGACGGCATCCATCACACTAATAAAATAAATGCAAGTTTTTACGTGTGTGTTAGTTTATCACTTCAAGCTCAAACGGCTGGACGGATTTAGGTGAAATTTGGTATGGATATAGATGTTGACATGGACTAACATATAGGTACTTTTTAATCTACGAACCACGCTGGCAAAGCCACGGGTAACTACTTGTTTGATACTTAAATAAGTAGATGTTTTTAATCCGCGCGTTATCTGATCTGAGCGAGTTAAGGGCCACATTAACACATTCTCCGGGTACGCAAACGAATCCACGGGCGGTGGTTGTATTAAATAAACAAGTAAAACAATACCCGCATAACGGCGCCCGTATTTCGCCGCCAATAAACTAAGGTGACAGTGTTAGATGGGGGCACCGGATCTATAGAAATTACCTATTTATATAAATCAAGAATAGGCTTGCATTAAACTTAGTGACCAACTGTTGTTGGCCGCTCGAAGGGCTCCGTCAAAGTCCTATCAAGTTATAACCCCCGAAGTTAATTGATGTTAGTGCTTCTAAGATATATTTACTAAAGACTAAATTAATTAGTTATATTTCTGCTTCAGTCGTATCAAAAAAGGCCGTAGAGCCTGTAGGACCTACTGTGAGGTAACAAGGACTTTCAGAGCCCATTTATTAAGAATTCAACAAATGAACGCTGTAAATTTTGCTTAGTTTAGTTAATCTGAAGTTATGTATAGTTCCTAGCAAGCTATAGGTATTCAACAAGCATAGACCCTCGAGCCGAGGGTTGAGTGCATTAATCAAAGATTCCATGTTTCCTACGCGTGTTTTCACTGCACAAAAATATTAGATATCAATTACAAGTATGTACACATTATTGACAGATCAACATATTTTAGAGTTACAAACATTGTGTAGGTTACTCAGCCCAGACATATATTTTATTGGTCTGAGAGGTAGGTATAACGTACTTTTCAGTACTTAAGTAAAAACCACTACCTAGTAAATAACAGAGTGCAGAATTAGCAAAATAATATATTTAATTAGCCTTTTGTAACACATTACGTCAAAATAGGACATTAAAACGCTCATCGTTGAAAATGGGAGCAGACGCAAACAATCCAAGTCAACATATTCAACATATTTCAAACGACAAATAAATCATACTCCGCGCTCACCTCAACGTGTCGGCCGACTGACAGCTAGCAGCTTTCCCAATAAATACTCCTTCACTTCACTATCAAATAAACTAAAACGAAACGCAACTGTGAACTAAAAAGTTTATCAAAGAAAATTGTAGTGAGAATTTGAATTTCGATCGCGATCTGTGACGTTGCGAGCGCGGGAAACGCGAGTGCGTTTCGTTCCACGTTTGGGGGCACACTGGCTGTTGTAGTCTTGTACTGTGGAATAGAACGGAGGGCGGGATCCCACCCGCTCGTAGCGCCGAAAGCGTTTTAGGGCGGTTATCGCATTTTCAGTTGTTTTGGCGGGTTAGGGTTGTGTTTGATGTTTGAAATATAATTTATGAATTTATTTTACATTATGTCGGCCCTTGTGGGCTTAAATCATAGATTTTCTAAAAGCACCTGTACTTAATAGTGGGATAGTGATATGGATAGATATAGTGAACCTATAGGTTTTGACGATGTAGCGCCGTGGGCGAAGGCCTGCCTAAGACGCAGAAGGTGGCGAGTTCGATTCGCGCCAAACAAATGTAATGTCCCGGGTCTGGGTATTTTTCTATGTAGGAATAATAGGTATGTGTTTACAAAAAAAAGTTTATATGCAGTATACAAGTCTTGTGGTTCCCATAACATAAACTCTGCTTACTATGTGGGGCTAGATGATGCAGTGTGAAATGTGAAATGCTTTGTGTCTTTTAGGTGTTATATATAGGTAAGTACTAAGTACTGTTATAGACACCTAATAGACCAAATACTTAGTGTTTTTTAGGGTTCCGAAGTCCACAAGGAACATAGCGAAACTAAGGAGCTTGGCTATGTCTGTCTGTCCGCCTCTAACCAGACCTATTAGACTATAACTTTGATTAAAAATATGACGAGGTTTTTTGAAACATTATTTCGATACTTGATATTATATTATCAAGTAAAATTATTGACATTAAACTTTGAAGTTATCATCCTAGGAAAACGTGTATAAATGAAACCATCCACAATATACTCTTTTCTAAAAAAGATTTCTGGCATCCTTGATCTCTTTCTATCCTTTACTTAGTACCTAGTATTTCAAATTCAAATTCATATAATATTTTTTTAATACAATCACAAGGATCCCCTTAGCACGTCTTACATAATAGTAATAATAGGTGAATTTAGGTGTAAATTCCTCCTAACCCAAGTACGAGAAGAATTGGCAAGAAACTCATCCTGGAAACCGACCGCGGTAATTTTGAACGTTTGAACCAAAGCTAAACCAAATTTTAACCAAAGTCAAAATGTTATTTTTGACATATTTCGTACCGCGCTAATCACTATAATTTAGATCTAATTTGGATTATACGTTGATCAAACGTTGCGGGATCGCGTTATTCTCGACAGTGCTTTCAAACGAACGTTTTTGATTTAGTACATCCTATTAGTCTGTGCATAGAGAATATATGTAATACTAGGTAGTTCTATATATAAATATGTTCGATTGGTTAAACGATTAAATCGATCAGGAAGAATAGCGCGGTATTTTAACATTCAGATTAGCCATATCCAAACCTTTGCCAAAATCAATCCGTTCTATGGCAATTACGTTGACAACTAGCGTGATCGCCCTACTGGTCCTAGCGCTTTGTATAATATATATAACTAGCTTAGGTACGAAAAACGAATAAAACTTAACAGTAGTTTATAAATTGCAAATCTGTGGGCAAAGCAACATGAAGCCAAGCATTCTAATCAACAATATAGTCATTTCTAATTTTAAAACACTGGTGGTCTAGAGATAGTGGCTCTGGCTACCGATCATAAGTTCGTCGGTTTGAAACCAGTCGTACAACAATAGATTTTTCTGTTCGAAAATTGTATATGCGCTGTACCAGTAGGTACTCTCAAAGGCTCGGAACTACGGCCTGCAGGACCGGAGCCAATTTTCCCCCTCCCCTACAGCCAGGCACAATCATGGATCCGCCAACGTACAACCAACCTACATCAAAAATACTGGGCTAGTATTGAAGGCTGCAGGCAGTCGAAGGAGGCTCTACCGGATCTTAATCCTAGATACTCCCGAAAACTCCTCAGCCTCAAACGTAACAAACTTCGACGTGTCGTCGGTATTGTCACGGGTCACTGCTCACTAAACAAACATCTATTTACACTGGGTGTTACAGACAGCCCCCTATGCAGAGGGTGTTTGAGCAAGGAGGAAACAGCTGCACATGTGCTCCTAGAGTGCAGTAGCGTGGAATCCCAACGAGCTCAACTCCTTGGAACACCGAGGACACCCAAGGAAGCCTGCGCCGGCGTGAGCGAGCTGCTGACTTTCCTGGAGGACATCGGGTGGCTGGAGTAGCAGCCTCCACCCGTCACGCAAAAAGGGCCCACCTGCGGCCTAGTTGCGGGAAACAGTCCACACACCAAGTACCAAGTACCAAGTAGGTACTCTCAAACGGTGAAGGATAACATCGTGAAAAAACCGGCATGACCTCTGTGGCGCAGTGGGCTAAGTTCCGGCTGAGACACAGAAGGTTACGGGTTCAATTCCCGCCGCAAGACAAATGCTTGTATGATTGCAAGTATTTGTCTCGGGTCTGAGTGTTTCTATGTATAATATGTATTTACAAAAAAATAAAGTAGGTAGTGTATCAGTCATGTGGTACCCATAACACAAGCTCTGCTTACTTTGGGGGCCAGAGAACGCTGTGTGAAATGTCCGGCATTATTGAAGTGAAAACTTCTTTTAGCGCGGTACGCATATTTTTAGATGAGGTAAAACCTCTGGATTCGCGACACCGTTACCGTCTGGGGCGAGACGCAGCCGGCTGCCGCGCTCGCCTCATTTGATTATAAACCTTAATTCACATGTTTACAATCTACTTTTGTTTGGAGAAGTTTACTGAGTTAGGTTCTTTGATATATTATCTACATTCTGAACGAAAAATATTGCATCATCTGCGTTCATTTTTAAGTGATTTATTACTAAACTCTAACTCGCCAAAATAAGTTTTCACTCCTGTCGGCACTCCCGGAGTTTAATTTAATTTAACGGAGATTTAATCCTTTCTCCACACTGGTACTAAATAATTAGTGACACGAAGAAGCAGAAGAATCTGGTTTCTTCACAAGAATACCCTTTACGTAATTATCTACACTTATATACTAATATTATAAATATGAATGATTTGATTGTTTGTTTGCATTGAATAGGCTCCGAAACTACTAAAAAATTATTTTACCGTTGGAAAGCTACACTATCCCCGGGTGACATAGGCTACTTTTTATCCCGGGAAAATTGGTTTGTCTCGAGAAAAATCTTCAACGCAGGCGAAGCTGCGCGCGTACATCTAGTACTTATATATACCTATTATACCTATAGGTAGACGGACTTTATACACACAGAATTTAAAGCTACCTGCGCCGCATCTGTGCAAACAGTTATTGTCTCCGAGGAACCATTGGCACGTGTGTCGCGGTCACCCACTTGTGTCCACACTCATTGTCACAACAGATGCTTTCTGTTATATCTTCTCTGACGTTCCACATCATACATTCTTTATCGCAAGTTTAGTAAAGCATTTGTAGTGTCGATTTACTTTCTTACGAAAATACCTATTAATATAAACAAAATACATCTACTTCCTTTACTAAAATAAAGTACATTTTGATAAACACGGGCTTTACTCACGTATTATTTTGTCGATGGAGGCACCGACACTGTTGCGATTCATCTAGAGAATCTTCACGCTTCTCTAGATGATTTCACGTTCGAGTTCACTCGAGCTTCTAACTCGAGCGGCAACGAGCGAGCCGCGGATCAAACTCACCCTGATAAAGATTCTCTAGATGAATCGAAACAGTGTCAGTGTCTCCATCGACAAAATAATACGTGAGTAAAGCCCGTGTTTATCATGTACAACTCACGAAAGTTTTGAAATTGAAATAAAAAAAGAATATTCATTTAAGTCGGTTTTCTTTTTAGTTTTAAAACGTTATTATGTGTATTGTAAACGTCATCGTCTAGAATGTTCTTGAATTCCTCGTGGTACAAATCACAAAACAATTTCATACCTACACTTATAATTAAATTCTCTACACCAATACTAAAGAGTTACTATTTATTGATTAAAATTCCGCTAAGATTACGCAAAAATCAATCAAACTCGTCAAGAGCGAAGAGCCGCACTCAAGAGAGTACTGTACCTCGTATCTACTTACTTATGACGTGATAACGTCTTATAAATCGATGAAAGCCGGCTGCACGCACGAAAAATTTTCACGTTCTGCCTAAGCTGAGCGTGCAAGCGAGAGCGCGGAACAAGCGATAGAGAGGCACGATCGGTCTAAGCGTTCGGCATCTTAATAGGTTAAAAGTATGCAATTTTTCATTAAAGTTTTCTTATAACGTTATCACGTAAAATTATCATCCGTAAACCGACTTTACAGACAAACATTTTTTTTTTTCAGCATCATGATTCTTTTACCATCGGTTAGTACTAGTATTACTAGTCAAATTATACCGCCATAAATTGGTTCTTACTTTCATAGCTTTTAGATTAAATTTAAAAAAAAATGTAACATTTTTCCTTTCGCTTTGCTGCAATCTGTGGAAGTGATTTCGTGAAGAGGGACGGAAGTGTGTACCAGGAAGCCGGGGAAGCACGTAGAGTTAGTAGATGGTACCAACCCATTTTCCGAGAGGTTGAATCCCTGGTGGTCCCATTTAAATTTTATCGAAATCAGTCGAGCGGTTTTTAAACCATCATCAAATAATGTAAAAATTCTATACATAGATGATATTTTTGTTACGTACAGTGCTGAGCAGTGCGTTTAGTTGGTCTACCCATATTATATATAAACAAAATACATCTACTTTCCACAAAAAATTTCAAAATAAAATAATTTTATGGTCTCAAATTGTACCCAATGGAGTCGGTTTTCTTTTTAGTTTTTAAAACGTAATTATATAAATAGCTATGTTACCTGATAAATGTCAAGCGAAGAGTCCTGTCATAGGTCAAACTGAAGCGAGAATCAGAAGAGCAAAAGCGTCAGTCACACAATTACCAAATACCTCTATGGCGTGACCATGGGTGGTCATGGCGTAACGAACTACCTTCGAAGTACTAAAAGGAAGGGTTCAACTCTTTCAATTTCAAATAGCCTTTGAGTTCATAGATATTTATTCAAAAAAAATACTGGAGACTGCAGTCTTTATAAATAACTTGAAACTTGTTACTCTTAAATATTAGCGACTCCCTAATCAAATAATCTTGAGACGTATTCACTACACGGCGCTCAAATCGAGTTTTTTTTATCAGAAAACATTCAAATAACGAGATCTGAAAAAAGTTTAACGAGTTATGTTTTAATTAGCTTACTTTCCGCCTTTATCAACAAGGAGGAGCTTTTCAATTCGTCGGAATCTTTTTTTTTTATGTATGTTCACCGATTACTCGAAAACGGCTGAACCGATTTGGAAAATTCTTTTTTTGTTTGAAAGGGGTGGTCCCATATTTTTTTTTTCAAAATCGGTGGAGCTTAAAATCAACGAAAATTTAAAAATTGTATACATCGATGATGTATTCGTGTACTTCGATACCTCGCTGTCTCATTGGAGCGGTGCGTTTATTTGGCCTACCCATATTATATATATACAAAATACATTCCAACGAGTCGAGAACCTCCTCCTTTTTGATAAAGTCGGTTAAAAATACATCTACCTTCCACTAAAAATGTATTATAGGTTCAAATTTCATTCAATGAAGTCGGTTTCTTTTTAGTTTTTAAAACGTAATTATGTAGGTATATTAATATGGGTTGGCCAATGAGACAGCGAGGTATCGGAGTAAACTAAAGTATCGATAAAGTGTAGAACCTGGGTAGTATACCCTTTCAAACAATAAAAATAATTTTCCAAATCAGTTCAGGCGTTCTCGAAGAGAAAAAAAAAAAAAAAAAAGATTTCGACGAATTGAGAACCTCCTCCTTTTTGATAAACTTGGTTAAAAATAGGAATATACCTACAATAGGACGTATTGTAGATATATAATTACGTTTTAAATTATTATATATTCAATAAATAAATAAATAATCCCGGACATTTCACACAGCATCATCTGGCCCCAAAGTAAGCAGAGCTTGTGTTATGGGTACCACATGACCGATATACTACTTATATACTTTTTATTGTAAATAGGTACATACATATTATACTTAGAAACACCCAGACCCGAGACAAATACTTGCAGATCGTACAAACATTTGTCCCGCGGCAGAAATCGAACCCGCAACCTTCTGCATCTCAGCCTGACCTTAGCCCACTGCGCCACAGAGGTCGTCAATATTGATTATATATTAAATGTATTGTTATAGTTGATAATTGTTATTGTATGTTTTATAATTGTATCTTATTTATTGCTATATATTATTTTTAGGAGTTTATTTTTAAATATGTTGTCTATCATTACATAGTATAAAACAACAGTCGCCTCCCGCTGTCTGTCTGTCCCGATGTATGCTTAGATCATTAAAACTATGCAACGGATTTTGATGCGGTTTTTTTTAATAAATAGAATAATTCAAGAGAAAGGTTTATATATATAAAACATGCATAATATAGTAGAGAAACACTGATAATTTTAGAGGTTTCTTATGTGGTGTCGTAAATAAACGCTTTTATTGCGCTTACATTGCAAACGCTGGCTGAACCCTACGAGATGGATCAAAATAATTTACTACAGTATTGTACACCTTAAAAAGGTCTACACAAAAGTCCACAATGGTATATGTATATCTCTTAGTCTATGTTATTCTCTTAGGTAACGTTGTCTAACGTTCTCTTAGATTCTGTAGTATATTTAGTATCAGCATTGCACCCGCGCGAAGCCGGGGCGGGTCGCTAGCATGTTATATTTCCTTATTCTTACATTATGTTAGCACGCCTACTTTTTATTCTCTCTATCTTGCAGGTTGGCTGGTAGATAATGCTACTAGCATTAAGCCTACCTATTGTACTTCTATACATATTTATTTGTGCAATAAAGTATTAAATAGTAATAAATAACAGTGACCGCATTGAGCCTTAGCTTAATTATCAAGTAAGCAAACAAGCAGCGACAACCATTAAAGCTCAATCCAAAGTCCCTCATTTAAAATGAATAATTGACACGCGTGGTGTGAATTACAATTTTCAAACATGGCTGCCATGAATATTTAAATGTAATAGCACACGGCTAAGAACTTCGATGGGCATTACTTATAGGTAAACAGTGGTTAGGGAATGAATATTTGATGCGCGGCCAGTGATTTGTCAAGTTTTTGTTAAAAGATTTGATTATTTATTCACCGACTGAAAAAACATCAAGGGAAATAAAAAGGCTCATAAATACCTCACGCTAAGTTTTCCATCACGCTGATACTTTTTAACCAACTTTATCAAAAAGGAGGAGGTTCTCAATTCGTTGGAATCTTTTTTTTTTATGTATGTTCACCGATTACTCGAAAACGGATGAACCGATTTGGAAAATTCTTTTTTTATTTGAAAGGGTCACAAGCCATATAAATTTTATCAAAATCGGTCGAGCTGAAAATATCTAAAAATGTTATACATCGATGATGTGTGTCATGTTCTTCGATACCTCGCTGTCTCATTGGAGCGGTGCGTTTATTTGGCCTACCCATATTATATATATACAAAATACATCTACCTCCACTAAAAATGTATTATAGGCTCAAATTACATTCAATGAAGTCGGTTTCTTTTTAGTTTTTAAAACGTAATTATAATGTACGTACTTACCAACACACACAATAATAAATTTGACTTGGATTTGAATTTAATTTGACTGGTCTGTCCACTAAGTTGGTAGTACCTAGCTCTTCTTTCTGCCCTGTAGGTTGAATGTTCGATTCCCTCCCAGGATAAAAATTTGTGTAACACAAAGTTACAGATATATTTATTTGTCAAATTTAAATTAAGAAGATACAATTTACTGGTGGTACGCACTAGGCTAACCTGTATCGCGGGTGGTCGTTTGACAAATTACCTCTAAAACACAGAAGGTCACACAGAATCGGACAAACAATGAGTAGTAGAATACATTATTATAAAGTACCTAAATGAAACCTAGATCGATTTATCCAAGTTTTATAGGCCACACTACCTAGTACAGTTAAAGGCAAAAATATGTATACACTCCACTACCTCATAAAATGTCACCCTCAACAAGATTATATATATGGAGACATTTAAGAGTTTATAAATATGTACACAATGTTTGGTAGTGAATACGTATATCTACCTACAATAGTAAAGTAATACGTATTAGAACATAAATTTGGAGACATCCTAATGTTAATTATGTGTATTTATGGTTATAAGCAATAATATGTAAACACTTTTAACAAATCAAACTTAGGGAGCATTTCACTTTCAAAACTTTCGTGTACTATACATTTTGATAAACACGGGCTTTACTCACGCATTATTTTGTCGATGGACACTGTTTCGATTCATCTAGTCTATAGAATCTTCATCCTGAGTTGAGTTTCACTCACCCTGAGTTTGTTCTGCGGTCCGCTCGTTGCCGCTCGAGTTCACGGAGTGAACCGTGTCAACAAAATAATTACGTTTTAAAAACTAAAAAGAAAACCGACTTCATTGAATGAAATTTGAACCTATAATATATTTCAAGTGGAAAGTAGATGTATTTTGTATATATATAATATGTGTAGGCCAAATAAACGCACCGCTCCAATGAGACAGCGAGGTATCGAAGTGCATGAAAACATCAAAACTGTACAAAATTTTATCATGATAAAATAGTACCTAGTCTGCGAGCAAGAGCTATGATTAGAGGCGGACAGACAGACGTACATGGCAAAACTATGATTTCCTTGTGGACATCGGAACCCTAAAAATAAAGATAAAATACTTACTCAGAACGTGCTTTCTAACTAAGTATATAGGTAGGCATAAGTCAGTGCTTACTTTACAACATTACAACAGTAAATACCACACGCAGCATCCAGCCACTCCAGGGCGAATAGAAAAGAATGTCTAGCAATAAAACAGCGAGTTTGTAATTAAAACGACATCAGTGTGGCACACGCGCGCAGATGGCGCGCGGACGTGACGTCACGAATGCGCCGCCATTTGCATTTTTTCCCGCGGTTTTGTGGGCGCGTAAATCTATCCGTGAAATAGAATGTTGTATGTAATAGGTTTTTCATTACATTTCGAACACCGTGTCCTATTTACACGGATAAATCTGTGTGCGGACTCGTTTTTTATTGTTACTTGATGTAGGCAAGCCGTAAAGGTAAAAACCTATTTGGAACTTGAAATAACTATAACATTTTGGTTAAGTGATGTTGATGATTGACCAACGAATGATGTATTAGACCTACTGAATTTGTTGGTACCTATACTTAAAGGTATTACTCACAAAAAATCCATGGAGATAAAACAATATATTTACAAACAACTTTATGAAAATAAAGAAGGAGATATAGAAGACAATAAGGTAGGATGGAATAAATACGTAAATAACTTGTCTAACCCAGAACTTGAAATTCCAGATGTCAAAAGTAGCCGCCATTATCCCTCTACTCTTCACATCATGTATGTGTCAGTTCGGAATGGATTTCGGCATGAAGCCCGATGTAACCTTCGGAGAACATAATGAAAGGTTCGACGTGCGATCCATTATGCAGGAACAGAGCAGGATGGTGAACTTAGCTGAAGAGGATCCGGACGATTACCGAAGGCACAGAAAAAGGGAAAATCAAGATTATGCGAAAAATCGAAGAGATGGTGAGGAAAATAATAAGGAAGTTGCTGAGGAAGAGAAGCTTCTCAATGCTCTTAAAGATACAGTAGACTTCGCGGTCCGCAGCTCGATACAGAGCAGTCCAGATGATGATGATGATTATGTTTCGACGTTAGAAGGCACACGAAGGCACTTACAACGGTTAGTGGACAATCTGCACGGTGGTCGAGGTCGTAGAAATGGCAGAAGGGGCATGCCTCCAGACCCTGAGAACGAGATCCTATTCCATCACGGTGTTCCTGTTAATATGAAGATAGAGGGTTTTTTGGAAGTGCCCTTGCAAAAGAAATAAACTTTATAAAACCAATGGAATTTTGAATATAAAGTCAACAAAAATACATACAAAATGTTTCCATCCCAAAGTGAATGTCAAAAATATTTTATTCATTTCAATAACATAAAAGGATTATTTAATATATTGCTGTCGTTATTATAGGAATTTTAGTAAAAATTACGGTCAAGTAATTTTACAGAATTACATAACAGATATATAAAAAATAAATAATATATTAAAATATAAGCACCGTATGTGCTTAATGTGCAAGAAAAATTGTGTGATTTCATTGTTTATCTGGTGAGGTCACCACAGCAACCTATAGTTTGTGGGTCACCAGAATAGGAAGCAGTATTTTTTTGATGTCCCATACCTACATGATAAATCATTGACGACGTCTGTGACGCAAGGGGCCTAGGCCCGGTTGAGACGCAAAAGGTTATGGGTTCGATTCTCGCCGTGGGACAAATGTTTGTATGATCTGCAAGTATTTGTCTCTGGTCTGGGTGTTTCTATGTATAATATGTATGTATTTACAAAAAAAAAGTATATAACTAGTTTAACAGTCGCATGTGGTACCCATAACACAAGCTCTGCTTACTTTGGGGCCAGGTGATATTGTGTGACATGTCCGAAATTATTATTATTATCATACTTTATCTACACTTTCATTCTGTTTTTTCTATAATGAGGTTTATTGACATAAGAAGTTGGACATTTCCATTTTGGTTTTCGTCTTTAAAAAAGACGTCGAAATCGAAGACGAAAAAAGTCTTTAAAAAATACAAAGAAGTTAGGTAACAATAACATGTAATATATAGATACTCTTGTAATATACACATTCATGCATAGCGCAGTCCTACGATATGCTATTTTATTCATACATATAAATAATATAATTTAACTGATTGAACCAGTACGTTCCTATACCTAACCTATCACTGTGTTACAAAAAAAGGATTTATAATTTTCATAAACCCGTCACGAGTTACAAATTAATTTACGCATTGATAGTTTCTATCCAATTTTACGGCTAATTTAAAAACAGTAGTTATTCTATAACCATAAAATTCTTATCAGTGCCTATTTGACTTTGGTCAGCTACCAACTATGACATTGATGAAGCTCTGAAAAAATATAAAAATGTTTAAAATTTTTAATATTATATTTTTTATCGGAGTAATAAAGCTTGCCACTACAAAACATTTGATTGGACACGACCTAATTGGAGTTCAGGACGTTCACAGGTTCCTCAAAAGTCTCCAAGCTGATGGTAATGTAGAAAATAGTCATACTAGTCACCATAAAAACCATCATAAACCAAAACACGAAGATGGCTCTAACCTTATAAACGTACAAACATTGAATTTGGTTTTCAAACACAATAACCTTAAACATGACAAACACAAACCTGTTAAGAGAAATAAAGATGACCATAGAGTAAATAAAATCATGTGCGCAGTT
This sequence comes from Lampropteryx suffumata, assembly GCA_948098915.1. Classification (NCBI taxonomy): domain Eukaryota; kingdom Metazoa; phylum Arthropoda; class Insecta; order Lepidoptera; family Geometridae; genus Lampropteryx; species Lampropteryx suffumata. The sequence continues at coordinate 15,636,692 of OX402566.1, read as the reverse complement.
ACTGGAACTTATGGCTGTACCAGGAACGATGATGAATCACGAGCGTCTGATAATAATAGAGCACTAGCCGAAAATGATCGAAAATATCACGATGCTGGTAAAGGCTTTGATTATGAAGATGATGAATTCGAGGAAGAAGCTAAATATGACATTGAATCACTTTTAAATGATCTAGAAGAAAAAGTACAAGCCGGCGACAATAAAGAAAATGATGATTTACGATGTAGAGGGAATCGGTGTGGCAGACACAGAGCTGATGATGATAGAAGAGATGTAAATATAAACAATAATCTACGCTGCTATGGAAATCGTTGTGCGAGAGATGATGAGAAAGATCATAGTCTCCGCTGTAATCGGTGTGCTAAAGCCAGGACTGATAATGACCTTAGTCTTCGCTGTAATCGGTGTGGAACAGGCAGGACTGATAATGACCTTAGTCTGCGCTGTAATCGGTGTGGGACAGGCAGGACTGATAATGACCTTAGTCTGCGCTGTAATCGGTGTGGGACAGGCAGGACTGATAATGACAGAAGAGATGATGATAGTGATGATAGCCTTCGCTGTAATCGATGTGGCAGAGGCAGATCTGGTGATAATAATGACGAAGACAGGGAAAGCCTTCGCTGTAATAGATGTGGCAGAGGCAGATCTGGTGATGATAATGATGAAGACAGGGAAAGCCTTCGCTGTAATCGATGTGGCAAAGGCAGATCTGATGATGATAATGATGACAGGGAAAGCCTTCGCTGTAGAAACAAGTGTGGAAGAGGCAGATCTGGTGATGATAATAATGATGACAGGGACAGCCTTCGCTGTAGAAAAAAGTGTGGGAGAGGCAGATCTGGTGATGATAATGATGGAGACAGGGAAAGCCTCCGATGCAGAAAAAAGTGTGGCAGAGGCAGATCTGGTGATGATAATGATGAAGACAGGGAAAGCCTCCGATGCAGAAAAAAGTGTGGCAGCGGCAGATCTGGTGATGATAATGATGACGATAGGGAAAGCCTTCGCTGCAGAAAAAAGTGTGGGAGAGGTAGATCTGGTAATGATATTGATGATGACAGGGAAAGCCTTCGCTGCAGAAAAACGTGTGGCAGAGGCAGATCTGGTGATGATAATGATGATGACAGGGAAAGCCTTCGCTGCAGGAAAAAGTGTAGCAGAGGCAGATCCAATGATGGTGATGATGATGATGATGATGATGATGATGATGATGATGATGATGATGATGACGATGATGATGATGATGATGATGATTATGATGACAGAAGCAACCTTCGCTGTAATAAAAGGTGTGGAAAATGCTCCTCTTGCCGGACTGGGTACAATAATGGGGATGGCAATGAAATTGATTACAGGAATGGCGGGAAAGATCGCAATAATGGCGTGGACATTGACAGCGATTTAAAATCGGTCCTCGATAACTACGGGAAAAGGTACAAAATAAACAACGAATTAGACGCAATAGTCCTGGATGTTGATGATTTACAAGGAGTTTTACAGAATTTGGACAAAAGTAAAGATAATACAAGGCAAAATAAAGGAAGAAATAGGCTACGGAGTCTTCCGTTCGCATTGGAAGACCTACCAAGAAATCTCACTATTTCACAATTCGTGAACATGGTAAAAAAATATGTTGTAAAAGTACCCATCAAAGCAGCCCTCAACTTTATAAAAGACGATACCATATTTGGCAGTTGGAGTGAGCACATCAAAAACCAAGGCATTAAGGTCTCAACTAAAGATGCAGCTAATTTGTTTAAGTTGAAAGATATCTACCACAAGATTGTAGCTCCAAAAGAAAATCTTTTGGAAGAGAGTAAAAAGTGGTTGCTGAATAAACAACACGATAGTAAGGATTGGAAAAGTCAAAAGGAAATTATACCATTAGATTTGTGGCAACAGATGTTGAAGAGAAGAAAGCCAGGGTCGCCTCTGAGGACAATGAAGAGACTTTTCCCTCTAACGATGAAGCAGAAAAAGAAAGCAATCAAAAAAAAGAAAGAAGCAAGTAAACATCAAGAAAAAATCGTAAATCCTTTCGTACTTGAAATAAATGGTTTAGGTCAAGTCAACGCATAAATTAAGTTACAGTAGCCAGTAAACTGTGGGAGTAAAAAAGTTATTTAATTTTGGCACCAGCTATCGGCTAGGTACTTAGGTAATAGGTAGGTGAGGTGAGTACTTACCTAGATTACAATTTTACATCGCTATAATTTATCATCATCTACGATAAGTAGATTTCCACTGCTGCACCATCCACGGTCTTGAGCCGCCGCCGCCACGCGCGTTGCTTGCTGCAACAAGTCATCGGTCCATCGAGTCGGAAGCCCCAGCCTGGGCATTGAAAGGAATCAGACTTTTCATTTATTTTTATTTTTGAAGTGAAAACTTCTTTTTGCGCGGTACGCATATTTTTAGATGAGGTAAAACCTCTGGATTCGCGACACCGTTACCGTTTGGGGCGAGACGCAGGGCTGCCGCGATCGCCCCATTTGATTATAAACCTTAATTCACATGTTTACAGTCTACTTTAGTATGGAGAAGTTCACTGAGTTAGGTTCTTTGATATATTATCTACATTCTGAACAAAAAATATTGCATCATCTGTGTTCGTTCAGTATTTGATTGGCAGTCGTCATAATTACTGATTTTGAAGTGATTTATTACTAAAAACTCTAACGCGCCAAAATAAGTTTTCACTTCTGTCGGCACTCCCGGAGTGCAACCCGATTTTTTTTTTATCATAGATAGACTCTCGCTCGTAAAGCAATTTGGCACTCATCTGTGAAGAGCACTTTAGCCCATTGCTCGTGAGTCCAGTTGGCATGTTCTCGAGTGAACCGAAGACGAACTATTCGGTGCTGAGGAGTCCGGGCCTTGTGCTGGTCTACGAGCTTTTAAATTCACTTTCCATCCGTCTTCTAATTGTACGCTCACTTGCGTTTATGGCGTTTAGGAGCCGCTGTCTTATCTCATCAGCTGTAAGGAAGCGGTTTCTCTGTATTTAAGTAAGTCATATGGAGAGGGAACGTAGAGCACTGTCAGTCAGGGCGAATATGCTGGCCCGCAGATTCGCACGATGTACAGATGCGGTGAAGGTCACCTTATTCAGAGCATACTGTACTTCATTTTACTCAGCGAGTCTGTGGGTCAACTGTACCCAAAGGCTTACAGTGTTTTGCGGGTCCAATTCAACAACGCGTTTAGGTTGCTGTTGCGACTGCCGCGATTCTGCAGTGCCTCAACCATGTTCGCCCAGGCACGCACTGACACCTTCGAGGCCATCTGGCGAAAAAAGTCAGCCTCACTGCTCAGCAGAATCCGAGGGAGCAGCAACAGCATCCTAACCGCGATAGCTGAAAAATTTGATTAGCCTATTGTGTATAAATTGGTCCAAAGGACAAAATCTATAATTAATTTTAAGTACTAACCCTTAGTTATAAGCTAACTAACACAATAGACTAGAAAGTTGTCTGAATAAATAAATTGAATTATTATTATAGCATTTCAAAAACCTATTCTGTTGTGACCATCAAACTAAATTAGATGCGTTAGCATCCTATAGTTTGTGTAAGTTAGGAACGCTCTAATGACAACAATCATAATTCGATTTTGACATTTATTACAAATGCGTTGCGACAAATTCGTTTTCTCACACTTTATGTGCAATTACTGACAGCATGTATCAATATTCGACTGTTTCAAGTTCAGTTCGGCTTGTTTTCGGATTGTAAATTACTATTAATAATATTTATAATATTAATGTATGATCTGTGAAAAATGTCTGAAAACGAATACGACAGTGATTGCTTACCTTTTAAGTTTATGATTCTGATACGATTTTATTTTTGAAGGTTTCCTATTTATGTTTGAAATATTAATCGTTCTTCCGTACCGATTGGATTGAAAGTTGAAATAAGTGACTGTGTAGGTCTAACTACAGCAACAATTAATTAATAAGTAGGTAGGTAGACTATGTGGTGATGGTGAGAGCGAGCTGATCTTTGCATACGTATCTTCCATTCATTCATTCATTATTTCTTACTTTCCTACCAAAAAGACTTCCTACCATATCGCTTGAGGAATTAGAATAGAACAGGTAAAATATCTATATCCTTATTCCTATACCATACATCTTATAAAATAAAAAACAATATTCCAATTTAATTAAAGTAGGTACCTACCTACATGTATTTAAGTGGTACTTACAATGGACGGCCATATTGAGGATTGGAAAGATTGAGGAACTCAAAACGTTCTTTAGGGTAAAATGGAAGGAGGAAACATAATGGAGTAAAGAAGAGAGAGGATGTCGATGAGGAGATCTTAAGCCAAGCAGTTGAAGGTAGTAAATAATTAGGTCTCACGATTAACGTTTCTCGACCAACTGAATTTAGATATAAATAATAACAATAAATGTTTCAGGACAACGCACACAGCACCATCTAGCCCCAAACTAAGCGTAGCTTGTATTATGGTGTCCAGATGATACTTATGGTAATTTAAAACCAACACAAACACAGCACAAACACCTGTGTTCATCTCACAAATATTTATTTTGGGAGAGAATCGAGCCCTCAACCTACAGCGCAGAAGGCAAAGCTACTATCAACTGAGCTGACAGGCCAGTGCTATGAAAGCCAATCTCAAGATACATCCTCAAAGTCCGTAGCTGCAAGAGGTGTACAAATATTAAACTATATAAGAAGTTACCTAAATCGGATGATATAGGTACTTACTCGCTGCCGTTTATGACCAAGAGGACCAAGAAATTTCAGTATTCTTTGCTTAATTTACTCATACATGACCAGGAACTCAACACCGAAAAACCAGCTTTTGTCACCGTCCAGTCCGCATAGTATTAATTCACTTCTTTTCATACCCTTACAAAAATAAACGAATTATCTACCAACCATAATTTTGCTTTAAATATCAAATACTAGCTGTTGCTCGCAACTGCGTCCGCATTTTTTTTTAAAGGAATTTTAGCTTTAATCCTTTCCCAGGATGCTTTTTATCTACCTACTTGCCAAATTTTATAAATTTCAAACCAATAACACCCACTAACTATAAAAAGTTTCCATAGAAACGTTCACACCACATTTTACGCCTTTGTGTAAGTTATTTAAAAAAATCCTAAAACACGGGTTCATTTATTTTGCATTTATTCATTCATATCAAGTTTCAAGCAAATCGCACCACGCCTTAAAATGTTTTATACATTCGTTTTCACTCCTTTTCACCCTCTTAGGGGTTTAATTTCAAAAAATCCCGCCTTATTGGGTGGTTTTTGCTGTAAGAGGAAGCTACCTTCCAAATTTCAGCTTTCGAGCTTCATCAGTTTCGGCTCGGCGATGATGATCGTCACCAATATCAGCTGCTTTCCCCCAGAGAATGATGCCGTATGACATAACACTATGGAAGTAACTGAAATAAACTAGTCTAGCTGTAGCTTCATCAGTAAGCCACCGTATCGCACGAACTGCATATGCAGCGGAACTAAGCCTACCAGCAAGTGTTTCAGTTTGTGGTCCCCACTGTAGTTTTGCATCAATATTAAGACCTAGGAAGATCGTGGAATTTACAAGATTCATTGCCTCTCCATTTATTTCAATGTTGGACGGACTATGAATAACATTTGGCAAAGTGAATTTGATACATTTCGTTTATTTTGAATTAAGGAAAAGATTATTTACAGTGAACCAGTTAAGAACTAACGATAAGGATTCATTTACGTTATCGCAAATACTGGTTTTACCTCTATCAACTTTAAAAATTAAAGACGTATCGTCTGCAAATAAAACTATATCACAAATATTTAGTCAGTCAGTCAGTCAATATAGGTAGGTAGGTATACGATTTTATGAAGATTTTCCTCACTCCTGTATATTATGGCTATTGATATTATAAAATATCTTGGCTTCTACTTTGCAAACCAATTTCGATATATCGGAACGATAACATCAATGAAGTTTGTTGAATTCAGTCGAATTAGTATTTTTTTTGTCTATTATTCTATTGTTGTTTTGTTTTTTCGTTGTATTGTTAAATTAAAATTGTGGTATCTTTTGTTGAGGCGGGTAAAGATTGTTGGTCGTTCTATATTTTTAAATGATGTTTTGCCACGATTACCCGATATTTCGTTTATTGATTTCAAAAGTAGGCCACCGGATGAGTTTAATTTTCCCAAAACTTATTTTTCTTGGAAATTTAAATGAATTGAGAACCTGTAGTGTAGACTATCGATTAATAAATTTCAATGTCAATGTCAATACGTCAGTCAATGTTAATATAATAATAACAATTAATTCAAACCAATTCAAACCAAAACAACAGCGGAGACGAAACCTATCTTATTTTAAATAAATGGAAAATGCACAGAAAATCGACGCTAAAATGGCAAATGATACGCCTGAAAGTGATTTCTCAATAGAGTGTTTCCAAAACTACTCTGCTCCTGAAGTATTCGTGCAAGGTTTGGCAGGAATGGTTGACCAAACCGACGTAGAAACTATCATTCGTGCACAGAAAAACATGTAAGTTTTCTGAATAAGCAGTATTTCTCCTGGTCTTCTTTCTGATAGTAGCCAATTGCTATTCTTGTGAAGGGTCTATCTTACTACAACGGCAAGAATAGAATAACTAAGGTAGTAAATATAACATTACCTAAGTAATCATAATCAAAAACGGCTTCAATTCCAGGCTCCAGCGCTTTGAGAAAACCACTGAAATGCTCACAAACTGTAACCAGCTCTCAGCAAGCCGACTGAGAGCTGCCTCTGGGGAGTTCAAAAAACACACACTCCTCCTACTCGAGATGAGAAAGGATCTGGAGTACATCTTCAAGAAGATCAGGGCTATCAAAACTAAGCTGAGGTATTACCTTTTTATACATTATGTTATGTGACAAATAAATGCTTGTATTTATATACCTATCAATTTGTGAATCAGAAGCTCTTGATAATAACTTGACTAAATAATTCTAGCTCTCAATACCCAGAAGCCTACAAAGCAGCTGTAGCAGCTTCCTCAACAAACCACCGACCAGCTGATGATGAGGATGAAGAGTTCACACCCTTAGAAGCTGAACCTATCTCCAAAATGGTAGCCACAGTGTCTACGGAAACTTTGAAACCTACCACAAGCAACATAAAAAAGTCTAAAAAGAAGGAGATCAAAGAAAGTAATTATTAAATCCTTAATAACCTATGTTCATCAAAAGAGAGTTTACATATGAATGTAAACTGCCTTTTTATGAACATAGGTTTTTATTTAGAAGTATAAAATAACTCATAATAAATATAAGTGAACAATCACACAACACCATCTAGCTCCAAACTCAGCATAGCTTGTACTATGGAAATCAGAGATTAATTTCATGATTACATGAATATTACACCCAGACATAGAACAAATATTTATGTTCATCATGTAAATGTTTTTCGAACAAGGCAGAACTACTACCAACCACTGAGCTGAGAGACAAGTCAAGTAAAAGTATTCTAAATAATTGATTCAGGCGTGACTTTGCGGAAAAACATTAAAGAAATGCAGTTAAAAAGCCATGCAAAGGGTTTTTAAATGGTTAGTGCACACCAACCACACATGCAACCTCAAAATCCTGCAAATCTGCAAATCCTCAGGAACACTTGACTCGCTCCACACCTTTGACGAAAACTTTGCTCTGCAGACTTGTTGCTTCGCCGCTAGTTAGAATGAGACTTAGTTTCTTCGCTCTCTTGGGCGGGCGTGCATGCGCCTGCATTGGGAATATATTGGCGGAATAATACTAAATATTTATCCATCTGTTTAATGTTTTGTAAGTACATATTCTATCAGTCATCTAGTTCTCATAGTATGAGCTTTACTTAGTTTAAGACTAGGTGATATTGCTGAATTGTCCAGAATATTTATATAATGTAACTGTAGTTTGACCTCTCCTGTAGTGTTGTTAGAGACTGGGTGGCTGCCCCTTGAACACTGATTTCTTTCTATCCCCAGGAAATGCTTTAAAATGCAATATGCTCATTTCAAAAACTATTCGACTAGGTACCCTATTAATTCTGTTATAGTTTCAGTGTGTCGATGATATATTCCTACCTTTTGAAACCTAGTTATTAAGTTATTGTTTTAAGTTCTGCATGCTTCACCACTAGCTTAAGAAAATACCTACTTAGGTACATTAATTTAAAAAAAAATACTACTCATTATAAGTGAACTGTATTTCTTTTTTCTTATGAGAATAAACTCTTTAAACCGATGTATTCATGCTTAGACATCAGCAAATAAATATTATTTTTATTCAAAGGTGCAGAACCTCAAGTGAGGAAGACCAAAAGGAACAGCAGTTCATCAGAGACAGAAAGTGCAAGTTCCGGTGATGACACCAGCACTGACACTGGCTGAGAAGTAACCAGCTCTGGTTCAACCACTATCATGAATGTAGGGGTCCCCACACTTCGAGTTTTCAGCTTTCGCGCGAAATTCGTGGGAGAAGTGTGTAGGTTGCATGCCTAAAGATTAAATTCTAATGAGTTTCTAATGTTTCAGATCTTTTTGTGAAAATGACATTTCTAGATTTATGCTACTAGTAATACATAATTATAAATGAGTAATAAATAATGCCAGACATTTCACACAGCATCATCTGGCTCCAAAGTAAGCAGAGCTTGTGTTATGGGTACCACATGCGTGATATACTACCATATTTTTTTTGGTAAATACATTTATTTTATATTGTACATAGAAACACCCAGACCTGACACAAATACATGCAAATCATACAAACATATGTCCTGGGCCGAGAATTGAACATGTAACCTTCTGCGTCTCAGCCGGACCTTAGTTCACGTTAGTAATGAAGCAAAGCAGAGTTTTTATCTTTTCTCCGCTCTGCTTGAGTGGACTAATGGTTGTTGTAGCTGCCATTATTGTAACATAACATGTTAAGTGAATGCTGTAGTTGAGTTGATTTAAAACAACTTTCTTACACCTTCATAGCTTTGCAATTTGTCTAGTCTTAGCTTAAGCTTTGTCTGTTTTATAGAAATATGCTATAAAAACATTATTTACATAAAATAACTAGTTTATTGACAATGTTTGAGAATTTAAGACAATTTTGACTTTGTTTAAAATGTGTATGCTTCTATATCTTGGTGAACCAATAAATAAATTAATGATTAGGCCTATGAAAACATAGTATTATAAAAAAGTATGTTTAGAAAAGGTTTTGTTTAATTATTATTACAGTACTTACTAATCTATATCAGTCCTTAAGAGTGAACAAGTTGATTATCTTTCCATACAAATGTCGAAGGGTGATCACACCACCATCTGATGATGAACAACCAAAACTAAAAGTGATATAAATTTGTCTTGTCATAATCTATGCTTGTATCAATACAGAATTGTGAAAATAATATGGGTTTGAAAGATACAATACTCAAAAAAAATCATTTTTTTCACTGATTTTATTGCAACTTTAGGTGTGAATAAATAACAAACGGAGTACGCAAACTAATAAATGTTTCCTATACAAGCATAGATTATTTATTCAAGAGCTCAAATAACTTTTTTTTTATAATTACATTCAGTAGTTTTTTCATGAGAACCTTTGAGCCAAAGGTCTATTCATTATTTTTACGCAATCATTTTATTCAGAAATCATAGATTAATCTGATCACATTACTTGAAATTATAATCACGCTATCTCCTTACTGCTCATCTCTCTCTATCCTTGGTGCACGTCAAGCCTTTTCTCACACTAAGCTAGGGAAATAGCATGCATTTTAGCTGCCGCTGCTGTTTTTGTGCCACTGACTTGTGTATCCTTAAGATTAATTATTAGCAACATTAGCTATAGTAAGACTTAAAAACCCAACTTCTGGTATTAGGATGTTACAAGATGTTCTTTCACAGTCTGAGAGCACAGATATGGTGCAAGTATATAAAAACCTACTTACTGAGACGGCAAACAATTATTTATCTCACAATAACATAATTATCTTGGGTGGTGTAGTGTCCTAGTTGTTCTAATGACAAATTCACTCTTGTGTGGTTATTAGATACACCCGAATGACAATTGCAGGCTTAAGTCTTTGAAAGCCATATTATAGAACATTCTAAAGAGAACACAAATTCCAAGTTTCAGCTAGCATATTTCTCGGTGTGCTTCTTAGCGTTATCAAGATAACTATCATTATCAAACTTGTACTCATTTGCTATGTCCGTCATAAGAGGGTCGTCCGGGTTTGGGTTAGCAAGCAGTGTCTGTAGTGAGACCAGCAATGTTTCTAGTGTGATGGTGGGGAGCCAGGCACCTTTAGGCGGCATCTTTAACATGTCCATGCAGATTCGTCCACCTGGTATGAAACATTACTATTAAAGAAAAGAATAAAAGTTTTTTTTTGATGCGAGATGAAAGAGCTACAAGTTATGTACCTTTGTCGATATTTGGATGGTAGACAGATGTTATAAACTTCACAAGCGGCGGCTCGAAAGGATACCTTTGTGGGATCGTGACGGTCAATTTGAAAGAGCCGTTCTCGTAAGGAGAACCCTTAGGGCCTAGTAAGGTAACAAGGAGCACATCGTAAACATCCTCCTGTTCAGGGTGGCAAGTTATGCCCCATGGCGGTTTGGTATTAAAGTTCTTCACTTCGCGCGCTAAACGTGCAGTTCGTGCGCCCGTTGTCATTATTCCCTGGTCAGGTTTCTTTGGCCTGCAATACAAAAATACATAAATATAAAAAAAAATTGTAAACATCGACCAATTGCCGCCTTGCCATGCCAGTGCAGTGACAGAGGCGTGACCGTGAGCGGTATTTCACGTCGCTAGTTACAGTTACAGTAACTACTTATGGGGCATATAGTCGAATAACTAGTTTCGACTCGAATGATAAACTAGTGATTTTCAAACTAGCGATTTCCACGTTTCGATTACACACAGCGATGAGACTGAATGTAAGAGAAAGAGAAACGAAACCAAAGTTATGTGGTTTCTTTCGCGCTCGTGTACTTTCGGTATGCCTAGGCTAGGACCGGCCGGCCGGCCGCGGCCGCACGCACGAGTAGGGTTGCCAACCATACCTTATAATAACGTACCTATCCTACTTGATTTTTGGTATACCTTTGCATACAAATAGAGTATCTTAAAATACTTTATTTGCAACCATTACCATAAACATACTTTATAATAACGTATCTTCTTTATCATCATAACCATACTTTATAATAACGTAACCTACTTTATTTTTGGTAGGTATGCCTTATACCTTTGCATACAAATAAAGTATCTGAAAATACTTTATTTGCAACCTTTACTGTGATGCGTTAAACAAAACACCCATTATGGGTACTTACTTAACTATTAAATCGATGACGGAAAGGATTTATAATTCTTCTTCTTTTCTTGTCAATGGCATGGCATGTGACATAATAATGTCAATTTTGCCAGTGTCAAGTTTTTATTTTTGTTTATAGCCAATTTGTTTGTTGAAGTCTTAGTCGATGGTCAATTGTCAATTCTAGACGTCACGCAGATTGGCCGTCTAAAATTTTCTTGGGATTCCTCGTCGTTCAAATCACATTGCACCACAATACACATACAACTGTACTTTTCAGTTGACAAATGGTAATATATACCAAAAAAATTGAAGAAAAAGAAGAGAGAAATAGAGCGTCAATAATTTAATTAAAAAAAAATTGTTTATTTATTTAAATTTAAAGTTTGATTGTCCAAGAAGCTTTGATTTTTTTAAACATAACAAAGAATACACAAAAATACGTTTTTAAGGCAATAAAACCATGAATTTAAAAAAATACTTTTTATTTCATCCAAATACTTTATTTTTTCCTATTCAAACTATTTTATACGTTTTCGTTAGACGTTACGTATTCAAACTTTTTTTGTCAAAAATAATTGGCAGCTCTAAGCACGAGCCAAGAGTTTCCGAATGAGTGAGAGTGACACGACGAATGAATCCGGACTATTCCGAACAAGCGAGTGGTGGTTAACTACTAAAATAAAAGGAAGTAAATGTAGTTTTAAACTGTTGAATTGTCATACGTATGCATTTGCAAATAAAGATCAGTTTAGCATTACTTTTATATTCAAATAATATCATCGGTTCTGTTAGACGGCTCGGGATTGCACACAAATAATAATAATAGTATAATTGTGTGTATAGATTTAGTTCATTACTTTTTATTGATGAATAATTTTGAAACTAACTGTTACTAACCGCCACACACAACTTAAAACAAGAAAAGTTGCTCAGCTACCATATCTAAACGTCAACCTTGAACCAAAAAGGTTTTTGAAATAGTGGTGAAATACCTAAACCAACTTACTGTATTATTTTTTAAATTGTAAATACATTCTCACAGAATAGAGGTGTATAAATTTAAATGGTGTAAATAGTCCAATACAAAAGGGTGTAAATAGAGTAAATAGACATATACAAAGGTTGTAAATAGACAAAAAACAAAAGTGTATATAGAAAAAAAAAACATAAAAAACCGTTAATATTTTAAATCGTTGTATATATAATGGTACATAGAATCAAATGAACTTCATAACATTTTAATACCAATATTGGATTTTATAATACTCATATAAACGAACATTAATACATTTTATTTAATGCAGCCAGTCCTAAGCCTGAATAAAGTCTGAAGGGAAGTTTATTTGTGCAAACTTTGTATCACGTATATGATTGAGCTGCATAACTACGATGCATTAAGTTAGTAGTCTCTCAATATGTTTGTTACGTAACTGCTTCAGTAAAATCACCATTGTAACATCACATAGACAGATTTTTTATTAGTAACCAGTTACAAAAATAACGTGTTTGTAAAACCAGTGACGCCTTCACAGTAACTACACTCGTGAGCAACCGAATCGAATCACCCCTACAAAATTTACAAAGTCTAACTTTTTTCCAAAATGACCTGAGTAATGCATATAGAATATTTTTTTTTTTGAAAGCTTGATCTTTAAGCTTCAAAATTACACCATTATTTTGAAAATCTACACAGTATTTTTTTAATTAATCAGTTTTGAATGGAAACACAACAAAAGTGAAGTTAATTTAAGTTAACATAGGGCTAATCAAAATTAAAATAAAACAGAAAATTTATGTTTAATACTCTTCATTTATTTAAACAATATTTGGTGTTGCCTCCTCTAGCTCTAATAACACTTTGAAGGCGGTTTTTCATTGATTTAATAAGTTTTTTAATCAGTTCTTGAGGTAGCCTTTCCCACTCCTCTTCCAGCGCTATCTTTAGCTCTGCGATGCTTGTAGGCGCCGGATTTCTGGCTCGTACCCTCCGTTTGAGTTGGTCCCATACATGCTCAATCGGATTGAGATCAGGACTTAATGCTGGCCAGTCCATGGTCCGAATGCCAACTTCATCCATGAACTGACGAGTGATTCGTGCTGTATGACACCGGGCATTGTCATGCATTAACAGAAAGCCGTCCTCGATGAAGCCTTCATAAGGCAAGACATGATCCAGAAGAATGTCTTCCACATATCGCGCAGCAGTCAGACCGCCTCCTCGGCCTCCACCAGGGATGAAAACGAGCTCCGTTTTTCCTTCCAGCGAAATGCCCGCCCACATCATACACGAACCACCCCCGTAGGACACGGTTTCGGCAAAACAGCACTGCGCAAACCGCTCGCCTGGGCGCCTGTAGACCCGAGCTCTCCTATCACTGCCATGTAGACACACTCTGGTTTCGTCAGTGAACAGGACTGACCGCCATTGCTCAGCACTCCAATTAATGTGTTGTGTAGTTACGTTACGTTATGCGAAAAACACGTAACGACTCACGCCTTGCAAAGTATTGCGTGCGTACGGCCGTTGTAGGTCTGTTGTAAGCAGAAATTCTTCTGTTGTCAATGTCACTGACACTGACAGTCAGCAGTCATGTGTTAATAAACCTGGTAAAAAAACCTTATCAGGCAGATAAGGTGGAATGAAAAATGCTCAGCAGCTGTTTTGAAATCCAAAGAAGCATATTTAAATTTTAAATTCAATTCAACAGAAGAAAGCTATTTGGAGTTCAAGAGACTGCGAGCTCACAAAAAACTTACAATAAAAATAGAACGACAAAAAAGCTGGGTCTCTCTTTGTGAAACTTTCAATCGATGCACTCCATTAACCCTTGTATGGAAGTTCATGCGTAAATTTAATAAATCTTATTAGAACCCTATTCATTATGAAGACGACTCATGGATTTGTGATTTTTTATCAAAATATACTCCTGATTTTGTACTAACTAAATTGAAAACACTTAATTCAAATAATTTAAATTCTTATAATAGCTTTCTTGTAGACTCTTTTTCATATAGTGAATTAACTTCTGCCATTTTCTCTAGGAGAAATACTGCTTTTGGTCTTGATGGAGTAGGTATGATCTTTAAGAAAATGAATAGAAACAGTTTGACAATTTTTCTCCAAATTTTAAATTTACTTTGGCAAAATAATATAGTACCTCACAATTGGAAAACTGACTGTTTAGTATCAATTTTGAAACCCAATAAACCCAAATTATGCCTTGAATCATATCGTCCTATTGCGCTCACTTCATGTGTCGGTAAAATTTTTGAGCAACTGCTAAAGCAACGTTTAGAATTTTATGTAGAACATCACAAACTTTTACCTTCCAATCAGTTCGGTTTTCGTAGAAATCGTTCTGCTCGGGAGAGTATTTGTCAATTACAACTTGATATATGTAATTCCTTGGCTGTAAACAATCATCTTGTCGCTGTTTTCTTCGACATTTCAGGCGCTTTTAATAGCGTCAATATTGAAATTCTTTGTCAAGAACTGCTATTACTAGGCATTCCTGAAAAAATTATAAATTGGATCCAATGTTTTTTCTCAGATCGAGAAGTTTTTGTAAAATACAATAAACATCTCTATGGTCCAAGATATTCTTCTGTAGGTGTATGTCAGGGTGGCATTCTGTCACCCTTAATTTTCATTTTGTATATATTTCGTTTAAATTTAATATTAGGTTCACATGTTAAAAATCTTGAATTTGCAGATGATTTGGTTGTTTATGCGTCGGGAGCAGATTTAGCTCCTGTAGCTGAAATTGTCAATGACGCATTGACAAAACTTGAAAAATACTTTTCTTATTTAGATCTTGATGTTAATTCGTCGAAGTCTAAGGTAGTGGTTTTTGGGAAAAAATCTAATAGCTTGCCAGCGATTTATTATAAAAATGCACCTTTGCCAGTGTCTCTTGAAGTTAAGTTCTTGGGAGTATTATTCTCCCATAATTTATCCTGGAATAATTACTCTAAACAAATCATTTGCAAAGCTCAAAAAGCTCACAATGTAATAAAGTCTTTGTCAGGCTCTTATTGGGGAGCAGATCCAAAGATTTTATTAACATTGTACAAATCTTTAGCTCGTAATCATTTTGAATATGGCTTCGTTTGTTATGCTGCCGATGTAAATTGTAAATACGAGTAGTATTAATATATTTCAAAATAAATGTTTGCGTTTAATCACAGGGGCGTTTAGGAGTACACCTATCAATGCTATGCAGATTGAATGCAGGCTTCCACCAATTAATATTCGTTTGAATTACATAAAAGAAAGGTTTATACTAAAACTTCATTGTGTTTCTGGCAATAGTCTTTTGACTAATCTGTCCGGAGCCGAAGGGGGTTTTAAATCTTTTTTTATGCTTCAGGGCATACCTCTGAAGTTTTAAACAATTTCTTCAAAATTCAAATATATATCAATCAAATCATACTTCACCTTGCTATGAAGGATCTTTTAATAGTAAATTCCCAGAAATTAATGGAGTTATTGATAATACTTTGTCAAGTAAAGAAGAAGTGTGCACAATGCTGTCTGAATGGACAGATCTAAAGTTTGTCTATACGGATGGATCCAAAAACGATAACGCTGTGACTTTTGCCATATTTGAACCGTCTTTGAATATTGGTGTTGGTCATAAAATTGATAAATTCGCTAGTGTTTTCACAGTTGAAGCTGTTGCAATCTTGAGCGCTTTAAAACATATTAAAAATCGTTACTTGGGACACAATAAATGGGTTGTTGTTAGTGACAGCATGAGTGTTCTAAAAAACCTGGCAAATAACAAATTGCATGCTGACACTAATTACATCATTTACTTAATAAAACAGCTATGGGTGGAGTTATATTTAAATGTTAATGTTAGCTTCGTGTGCCTTCACATAAAGGTGTTGAAGGAAATGAAAAAGATGATTAACTAATACGATAGTTAAGTTTTCAAATATCATATCATCTAATATTGAAAGCGGTGGTGATGCAGATGTTTTGTTACCATACACAGACGTTGTAAGTCTCCTAAAACAAAGGATGTGTCATGCATGGGGGGAGACATTCGTATCACTATGCGCACGTCGAAAATAAAGGTTCCTGGTATGCTACTCTAGATGTCCAGATTGATTCCATACCGTGGTTTTCTAAGAGTAAGATTTTCTTAACTAGAAAATTTTATTCTACAATCTGTCGAATGCGCTTTGGTCACTGTAGTTTGAACTATCATCTCTATCGCTTAAAGCTGGTTGACTCTTCTGATTGTAAGCATTGTCAGTCACAAGAAGTTTAATCATTAAATCATATATTTTTGATTGTCATTGTCCATCATTCAGTATTCAGCGCCTTGTACTGATAGATGGACTCCTCCAAATTTATGGTGAGCCTGATTTGGTCCCGCGTTTTATTCAGGAGCTACTTAAGAATGAATCAACCTATATAGAGTTGTATAAGTTTTTACCTAGTACTTTAATAGATATATAAAAATGTGCAAAATGTACATACATAATATAATTATCTACATAATGTAAATGAATATTATAGAAAAAAAAAAGATAGGAAAAAAAAAAAACTTTTATGTACAATAATAAATATGTACATAACTATTTTATAATATTATTAGCAAAATAAACTTACCTATTAAATATGTACTTACGTCATTGTATGTAAAAATAACTCGACACAAGAGAAGATAAAAAAAATACTTATTCAAGTTAAAAAAAAAAATTCGTTCAGATGTATCAAAGTATTTTGATGAATACATAAACACTGTTTATGAATCTTACGAAAGACATAAAATTTATCCTTGAAACGGATGAAATTATTTTACGCAAGACAAGGCAGTATGGTCTTTAGACTTAGCCTGCTCAAATGAGCGAAAAAAAAAAACCTGACTGACGTCAATGTCAAAATATTGGACAGCAGTACCTCTTTTTGGTCAACTTGGTCAAGTCAAATTACATTTTTGAAAGGATAACCTTACGTTTAGCAAACCAACTTTGCGTTTATTAGCTATATAAATCGAATGTTCCAATGTTAGTTGAATCTTATTATAACTTATAGGTAATCCATTCTTACTAGTTCCGATGTCATAACGAAAGGAAGGAAACAAGTGAGAATTCGATCTGGCGGTGTAGTGCCCAACGGCACAGTTTACTACGGTAAGTTTAAAACTTATTTATAAATTTTACTGATTTTATAGCTTCATCCTCATGGACGAATACATAATATGTACTAGATGTTTCAAATATTTCAATAGCCTAGTTTTAAAGTTCTATGTTGCGAAAGATCAATACCAAAAACTCATATTTACATCCACCACTAGTCACAGATCGATTTCTACCTGCCTAAATTTGCCAGCCTAATGCGGCAAACGTTTTTCCACTTTTGCAGACTTGTTATAGGTAATTTAATGGGTTATGAAACAACAGCGACAATGTTTCACACAGTAATCTATAAACTCGAGTGTGACTGAAAGATTGAGATATAAATTATAATTGGTTCTTGCGACCGTTTCCGGTTACCGATTCATTGAAGAATTTGTGGTGTCGGCTTGCCTACATCGCGGTGATTTACCTTAGTATATATATTTTTTATTCTTATAGCTCAGTCAACTTTTAACAGTGTAACAAAGTTTAGCAACCTTTTGTGAAGTAAGTCAAGCACTTCGTGCTTCAGAGATCATGTCAAGTATGTTAAGTTGTAAGTCCTTTCAAATGTTTTAAAGACACAATAATACCTTTGGGCAGCCTGTTAGCTCCATCATCAGTGCTGGGCCAGTGGCTCATACAAAGTAATTGTAGCTTCACCTTATAAATAATATAGTATCTATATACTAAGTAGGTATGTTCAATAATATACTTAACATTCCATTGTTGCACCTGTCATATTTTCATAACACAATGTTACATACTCTTAGGTAACTTATGGTCAGGGCCGGGCATTCCCTGATGAGACTAATAGATTAATACTGCTATTGTTCCTTTGATAAGTGTTACAAATTTACAATCAATTATTATATTATGACAAATCATAAATGCAAGTGTGAGCAAGTGAACTATATTCAGGAACTGTCTTCATAGTGTTGCTACATCAGTATAGAATAGGATTGGTGGTTCGAGCGGTTATCCTCTTAAAATAAATATCTTCATGATCTATTATTACTTCATTTCGCCTATAATCTCTGTCGTGGCTGACTGTCAGTAACATGACTTGAAATTTATTGTAGTTGCGGTGTTCTACAAGGTTTTTCAAAATGTTACACCAAAAAAGATGTAAACGTTTACTTATGAGAAATCAAAATACCAAGTGTATGTGCCAAGTACATACACTTTGCATATATTTTTATACATAATATATATATATATATATTTTATATATAACCTATATCGTCCCACTGCTGGGCAAAGGTCTCCCCCAAATCCTTCCAACTAGCTCTATCTTTCGAGATCGCCCACCATCCTCTCTCAATGTTGTCTAGATCGTCCCTTCAACGCTTTTTTGGCCGACCGCGATGCCGCGTGTTACTATGTTGGCTCATCTGTCTGGATGCGTGCGACTCACGTGACCTGCCCAGTCCCACTTAAGCCTGGCTGTTTTATTACCCGCATCAGCAGTTCCAGTAATAACTTTGTACATATATTTTTTAATACAGTTGGTTATGAAATTCTTTGAAATGTACCCGAAACGGGGGTATTAAAGTTTGTATGTGTTATTTGTCAGAAACTTTGTATAAATATTTTTCAGTACGAATGATTAAGGACAGATGATGTTTTTTTTTTAAATACTCTTTTTATTGGGAACTTTAGAACACGTGGTGAGATTTCCTTTAAAATTTGCATATTGTATAAAGGACATAAAGGGACTGGCCCGGACCAGTCTGCCTATTTGGCAGGCTTTTTAGGTTCACGGTTGCCAGAATTCCGGACCTCCGGTGTAGTTTTTTTACGAATCATCATTTTAAAAACAAATATACGAGTACGTTGACTTAGGTACAGACGCGCAGACAAAGTCGCGAGCGTTTCGTCTACTATTAATCATAGTTCGATTATATTGAAATATATATTACGTGAATTCTCTTATAAGGTTCCCCTCAAGCGTTTCATCGATACAATGAAATGACATAAATGTATTTTAACACAAAAAAAACTGGTATTACCATTCCATAGATGTCGATGCCATACCATGTCATTACTTATTTTACTTTACGCCCAGTCATTCTACGAAGTAGACAGGCAAGGTCACATTGCACGAATACATTGTTCAGTGAATTATTAACCATGTGGTATTGCGCAACATTGCTTCAATTCAAAAGGTGTTTATTGACAAAACGCTTAAGAAACATGACCATATTAAACTCTCTTCAAATTATGACGTAGGCTCTGTCGAGAACTCCGTATATCGTGAAAGAGCCTGAAAATGTAAACTCATTTTGGTGGCACGTAGGTGGCATAATGAACATTTGTATATAATTTAGAAACTTGACTCCCTCACACACGATGTAGTGTACGAGACAATTATTAGATGGAGAGGACTTGTCCCTATACCATCCTCAACTGAATCGGCCGTATCCACAAGACATGAGCAAATAATATATTGGTGGACAATGCACACAACTAGCTAGCCCCAAACTTATATTATGGTGACCAGATGATTGACAGAATACGGCAGAAATCAGAGCCTACTGAGTAACTAAACCGTGTGTTTCTTTACGATCTCCATTACCGTTCGGCAGCACTATGAATATACACTTTTCGTAAGGTGCTTGGGGTTCAGACACACAGCCTTATCCGAAAAAGTGCTAACCACTACACCATAAGTGCTCTAATTCTCAACATAGTATACTATCAATAGACATGCGGAATTAATGTTTCAGAACATGTGCTAGAGCACGAGTGAGTGTGTTGTATAGTTACCTAGTACTTCATGAATAGCACACTGGATCTATGCCAAGTTCAATTCAGCCTGGCGCTATCTTTTGTCAGATGTCGTAGCTAGTCTAGGAATGAATAATCTGCATTCAGCGAACATGCGATTGGTTTTAGAATCTAGTTCTAGGACTTGCTGGTTTCCTCGTAAATAGTCGTTATAATAATAATAGTTCATTTATTAATTCAGACACATTATAAGTCCATTTGGTGTTAGTAGGTATGTAAGTCTTATTTCTAGGTTAGTGTCACATATTAAAATAGAAATGAAAAATAACGTAAGTTGAAATGTCTATGATCTTTCATTCGCGCTCCAGTCCAACAACTAGACTAAAACACGAATGAAAGATTTCATAATAGGCAGATCATATCTGTCCGGTATGACCTGCAGAATGCTGGTGCTGCCCCGCAATCTGCTGAACAGTGAGGCTGTTTTCTTGCGGATGATGGCATGGAAACCATCAACCCTCGCTTCCGCAAACATGGAAGATGCACTGCAGAAGCGAGGCAGCCCCATCAACACTCTGAAACTATTATTATACTGAACACGTAGAGCACTTATCGACTTTTGAGTATAGCTGAAGCACAGGCTGCTTGTGTAAAACGATTGGCAGTAGGCTTTGAAGAGTGTGATTTTTACTTGCCTCCTGCATCGTGCAAATCTGCGGGCCAGCATATTACTTCTAATCGTCAGTGCCCTACGTTCCCTATCTATATCAGCCTGGTCATCAAGGTCGTCAGTTACGTAATGTCCAAGATATTTAAATTTATGTACGCGTTTAAGAGCCGTTCCGTTGAGCATAATTGAAGGAACCGACTCAGGGCCTTTGTTGGCGGCCTTGAAAACCAGGTATTCACTTTTTTTTCAGTTGTATACCAGTCCATATTTTCCAGCGTACTCAACGCAAATGGCCAGCAGCCTCCTGAGAGCACTGATTGATGGGCACAGCAGAACCATGTCGTCCGCATAGCTAATATTGTTATTACGAACGTTATCACCGAGCAGCCGACACACTCACTGCTGAGCCCCTCAATCAGCTCATTGATGTACAGATTAAAAAGCTTTGGAGAACTTAACCCCCCTTGTCTCACCCCGCATTCCAACCTGTATGTGTCAGAAGACTGCCGGCCCACCTTACATTATTGGTCTGATTTGCGTACCAGTACTAGAAGAGACGCTGTACCTGTGTATGCACGCCTGTGCCCGCCATCTTTTTCCATAGCTTTTCATACGATACAAGGTCAAACGCTTTGGAAAGATCGAGGAAGCACAGCGTACACAGGTGTTCGCCTCTGTGTATAGTACTGCACAGTGTGTTTTAAACTCAGGATTGCTGATTCAGTAGAAAGATACTTTCTAAAACCAAATTGAGCATCATGGATGTTTAAGTGCTTGTCTAATTCAGAGTCGAGCACACTGTCCAGCACTTTCGCCACCACTGTAGCCAAGGATATGGGCCGGTAGTTGCCTATGTAATGCCTTCATTCTTGATTTATTTATTCAGGTATATTATTTTTTGGAGAACAAACAGAAATACATAATATTATTACGAAGTAATTATATAATAATAATGGAATGAAGTCTCCACTGATTTATAAAACTTACGATGTAGAAGTTTATGGACATTTTTACACATATATAAATACATATATAAATACATATATAAATAAATTGGCCAAATGCATGTGATTACACGCAGTGTAGGCTTCCGAAGTCAGTAAGGATAAGAATGACTAGGGGTTCCAATCCAATTCAATACCATATAAAGAAAAACAACAAAAAATGCAAGATACATAGATAAACACTTTATTGTATACATAAATTAATGATTTGCAATACAGTTGTACAATGGGCGGCCTTATCGCTAAAAGCTATACTTTCCAGGCAATGTTTGGATGGACAGGATAGACAAAAACCAAAAAACGGCGGTATATAAAAAGTTTAAAAAAACGTTACCTATACTTCATAATGTAATATATAAATATAATAATAACAATAATAATCCCTATAATTAAACCTACATAACAAAAATTACACAAAGAAAGATAACATACCACTAAACTACATTCTACAGTGAAAAGCTACCAACCAGCTAGCAGTTTCCAGATAAAGACAGATAAAGGTGGACTTTGACTTTAAATATATGAATTGATATAGATGAGCGAATAGATACAGGTAAGGAGTTCCATAAGTGTACAGCTTGAACAGTCAACGATTCACCATACGTAGCTGAACTATAGACAGGAGTCAGGAGTTAGAGAGTGTCAGACGAGCGCAGATCACGATCGTTTGCTTGGTGCAAAAAAACATTCCTTTAAATATTGGGGAGAGGAAGACAGAAAAAGGATGTTGTAAAGCAGGGACGGGATATGAGCATGCCGCCAAAAATGAATAGAGAGCCACTTGAGCTTCATGTGAAATTCTGAAACGTGGTAGTATTTGGGCAAGCCAAATATAAATCGAATGCAGAGGTTTGTTAAGTTGGACTTCGGAAAGATCAAGATAATCTGTCTGGCATAATCTTATATTGGATGGAGCAGGGATTTTGCAAACATAACCTTGCTGGTAGAAAATTACGTCTTCTTAAAGACGCAGATGATGCAAACATTTTCCGACTAATGCCGACTAATTCCGACAAATCATTAATCCACGGCTGCCATGTTAACTTATTGTGTAAACAAATTTTTCACCTACTGACTGATCAAAATACGTGTACAATTAAATACAATAGGAGAGAAGATAATTAAGCTTAGAAATTTGCCTAGAACTACCAATTATGATGGCCTGAGTTTTGCTAGGATTGACAGTAAGTCCGTAAGACTTACTCCATTCACAAACTCTGCCTAGATCAGAGTTTATCAGACTAATGGCTCCGTTGACATTATCAATAGTAGTATGACAGTATATTTGAAGATAATCTGCATACAGGTGGTAGGAAGATGAAAGATTTTGCGTTATGGAATTAATCAAAATAGTAAAGAGAAGAGGAGAGTGGACGCCGGCGCCGCCTTGAAGGACACCAGTGAGGTTACACGAGATATGTTAAGAGTGCTAAGCGTTCCCAAGAGAAGATCAAAATCAACATTACAAAAAGCGATGCTGAAGTCGAGGAGTGTAAATATAGTGACCTTTCCACTGTCCATTCCAAAACGAATGTCATCAGTAATTTTAATTAACAGTGTTGTAGCCTACACAGAAGCCAGATTGGTGAGAGTTGAATAAGGAGTTATTAGAAACAAAAATACGTAGTTGTTGGTGCAAAATTTTATCACGATTAAATTTATAGTCTGTACGAGCACTGATTAGGGGCGGACAGACAGACAGACAGACGGACGTATCGAAACTATAAGGGTTCTCTGTGGACTTCGGAACCCTCAAAAAGAGATCTTAAACTAAATCACTGAACAAAATGCGAAGCTTGTAACTGGTAATTTGGTTCCTAACTGCAAGCTTAACGTAGAAAGGAAGAGGTCACTATCTAACCCCAAACTAAGCATAGCTTGTATTATAATGACCAGTAAGGCGATTATGGAACTCTAATTACAATCAATTTCTATCAGTTTTCATAGATTTCTGATAGACATTGATTGTAATTAGAGTTCCATAATCGCCCTACTGATGACTGATAGAATACTTAAATATTTTTAAATACATACTTATGATACTTTATAACACCCAGACACAAAACGAACACCTGTGTTCATTACACAAATGTTTATCCTGGAAGGGAATTGAACCCTCAACCTAAGCGCTGATGGCAGAGCTACTACCAACTGAGCTGACGGAGCCAGTCATATTTAAAAATATCTATATTTGGAATGTTGTTGTTATTAGATCATAGAACAACTGAAAATAGCATTTGACGCATAAATTTGTAAAATAATAATTTAATAAAACGCAGTACCTATTAGCGCACATGTTTGGAATAGAAAATCCAGGAGATCTAAAGATGAAATTAAGCCTAGATCGTCATTAAATACAGATGTGTTGAATAAATTAGAAGGTTTGAGGTACTTTTTTCAGCTTCAGCAAGTTCATCGTCCAAAAGAGTTGATAAATTAATTTGCTGGTGCTAAAGTTACAAAGTTCAGAAACCACAATAATGAGAGACGCTATTATTTTTGTAATCAACGGATGGCTGTCTGTTATGAACTCACGCAAAGGTTAAAGGTGTTAGGTTGAGCGGGGTTGTTAAAGTGATTACCCCCTTTGTCTACATGGGTATTTGTCCCACCACCAACAAACAAAAGACCAAGTAAAGGTTACCAAAATACCTTCCATGCACCTCTATACGTGTTTACATCAACCTTACTCAACCTTACATACTAAGCTGTAACCATACCTACTAAATGTGTTTATCAATACTACCTTTTGGCACTAGCTGGAGCGGTGATCCCTCGCGTCTACATACAAGTGAAAACATAGTAACGAGATACCCAGCAAAACTGGTCCAAAGGTCCTTATCACACAACAATACTTTGCGGTACCTGTATCATGAATAACTGTAAATTAATGGGATATTTTAAAATGCACATCTGTATAATTTTTCAGCACACTAGGTAACTCCACTTATTAACTAAATGCATTCCAGAAAAATGAATGCTGTGCTAAAAAACCAATTGATTAACTAAACATGTCCTACAATTGGTTAGGTTATGTTAGAGTATAGAAAACAACGCGCAAGGCGAGCGAGCGTAGCGAGCGTGCCGCGGCAGCGGCCGCCGAAGCGCCAGAAGAATAATACAAGGTCACGGTATAATAGGAGCATAAGAGTTCTGCAAATACCATTAAACAGTATATATAATTTGATTTATTTAGTGTGCATAACTTGTGTGCAAGTAAGTATTTTTGGTTTAACTTTGAAATATTTTGATCGAAAAAAGAGAATACACAGATATCGATTTAATTACATGCCTAATTTAATTGGTTTTTGTTGTCTAATACCTTTTTGCATATTTTTTATTTTTATCTATAGAAGCGCATGGAAAATTGCGTGCGTGATAGAAGTTACCTCTTCTCCGTGCTATTATTTGTTAAATCTCTATCAATCATTCCTGAAAAGCTGCTCTATAAAATGCTCTTATCTGCAATATCTGTGAGCAATATACCTATAATAAGTATTAAGTACATAATAAGTAATTTTAAAAGTGCTATTTATTCAGCTGGTTATGAAGATAATGTAATTGGAAGAGGCGTGTCTGCCTCGTGACGCCGATAAAGTTGTGGGATCGTTTATTGCGTAGCTGACAGAGTCTAGAAAAATCTTCTAGCTAGAATAAGAACAACGTGGATATCCGCCAAACCTACTCCTGAACAATCCACAGACAGGGTCTCTAAAATCTCAGAAATGCGTTTACTGAAACTGTGTTTTCAGTCACGAAAGTTCTAGTACCTACTTATCACATAGGTAGATTGTAGATATTATCCCAAAATGTTAAATGATACCAATGATAAGATTGGTGACTGATAACAGGCAACGTTCATAATGACATAAACCAACCAGTGGAACGAAACGTGTAGACAACTGATGACGCAAGACTTGAAGTGTGTCGCAGTTTGTACGATTCCCATCGGTTTTCTAAATGATTGTGGGTTTGATAGCGGTCTAGTTATTTTCCAGTGGTTTCATTGTTGATAAGGGAAACTTCTAGGGGTTTTATTGAGACTCATGCGCATTGCGTCGTGAATATTTCTTGCTAAAAATGCTTCTCGTCTCGACAGAAAGCGCCCTAATCCTTAAACCTATCAATAACTTTGAAGAAAACATATACCATGCTAGAGCATTCTATAACCCGAAAGGCATTTATTTAAATTTATAATGGCCATCCGGTACAGCGCGCGCGTCATTAGAAATTCCGTTTCATAAAACAGTTAAGTGTTAAATCTTTACAACATACTCGTAATTATACTTCCTTTATGACTTAAATCGAGTAAAACACTCAAAAAATATAATCCGGGCTAAGATATTACGTCTATCACATCTTTTACGATTATCTTCTCAACGTATCATGTGGGATTATTTGAATAACGCGACAACACGCTATGATAAAAGAATTAAAGTTCAAACCTTGGTGTTTTTTTATCGAATTTAATAACATTTAGACAATTAGCTCGTGGTAAACTTACTTTAAACTTACTTTGTTATTAAAGACTTCGTTTCAAAGCCTGTAAATTTTTTTTGTAAAACAATATCTCCTTTCAATTGTCTGTACTAAAGATATCTGTGTCCGACCGTGCGATTATATAATTCTGACACTATCAAAACATTGATACTAATAGCTTTCAGTTACCATAATAATATGGGTTGGTATTAGGGAAGGTTGTTCTTGTAACATATGTCTTATGAGTAGAAACTAAGATAGAAACCGAACGTAGTTAGATAGATATATAGAAAATACTTAATTGCACACCACAAATACATTAGACTGTTATAAGAAACATTGTTTAGCTACACGGTAGTACAATGGGCGGTCTTATCGCTAGATAGCGACCTCTGCCAGACAACCTTTACGTACGTACGTACGTAATACCAATCCATGAAATAATAAATATTGCTAGACAGACATTGATTCTATCAAGAGTTCCATAATCGCCATGCTGGTCTTTAACAAACTCGAATTAATTCTAATTCATGTGAGTTTTTATAACCAGTCCTTGTATAATTATCTATCGATGATGTGATACACGCAGCTGCTTTATACTGCTAGTGTATTCAACAATAATATGCACGACTGTTTTTAATATGAATGCTTGGAGAGAACCTCCCAACGAGTGTTTACTATGTTAAATCAATAAAACCTGTACTGACACTCCAAAATCGAAGATCGATATATTTGTTGTCATTCACTCACCATGACGAAGGATGACTTGCTGGAATCGAGGTCGTATAGGCAGACACTGTTTTTAACTACGCAGCGCCTATAATCATACCTAGGGTATCCATACTAATATTTTAAATGCGAAAGTGTCTGTCTGTCTGTTTGTTACGTTTTCACCGCTACACCGCTGATCCGTATTTCATGAATGTTGGAATAGAGATAGCTGGGACCTTGGAGAAGGACATAGGCTAGTTTTTATGGAGGTACACGCGTGCAAAGTCGCGGGCAGCAGCTAGTATCTTATAAACACACGAATTGTTAAATCTGTTGCCATCTCTGTTCTTTGACATAAGAATGACAAGGACAGAGCACACTTAATCGCCGCACTAGTTAAACTATATTTTAGTCCCTCATTCCATGATCATTAAATCTGCATATTTTTCATCTGATCCATACATAGGCAAGAATCCATCTAAAATTGTAAATAATTTGTTTAAAATCTCTGCATTTGTAACACTATTTTCAAATCAGTAATACCGGACTTTGTGACTAACACAGCATCATTTGTCCCCAAAGTAAGCACCAGAAAGCTTGTGTTTTGAGTACCACATGACTGATATACATACTTCTTATATATTTTTTGTAAATACATACATATTATACATAGACACACTCAGGCAAATACTTGCAGATCAAAGTCTGCAAAGTCTGCGGTTGGGTGTAATTTGCAGACAAAACGGTCTACCCTCTTTCTCAGTCTTTTACTGCGAACATTACCCGTAGGTACCTTCTACCGGTTTCACTGTCACTAATGACGTCCGGAGCCTGGAACCCTGTGGTGAGAATGTGTGGAAACCGTAAAAGTGAGGTACCAGTTATGCTTCCAGATACCGTGAGGGTTGTGTCGTAATCGTGATCGAGTTGTTAGTGACAGTGATACCGGTAGTACGGTCATGTTCGCAGTAAAAGACCGAGGAAGAGGGTAGCGCGTTTTGTCTACCAATAACACCCACACGCAAAGACTAGTTTATCTCGTGATCATGGCGCATGCAACCGTGCCGAAATATCGGGAAGCAGAAAAACTCATAAATATCCCGTTTTGAGTGAAAATTATGTTCAAAACCATGATAGTTTTAGCTGTGTTTAGCTATGATAACACTAGGTAGTAGCTAGACGTACCGCTACTTTCAATGTTTTATAAATTAGGTGTTTTAATTAGTTACCGTCCGTTTGATAGCACGTTTTAAAAAACGTGGTACGTAATACTATAGCCGCGCTAAGAGAAATGCTTTACTTAAGCACTAATCGAGATTTTTTGCGTATATTGTATATGTATGTATATTGTGTATATGTATATATACAAGTACAAGTAAACTAAAAAAAATTAACGTGTCACGGACACGCTTTTGGAACGAAGTCCCTCTCGTATGCAGGGTTAGCATAATTAATCATTAACGTGCCAGGCTCTCATTCTCTCTACCCATCCCTCTCTTTAATTTAATTAATCATTAACGTGCCAGGCTCTCATTCTCTCTACCCATCCCTCTCTTTAATTTAATTTTGATTATTGATCAATAAATAACTATTCATAAGCATATAAATAAATAAATAAATAAATAAATAATGCCGGACATTTAACACAGCGTCATTTGGCCCCAAAGTAAGCAGAGCTTGTGTTATGGGTACCATATGACTGATATACTACTTACATGGGTACTTTTTTTTTGTAAATACATACATATTATACATAGAAACACCCAGACCCGGGACAAATACTTGCAGATCATACAAACATTTGTCTCGCAGCGGGAATCGAACCCGCAACCTTCTGTGTCTCAACCGGACCTTAGCCCACTGCGCCACAGAGGTTGTCAAATATAAATATATATACATATATATATAGGTATGCGGGAGACTAGTTATCGGTCTCCTTCATTCTCTCTTTCTCTTCTTATTGTGTCACTAGTTATTTCTAACCAGTGTGGTGAAAAGATTAAAGTGCGCCTCAGAGGCTCCTTTCGTGCACTTAGGTAAGCCTTAATGTAAGCTCTCGACCTTGCAGACAGGACCTGCAGGAAAGACGAATCAGTACATGCGGTGTCGGTTCGGTTGCAGGTGCGTAACGGCTGGTACCGAGCCGGGCTTGTTTCAACTTTTCCTTCTCTATTGCTAGCTCTTCTGTTAGTCAGCAGGGGGACTAATCCTCAATAATTTGAAGACTATCGCAGTCGTCTCCAAGCAGCACTCATCTGGTATCAGTTCCACGTAGAAATCCTCACTCTAAGTGTTATATAATTCAGCGAGAATTACCAACCCGATTTTACAGTCAGATGCGGGTGCTAAGCCATTTTTGATAACCCTCAACTGATCGTTATAGAGTACAGGGGATGATAAAAGTAAAATTCACTTCATAACGCGTCAATTTTTTTCTCCCCTCGCCAACCCGCGATAAGGAACTTCGTTCCAATAATAATAATAATAATAATAATCCCGGACATTTCACACAGCATCATCTGGCCCCAAAGTAAGCAGAGCTTGTGTTACGGGTACCACATGACTGATATACTACTTATATACTTTTTTTTTTGTAAATACATACATATTATACATAAAAACACCCAGACCCGAGACAAATACTTGCAGATCATACAAACATTTGTCCCGCGGCGGGAATAATGTTTCAGTCGTACTGTACTTAGTATCTATAATTGGTTGAATTTCACTGTAATGTCACCACGTTCACAAAAATGTGCCCGCAATCTATTTTTCAACAAAAACTTCAAAATCGCTTGAACAAAAACTATTATAATTGAGCACCATTATCAATCCCTATCTGTTTACTTACAATACCATAGTTAATTGCTGAGAGATAGCCTACCGGGGGTTAATTAAACATTGAATTAATGGTTTTTGTTCTTTGGTTGAACTTAATTAGTAATTACAAGTATGTGTAGTACAATGTAGCCGGCAACTATAAAAATATTTAGATTACAACTAAATATAAATATTCTATATGTAATAATTAAGACTTGAATGAATTGAAATCTAATTATCGTACGTACAACATCGAAGTTTATAAAATTAGAAACCCTAGACACCCACATTCAATTGGCGTTCATGACGGAAAGATCAATTTGTATTCAGTATATTTATTTACAAAAGACATGCCATAATATACATAAGGTAGAATTATTAATAGAAGAGTTGCATATCTCGCCCGAGTAAAAGCACATGAATATGTTACTTTTTACCAATTAATTTAAATTACTCAAATTCGTAAATTGACCAAATTTAAATTATAATATCTATTTGAAATAACTTGTGATTTTATAAAATTGTCAATTGTTTTTATCAATGCACAATTAATAATGGGTCAAAACTTTAAATGAAGACTTAAAATGTATGGCTATGACACTAGCTCGTGATAAGTGACGTGACTGAACCGTGACAGCTGCTGTCAGTTCCATACCGATTGATCTTTCCGCAACCGCATTCACTTCTTTAAGTCTCTTTTTCTCAGTGTCATTATATATATATTTACTAGCGATTATATTATATTTTATTTATATATATATTTACTACCCGCCCCGGCTTCGCACGGGTGCAATGCTGATACTAATTATATTACAGAATAGTTATCCCTAAGAGATAGCCTTATATCATCACGGCCTTTTTTGTAGACCTTTTGAGGGTGTACAATACTGTAGTACATTATTTTGATCTATCTCGTAGGGTTCAGCCAGCGTTTGCAATGTAAGCGCAAAAAAATGTGTTTATTTACGACACCACATGAGAAACCTCTGAAATTTTCAGTGTTTCTCTACTATATTAGGCATGTTTTATACATATTATAAAGAATATCTTCCTCCTCCTCTTGAATAACTCTAACTATTTAAAAAAAAAGCATCAAAATCCGTTGCATAGTTTTAAAGATTTAAGCATACAACGGGACAGACAGACAGCGGAAGGCGACTTTGTTTTAAACTATGTAATGATGATATATTATGAATTTAGTCTACTGCACAATGTTTGTCCTATTCTGTGTATTCTTCTGTGTTTGTGTGGTAATTATTTCTCAAATTACCACTCGCGATACAGGTGCTACGCACTAGGGCTAGTGCGTAGCACCAGTATCTTCTTAATCTAAGTGTGGTAAACAATTATATTTGTATTTGTATCACACAATTGTTTAATCAACCCTCAATCGATAGCGCAGAATACAGAGTTATGTACTTCCAACAGAGCTGACAGACTACTCAAATTAACTTTTGAAACTATCATGGTTTTGAATATAATTTTCACTCAAAACGAGATATTTAACAAGATTTATTTATTTATTCATACAATTTATAACATAACCGTACATCAACCAAAGGGTTTATAAATAAATTAGTCATGATTCTTTACAGAATTTCATCAATTGTATAGATCATTAAACAGATGGACAAATATTTATTACTATTCCGCCAATCTATTCCTAAAGAGATACCTCCAAAAGAAATTCGACACGTGTTTCGCCCCTCCACGAGGCATCCTCAGGAACACTTGACTTGAATTGTCTAGTAGATAATCTAAGTGTTTAAAGGTATAACGACATTAGATTATAGGTAAATGTCAATGCTAGGTTATAAACTTATACTAGATTTACTGGCCCATGATATGTTCGCAGTAATAGAATAGGAAGAGGGTAGACAGATGTGTCTGCCAATAACATCCGCATAGACTTCAGTTTATATCGTGATCAGGCGCATGCAACTGTGAAATATCTGAAAGAAGTAAAACTCACATTATCATGGTAAATATCTCGTTTCGAGTAAAATTTACAGTCAAATTAAATTTAAATCCAAGTTCAATTTATTACCTAGTCTCATGTTGGTAAGTGGGTTGAGGACATTATAGGCGTAAACGTAAAGGAAAATTAAGCGTAGAGTATTTGTCTAGGAAAAACTGATCTTTCTTGACATGGTTGATTGTCTAATTACTGTTATATAACGTGTTATAAATGAATGTGCGTATATTTATAAAATAATTCACCGGTGCCTGAAGTAAAACAGGAAGTGATTTGTAAACTTTGTAATGATATCCTTTTGCATTATCATATTGTAATATCGTTATGAATAATGAATGTTTTTTCCACAATGTCTTTAGAATTCTCTTGATTGTTTTTATAAAGACTTCAGCGTGAAAATTTGTCAGAGAGCTATATATAGAGCGCAGTGTTTTGGGGATCAAAAGAAGGTATAGGTTCCAAAATATCGAAAAAGGGGATAGCGGATGTAGGTACGAGGACTGCACCATTGAAATGGGACTGGGCAGGTAATGTGACTCGAATGCATCCGGAACGTTGAGCTAAGCTCGTCGCTCAGTGTGTGCACGATAATCGGAGACGACGTGGCAGACCCAGGTAAAGACGGCGAGACGATCTGGATGCATTCGAGCGCATATAATGGAAGTTAATGGAGACCTTTGTTGCAGACCAGTGAGACTTGATAGGTTGAGTAAAATAAAGACGTATTTGTAGAAATCAATATTTACTTTCTAGTGTTTCTAGTGGTTCAATTTAAACCAAAAACAAAAAAAAACCTTGATTATACTTCCAATATCCATCCATCAACGGTCATAACAGAAAACAGATATGCCATCAAAAACATAACTTGTAAAAATACCAAGTCCTGCAACTCAGTTCTTCTACCGTAAAAAGTTGTGAGATCCATGTAAAACCAAGTCGGTTAATTTATTCAGTCCCTACTTAAGGGACCTTCTGTCTTAAGTTATTACGAAATTAGCTAACATAACAACATCTTATAGTGACCATATCAATATTAAAAATCTTTTATGTTTTAAATAAATAGATTGACTTGGCCATCGCACTAAACAATCTAATTTAATATAATATGTATTACTTGTGAGATACATTGTGTTTTCATGCGAAACTTTTCATAAGGCATGTCCAATTCTTGCTTTTTCATTTCGTTGATTGACCTATCTACATCTATTATTCTATTATATTATACACACTAGCGACCCGCCCGGCTTCGGACGGATGCAATGCCGATACTAAATATACTACAGAATGTTTTGCACGAACGTTTGCAATTTAAGCGCAAAAAAAATTTGTTTATTTACGACATTCCATTAGAAACCTCTAAAATGATCAGTGTTTCTCTACTGTATTATACGTGTATTTAACATATAAACCTTCCTCTTGAACCAGCCTATCTATAAAAAAAACCGCATCAAAATCCGTTGCGTAGTTTTAAAGATCTAAGCATACATAGGGGTAGACAGACAGCGGGAAGCGACTTTGTTTTATACTATGTAGTGATATACATAAATCAGTGTATTCATTCACTGCAAATGTAACTTTGTAATCCTATATTTATATGGGATAATAAAGTTATTTATGCAGTTGGTGTATATAGAAAACTGGACCGAAATTGCAAAAAAAAATAGTTTTTCCTTGATTTGTAAACTATATAGGTACTAATTGTATTCTAAATTTGTAGATTTGATTCTATGTCTGCTAGAAATGCCTTAGAGTAAAATTAAGTAACTTTGACTAGTTATAATTCTTAAACTACAGGTTCAAATTGAATTAAATTTAAAATATACCGTATTTATACCGTGTTTATTCACGTTAATTAAATATATAATCGACAAGATAGTTTTTTTTTTCATAAAAAAAATTGACAACTATTCGGCGAATGTGGAATAATACTAGCTATTATTCGGTATTCGGTATTCAAAAAACAATAGCGTAATGCCGAAAACCGAAAAATTTCAAGTATTCGCGGCATCTCTAGTTTGTATGCTCTGCGCCTGTCTGTACCAATGCCACCAAACCCACCTACACAACATAGATCTGCCAAGAAACTGTTAGCATTAAAAGCATTTATTTGTAAACTTTTTGAAACATCGATTGCTATCATTCAACTAATTGTCGTCCTTAAGTCAACTAATAAAATGAATACTTACCAAAATTTTACTAATTTATTTAAGTAACTAGCTGACCCGGCCACGCGTTGCTATAGCTCAGTAGTTCTAATACGTTGAACCAATATACGCTAACCTCTAAAATTATCAGTCTTTCTCTACTATATTATGTATGTATTATACATATAAACCTACCTTTTTATAAATTTACCTTTGTTTTATACTATGTTTAATTAATATGCAGAATTCAATAAATAAATGTAGGTGGATACTTAACAGAACTCGGTCAACCGTAAAACTAGATTAAATGACCTAGTTTCACTTTCAAAACTTTCGTGAGTCTATACATTTTGATAAACATGAGTTTTACTTGCGTTTTATTTTGTCGATGTCGAGATACGTCACCCGCAGTGCGAACCGTGAACGCTCGCGGCAACACACGGACCGCGGATCAAACTCACTCTGATGAAGATTCTCTAGCTAGATGAATCGAAACAGTGTCGGTGCCTACATCGAATAAATAATTCGTGAGTAAAACCCGTGTTTATCAAAATGTATAAAAATAAATGACCTAGCACTGAAAAACCTAGAAATCACCATTGTTGTGTTCACTATGATTTTATTTTTTATTTATATAAATAAATAAAATAAATGAATAATCCCGGACATTTCCCACAGCATTATCTGGCCCCAAAGTA
Organism: Lampropteryx suffumata; assembly: GCA_948098915.1. NCBI lineage: Eukaryota > Metazoa > Arthropoda > Insecta > Lepidoptera > Geometridae > Lampropteryx > Lampropteryx suffumata. The sequence continues at coordinate 15,601,981 of OX402566.1, read as the reverse complement.
AGCAGAGCTTGTGTCATGATGGGTACCACATGACTGATATACTACTTATATACCTTATTTTTGTAAATACATTCTTATTATACATAGAAACACCCAGACCCGAGACAAATACTTGCAGATCGTACAAACATTTGTCCCGCGGCGGAAATCGATCCCGCAACCTTCTTCGTCTCAGCCGGACATTAGCCGACTGCGCCACAGAGTCGTCCGTTTTTACTGTTTATACTGTAACATCAAGTTTTGATACGCAATTTGATGCCAGTAGATTAAGAGCCTTTATCATTTAATCCTTGAGTATATAAGTATTCCACGAAGTCAGGCTAATGATTAGAGTATTTTGGAAACAAATTAGAGAGGTAAAACTCATATTCATTGGATAATCCCGTTTTGAGTGAACGTTATAATTCGAAAGATTGCGGTATAATTTAATATCAATAATATTATAATTTTGATTAATCTCTTAGTTTATGAACTTTATACTGCATACTCAAATAGTGTTAGAGTTTTTTTATCTTTATATATCAAAATCTAGCGTCACTATCTTTGTTCGGGATAGCCTTCTGAACTACTTAACCATTTTTTATGAAATTTGGCTTACTGTGTCTTATTTGGTCAAACGTAAAAGATAGGATAATTTTTAACTCGATTGTTGACGTCGATGTTATTTCATTGCAAATTAAATGTTTTCCTACAATAAGTTCCATATGTTTCTAACAGATGGCCGTAAGTTAACTTCAGCATCTTTTGCTATCTAGCGTCGTGTTTCGATTTCTTGACTCTAAAATCTATTCCACGTCATATCTGTATTAAGTTCAGTATAATCTTCGTTCAACGTAGTGTATATAAAGAGGTATCACATATACACATATATATGAAACAAAGTCGTGTTAGTTACACCGCTTACAACTTCTCGAGTTGTAAGTGGTGTCGGCCGGACCGATTTTCATGTTGATTTGTTGGATTTGTCTCTGCCCCGAACAATTGAAAACAATTGAAAAATTGCTAATTTTAAATAGAAAAATCAAAGATTAAATTAATGAGTTCAGTTTGATACAACCTTTGACGACGTTCGGGTATGGTATGACAGGTGTTATTGTGTGCACATTAATAATAGTGTCATAAAGAAGCAAAGTCAAGCAAAATGTTTTAATGTCTAGGTGGTATATTTTTAACCGACTTCATCCAAACGGAGGAGGTTCTCAATTCGTCGGAATCTTTTCGTTTTTGTTTGTTAACCGATTACTCGAAAACGCCTGAACCGATTTGGAAAATTCTTTTTTTGTTTGAAAGGGTATACTTCACAGGTAGTCCCATTTAAGTTTTATCAAAATATATAATTTGCCTACCCATATTATATATATATATACAAAATACATCTACTTTCCACTAAAAATTTATTATAGCCTCAAATTTCATTCAATGAAGTCGGTTTTTTTTTAGTTTTTAAAACGTAATTATTCGTTTTAAAATGTGCGAACGAAGTCGCTAACGGAACAGACAGTAAAAGATTAAATCTGTTTATAAAATATATACTTGTTATGTCTTCACCAAATTACAGTCTTCATTTCACATCGCTCAATACCATCCATGCCTTGTCAGCCTACCACCCTTCCGAACAAAGCGCTTTGCTTCCACATTTATAATGCGTACAGCCAAGGATTGGAATGCTTTGCCGTCGTCTGTCTTTTGAAAACTACAATCTAGGTCTCTTCAAGTCGAGTCTCTAAATAGGTGTCTTTTAGACCTGTGTGTGCCCTATCGTCGGCCACAAACGTAGGTTTATCACTACATAGTATAAAACAAAGTCGCTTTCCGCTGGTGTCTGTCCCTATGTTTGCTTAGATCTTTAAAACTACGCAACGGATTTTAATGCGGTTTTTTTTAATAGATAGAGTGATTCAAGAGGAAGGTTTATATGTATAATACATGCATAATATAGTAGAGAAACACTGATAATTATAGAGGTTAGCGTATATTGGTTCAACGTATTAGAACTACTGAGCTACAGCAACGCGTGGCGGGTCAGCTAGTCGGTGATAAAATAAAAAAACAGTGATAATGATATGCTACAAAAAAAGGTATTCACGAGTTCATCATGATTGACATGTAATTACATACCTACACCACATGACCTTGCTAGCATCCAACGTAATGACTGGAATTATTGATCTTAGGGTTCCGAACGAGTTTAAGAACCTTATTACGCCATGTATGTCTGTCTGGCTTTAATAAGAGCTCTTGCTGGCAGGCTCTCAGTTTTATTGTGATGACATTATAATATAATAACTATAATACGTATAGCCTTTACAAGGTAATGAAATAATAACGTAGAAAAAATATTTTTAAGGTTTGCTTTCTTCGTGGAAAGTGGGGTTGACACTTGTACTTACTTAAGTACTAAATGACAAGGGAGTTTAGAGAGACTACATTCTCCCTACGCCGCACTTCTTTATACTGTACTAGCTGACTCGACGAATGTTGTTTTGCCATATAAATTCATAATCGCGGTTTTCACGGTTTGACCGAGTGAATTTTTTGAAAACCTTTTTTAGCGAGCACTTACGGCCCTAGAGGAAGCTGCATACCAAATTGAATTTCAACCAGTTCGGTGGTTTCTGAGATTTCGTGATGAATGAGTGAGTGGTATTTGACAAGTATATAGTAGATAGGTGGTCAGATTCCAAACGAACCAAATAAAATAATTAATTAACCGACTTCATCTTTCAAGGTTTTTTTACGTGTGTTCGCGGATAACTTTGTCGTTTATGATGATTCTTTTTGGAAATGAGTTATCCCAAGAGTGGTACCATGAAAACCAAACCAGGATCTGATGATGGCATCCCAGAGAAATCGAGGGGAACCTTCGAAAATCGTAGTGGCGACTAGTGCGTTTGTTAATTTTTTAATTAAGTATATTGAAGCACTACTATTTAATGAAGGTCTGGAGTCGATCTGATGATGGAGCCGAAAGAAAATCGAGGGAACTATGAGGGAACGGGTTGGAATGAAATTTGATATGCAGCTTCCTCTAGGACCGTAGGTGCTCGCTAAGAGAGGTTTTCAAAAAAATCACTCGGGATTTTGGTCAAACCGCGAAAACCGCGGTTATGCTTTGTAATTTTTCCATTCGTTTAATTATTATCTTGCTACTTTTTATCTACCACGCGGGAAATAGCTAGTCATTTATAATTTTACTAAATTCGGAAGCAACTGTGCGAAGTTCAGCACGCACTTGCCCAGCTTTAGCAAAAAGTATAAACTGTATTTAAGTGTACATACATACATAAAATAGGTACATTAGATACTTAAATTAATGGGTTTTTAAACAAAAACTTAATTAATCTTCCAATCTAGCCATAACATACCGCCTTGTTCATTTCAATAGCAACTAACATACTACACGTACGTTTAGTATGTTAGTAATTGACTGCTGTATGTTTTGTTTACAATAAAACACAATGGTCAATAGCAAGAACCGGCTAATATCTAAAACGTCGGTAAACAAATTGACAAGAAATTATAAACGGATGAGTCTTTTGGGTTTCGAAGTCCAACAAGGAACCGTTATATTTTCGACATGTATTTCTGTCTGTCTGTCTGTCTGTCTGTCCGCCCCTAATCATAACTTTATCTCGCAGAGTATTCGTCTAATTAAATTTACCACGGTAATACGTAATACGCTCCTACAAAATTATGAAACAAAAACTTAAGAAATATGTTTTTAAGTTAACCTACATCTCCTTTATGTAGTGTAGAGGGTTGTTTTTTTATGATTACCAGTCTGATTTGTAAACCTTAAAATAAATATGAAAGATCAATATTAAATTAATATATTATTCTAACTAGACAGTATATAATTGGTTTGGGACCTGACCACTCTGACTCATTCTTATCCATACTGTTTCGAATTTACATTATTTATTTGTTACAATAATACACGAGATGCTTGTCATTAAAGAGTTTTGTAGGGTCCCTTCAATGGTCTGTAGGGCGATTATGGAACTCTAATTACAATCAATTTCTATCAGTTTTCATAGATTTCTGATAGACATTGATTGTAATTAGAGTTCCATAATCGCCCAACTGATCATAATTACTGCAACTGTGTAAATGTGCCGAAAAATATCAGGAAGCAGAAAAACTCATACCATAAATATCCCGTTTCGAGTGAAAATTATGTTAAAAACCATGATAGTTTTAGAAGTTATAATGGTCTGATCAACTGACAAGTATCTATAAAAACTTCGATCAAAAATGCAAGTTTGTAAATCTTTTATAGGGCAATATATACGCTTCTATAACAAGGTCCCTAGCGACGTGCAACATTTTTCAATTGGCAAATTTTAAACCTAATCATACAAAAACTGTCTCGTAGATTATAAAATATCAATTAATTTAGATGACAAAACTCATAACGTACAAAATGGACTCGGCATCCGTAACAAAATTAGCAAGCATCATACAAAAAAGCGTTAAGACCGAGCTCGTTTCTTGTCGGATAATTCTGGAACTTCGGTTAGGAAAAACCGGCAATTAGATTCACTTGCATGTAAAAAGACGATTCAAAATGATCCTTGTTATTATATTAAATAAAACAAAGTTTTGATGTTAAATACCTTAACTGCAATGCCAACATTAGCGGTTTATAGTGTAAGAGTTCCTTCAGGTATCTTCAAAGCCCGTGGTCTGATCAACTGACAAGTACAACCATAAATTCACCTAGTATGTAAGACGTTTCAATGTGATCCTTGTGATTGTATTGAATAAATCATCTTTTGACTTTGACTTGACTTTTGTACCTATAAAACTATTTCCTGTGATCAATGATTCAACTATTTGTCTCTGGTCTGGGTGTGTATTGACAAAAAATTGTATGTCATGTGGTATAGCATAACACAATCTCTGCTTACTTTGGGGCCAGATGATGCTGTGTGAAATGTCCGGAATTATATAATTATTCAATGCTCTAATTGTAAAACATGATCTGTTCTTCGTTGAAGAGTTCCGTATCTTCAAAATCCATGATCAGGTCAATTGTACTCATACAGGTATGTCTATATTTTCCAATTACTAAATTTTCGAGTTTTTCGTACCTAATCACATCCTCAGCAAACTAATATGGAACGACTTCGGAGGTAAACCATATGGGACAAAAAAAGAAACATCTAAATCTGTTAACAATGGCTGTGATATCAGATAACGTACAATACAAACAAGTAAAAATAAAATAATAAAAAAACCCCCGACACAAAAGCAATACGCCCTATTCATTGAGAAGATGCCAATAAGTCCAAACACGATACCCCTGCTGTTATTTCAGTAAGGAGTTGGGTATCCTGCAGATTATGGTGATGCTGCAGCATCAGGTCAAGGTTACCATCTTGCAATATTATTGACAGGACACCAAATTTTGAATCGCGAAATGAAGAATTTGCTTACATCTCTTTATCAATTAGAAAAGAACTGATCTTCAAATGCCCGAACAGATTTTTTTAAATAATATCTGAGCACACTCTCGATCAAGTTAGCTTTCAAACCAAAAATCGAAATCAAAATAGATTCATCCGTTTAGGAGCTACGATGCCACGATTATGTCTAGCATACACACAGGTACATAAACATACAATACCCCTCTTTTTCGTCGGGGGTTAAAAATACAACCGAATTGTAAACGTTCGCATTGTTTTGGAAGTTAAAAACTAAAAGACAGAAGAAATAATGACTACGTATCAACAAAACAAACATGACACGTTTATACACACAGCGATGTGCCATGTCTATGCATAGTAGCTCTACGTAAATTTAAGAGTCGGATCGGAAGTCAATGTCAGCGCGCTTGCCTGTAATATTTCATTCAGTCGTTCTGAGGACGTCGTGGAGAGCGTACGCGTTTTTGAATCTTTACAAGTTCACATTACGTCGAGCGTATAAATTATTTTAATATCGCGTTTTTTGTTCCGTTTTTGTGATTGTTGTGTTCTTCAGGAGTTGTTTATAAACAGGTATTTATTGATTTTAATAGCACGTACATTTTTGCATTTTATTGACCCACCTTTAAATTAAATATTTGTCCTCGGTACGAGAATATTCTGTTAGTAAATTATTTTTCATGTTAAAATTTTAATCACATGCACCAAATCTGCATAATTTATTTTCTACTGGACATTAAACCAATTATAAAAGTTTATAAATGCAAGTAGGTTGGTCTAAATTGTAATTGTAACTATAACTTATAAATTATTGTAACTGAGCAAGGAAAACATGAATATGTTGAAGGCCGTAATATGACATTTCCGGAAACTATTACGAGCGGCCGACGCAAATTTAAATTCATTTACAAAAAAGTGTTGTATAATTTAATTACTTAGATTACATAGGTAAATTAAGGTACGAGTACCTAAAGTTTTATAAGTACTAGCTGTCCTCGAATATCACTTGGTCTTAAGATATTTTACATTACAATAGCCATAGCCGTGGTACCAATAAATTTTTTAAAAGTATCTTTTACTAGAAAACATAAATAAAAATAACAAAAAACTATTTTGTCATCCATTTTTATATTTACTAGTGTTCGCCCACTGGTCTAAATTCGACTATAATTAATTAATAATTATTGTATTTTTATGCATAGTTAAAAAAGTGTGCGTAATTTCATACTCCTCTGTCCGCGCAATTTTCGTAAAAAGGGGTACAACGTTTTTACTTCACGTATTAATATTTTACGCTTAATTTATATTTACTCCTTTGATATGATTATTTTATAAACGTAATTAATAATCTATAACGCCCCTTAACAGCGAACATGCTATAGGTTGAGTTTAATATAAGTAACACATACTTACGAAATGAAAAACTTACCTGATGAAAAACTGACGAGAAACTGATTACGATTGATTGTGTGAACCAGGTGTTAATAAACAATTTCATTTCATATATAGATTTGTTTATAGGGCAGTTTATATATGTTGTGTTTGTATCCCAGTGAAATGTCTAATGATTTTTATTAATTTCATTCCTTTTCATAAAAAGATTGTTAGTTCTTCAATAAATTGATGATAATATTTATTTAGTTTTGCTACCAACCTAATAAAATTAAATAAAACAATAAACCATGCAGAAATAAATCTCTACAAAAATCAATCGTGAGTTTCACACAAACTGACCTATTTGAATATTTTTCTTTTGTTGTTTCTTAATAAAGAGGTTGGCTTAGAATCAAATCGGGTCTGGGGGTTTTTCTAATTATATGTGTCTGATATATGTAGTATGTATGAACAAAAAAAGTATGCAAGTCGAATATCAGTCATGTGGTTAGCGTAACACAAACTCGCTTACTTTTGGGGCCAGATAATGCTGTGTGAAATGTACAATTAAAAAAAAAAACTATATTTTTATATTTATTTTACGTTTTAATAAAATTCCTCATCTAGTAATATTATAAATTGGCGAGCGTCTCTGTCTATCTGTTTGTTTCTTACATGTTTACGGCTAATCGGATGTTTATAGATTTTGATAAGATAGATTATACCTTGGGGAAGAATATAAGCTACTTATAATGAAGGTACCACGCGAACCAAACCACGGGCAGAAGCTAGTCTGTAATAAAGCCTAGTTATTGTAGTTAAGAGATTTCCAAGCTGCCTTAGTTCCCGGTAATGACTCCGTCTGCAGCGTGTCTAACCTGGCATTCTGCCAACTCCAAAACTCCGGACGAGACATACCTACCTATCCTAAGAAGCTAAGTTTGCTGTTCGTAGATACAAGGTCTTTAAACTTTGTTACCAGAGTTGCCTGTTGTCAAATACGAAATTAGTTTTGTTTTTAATCGGATACACCTTCGTTTGAGGACTTCCACTCCAACTGAAACGGATCAACTATTTTTCTTTCTCAACGATACAACTTTTACGTTGGTTTGTTCAGATCGAAACCAGCTAGTTAGGTTATGTTAGAGTATAGACAACAATGCGCAAGGCGAGCGAGATAAGCGAGCGTGCCGCGGCAGCGGCCGCCGAAGCGCCAGAAGAATATAGTTCCTCTGTCGATGATCCGCTTCAATTTGTCATTTGGTTGGTCCGACTGGAACAATTTTGCCCAAAATAAAATATATGATCAATCAGTTGGTTCTATTGGAACAAATCCCTTCGTCGGAGTGAAAGTACATCTTCGTTTGACCACGATCTCGCCTGGTTGTAAGCGACGATGCGGCCGACATAGAGGACGAAGGTCTAGAAGACACCTATTTACTATTGACTTGAAGAGACCCAGATTGTAGTTTTCAGGAATGACAGACGACGGCATAAACATCCAATCTTTGGCCGTACGCATTAAAAATGTGGAAGCAAACCGCTTTGTTCGTAAGGGTTATGGACTGACTAGGTATGGATGGTACTGAGCGGTACGTCTGCTTGTCCTGTTGTGAGTATTTATAAGTCAAATTTGACTGATCCAACATACAATCTATCCCTTTATCAAGTTACATCAAGATCCGTTCTGCCGTTCAGTTGAGTATAATTAAGAAACAGAGCGAGACATTTTCAAATTATCAGTATGGATTGCTTCAGTAAGAGACACAATAATGTTTAGAAGGACTGTGATGTCATCTGATTACCTACTTAGGTATCTACGTTGGTTTTTGTTGCTAGCACACACCGGTTTTAAAACATTATTCAGACTTGTATATATATAGTTACATGGAGATGACTCGAGCACATGTTTAGTTGGACACGTTATTTCAAATGCAAACTCTAACGCAGCCAAAACAGGTGAAGCGCTACTTCATTTATATCTCAACTAGCTTTTGGTCGCGGTTTTGCGTGTTACCTAGTTCTTACAATTACCGTATATGCTGTCCACAAAAAAGTAATAATCGTACATAATATTAATTAGAAATAAAGATAAAAGTTCCCATATTAGACTGGCTAAAGTTAGTAAATCTTTAATAGTGCAATATGTACGCTTCTATAACAAGGCCTCAAGCGACGTGCTAGATTTCAAGAACGTAATTAAGCAAAAACTGTCTCCTAAAGCATTTTTGGATTATAAGATATCAGATTATTTAGACGACAAAAAAGCTTGGGTCGAATCTGCTCCAACACGACTTGTCATCCGTAACAAAAAAGCGTTAAGATCGAACAAGTTTCTTGCCGAATTTTTCTTTCATTCTATAGTACCATGATACATCAAAATCCATTCAATCGCTACAGCTTGATTTAGCTACAAACAACTTCTAAAATCAAAACATCCACACTTTCGCATTAACGATAGTAGTAGGATATAAATTCAGAAGGAAATATTAATTGTTTTTGTCTGGTATTTATTTGTTTTCAATATTCTAATTTTGTTATTCTCTAAATTATAAGATACCTACTTTATATTTTTAGATTAAATGTATTTAACTGGGTACATGATAGAAATGGTGAACGTTGTGTACCACAGTTGCGGCCGTCACGGAAGATCAGCGTCTCAGTGGCGTATACGCTACTGAAATTATGCTGAGTGCTGTTCTTTTTGGGTGTATTTAATAATTATTATTTAGTAACCTTTTAAGTTTAATTTTTTGAAGCGATAAATAAAAGTTTTGCAACTAAGTTATCGCACGGTAGGTACGGACTTGGCGGACCCTTTCTTTAGTGTAGTGTAGGTAGACAGTTATCAATAGGGTGGCACGAATTAATGAATTCGATGAATACTCCTACTCCTAGACGCTAGTAATTCATTCATTTATATTTGGTAATCAATAATATAATACGTTTATCAATAATAATATACTACAACAGGAACTTCGTTCCAACCGAGTGTTCCACGACACGCATTTTTATTTTATTATTATTACATTATTATAAATGATGTTATGACTCAATAACTGCCAGTATTAAACAATAGACAAGGGCACGTCACAATTTGAGTAAAATAAAGTTAAGTCTTGTACATTCGTCATTGAGGAAAACCTATGGGAAGTGCTACAGTCAAAACGGTCGCACACGGGGAAACACATTCAACTTAGTAAGTACTTCACGTACTAGTATACTATCTAAAACCAGGATAAGTGATAATCTGACGCACACATCGAGGGTTCCGCTACCGTTCCGTAAGTAGAATTGACAGCTTCTATCTTGATGATAATTTTGCCAGTGTTTAGTTGTAATTTCATGACTTTAGATAAAAAAAATGTGATTATTGGTAATTATTTAACATACATACTAGGTACTCTTTTATATTATTACTAGCTGACCCGGTAAAAGTTATTTTGCCATATGATTTATCAAAAAAAAAAATTTTGGTGTGAGCCACCCTTAACATTTAGGGGTATAAAATCAAAATCGTTCAAGCCGTTTCGGAGGAGTATAAACACGAAAACTGTGACACAAGTTTTTTATATTAGGGATTATGTTTTTAGGCTTAAGTATTTCAGACACAATGTAAAAATTGTTATTGAATAAATTGTTATTCTTAATTATCGTCACTGTAGTCGATCGTCATTTGTCTATTCTAAACTTCATCGCTGAACGTCTAGAATTTTCTTGTATTCCTCGTCGTATAAATAAAATAATACACATAAAACTAAATTGTCTAGACGTGTGATAAGGACTGACAATTTATTGACTAAAATTCCGCTACGATTACGCAATAAAACATTAAATAACAGGATAAAAACGGATTAATCTCTAAGAACTAATGTATGTACTTCTTAAAATGAAAAAAACTAAAAATAAACAAAAAAACTTAATTGCCAAATTTCAAGATTCTAGGCCAACAGGAAGTTCTCGATAGGCTGGTTTTCTTCAACTACAAGATAATACCTGTTAACTACTAAAACAATATTTATTGTATTTTGTGGATACCTCGCGCTTCCCGAGAAAAATGATCTTGACAGCCAGGCAGACGTACAACGACGTGATATAAAGGTTCCTCTTTTCCCTTTGAGGTACGGAACTCTAATAATAATAATAATTCATTTATTAATTCAGACACATTAAAAGTCGTTTTGGTGTTGTAAATGTAAATCTTATTTCTAGGTTAGGGTTACATATGATGTGAAAAACATGTAGAATGTTTATGATCTTTAATTCGCGCTCCAGTCCAACAACTAGACTAGAACACAAGATTTCATCATAGGCAGATCATATCTGTCCGGTATGACCTGCAGAATGCTATTGGTGCTGCCCCGCAATCTGCTGAGAAGTGAAGCTGTTTTCTTGCGCATGATGGCATGGAAACCATCAACCCTCGCTTCCGCAAACATGGAAGATGCACTGCAGAAGCGAGGCAGCCGCATCAACACTCTGAAACTATTATTATACTGAACACGTATGGCACTTATCGACTTTTTAGTATAGCTGAATTACAGGCTGCTTGTGTAAATCGATTGGCAGTAATAATTAATAAGCAAAAAGTTAAAATACAAGATTTTGGAGAGGTTACATAAGTACTTGAATATTTAGGAGTTGATGATGCTGGATGATTTTGGCACAGGACCAGAAGGATTATAGTTCATAGTTCATAGTCATTTATTCATAACAGTAAAGTTACAGGTCAAACAAATCGAGACATTACGTAATTTTATAATATAATAATTATTAATATTTTTAAATATGATTTTAGACAATTAAATGAGAAAATATTGTAATGTATATAATAAACAATATTTAATTTAATAGCTACTTTTACGATTACTCATACAAAAAGCAGTAGGTACTTCTGGAACTGTTGGAGTAGGTGAAGTCATCGTGTGGAGGATGATTCATGTATTTAGGGATAGCAAAATAGGTTTTATTATATAGATATAGGTAGGTTTGTTTGGTTGTCCCCTCATCCATCACATGTGACCTGGTTTATGCAGTGCTGTTGTATTTAGCACAGAAAAAGTGGCTATGAATAAGGAGTATACTCATTTTAGTAATAGATATTTCAATAGTAGAAATCCTATTATAATGCCGCCAGTGTCTTGGTAACGTTGCTCTCTGGCAGTGATCTGGATCAGTTGAGCTATCTATAGATAGTTTTAAACGGTCCTTACGATAACAATAACTTTACTTATTTAAGGCAATACAATGGGCGGCCTTATCGCTAATAGCGATCTCTACCAAGCAACCGTTGGATGGACTGGACTATAAATAAACAGAGAAGGGGCATGTCAGGGCAGGGGTGTGGTGTATGTATAGGTGAAAATAAAGATAGTAGGTTAATAGCATATGAAAGCCAAATCAATGCGATATACGCAAGTTTCCTTTTTAGTGTTCCGAAGTCCACAAGGAACTCTTATAGTTTCGCTATGTCCGTTTCTCCGTCTGTCTGTCTATCTGTCTGTCTGTGTGTCTGTCTGTCCGCCCTTCATCTTACTCTTGTTCGCAGACAATTAATGTATCGTGATGAAATTTTGCACGGTAAGTACTTATTGTGTGTGACCTCTACAAAGTCATAAAAAAAAACTTTAAAGTAAAGGTTTTTAGGGATACCTCTCCTACATGTAAAGTGGGGTTAATATTTTATATAATTGACTATATACTACGAGTTTAATTAAACAGTTTTTCGATACATATATTCGTTTGATTTTTTACCCGAACGGGGTCAAAGCATTAAAAATGTAGGTAGCTGATAATTTAAAGCGAATAACAATTAAAGTAAATAATAATGAAACTAATTACAAAAAAGAATTTATAAATTAGAAATTAATCTCATTAAAGTATATTATCATATTTCATATATTATCATATCTCATATATTACATATGTAATTAGATTTTTTTTATAGGTTAATAAGTTACCAATTGTTATCGTCTTATATGTACTATGTATGGAATAAAATAAAGATTTATTATTATATTATTCGTATGATAAATATTAAGCTTTGAAGTGGGCAATTTTGATAGAGGTCAGTGTCCCCCCCTACCGGCTTAACTGCTGTTTGGAAAAACCCGAAATGTTTAATAAAAAAGTTGGACATATTGAAATTGCAACGATAATTTGTACAGATAAAGAGCCTTTACTAGATGTTGAGTAACAGCCTGATTTATAAAAAAAAGAACCGTTTTTTTTGCTATTACTTCACTTTTATTTAATATTCTTACTGACTTTGGAAGTTTTCACTTTGGGTGTGGAATAACAAATCGACTGAACTTATTTACACACAAATGTTTTTTTTTTCCCTTTCGACAACAGCATGTGCCCGGTGAAAGAAAACTCAAATTCTCACAATCGGTAACAGAAAACATTGTAGAAAAGATCCTACACCCAAATAATCCAAATATTGCAACCTGTCGCTATGTACATGTGCAGAATGTGGGCATGGGATAAAGATAATGTTTAGACGTGCCTTTGACTACCCCCGTCTTGGACATCGAAGTAATTTACCTACTAGTAAATTACTAGAGATGAGGTTGAGGTTGAGATTGAATACGAAATATTGATTTCTCCAAAACTTAATATATAATAACGTGTGCGTGTTGACGTCCGATAGAAGTGATAACTTAAACTAATCTAACTAGCTCTGTGAGTAAGGTTAGGTTAGATAATTATTTTTTTTTAAATCTACGCATTTACAACTAGTTACACGAAAAATTTCAAGGGCTCACATTTAAAATTAACCATGCCACGTGGAAACACTTCCGTGTGCGCAGTTTCTATATTGTTTAGGTTGCTTTTTATCGATAAGATAACCTTGTCTATCTGACACATTCGTGAACCTTTTTTCCCGATATATAAAAACCTCCATGCTAGTCCCACGCGCTTTTTTAGTGCGTTACTTTAATAATGTATTTAATATCTGCTATCTACATGTAGGTACACTTTTTTATCCATACTTCCATACTAAAATTGGAATGAGTCTTTGCTTGTTTATTAGCTTTTCATGGCAAATTTGTTAGATATCGGCTGCTTTGGACTCAATTATGCGTAGAGCATTGAGGATGATAGGTGAACAGCTAAACGCTGAGACTAAGTTCCAAAGTCTCGAGCACCGCCGTAAAGTTTCTTGCCTTTCAATCTTTTATAGAACACAATTCGGGGAATGTGCTCAGGAATTGCATGATATAATTCCACCATCTCCTTTTCACAACAGGACAAGCAGACGTACCGCTCAGTACCATTTATACCTTGTCAGTCTACCACCCTTACGAATAAAGCGCTTTGCTTCCTCATTTATAATGCGTACAGCCAAAGATTGGAAGTTTATGCCGTCGTCTGTCTTTCCTAAAAACTATAATCTGGGTCTCTTCAAGTCAAGAGTAAGTAGGTGTCGTCTAGACCTGCGTGCCCCATTGTCGGCCACATCGTCGGTTAACATCAGGCGAGATCGTGGACAAACGTAGGTCTATCTATGATAAAAAAGATTGATTGTATTTTGAGGAAAGACAGGCTACTTGTTGGTAAGCCCCGGACAGGTAGATGAGGAAAAGTATGTTTTATTTGACCTAGTTTAAATATTCTTTCGCTACATACCAAACCAAGCAACAGTTTCCTCGCGGGCTTAAGCTTACGTGTGTTACTAGGAAATTATCGCAGAAACCGTTTAGTTTAGTTAGTTCAAAATAAAATAACAAACGGTATATTTAAAGGGACAGGAGTCAGGACACACATTTGTGTGACGAACATAAACATAGTATATTCTGTATCTGGGTGTTATAAAGTATTGTATGTATGTATTTAAAAATGAATACATATATAAAGTATTCTGTCAGCCATCTAGTCACCATAATGACGACATCTGTGGCGCAGTCGGCTAAGGTCCGGCTGAGACGCAGAAGGTTGCGGGTTTGATTCCCGCCGCGGGACAAATGTTTGTACGATCTGCAAGTATTTGTCTCGGGTCTGGGTGTTTCTATGTATAATAAGTATGTATTTACTAAAAAAAAAGTATAGAAATAGTATATCAGTCATGCATGTGGTACTCATGACACAAGCTCTGCTTACTTTGGGGCCAGATGATGCTGTGTATGAATATTAAATGTCCGGGAATATGCCAAGCTTGGGGCTAGATGGTGATGTGTGCATTATTCACCAATATTTATTTATTTTATTAATAAATATAGTTTATTATTAAAAATCCCAGAGTTTACTTCGCCATATTTTTATCAACTAACATCTGATTTAGGGCTTTGGCTCGCGTGACGTAATCGTGTTATCATGACACATTGATAGCATTAAGTATTTGCCAACTTTTTTTTTATATGATAAGATAAGATAAAAAGCCGTGGTCCGCGGGCTCACTGCATTGTGGTTGGGATTGCAACAGCCGAAGCGTCAGGCATAATTAAAAGGTAAGATAAAATACCCGTTTACTGCAAACTTTTAAACTGCAAATATATTATATATACATATATGGAAATATACTAATATAAAGAAAAGCAAAAAGGTATACAATAAAAATCTTTTAATAGTTTTTAAAATAAGCCAGGTCAGAACTTGAGGTAAGTTTACCTCTCTTGTGTTATTTTGTTATAACTGTTCGTGTGTATTTGAGTAAAAAATAAAAGAGTGGTCTGTGATTCAGACCATGAGCATAGATTTTATAAGCAATCCTAAATCACTTATATACCGATAAAATGCCATAACGAATTACCGGTCGCTGATTACGAGTGTGTAATAATAACAAATTGCTAAAAGATTAAAACACCGTGCTCGGAGGTGACCTTGCATATTGATTAATGAGCAGGACCATAATTTATCTGCTGGCATTATACTTCTTGTGCTATACAAGTATTTCTTGGAATATATATTTTTCCCGTGACTTGGCCGACCGTTAATATGTAATTACATTCTCAAGTAACTTATTTTTCGATTCCCGCAGCGGGACAAATGTTGTTTTATCTACAAATATGTGTCTCGAGTCTGGGTGTTTTTCTATGTATAATATGTGTGTATTTACAAAAAAGAAGTATTTAAGTAGTATCAGTCATGTGGTTCCCTTAAGGATACACGAGTCAGCAGCACAAACTCGTTAGTGGGCGCAGCTAAATGCATGCTATTTCACCTAGCTTTGTGTGAGAAAAGGATAGACGTGCACCAAGGATAGAGATGAGCAGTAAGGAGATAGCGTGATTATAGTTTCGAGTCATATGATCAGATTAGACTAGATTTCTAAATAAAACGATTGCGTAAAAATAATGAATAGACCTTTGGCTCAAGGGTTCTCATGAAAAAACAACTGAATGTATTAATTTAAAAAAAAAAGTTATTTGAGCTCTTGAATAAATAATCTATGCTTGTATCGGAATATTTTTTTAGTTTGCGTACTCCGTTTGTTATTTATTCACACCTAAAGTTGCGCTAAAATCAGTGATGAAAAACGATTTTTTTTTAGTCTTGTATCTTTCAAACCCATATTATTTTTACAATTCTGTATGGATACAAGCATAGGTTATGACACGACAAATTTATATGACTTTAAGTTTTGGTTGTTCATCATCAGACGGTGGTGTGATCACCCTTCGACGTTTGTATGGAAAGATAATCGACTAGTTGACTCCTAACACAAGCTCTGATTACTTTGGAGCTAGATGAGGCTGTGTGTAATGTCCGGCATTATTTATTATTATTATTATTTTTGTGCTGAGTCGAGACATTTTTGTTATTGTGGCACACAGATGCTCTCTGTTTTCACCATTTTTTTATATAATTCGGTGTGCTTCAGTAACAAACGAATGAGTGTCCATGTCTATATCTATTTTTCGGCCAACAGACACAAAATATTTCTGAAAATTTGAAACATGCATTTTGATATCGTATTATTTATTTAATTGAATGACTTGAGTGATTCAATGGTGTCAATTCGGTTGGTTCATTTCAAAAATTAGGAATTGTCTAAATATATTTAGTTAGTCATAGCATTTGTAAAACCTATTCGGTTGGTACCATCTAACTAAATTAGGAACGCTTAATTATATTAGATAAAATTTAATTAGGATAAGTTGGTAGCAGCAGAATACCAAAGTTTCATTTGACATTCTAAACCTATTTTAGCTAAAATTAGTTAGGTTAGGTGCCAACAGAATTGAAGCCAATAGTTTATTTCTAAGTATTACATCTGTATTTGCTCGTTTAGCACCACACTTATTGATTTAATAATACAATTGATTATATCTTTGTTACAGATACTTATAGAAGACTTGGGATAGCGGACACGTTCCAGAAAACGTGGCGGGTTACCTAAAAACGGCTCACTCAAATTATTACAAAAACATCCGACGGCGAAAGAAAAAAAACAAGTCACAGGCCAGTCCGTAAGACTCTAAACTGCACTGATAGTGTTAACTGACATTAAAATTGTATATAAATTGACGCAAATCAAACTTGAAGAGTAACGAAAGATATAACTGAACATTGGCCGTATATATTTAAAATTGTGGAAAATACAGCCTAAATTCATATATAATCTAGAAATCAATTTATATACAGAACAAAAAGCTGTTACTCAATTGTGATATAATTTATAGAACTGCATTTAAACGCTTGGCTACTAGAGTTAGTAAATAGACTTAGAGTGATATTAAAAAGGTTGCGACTGAAAGAAGAGAATCTGATAAAATGAAGGACAGCATGAAGACTTGCCAGCACACGCTATCAGAAGACGTTATCTACAAAGAAGTTGTTGTGATCGGTGAGTTATTTATACATAGCCTGATATTCTAGTGTAACAGTCTGCAACATCGTCTGTGTAAGCAAGCATCATTGAGCCCCTTTCATATCCATGACGGAAAACAACAACAAAATAAATTAACTTGTAATAAAACAGACGATCGATGGTGGCAACTTCACTCCATCGTCTCTGGTATCTGGTGCAGGTGTTATGTTAATACAAATAAAAATATAAATTATACAATATATACAATTATCTATATAATAAAAATCAATTGCTGTTTGTTTGTCTCGCTAAAACTCGAGAACGGCTGGTCTGATTTGGCTGATTTTATTCTGAGGCAGTACGAAGTTTGCCGGGTCAGCTAGTTTGATATAAAATTGTGTATTTTCATAGAAAATAATTATACTGATTATTTTTGCTCGAATCACAGAGCTTTTATTCCAATTATTCACACAGAGTCTATAACTCTAGCTCTATTTAAATACAAACACTACAATTATTAATAAAACCGGAAATAACTCAGACGAATAAATAAAATAAGAGCGCATTGTTTGCTCCGCAAGACGACCAAAAATAATGTAGAATTATATATTTTCTAAATTTTATTTAAATCTAACACGTTGTAACGGTTATCTGACATTCTAACAAACAAACTGTCACACGTATGTTATTAGTAGATATTTTTAGCTGCCAATGTCACTGGACAAGCAATTAGTTATGTTTCATGATTTAAATAAAAATGTTATTTACTCGACAAAAAATACTCAATGCTTACGAAAGTTTCTGGGTTATTTTGATATTTCCATGCATAACTAATTATGATGCGAGCATTATCCTCTTTCTAAATATATTTCTATCCTGATATTCATTGTTGCACAAATATTAATAGGTAAGGCACATACAAAGTATTGTCCTTATTATTTTCTCGTGTTTACTAGGCATATTGCAGTTTCTGTTATTTCGGCTTTTACTCAGGTATTATTTTAACGACACCGACACTGTTTCAATTCAACTAGAGAATCTTTATCAGGGTGAGTATGATCCGCGGTCCGCTCGTTGCCGCTCCAGTTCACGGTTTAGCAACGAGCGGACAACGAATCAAACTCAGGGTGAGTTTGATTCGTTGTCCGATGAAGATTCTCTAGATCACACAACAGTGTCGGTGCCTCTATCGATGAAAATAATACGTGAGTAAAACCGTGTTTTTTACCAAAATGTATAGTTCAACTCACGAAAGTTTTGAAAGTGAAAAACTAGCAATATGACTAGAAATCATATTGCTCAGATTTTCGGGGTCATCGTCTTCGTCTCTGAGTTAGTCATCGTCAATGTGAAGTGTTCACGTAGACGCAGGCACCTCAAATATTTCAACACAAATAGAAATTTATTTCTTCAAACTTATATATGTATTCAATTCTTAAGACAAATCATTGTTTACTATTTCCAGTACATACGTATTTTCTTATCGATATTGTTTCGTGTGCGGGTTGCATAAAAGCTATAAAGTCTTGCATTTCAATAGATGTCGCAATATTGTCATCCATC
Organism: Lampropteryx suffumata; assembly: GCA_948098915.1. Taxonomy (NCBI): domain Eukaryota; kingdom Metazoa; phylum Arthropoda; class Insecta; order Lepidoptera; family Geometridae; genus Lampropteryx; species Lampropteryx suffumata. The sequence goes on along the minus strand of OX402566.1, from coordinate 15,582,862 downwards.
TTTGTTGATTTGTGTTTCTTTTTATAATATGTATGTACTAGCTGTTGCTCGTTACTTCATCCGCGTGAATATCAGTTATCGCAGTTGGATAAACATTATTACTATGTTAGGTTTGCGCTTACTCTATACTAAATTTCGTCAAAATCGATTCAGTAGCCGTGAAAGCGTTACAGATAGACAGACAGGCAGAATTACCTATATCAGTGAACAAGTTCGTATAACGCTATGTGAGTCTCTTGTTCTATCCAAACTGAACTATTGTGATGTAGTATATGGTTCTTGCTTGCTGGCAAGGACTGAAAAGCTGGTTCAGCGAGTGCAGAATGCATGCGCTCGTTTTTGTTTTAAAATTCCCCCTCGTACGCATGTGACTCCTTATCTAAACTCATCTAACCTGCTTAAAATGAAAGCACGCATGAAGCTTCACCTTGCCACCCTTTTGTTTGGAATAATTAAGAATAAAACGCCTACCTACTTATTTCAAAAGCTAAAATGGGTACAAGAATACTCTCGCTACACAGTAAGGGACTGTACTCACGTTGTCCTTATAACTCCTCGGCATAAACTGGTTACCTTTCGTGGATCTTTCAGTTTTGCAGCGTCTCGTTGCTGGAATGACCTGCCCCCACCAATTCGTGCTCTTAAAACACTACAATCAGATATAAAAAAATATTGCTGTCTTATCAAATTAACCATTAGATCTCCAATTGAGTTTCACTATCCGCACATTTGTCACTATTTAAATCACATCTCAATCGATTCTCAGCATTCTCAAGCCACAATAAAATAATTTAAATTTACTATTTATATATTTTAATCTTGTACGTATAATATTGCTTGGTTGAGTTTGGTACGTCTCCGGCTATTCAGTCCGTCACACTGGGGGCAAGCACCGATATTCGATAATCGACCCGACATTTGATTAAACAATAAATAGCACTCTTGACTCTTGACTTTATTGATTGTTGAACATAAAAAAAATTCAATAATGATATTTCTCTTTTTAAAATAGTTTTGCCCATTTCGTTTTAAATAAATATCACGCATTTATTTTAATTAACTATTATTATTTTATTTTTTATATTTGTAACATTATTTATATTTATATACCTACCATACAATTTCTATATATTTACACTCAGCCACGGATAAACATTATATACCTAATCAATACATAATAATTATTTACTATTGTGGTTATGGTATTTGTGAGGTCACTATTTCCAGGCCCTGACTGAAAACCAGCGCAGCTATACATGGTAGGTAGCCACTATCAACCATGTAGAGCAGCTTTTATGCTGAGTTCAGGACCTGTTTGGCTGCGCACACAGAGCGGGACTAGTTAGTGCTTACACGATGTAGATTGTGTTATATAGTTTATTGTTTTTATCTTTAAAATTGTTTTTAATTTTTTATATCTCTTTGTTTTTTTTTTTTTTTGTTGTTTTTTATGTTGTTATCTTATATTGTTATTTTTAAAAAAAATTTATTGATCCGCTCTGTAATGTGTTGTCAAATAAACAAATTTTCTTTCTTTCTTTCTTTACCTCTTGCTTGCGTGAACCCGAACATACCTATTTTGTTGCGGAGTTATTTTAAAATTATGATATCTCCTAAGATGTTGATTCAAATCAAGTGATATCGAGGCCAATTTTGTTCACAATGAAATACTTGTTATTAATAACATATTTATTTAGATAGGGATTAATATTACGTTGATAAAACTCCTTCGCAAATAATGCATTAATTTCGAACAAGTTTGATTACCATAAAAAAGGTTATAGTGAGTCAATCTTAAAAGATAGACATTATGCTGTGTCGGACTTTTTTTAGAACTTTTAAAGAGGAACATTTCCATCATACATAATTATTGCAGAACTTAAACCGTTTACACAGCGCATGCAACGGAAGCTCTCAAAATGGAATATTTTTTCCCGTTTTTCCAACATTTTTCCATTGATGCTTTGCTCTTATTGGTCGCAGCGTGATGTTATAAAGCCTAAAGCCTTCCTCGATAAATGAACTATCCAACATAAAAATAATTTTTCAATTCAAACCAGTAGTTCTTGAGATTAGCGCGTTCAACCAAACAAACAAACAAACTTTTCAGCATAGATTACAACAAATACGTATACGAGTATTATGTAGTATATCAGTCATGTGGCACCCATAACACAAGCTCTTTGGGGTCAGATGATGCTGTGTAAAATGTCCGGCATTATTTATTTCCTATCTAAAAATATACAAAAATATAGTTAGCTTTGTAGATAACTGTAGGTGTCTTATATTGACGCTGAATGTATTTACTGTACTAAATACCACCGTGTTTTAACTTTTTTAGATTCTGAGTATTTTTATACTCGAAATTTTCAATTCGTCATGATAAGAAATTTACGTAGATATCTAAAAATGTTGAGGTTTTATGCTAACTCACTAAATCATTCTAATTCTAGAGAGATAATGTAGACTGCAGGTACAGCGCTAGTTGTTTGATGTTTGTTGAACAACAACATTATTCAACTAGTTCCACAATTTTTAAAAACGTTGTTGAAAATAAATCCAATATTAAAGTTAAAGTCGTATGAGCTAAATCTGTCCACTCCAACTCTGCAATGGGCATTAAGGCACTTCTTGTAGAAATGAGTTATTATAGTATCACTGAGTTTTTGAAATATGACCTCAGTTACTTGTTACTAAATATAATATATTTGCATGCCTCTAGTTAAGGTAAGATTGTACTGGTACTTTATATCATTATTACTATACTATAACAATGTTGTAAACCTACATTCTGACAAATAAATGAATTGAATTGCAACTCAAAAAATATTGGTTTATGATATCCTTTAACACTTTCGTTAAAATCAAAGCTTTTGATTGGTTTACCAATGTTTTTGGTGTTTATATGTATAGTTTTTTACCCTTATTTGACGTATGTGAAGCGTAGCCACGCTCTAATAAGCTTTGTTGACGGATTGAACTATAATTTTACATAAATTTTCATCAAATCAAAGATAAATTGTTTTAATTGGTTCACCAATGGTTTTGTGTTTCCAAGCGCACCCAACCTGTTTGGAAAATTTGTAGAGAAGTGCCAGACGAGATGAGTTACGCGATAAAAAGCCAGACACTATGTAGGTAAATATAGTGTTTGGCATTAAGCGTTTGGGCGAGCTGAATTGTAATTTAGTGCGTCGTATCAAGAATCGATTTTTATTCCAATAAGTATTCTATGCTTCGACAGAGTTAGTGTAACCACACTTAATTAGTGTAGTAGCGAACTGAGCTCTGGTGACAGAATGGAGTTTATACTCCGAATCTCTCGGCCATGGCCTAACGACTCGATGTAGGTAATGTGTCCCAAGAGTCGAAAAGTCAAACTCATTCGTCTCGATGGTTCCATGTGTGGCCGGCTTCGTAATTAAAACGCCAGTCATTCAATCACGTTGTAAATTGATACGATCCTAGGGCTGCTAAAATAACATTTCTAGTATAATTTTAGATTGTTTGTCATACCACAAGTTATACCACAGAATACAAAAGTAAGGCTTGATTCCGTAAATACTTTAAACAAATAGCTACTTTTGCGACGACACAATTATGTGCAATTCAGCTCGCACCGCGCATTTTACCTGATATTTATATTCACCTACACCTTGCCTCTCTTTCTATCGAGTAACTCTATCTAACCTGGCGCGGCGCGTGAAACTTTGTGTTTGTCTTCTTGTAATGAATGTATATCATTTGAAAGTAATTTACTTAAATTAGCAGTACATAGCCCTTACGAAAGTAGTAAGGTACATTTTTATTATAATATATATTGATAATGCGGAGCTTTTATTTTCAAAAGTCAATCATGTGACAGCCAAAGTATGTTTATTATAGTGGCGAAACCCAATCGCAATCGTAATTTCAAATCAATCTTATTCAATACAATCACAGGGACCACTTTGATTATAGTAATTTGATTGAAAGCCATTGAATCGGCATACCTACCATCTAGTATGCCATCTTGGATTTTCGGTTTAGCCGGTACCGACGAAAAAACCCCAAAGAATTTCTACGTAAATCGTGCCTCAAGTACTTTTATATTTCGTGCTTCAAGCTTTACTGTGTTTCTTTTTAGAAGGCTATAATCTTGATGCTTTGATATCTCAAATAAATGTAATACCTAATTCATGACATCCCTAGAATGAGATAACACGCGGCATTAGACTGCTTGCTCCATATCCGTCTCAGTCTGGATAGCAGACGACACAATTGACCCCACACTGACTTACTACAACCGATATGCAACACTAACTAATGCCCGCGGCTTCGTACTTGTGGTACTTCGATAAAGTAACATAATTCTACTTCGGGTTCTACATAACATTACATCGCATTATGTATTATGTGTCAAAATGTATCATATTTCGCATTTGTTCGGACTGTAGGAATATTCGTAACCATGTAGCCCGATATCCGTTCTATGTGGTACAAGATATTCAGAAAACTCTGGACAATACTTGCCAATAATGACGTCCCGTCAACGTTGAGCAATTTACGGCAATGGCAATTATATAAAGATACCATCACACTAGTTGCTCCTGATTGATCTAGTTGCCGAGCAATTATCGCTCATAAAATTGTCCGTGTAACCTTACGATCTAATGTTACAGGAGATTTTTTTTAGTTACAATTACATTGTCTTAACAGTTGGGATACTAAAACGACAATAGAATCACGTAGTACATTATATATACGAAGTGTATAGCAGAAAGTATCATCAGATTCACATAGGCTGTTGATGATATAATAATAATAATAATACCGGACATTTCACACAGCATCATCTGGCCCCAAAGTAAGCAGAGCTTGTGTTATGACCACATGACTGATATACTTACTACTTATATACCTACTTTTTTTTTGTAAATACATACATATTATACATAGAAACACCCAGACCCGAGACAAATACTTGCAGATCATACAAACATTTGTCCCGCGGCGGGAATCGAATCCGCAACCTTTTGCGTCTCAGCTGGACCTAAGCCCACTGCGCCACAGAGGTCGTCGTGAAGGTCGTCGATATGAAGTGCTCGTGTGAATGACGCCACACTCAGGAGGTTAGTTCTCGCACTCGGGATAGCCAACAGCCCAAGCCGATGCCGCGCGCACCCATAGTTGTCTGGCACAAACCGATACACATCAGCACCCGCGGATTGTGCACCATACCTCTGAGTAAACGAAAAATATATATACTAGTTGTTGCTGGTGACTTTGTCCGCGTGAATATCAGATATCGCGGTTAGATAAATATTATTACTATGTCCTTCCTTGAGGTTTAAGCTTACTCAGTAGTTTAGCCGTGCAAGCGTTACAGATAGACAGACAACAGAATTGCTTCTGCGCGTGTTAGATTCTTATAAATACCTGCTCTAATTAGTATAATATATTACACCTAATATCAAGATTTAGAAGTTTATAATGAATGTTAGTAAAATTACTGAAGTTAAATACATACTTCTCACATGAGGAATTAAAGCTAAATGTAAGCAAGGATAAATTCAATAAGAAGAGAGAATAACAAATTTACCATAGTATATTCAATTTTCTTTATTCAATAAAATTACAAATACCACTTAGAATCGTCTTCTTACATGCTAGTGAATCTAGGTGCCGGTTCCTCCTAACCCCAGTTCAAGAAGAATCCGGCAAGAAACTTGTCTGGTCCTAACACTTTTTTGTATGATCCTTTACAATTTTACACAACACAAGTACCCTTCCTACAAAATAAACACCATAAGGAATATAAGGAAACAATGACAGAATAATTAACTGATACAAATGTATGTAGTTCACAAAGATAATATAGTTTTAAAGTTACCAAAAACCAAACAGAGAATAACACAAAAAGTTAACGGTACACATATTAAATACACACAAATATATTTTAGTACAATATTATTGCAAGGCACTTATCTTTCTAGTTCGGTGGTCACTCCCAATCTACCCGTCTTAGGCTTTAACCTCGCCTTTTATACATTTTTGAAATATATACAAAACATCACACCATATTCATTATTCAACCAATCACAGAAGCCTATTAAGAATCTAAGTATAATAATGAAAGTTATTTACTTAATAACAATAAAAAGATGTTAAAATATAATTCATGAAACAATGGATTCATAGTTTTGCTATATATGTCTTAATAAAAGAATTATAACGAATTTATCGATTTAGTAAACAATCAAATGAAGGACTTGTAAATATCAGAATAATGAGAACAGAAAATAATAAAGTGAAACATTCGTTAATAAATCCAAACTAATTAATAACTGAAAAATAGTAAGAAAGTATGTATCGAACAATTAAATTTACAATATATAACAATCATTGGATACTTTCGTTCTGAAATCCTAATTTCGTTCTCAAATGTGTGTGATGGTATAATCATTTTTATTACAATAATATTTATTAAAGCATATGTTAATTTAAACCAACTATAAAATAATAATATAAGTATAAAACTGTTTAACTGTTTATCAAAACACCATCTGTGTTTTTAGCTGTGAACTAATTGAATGACAGGTGGATTTTTATTGAATTCTTACGAGTATAATTTCAATTATTCTGTCACGCGCGTGAACCCGAACATACCTAATTTGTTGCGGAGTTATTTTAAAATTATGATATCTCCTAAGATGTTTAAACCAAGTGATGTCAAGGACAATTTTGTTCACAACGAAATTCTTGTGATTAATAACATATTTATTTGGATAAGCATTAATATTATGTTGATAAAACTCCTTCGCAAATAATGTATTAATTTCAAACAAATTTGATTAGCATAAAAAAGGTTATAGTGAGTCCAATCTTAAAAGATAGACATATGCTGTCGCGGACTTTTTTAGAACTTGAAAGAGGAACAATTCTGTCATACATAATTTTTGCGTAACTTAAACCCGTAACTCGAAAACGCGGAAGCTCTCAAAATGGAATATTTTTTTACATTTTTGCAACATTTTCCATTGATCCTATTGGTCACAGCGCGATGTTATAAAGCCTAAAGCCTTCCTCGATAAATTTACTATCTAACACAAACATAATGTTTAAATTTAAACCAGTAGTTCCTGAGATTAGCGCGTTCAACCAAACAAACAAACTTTTCAGCTTTATAATATTAGTATAGATTAACATAATTTCCCGCCACACTTCGAATTTAGTGTAACCTACCTACAACAAATAAGGAATGGTACATTAATGGGTAATATAGACCCTATATAGTTTTAAATACAAAACCTCGTAAATTTATTTTGCATTTTTTCTAACATGCCAATGTACTATTTCTATTTAGGAATATAAAGCCAAGGTTACGTGGAACTCCTTCTTACAGATGTCCAACATATGGCTGCGGAAGTTAAATTCCGTGTCCATGGGGATCCCCAGATCGCGAGATCGAGATGCAATATAGCAGATGTAACAGCCAAAAAACCTGTTTGTCCCTAGGTAACGGACCCAGTGGTATGGTGACGTCATACATGCTCGCCGGGAATGTGCCATACCTCAAGAAAGTGCCTGAAGATCTACCGATAGATGAGATGCTCAAAGCTAGGTAAGGAGACACAATAACTCATAGACGTAATTCATCATAGACTCATTACTTGGATGTTTGGTTCGTTACCGCTAAAAGCAACTCCCTACGTCTAACTGATAGTGCTTCGGAGGTTTGAGCTATTGGTGGAGGTTTAATGCTCTTGTCTAGTTACCTTTTTAAGCGGGTTAAAAAGGTAACTAGACAAGAGCATTCAGGTTACTTGAGTTAGCCTTTAACTCATAAGAACTTAACGGTAATCACGATTTTTCTAAAAGAGGACTTTCCTTGATTTGTAAATGGTTTCCTCAAGCAACTTGACCTTCTAAAATATAGTCCTTGATTGATTCAAAGACAGATGTCGCTAAGGACAGTTACCGTTGGAGATACATGTAATTAAAGTTTAACCTTAAACCAACATGTGCAAGTTAAAGTTCTACTTAAAAGTCTACGACCCTCCGCAGTGCCGATGTTAATCCAAGGAGGAGACAAAGAAGGTTTTCAGAAATTTGAATTTGACTTTCCAGATTATCAAACCTCCCAGAAGGACAGAGCCTGTATGAAACAGACTTGATGGCGCTGGCCGAAGGATTGGAAGGACGAAGCCAGAATCCTATTCCACTTTTGGTTAGTACCTCCTTTTTTATGAACCCTCAGGGTTATAGCACTTGTAGTCTTGTAGTAGTCTACTTGTTTTCTTTTCGTTTTTCTGTCGTTATATGGTTTTAGTAGGTGGTCACCTCTGTCTGTCTGTCTGTCTGTCTCTTAGCTACATCGTTTCGACTCATTTTGAGCAATGGAACGACCGACATTAGTTTGACAAGTCATGTCGTTTCGGAATCCATCACAAGAGACGATAGCATAATTTGAGTTTGACAAAGTAACAACTGTTAATTCGACTGCATTCATGAAATTCCTGACATTAGAACGACTTAATCGTTTCGATATATCGAAATCGGCACGCGTAGGCGACCTGACGACTAGTCATGTTTATCTTTACTGTCTTAGGATGCCTTTATTGAGCGTTCATTGAAATGCGGTATGTCTGCTTGTCCTGTTGTGAATAAAGATAATATTTTCAATCAATTAAAACTAATATAAAAAAATTGGCCAAGTGAGCCAATTTTTTTATATTATATTTAATTGATTGGAAATATTATCTTCTATTCACAACAGGACAAGCAGACATACCGCTCAGTACCGCTCAGAACTCACTACTAAGCTACCTATTAAGAAATTTGAAGCATACATAAAAGGTAGTCTTTTGAAGAAAGCTTATTATAATATAAATGACTATATTATTGATAAGAATGCATGGCCTCATGTTGCTCTGCCGTCAGACAGTTCACCGATTCACTTGAAATGTATATGTATATCTCTTGTATTAGTATTTCGTAGTTAAGGTAGTTATAAGATGGATCATATAAAAAAGCGCTAGGACCAAGACGAGTTTTTTGCCAATTCTTCTCGGGCTTGGGTTAGGATGAATTGGCACCTAAATTCACCTAGTATGTAAGACGTTTCAAAGTGATCCTTGTGATTGTATTGAATAAAGTATCTTTTTACTTGACTTGACACTTGACCATCCATACCTTGTCAGTCTACCACCCTTGCGAACAAAGCGCTTTGCTTCCACATTTATAATGCGTACAGCCAAGGATTGGAATACTTTGCCTTCGTCTGTCTTTCCTGAAAACTACAATCTAGGTCTCTTCCAGTCAAGAGTGAATAGGTGTCTTCTAGACCTGGCTGCCCCTCGGCTGCATCATCGCATACCATCAGGCGAGATCGTGGTAAAACGTAGGTCTATCTATGATAAAAAAACATTTAACATGAAAAAAATAATGCAATTCGTACGACAACAAATTGGCTTAGTTGTGATAGCTGTTTACTATGAAATGGTTTACATGTGTGGATGAGGTGATAAGGTTATCTGGTGTTTCGTCATCGCCGAAACTTATCAGAGCACGCAGCACTTTACGGGGTCCACTTGAGATAACCGCACGAGGATACCAATTACTGATAATGATAATTCAACCTCACTTAATGTCACGGGGTGGCGCACGAGGCGAATGAACTAGCTAGTCAGTCCGGGTAATGACCTTTTTGGAACTTGAGGATGATTATCCTAAGATATTTTTCGGGCATGCTTCAGCTTCTGTAATTTATGACATTCTTGACTGACCTCTCAGACCTCTCAGTTCCGCCTTCAGCGCTGTAGTTTGTCGGTTCTGTCATGAGACGCGAAGTTGTGACTACTTGTAATTGTAACTTGCCAGTTCACTGAACCGAAACGGCATTGTTAAACTGACCTTCGCCCTGCCTTGCTCTAGATAAGTATCGTCTATGATACAATACCTACTGAATACCCTACAATACCTACTGAATATCTTATCTCTGTTCTTTCGAATCCATAATCTTTATATTTATATGTATGACGTCACGAAGTAAATTCCGGAAGTGCTTTAAGCAATTTTTATGAAATTTGGCTTACTGCGTGTAATTTGGTAGAAAGTCAATATTTTTCATTTTAAATTCAATGTTTTCCTACAATAAGTTCCATAAGTTTCTAACAGATGGCAGTGTAAGTTAACTTCAACATCTTTTGCTATCTATGTTGGGTAAGCCTATATTAGTTCAACGTAGAACTGCTGAGCCACGGCAACTCGGGTAGGTAATATTATAAATAATATGATATTAGTAATATTACAGTGTCGTTGTTTTTTTGTTGCGTTTTCACTTCTTTCTCTTCATATCCTGTCACTTATTTCAACCAGTTAAAGGGTTAAAATGCGCCTCAGAGACTCCTTTCGTTTTCACTTCTAAACGACTTAACGGATATTAATGAAATTTTGTAAGGAGATACATTGTATCTTTAGGAATGATATTGGCTAGTTTTAATGTATGCACCACGCGTGCGAAGGCACGGGCAGCAGCTAGTAAATTATAAACTTGAGAGTGCCTCTGCTTGTTCGTTTCTTACACTTCCTCTTCTGAAGGGCTGAGCGGATCCTGATGAAAATTTGGTAGAAGATGGATTGTATATTGGCGATTGACATAGGCTACTTTTTATGTAGGTGCCACGCGTGCAAAGCCGTGAGCAGAAGGGAGTGCTTAGTAAAAATCCAATTATTATAATATTTGCGAAATATTATTAGAATGATATTACCTACGACTATGTGTTATTAGTATCAGTTCTTTGTTTTATTGCAACAAAAAAAAAATTAAAATAATTGGTCAATTGATTATTGAATTAACGTATTACTTTATCTACGAATTCATACTTTATTGAATTACTATTGCAAATATATGAACCTCTATGTCCCACTGCAATAATATTTGGAGAATACAACGCCAGACTCACTCTCACTGGTTATCTTATTAACAAACCGTACATAACAGCATCTTTATGTAATAACTTAATTCAAGTAAATAAGGTATTAATTCATTCAAATCAGCAGAATGATAACCTTTGCAATACTTTGCGTATAATTTATAGTATTGCCTATGTAAGTTGATTGATTTATTTTGTCTAGAAGCCGTCGCGGCATGCTGGCGCTTATTCTGTTCATTTGTCAGATAATTTATAAGTATGTTATCTGTTAGGACAGAGGTCAACCTTGATATGAACTGTCTTTCAAAATGGCATTAAAGATTCCTTAGATCTTTATGCTGAAAAGAACTAACCTCAACATTGTTGACTTATATTTACTTACTTCTACTTATATAAATAAAAATGAATCTCTATTTCCCTTGGTCACGGCATCACGCGTGAACGGCTAGACCGATTTCGCTTGTTCTTTTTTTTTGATGTCATTTTATTGTCAGGAGAAGGTACTTATCAAAGAAAACTTTTCTTTTCTAATATAACTTTAGCGCTTTTGACAATATAAACTTTTAGGATGTAACTTTCAGTCGTTTGACATTTGGTGCTATTGCTGCAATTTTTTTTTTATTAACATACAGGACAACGTCTTTCGGGTCAGCTGGTCCTTTTATAAATATATGAATGTTTGTTACGCAATCACGTTTATTGTTAAACCTATTTGCCTAAACTTAGTGTAGATATAGTATTAGGAATTGATAAATTAACATGAGAAATGGAAAGAACATGATTTTTTTACAGATGGACAATTTGCTGAGGCCGTGTGCAGATTTAGGAATACAGGCGGATTCACTCATTGAATGGAAATATGACGTAGAGAAACAGGTATGCAGAATGTTTGATATAGGACCGATAATGGGGCCTTGTGGTATTCCATTATTCCGTTTATAATAATAAACAGCACTTTATAATAATAGTAGATGCAAAGTTTTATTTAATGATTTCTTTTTAGTTAATGGTATTTCAAATACACAGAACGTATAAAAAAATGACTGTTATTTATTAATATTGTTACAATTTCATGCATTTATTGGCTTTAAATGTGAACCCAACAAAGTCAAAAGCTTTAGTAAGGTCTGGTGTCTGAAATTTTGAAAGTACTGTGAGTTTAATTTTCACTCAAAACGGGATATTTACGATGATATATGAGTTTTTCAGTTTATCTCGTGATCATGGCACATGCAACTGTGCCGAAATATCGAGAAGCAGAAAAACTCATATATCATGGTAAATATCCCGTTTTGAGTGAAAATTATGTGCAAAACCATGATAGTTTTAAAAGTTATACTGTGAGTTTGTTTATGTTTTGGCATTACGACTAGTCAAATCCTACGAAAATAGTAGTTGTAATAAAAATTATCAACTACTTGTAGTATTTAAATAGATGTTATCGATTCCAGATAGATCACATAGTGCTTGGGCGAGGACCGCCCGGTGGTTCCTGGCACACTTTCCCTCGCTCTGTGCGCACGCTCTCGCCCGCGGCTTGGCTCGCCTTGCCACCTCATACCAGTGCTTCTGTCGGAGACTCCCGACTATCAGCAAGAGCCGTGTCGCAGTACTGTAGGAGATATGTACATGCTTGTAAACTGCAGGTATGTCAACTATTAAAAAAAATACTTAAATTGACTCTCAGCTTAGTTGGTAGTAGCTCTGCCTTCTGCGCTGTAGGTTGTGGGATTAACCCCCTCTATAATAGATGTTTGTTCTGTATTCTGTGTCTGTTATTGATATTATTATCATCATTCAGCTATATTCAGTTTCATCCAAAAATTGTCTGACAGAGACCGCTATCTAGCAATTAGACCGCTCATTATACTACCGAGAAGCAAAGCATTGGCCTCAATTCTGTTGGCACCAACCTAACTAATTTTAGCTAAAATTAGGTTTTGAACTATCAAATTAACCAATTCTGCTGCTACCAACTTATCCATATTTAATTTTATCTAACTTAATTAAGCGTTCCTAATTTAGTTAGATGGTACCATCCGAATAGGTTTTACAAATGCTATGACTAACTAAATATATGTTAGACAATTCTTAATTTTAGAAAAGAACCAACCGAATTGCCGCCCTTGTTCCTTTTAAATATATTATTAAATAAAATAAAAATTGGTGGACAAATGTCATCTAGTACTATCGGAACTAGATGACTGATAGAATACATTTTTAAACAGTATTGTGGTGTGCAATAAATTATTCACTATTCTATTCTAACTAGCTATATGTTTGTATTTGCAGAGATACTTCAGATGTAACGTGGTAGTGAACCGAGTGTCGCTAGCGCCCCCCGCGACCACCCACTGTCCCGCGCTGTGCTGCCCTCTGGCCGCCAAATACATCGTCTCTGGGTAATTTACTACTTTTATAAAATAACTTATAGCTTTCTTGTATATCTTACCACTTTATTGTAAAATTTACAGTCACTGATAAAGCCAAAAACAAAAATAAATGTACAAAAACCACACAAGCTTTCGCGTTTATAATACTAGCTGACACGGTCACGCGTTGCTGTGACTCAGTAGTTCGGTTGAAGTTAACTTACACTGCCATCTGTTAGAAACTTATGGAACTTTTTGTAGGAAAACATTTAATTTGCAGTCAAAAAATATGAAGGCCAATAATCGAGATAAAAACTATTCTATCTCTTACGTTTGACCAAATAACACACAGTAAGCTAAATTTCATAAAAACTATAGGTTAAGCGCACAGCTGATGCGTTCTCCTTCGCTATTTCCCTTTCTCCTTCTCGTCACGCACACACACACATCCACACAAACTTGCTACCATAGCACCGTCCGCGCTCATTGGTTAAATCATAGCCGGAAAATCCTGCGCTTTCCCAAAATTTTGAGAAGAATGAAAATGAAGAATGTTTCACCCCCATTTTTCTGATGATTTGAGCGTTGTTACAATAAAGCTATATAATTCCAGCTACGACAAGACCGAGGGCCTTGGGTTCCAGTACCTGTGCTCCCGCGTGGTGGTGGCGTGCGGCGGTGGCGACCGGCCCAACACGCTGCCCGCCACGCTGGCGACGCACGCGCACCACGACCTTGCTGCCTTGGAACGTGCCCTCAACGAGCTGGTTACTGACGGTATGTACTTCTCCAACTATGCCAGGTGCCAACCAGAGTCAAAATCCTAAATATCTTTTGTTGTGTAACATCTTTGGAAGTAGCTGAAATAAACTAGTCTAGCTAAAGCTTAATCGGTAAGCCACCGTATCGTACGACCTGCATATGCAGCGGAACTAAGCCTCCCAGCAAGTGTTTCAATTCGTGGTCTCTGTAGTTTTGCATCATTATTAAGACTTAGGAAAATCGTGGAATCTACGAGGTTCATTACCTCTCCATTAATTTAAATGTTGATCGGGTTATGTGTTACATTTGACAAAGTGAATTTAATACATTTAGTTTTTTTAGCATAATTTAAAGATTATTTACAGTGAATCGGTTAAGAACTAACTAATATTTACGATAACGTAAATTAGTAATACATTACTGAACATTGAACTCATATCAACTTTGAAAATTAAAGACGTATTGTCAACAAGTAATAAATATATTTTACTACAAAAGTTAGATCATTATCATAAACTATAAACAAAAAAGGGCCTGGTATAGAACCCAGTGGTACCCCTACATCAATAATAGATCCTGAAGACCTCTAACCACCCACCTCAACTTTTTAGATTCTATTGGATAGATAAAAATGTATCGGGTCAATCGCCTCCTTTTGGATGCTATAAATATTTCAATTTTGAGATTAGGGATACATTACTCACATATGGTTTGGGTGTTTCTATGTATGTATTTACAAAAAAAAAAACAAGTATATGAGTAGTATATCACTCATGTGGTACTCATAACACAAGCTTTGCTTACTTTGAGGCCAAAATTATGTTGTGTTAAATGTCCGGGATTATTTATTTATTATTTATATTCAAAAGCTTCAGATCGATCACAGAATCCCATGATAGTTTTAAAAGATAACACAAGATTGCACCAAATGGTACAAATACAAACATAGGGCCCTCTTAGCTCTTGTAAAAGTCGAGCTGTTGACGATGAAGTGTAGAAGTTAGTTGTATGTAAGCTATTTTGTTATTTACCGTATTAAAGTTGTAAGTATGCTAAAAGTTGCTATAGGTATATATTTATTATGTTTAACTTTACTTCATTTCTTCTTTCTTTTTTTCTTATAACAACACTCCACACGAATATCTCACAGGGTCTTTCAGCTGAAGGTTTTGACAGAATAGTCAGCGCCTGGTTACCTTCCAGTCGCAAAGCATTCATGCTGAATCGAGACCTTTACTGTGGCATACAGATGCATGACATGCTCTTTTCTCTCTCCACTTTTATTACTGACTAGCTGACCCGACAGATGTTGTTCCGTCTTAACTAGGAATATTTAATTCAAATTTATATAGATACATTATAAAAATAATTAATCCAAAATTGGAGCGATCGCGCCAACTGTCAAACGACTGACAGTTATATCATACGCCATAAGGTTACTTTAGAAGTGTTTATATTGTCAAAAGCGCTAATGTTACATTAGAAGAGTTAATATCGTCGTTAAGTTTTCTTGAATTTTAATTACCACGCAAATTTCTTAATTTTTTCTTTCATAAGAATCTTCTGCTTCTGACAGTACAGAACTCAATTACGTGCCTTAAATAACGCAATAATATATTAAAATAGATGTAAAACCATGGTTTAATTCATCATACTTTCAAGTAGTGAGATTCCAAATTAAAGTAATTCTCGTACTCTGCAATCTGGGTACATAGCTTTAGGTCCAATAGAATATTTTTTAGATACATTTATTAATTCGATACTGTTTATTTTCAGTCATAGTATTGGGACTTTTCTCATTATCTGCAGATATCTTGAGGGTGTGTATCGTATATTTTGTTCACGTTGACGAGATATGCCGTAACCAAGGAAAATAGGGATTCATTCGGTAGTTGCTCTGCCTTCTGCGCTGTAGGGTTCGATTCCCAAAACACACATTTGTACGAACATAGATATTCTGTGTCTGGGTGTTATAAAGTATCTTATGGATGCATTTAAAAATATATAAGTATTCTATCAGCCATCTAGTCACCATAATACAAGGTACGCTAAGTTTGGGGCTAGATGGTTTTGGGTGCATCGTTCAGCAATATTGATTTATTTATATATTTGTTGATTTTAGCGTCGATGCCGCCGTTACCAGCGATGATAGTGGGTTCGGGCGTGAGCGCCGCCGACGGAGTCCTGTTGGCGCGCGCTCGCGGCGTCTGCGCCTTGCACGTGCATCGCGCGCCCGCCGCCTCGCTCGCGCGCCTCTCGCCGCACGCCTACCCGCATTACTGTCAGGTACATCATTTTTCATAAGGAAATTTAGTTTTAAGGTATACAATAAGGAATTCATTCATCCCCGTCGTATATCCAGTCATACAAAACATTATTTCTTACACTGATTTAAGTTCATCTTTTAACTGAATTGTCGTCATTCGCAGGTTTACAAGATGATGTGCGACGGGCCGGCTGCTACCCACGACAACTACACTCCCTATCCCCACCACGTGATCGTCGAAATCACCCCTCTCGCATCACCACCCACCCCCCACAAGATGCAAGAAGACATCGACCCCATCCAACCGAAGAGGGTCAAACTACTGAATCTTCTCACAAACGAAACCACGGACATATTAGTATCGACGATCGGAGTCTTCATAGGATCGAAGCCGGACCTATTCTTCTTACAAACCAATTTCGACCTAAACTGCATGGACCTAAAGTCCTGTAAATGCATCGAGAATAAGAAAATTGAAGAGACACGCTTCTTTAAAAACCACTGGGTGTACTTCAAAACTGTGTTGCAGAGCATCCAGAATTGTAAGTCTAGGTATTTCTTTGGGGACGATAAATGTAGTTGTCCGGAGAAGTGCAAGTGTGATGATGTAATACCTTATGACGAAGTGATACAGAAGAAAATCGGATGCCAATGCCAGCCCGGGAGCCCGCTTACCAACGGAATCGGTTTCGGTATCGACGGCACGAAGCCGGTAGATAGCAGGAACCCTATAGCTATAGACAGAAGCACGCACGAGTTAGTAAACGCGCCTAAAGGCGTGTACGCACTGGGCCCGCTGACGGCCGATAACTTTGTAAGATTCATCCCCGGTGGAGCTCTGGCCTTAGTAGCACACATACATAGGGATAAGGAGTAACTTGCCATACTAACTTGTGATTGCAATATTTAATTTTGTTTTTTTACAATAAATTATTTTTATACCCGTTACTGCCTTTGTTTTGTACCTTTGACATAAGCCTCCCTCACACGTATCATCTTTTATAGGTCTTTAACGATAGAAATTTAACGTAGGTAGGTATGACGTATCATGATTTAGTTTATCTTTCGTACAAAATTCGTCCTCCTAAAGCCAAGCCCAAAATAATTCTGCAGCGAAATTTTTGTGGCATAGATCTGGATAAACTACAAAATGATGCGGACGCTATTGACTGGTCCCAACTTATTGACGAATCTTCTGTTGATGGTAAAGTAGAAGTATTTAACTCTGTGATAACTCAATTATTCGACAAACATGCGCCACTTAGACCAATCAAGTTAAAACACTTACCAGCACCATGGATAACACCTGAGATCAGAACTTTCATGCACAAAAAGTTGGTAGCGAAGGCTAAGCTCCAATGTAGGTACACGGAATACAACAAAGAAAAATATATTGACTGTAGGAATCGCTGTAATAGAGCGTGTCGAGACGCACAACGCCGTTATATCCATAGCTCCGTTGAGGATTCCGACCCTGCAAAGGTCTGGAAATTTCTCAGGTCATTAGGAATTGGAAAATCACAACAGCGTGATAAAATCCCTCAACATTTCAACTTAGATTCATTAAATCAGCACTTCACTTCATCTTCCAACTTTGATGGAAACACAAAATCACAAACTTTGCAGAATCTTTCTTCAACTCCAATTCCTGACTATTCAACATTTTATTTTAATCAATTCACTGATTGTGATGTTAAGAAGAGCATTGCATCTATTCCGTCTAAAGCCATTGGTAATGATGGTATTAGTCGGAATATGATCATCCCCATCCACGATCAAATAGTCCCCGTGATCCGTCACATCCTCAATTCTTCTATCTCCACTGGGGAATTCCCTACTTTCTGGAAAGAAGCACAGATTACTCCACTTCCAAAAAAATCCAATCCAGCTTCTTTCTCAGAGTTTCGTCCAATTTCCATTCTTCCTTTCCTATCCAAAGTCTTAGAACGCCTTGTACATCAGCAACTCAGTATTTTCCTAACCAGAAACAATCTCCTTAATCCTTTCCAATCCGGTTTCCGTTCTGGTCACAGTACTGTTTCAGCATTAGTTAAGATAACTGATGATGTACGTAATGGTATGGATAATGGTAAAGTGACTGTCCTGTCTTTACTAGATTTCAGCAATGCTTTTAACAATGTTGATTATGACATTCTTCTAGGTCTCCTCCGTTCTCTTAACATATCTCCAACAGTGGTTGAATGGTTTCGTAGTTACCTGTATGGGCGTCGGCAACGTATACGGATCGATGATACTTACTCATCATGGTGCACTATATCAGCTGGCGTTCCTCAGGGCGGCGTTTTATCACCTTTACTTTTTGCCATTTTCATAAACTCAATCTCCCAACATTGAACTTCATCGTACCACCTCTATGCAGACGATCTACAAATCTACACGCAAGCTCCGGTGGCGTTGTTGCCTGGTGCTATAACATGTATCAACCAGGATCTAAATCGTATTTTGGGTTGGAGTAGGGCTTACGGTCTTAAAATTAATCCCACGAAAACCCAAGCCATTGTCATTGGGGGTTCACGGATGGTGTCCAAAATTGACTGGTCCAGCCTTCCACATATTATTTTTGATGGAGTTCACATACAGCAGAGTGAGACGGTAAAAAATTTAGGTGTTCTCATGGACAGAAATCTGTCATGGGAACAACAGCTAACTGAAGTCAGCCGAAAAACTTTTGCCTCAGTCGGTTCTATTCGGAGACTGCGTAACTTCCTTCCGATTGCCACTAAAATTTCGCTTGCACAGTCACTCCTTCTTCCAATATTAGACTATGCTGATGCCTGCTACTTAGATTTGACTGAACAGCAACTTAACAAACTTGAGCGCCTTCAAAATCTCTCCATTAGATTTATATTTGGACTGCGCAAATATGACCATGTCTCCGAATTCCGAAAAAAGCTTAAGTGGTTACCAATTCGCTTTCGTCGGAATTTGCATTCTCTGAACGTTTTATATAATATTCTTTTTAATCCTACAACTCCTTCCTATCTCAAAGAACGTTTCCAATTTCTCCACCTCACCCACTCTCGATCCTTGCGCTCCTCTGATACTCTCCTACTCGCGACACCTGTCCACACCTCCTCATACTATGCCAATTCTTTCTCAGTACAGGCTGTTCAATTATGGAACGCACTGCCTTATGCTATTAGACGCGCCAAATCACATAGTATCTTTAAATCTATGGTCAAGGAACACTTTTTGTCATGTTGTTAACTATTAGTCCGGTCAATATAGACATTTAAAATAACAAAAATTCCCGGAAAGCCAAATATTGGTGGAGAGCTGGGGTTTACCATTACAAATAAAGTTTTAAAAGTCCCCATCGATCCTATGTGTGCTTCAAAAGTTATTCGGGGTCAAAGGTCAAAATTTGAGGTTTTTTGGATTTTTTTCGAAAACGGTAAGTTTTATCAAAAAAAAACCTCAAACCAAAGTTGTAGACTTTAAAATTCTCTACAAAAATGGTCCATATGATTTTTTTCCTAAGAGTTACCATTCGTGAGATATCGCGATTTTAAGAGTCACATTATACATGATAATGCACACATTTCCACGTCACAAAGTCAAAAGATGATTTATTCAATACAATCACAAGGATCACTTTGAAACGTCTTACATACTAGGTGAATTTAGGTGCCAATTCATCCTAACCCAAGCTCGAGAAGAATTGGCAAGAAACTCGTCTTGGTCCTAGCGCTTTTTTATATGATCCATCTTATAACTACCTTAACTACGAAATACTAATACAAGAGAGTTTATACATTTCAAGTGTTTCGGTTATCTGTCTGACGGCAGAGCGACATGAGGCCATGCATTCTTATCAATAATATAGTCATTTATATTATAATAAGCTTTCTTCAACAGACTACCTTTAATGTATGCTTTAAATTTCTTAATAGGTAGTTTATTAGCATTTTCAGGAAGCTTATTATAGAAGCGCACCGTGTTCCCCATAAATGACTTATTAACTTTTTCTAGTCGAAACCTAGAGATGTATAATTTATGTTTATTCCTAGTGTTGATTTTATGAAGGTCACTATTTTGCTGAATCCCATCCACCTGTGAGGTAGTGTACTCGACGCGTTTTTTTTACCGTGGTTTCCCCTGTAGGCCTACTCCACTAACTGTCATGACAATTTTAGGATTATTTAAGTGAAAAATACCCGTCAAGTTCTAGATATTACTTTATTATTGATATTGTCTTCTTCTTCCTCTTCCTCTTGCTGGATGTTCATAAATTGTTCAAATGTGGCTGAGTCATTAGTCTCTTCATTAGAATCACAGGAATCTTCCTCAATTGTACTCAACTGGACATTTGAGCAAGACTGACCTTGGCAATTGTTACACGCTGGAGAACACAGCAACCCGAATTTTTTACAGCCACATTTGGCACTACAACCTTTTTTGCAATTGCAAAAAATAGTGTTGAGGAGTTTTTCTGGAGCAGGTGGTGGGAGTAAAGTTTTAATCGGTTCCAGAGTATTATCTATCAATTTCCAACCCCAGTCTTCTGGGTTCAGTTGATTGCCTAGCCATGTTTGAACTTGATGGTATACTCGATACAAATATTGAATAGCAGATGCCGATGTTGGAGGAAGACATGATAGTTGTACTTGTTTCTTGTTTCGCGTATTTTTTACAAAAGTTAAGTATCGGTATTTATCAATGCAAGTAATTTTTTTTGGAGCTCCATAAACCGCAAGAAGAAAGCGAATTCCTTCTGTAATTATTGTTTGAGGCCTGGAATCAATTTCTGTAAATACTTTAGCGCCGTCAGTCAAATCTTTTTTTTCGAATACGGACAATAGAAAGAGACAGAGAATAGCCAGATGTTTTTCATGTCCACGTGGTTAGAGGGGATTCAGTTAGGGACTGACTGTCTTTTCAATAAATGTTTTCAGGATAGTATAGTATATATAAAAGAGACACAGATAGGTATATATACATATCTTTGGAATCTGACATTATATTATTAATATCGACATGTATACAACATTTTACTAATTATTTACTTCTGATTTTTACTATTTCTTACTGTGACATTTATTTCGATTTGTTATCTATGTGCTTAATTAGAGTAATTGGTTGTGCCGTTCTAATTATTAATAATAATATTAATAATAAATCTTAAGTGCCTGATATGTATATACGTGGCTTATATGTGCATATCATGTATAGTGTGACTCTTAGAATCGCGATATCTCACGAATGGTAACTCTAAGGAAAAAAATTATATGGACTATTTTTGTAGAGAATTTTAAGATCTACAACTTTGGTTTGAGGTTTTTTTTTTGATAGACCTACCGTTTTCGAAAAAAATCCAAAAAACCTCAAATTTTGACCTTTGACCCCGAATAACTTATGAAGCACACATAGGATCGTTGGGGACTTTTAAAACTTTATTTGTAATGGTAAACCCCAGCTCTCCACCAATATTTGGCTTTCCGGGAATTTTGGTTATTTGACCACTATTTTTATGTCTAAATTGACCGGACTATATGTATTGTTTGTTTCTTTACGTTATATTGGTATATTTATTTATGTATGTATTAGTTTATTTAGTTTATCTTATTATACATCTTATTGTATTATTATTATTTAATTTATTTTTGTAGGTAATATTAGGTATTGATGGATTTCACTTTTTGTTATCCTGTAAATATGTATGTACATATAATTTTTATCATAAATCACGCATAGTATTTTCATCACCCCCGATTCAGCTATGTTGATTTCTATCTATCCAAAGGTTGTCTGGCAGAGATCGCTATCTAGCGATAAGACCGCCCATTGTACTACCGTGTAGCTAAACATTGTTTCTTATTACAGTCTAATGTATTTGTGGTGTGCAATAAAGTATTTTCTATTCTATTCTATTCTATTCTATGACGATTGAGAACATATTGTTTTACAATAATAATAATAAATGATCCTGGACATTTCACACAGCATCATCTGGCCCCAAAATAAGCAGAGCTTGTGTTATGGGTACCACATGACTAATACACTGCTTATATACTTTTTTTTTTTGTTAATACATACATATTATACATAGAAACACGGCTCGGTGCCAGCCGTTATGCACCTGCGATTGATTGTTACAATTCAAAAAATATAATTCAGTACCTATTTCTCCATTATTTGAATGGGTCAATGGACCGGTCATTTTTTGGGTCAAGCAAATAAAATTGTACCTAATACTTGAACAGTCAATTTCTTTTTCATAAAGCTTAAAAATGAGAATTTGTATATAAATATGTAATCAAAGCTTGATTTATTAAGTTCTTATTTCGTATAAAAACCACTCAAATCGATCATTACTTCTTGCTTTAATCTAACAAAATGCTTAAATTGGGAAGGCACTTACCTTAAGTATGTTTCCTAGTAAATCAGGTTTTTGGCGGGAACCACTCGTACAACGACTCGCCACGAGCGTATCAGTAGTAAAACTTTTGATGTTTTGATTAAAAATGACGGACAAAATATTTCCATATGCGGAAAAAAATATTGCATACATGTAAATAGCGAGATATTTTTTTTTGTAATTTTGTATTGTCAGTCAACTTTTGGGGGTCAGTCAACTTTTGGTGCCACTACCCTATACGAGTTTCATGAAAAAATTGTAAAAAATGTTATTAGTTCAATTTCGTCCCTATTGACCCCGTTTTACGGTACATCTTAATGGGAATGAAATTCGTAAAAGTTATACTAATAGGACATCTGAGAATAAATAATGCTGGATATTTCACACAGCATCATCTAGCCCCAAAGTAAGCAGAGCTTGGGTCAACATATTTTATCTACATGAACATATTTTATAGCCATGTGTTTTATACTTCTTTTGGAAAACTTACCTACAATTATTATACATAGAAAAACACCCAGACCCAAGACAAAAAATTTCAAATCAAATCGAACCGGTCACTGCGCCACATAGGTCATCAGAGAACATTTATTGGCATGTAATTTCTATTAGTTATTTTTGCTTATAAGTGTGCAAAAGTGCACTTTGAGACAACATGCTGTTCCCTACCACAGACATACACAATACAAATTTAATATACAAAATATGGTGAACGAAGTGCATTGTGATCTCAGACATTGTTTAAATTATCTTCATACAGATGTAATAGACTGCAACTATATTTCAATTTGTAGGTAGGTTGAAGTTAGAATAGCATTTATTTTGTAGTCATTATAACTAGAAGTACTTTAAATTTAATGTAGATAAAATATATGATTTCGTAACATATGTACATTATTCTACCAGACATTTATCTCTAAGCATTTTAACAGAAGCCCAGTGACTGGGTGTTATAACCATTAAAAGACCATACAATTATTCTAACATATCATTATAGGTACCTACATAACTTCTAAAACAATCATGGTTTTGAACATAATCTTTACTCAAAACAGGATATTTACCATGATTTATAAGTTTTATTATATTTACCATCATTTATGAGATTTATGAGTGTTTTGTATTATTGTTGTACATATTTTAATTTTTTTACCTATCACTATAAATATTTAATATTAAGTAATTACAAAATTCCAACTATGTACATATATAAATCTCGTGTCTGAATTATATTAATTCTCTCTCACAAGTTTCAAGACCGTATAACTTTAGAAAGTTTTATATGCAGTGAGTCGGTTCGCAGTCGTCCAATGGTCGCCGTCTGTCTCCCGAAAAGAAATAGAACTATGATACGGTGACAAGGCTAATAGTTTACTGAAACCGAGGCTCCGAGAAGGATTATCGATATCGGTAAGCAGAAAAACTCATATATATATGGTAAATACCCTGTTTTGAGTGAAAATGATATCATTATACAGTTACTCTCTGTACTATGATCACATAGAGTGGTGTTAAAGTATGGTCTGTATTTATCATTCCAATGAAAATCTATAATTATTCCAACAGACTTAAACTACCATAATCTAATCTAAGTATCTATAGGCAGGACCCTTATTCTACAATCTATTCATTTTATACCCCTTAACTTAACTTAAAAACAATAAACATATCATATTTATAACATGATAATAAATCTTGCTATTCATTTTATACCCCTTAACTTAACTTAAATACAATAAACATATCATATTTATAACATAATAATAAATCTTGTCAAAACTTAAGTAACATTAATATATATAAAAATATATGGCACAAAGAATACATTAAATTTACTTTTTATCTTTGCAAAACAAAGTTACAAATAGCTGTAGTTTCAGATACTTAATACCCAATATATTCAAAAATACATTTTATTTCTTTTACACCTACCTAAGTACAAGAATAATTTTTACTATTAGTTAAATGCTCATTAGATTGGTTAGTATTCATATAAGCGACTTGCAACCTGACTCCGTTACGCGTTACGGCGCCAGTCTGTCTGGCTTCCCTTTCTTTCATGCATACGGCAGCGGTAGGCAGGCTCCTCCTCTCTTACTCTAACCCACAACACTTGTTAGATTTGTTTATGTTATCACTTCTGTCGGGCATCACGAGACGCACATGTATTTTTTTATAGATAGTAAATGTTCTCAATCACATTGTCTTTCTACCTATATATATTAGTTTTAGTCTTCATAATAAAAACATTACTTCAGCTACTTTTTAAATATCCTTATCACGTTAGTCCTTTATTCACGTAAACACCTGAATTAGTTAGTAAACTCATATCGAGCAAAAGGCATGTACAATACAGCCTAGAATAGCCAGCACTATAAAGCTGAACCAGGCTAACCATCAATCATCACCCCGCGGAAAATTCTTCAATTCCGTTATCATCAGGGACAAATCATCTTCCAAAGAACGAGGCAGCTCCAATTCATAAATTTTTTCCATGCTTGGGATAATCAGTGCAACAACAAGCAACGCTGAGTGTCTCAAAGTTCGCATCCCAGTAGTAATATTCCAGTTGGTTCTATAAGTCTTTTCTCCAAGGCTAACCGGAGCCCTGAATATTGGTTTGTTATTGATTGTGTAGTTCTCTTTTGTCTCTCTGTCTGTGAACTCCCATGGATGAGTGAGATAGGTGGTTATATCATACGACGTGCCTGGTTCCAAGCATGTGTATATGCATTTTTTACCTTCAAAATTCCGCCATGCGACCTCGACGGGGCGGGTCGTCCGGTTCGTGAATCGCAAATGCGCTTTGGAAACCGATTCTATGGACTTCACTACGACACGTTCACCATTTTCATTCAATTCGTAAGCCAAGTCGTCGTTGATAGCCATTTTAGGGAGTGAACTAAGTACCTGAAAAACAGTGTTTTTATTATGCTTATGCCTAGGGCTTAATTTCTGTTTTCGATACTACAATAATTACAGGGCCCAAACCAACCGCTCAGTGATGGTACTAAACCCTGAACAACAATTAAGTATTAAAAATTACAAACTTCATAGAAGAATATGAACGTAGGTAAGTGTCCAACAGTAGGTCAGGTCACTAGAATGTCTAGAATAGAATACTAGAACACAGAGATTCTTCTTCTTCTTCTTATTGTGTCCCTAGTTAGGTGTTGTAATGACTATATATAAACATAATTTCATAAAATAACATGGAATTCTTACCGATATAATCAGGAACGAACTAGGGTAAGGAGATAAACAGATTACAATGAGTCACGTCAACATTACAAGTTGCACAGTTCAAAAAGTCCCGCGGGTTATACCTCCCAATACTTTGACAGCACTAAGCCACTTCCGTTAAGTCGTCAAGCAAAATGGCTGTTTGTGTCGCAGTTATTGGCAAAGATGTGAGTTTTTATCGAAATAAGTACCGCAACTTCTTCACCACTAAAAATATAGTTTCGTTTCACCGCATTTTGCTCTAGATGTATTGCGTAAGTCGTCTGGAAAAGCACAAAACTATCTGCCCACCTTATTTATTGATCGCTAACGACGTGACGTCATTTGTTTTGTTGGGGAAAGGGATAGGGAATAGACACAAGACATAGACAACGCAAAAATGGTGCTACTAGCATATGTAAAATACCTTATGATTCTGCTATGTTATCTTGAGGCGGGCTACACACCATTTAAAAAAAATATAAATAAAATCGCAATTAACCTCTTTTACAGAATTCTCCTTTATACATTGGAGGCGTTGGTAACGATACGAGTACTGACAATGAATTATCTCGCCAGTGGCTCGTGCACACAGCTTTAGACGCGCTGGAAGAGAGGCTTGCTTCTACAAACACTAATAACACTGGATCTAACTCAAATGCAGCTAGAACGGATTTGCGTGATTTGTACTTGGGATTACTTTATTCCACCGACTCGCATAAAATGTAAGTACGTACATAGGTACATACTGTTCACCAATTTATTGCACAAAATGATAATAAGGGTTCATCTCGTAGTCTCTTGTTAGCTATTGTGAATGACATAGACAGACCTTAACGCCACGCCAAGAAATTATGTGAGTATAATGCTACATTTCCATGCTTGCCAAGCTTTGGCAAACGTCCACAAGCACAAACGTGTAAAGAGAGCGTTTGGCTTGGCTGGTGTGAGCTTGTAGACGCTTGTCTCCGATCCGGTCTAGTGTCGGTTTTTTGACACAGATCAAAGGGCGCTTGCGACGCATTCACACGTTGGTGCGAGTTTAGTAGCCATTGTGATCTCCCGACGAGTGCACGTTTATTCTTTCTTTTAATCATAAAGATAATAATTACGTTTTAAAAACTAAAAAGAAAACAGACTTCATTGAATGAAATTTGAGCCTATAATACATTTTTAGTGGAAAGTAGATGTATTTTGTATATATATAATATGAGTAGGCCAAATAAACGCACCGCTCCAATGAGACAGCGAAGTATCGAAGTACACGAAAACATGTATACAATTTTTAGATTTTCGTTGATTTTTCATTCGACTGATTTTGATAAAATTTAAATGGGACCACCTGTGAAGTCATATACCCTTTCAAACAAAAAAGAATTTTCCAAATCGGTTTAGGCGTTTTAGAGTAATCCGTGAACATACAGAAAAAAAAAGAATACCTAAATAAATAAAGGATAAAATAAAAGTACGTTAAACCAACGCAATAGCCGATACAAGTTCGGTGTCCGTCATGCTTGGGTGTACGTAGCACACTGACGCATTCAAAAGCATGTAAACGACATCCAAATGCAAAGCGAGATTTGTGGACACTTGGGGCTCGTAGACGTTTGCCAAGGCTTGGCAAGCATGGAAAGGCACCATAAGATAGAGAGTACTACATGCTCGTAAACTTAGCCTATGTTCAATATATGCATGAAGTTATTAAAATACTAATAATATAAGTAGACTACATACCTATTTAATTACTTAAATAAAAAGTGCAATTATTATTTTTTGTAGATACGGGTATGTCACTAACACTCGAATCAAGCTTGTCCTTGTGACAAGCTCCACGTCGCCTAGTGGAAGTAACATAAGGGATGCTGAAGTAAGAACAGCGCTTCGCAGACTTCACGCTTTGTACGCCGATGCCATTTGCAATCCATTCCATCTGCCTGGAGACCAGATAACTTCGTTGTAAGAATAGTTTTGTACCGTTACGAGCACTGAAATAATTACACGTTAATATTGTTTAGATGAATATTGAGTAGGTATATAAGAAGGCATTGACTTGTTTTTCTTTTCCAGGAAGTTTGACAAGCAAGTCAAGAATATTATGATGAACAACGTCTAAAAATATTATTGTAACCATCAACCTACAGCCGATGCTACGGTACCCTCAGTAATATTACGTTATTATGTTAGTAAGTTCTTTATTTACTATTATTTAGTTGTATAAATAAGTACCTACGTATGTAGGCACTTTATTTAGAGGCTTAAGTATAACGTACCTACTCTATTTTATGTCATTTTAATTGAATAAAAGTTAACATATTAATACTGGTTCAAAACAATTTATTTTGATATATGTCTGTTGTTTAATTTAGAAACATCTAAGAAGTTTAAAACCATTGCATTGTGAACTCACTCGTCCTCTGAAAGACTACATTATTTTAACTAAACTTACAAATCGCGCTTCAGCATATAACTCATATAACTCAGCAGTTATATGAATTATGGTATTCTACAAAAATCCTGGGAAAATCAATTTAAAAACGAACAAAATTATTTTAACGTGATTCATTAAGTCATTAGTTGTATGTTGTTTGTTGTTGTAGTCATAGTTGGTTAAAGCAAAATAAGATTGTTCGTATCTCACGAAATTTTAGTTAGTACCTACCGCGCAACGACAGAATAACTATCATTGTATCTGTATATTTTTCATATACTACGCGGTAATTATGGTTACCAAGTTGGTAACCTTAGACACCATAGACAATATCTATGAAAAAAATAGCGTAGCACAGAGTTCAATAATACCCATGAGAATGATTTATCTGCTGGTGAAATCTTTGGACTTCAATATTAATGTCTATGTCATTGTCAAAATACACAGGCAGTCCACGCCTCTTGCTTTTATTTTCTTTCTCTTTCTATCATTTCATGAATTGAAAACGCTGTACCCCGGTTCAGCGCTGTGCAATTTTAATATAAAAATTGTTTATCTCGACCGGATTAAAGCAACAACATGGTAAGTAATAGTATCTAGCCGTATGAAATATAATTATGCCAGTTTGAGGATATTTACAAAACATCAATTCTCCATTTGAGGTTATGTTCACGTGTCCTTTATTATTGTCACTCTTATCTTACGTTTGTTCATATGTGATTCCAGGCAGCCGCCGTCGTGTCAGGAAAGGATATTGAGAAGCCTCAGGCCGAGATCTCTCCCATCCATCGTATCCGCATCACGCTGACGTCTCGCAACGTCCGCTCGTTGGAAAAGGTCTGCGCTGACCTCATCAACGGAGCCAAGAAGCAGAAGCTGCGTGTAAAGGTAGGTACTTAACTTAATATTCAGTCTCTACTACCTACTTACCATGTTAGTAGTTAGACTAAAAGGCCTGTATTTTTTTATATATGAGGCAACGTAAATAGCCCACATAATAAGCTTTTAGAAAATAAAATAGAAAATTTCACATTTTATTTCCGAATTTCGCAATTATATATGGAATGTACGCAAATAACAGACACCTTTACAGTTTACACCTTTGGGGGACCTGTTAGCTTCATTACCAGAGTTGCCCACCCATATAAAAGTAGTTGTAATTATTTAGAATATTCAGTCAGGCTTCAAATATGTGTATAAGGTGCAAGCGTCTAGATAAAAGGTCAATGTCCTATGATGACATTGTGTCCATCTAAAACACGCAAGAACAGAACTTCTCAAAGTGCAGTGTGTTTGTATATCATACCTCACACTGCTCATAGGGCAGTAACAACTGATAACACTTCTAGCAACAGCTAACTAGTATATATAGTAGTTTTACCTCCACTGCCTTCGATCTTTAAGCCCACTGAAATAAGAAATGTCCCAAGCTTATGTGCTCATGATTTAATGCTGCTGGTGCTGATCTTCATTCAGTCAATGCAAGGCTTCCGTATCTTAATTTCGTTGACCTTGTACCAATTAGTAACACAATTAGTTAGTAAAGTTACATGTGAGTAAAATCTGTGTTCCTTAAGAATACAATATAAATAAATATTCCTGGACCAATCACACAATACCATCCAGATGACTGATATACATGTAAATACATACATAAGATACTAACACCCACAGACCAAACAACTGTTTGTCCTAAATGAAGATTGATCTTGCTAACTACATTGCAGAAGGCTAAGCTACCAGCAAATCAGCTGGAAAGTTATAGTAAAGAAATATTAATTAATATAACATTTGAAACTATCATACTTTTATACATCACTAGCTGCTGCCCGTGGCTTTGCTCACATGGTTCCTACTTAAAAAGTAGCCTATGTCCTTCTCCAAGGTCCCATCTATCTCTATAACAAAATTCATCAAAAGCGGTTCAGCTCAAAACAGGATATTACCATAGTATGTGAGTTGTACTCCTACCTGGTATTTCATCACAGTTGCATGCACAGATCACAAGATAGACAAATTATATTTTTTTATGAATTAACCTAAAACGCAAATATTAATTCCAGGGACCAGTCCGCATGCCAACCAAGATCCTTCGCATCACAACTCGCAAAACACCCTGTGGTGAGGGATCCAAGACCTGGGACAGATTCCAGATGCGTATTCACAAAAGAGTCATTGACTTACACTCTCCCTCTGAGATCGTGAAGCAGATCACTTCTATCAACATTGAGCCTGGTGTAGAGGTTGAAGTTACCATTGCTGACGCGTAGGCACACCTGTCAATAAACGTTTGAACTAATTACCTGTCTTATTTCATCAGTCCTAGATATATATCGCACGTTGAAAACAAAAGTGACACTAAACGAAATTTAGTGGTTTTGAGTTACAGTGACATCTGAAATCTATAGAGAAAACTACGTCATCTCCAAAGACCCGTTTCTTAATAGTTCACTTAAGGCGTCGCCAGATGACACTAGTGTCATTTCATACTTTTAGGTTTTGAGCTTGTTCGGTAAACTAAAACCGACACTAAACCAGTTTAGGTCCGCTCGTCAACGACAACTGTTCATGGGATAAGTGAAAAAGTGACTTATTTTGTTTAGTGTCAGTTATATCGTAACTTTTCATGAAATAATTATAAATAATTGAATGCATCAGTGACATTTTTGGTATAATGCCATTATTGTACCATAATTATTATGAGTAATATTTGGTTGACTAATTACATAAATGGTACACTATGTTTAGTGTCACTTTTTTGATTATGAAAAGTTTAAATAAATCATTATTACTTGTAAAACTATCATGGTTTTGCACATAATTTTCACTCAAAACGGGATATCGGATATAGGGATCCCGTTTTGAGTGAAAATTAAATCATTATTAGTTAAGAAAACATAAAACTTTTTTGTTTGCTCCTTGTTTTATTTGTCCATTTACAAGCTATTGTGTTAAATTACGGCTCTAAGCTTTTGCATATTTTTTTGTAAAAGAAGTATATTACAACTTGGTAGCTATTCAAAAGATAAATGAAACATATCAACAGCCACTTAGTTCTGAAGAAATCACTTCACAATAACAATCTTGGAACAAGGTTATGAAAACAATCTACCAGGAGTTGGTAGTTACCAACTCCTGGTGAATCGTTAAGCTTGGTTAAGCTCAAACGGGAAATCGTTGTCGACTACCACTCTAAAACACTGCAGGTCTGAATATAACAGAGAACAAAGCGATGAAAATATACAGACAATTATTAAAACGATAGATTATTATTTAAGGGCACAAAGCAAATAGGTACATACTTGACACGAGTGGCACTATGCAGATTTTTTTTTTCAAATCAAAGACTTAGCAGAAATACACTTGACAATGTAAAAACTAAACTGGCACTATGCTAAACTTTTTTTTATTAATTTAGTTTTTGACTTACCTACTTTTAAATCAAATAACAGTCAATCAGATTATGTGAGAGTAATACGAGAATTATTATTTAAAACAACAACAGCACATCTATTTCAATTCATAGTCGAGTTATTGAAGTAATCAAAATTGCATAAACTTTAAATGGCTATACTGAAAAATTGGGTTTTTCGTTTTGTGTCACTTTTGTTTTCAATGTGCGATATGCTCTGAGTGGTTCAAGTGCACCAGGTTGTCTCCCAAACAAAATATATAAATACTAGCTGCTGCCCGCGGCTTCGCACGCGTGGTACCTACATAAAAAGTAGCCTATGATATATCTACCAAATACGAAAATTCATCAAAATCGGTTCAGTGGTTTAGGCGTGAAAACGTAACAAATCGACATACTTTCTCTGTCTGTTTGTTACGTTTTCAGTTACTTTCGCATTTATAATATATATTAGTTGACAAGCCATACAACACTATCTAGCCTCTAATTGTAGATTGCTTGTATTATAGAAAACAGATGACTGATTATAGAATAATTTAAATACATACTTGATACTTGACTGGTCTGTCAGCTCAGTTGGTAGTAGCTCTGCCTTCTGGGCTGTAGGTTTAGGGTTCGATTCCTTCCAAGGATAAACATTTGTATGAAGATTTGATGAACATAGGTGTTTGTGTCTGGGTATTAATAAAGTATCATAAATATGTATTAAAAATCAGTCATCTGGTCACCATAATACATGCTATGTTGTGTGAATTGACCACCAATATTTATTTTTAACATTGGATGGGATCGAACCCAACCCACCACCTACCGCACAGATGGCAAAGCTACCTAACAGCTAACTACCAACAGAGATTTATGTCGAAATATCTTGAGGTGAGTGACATTAACACAAAACTTCTATGTCAAGACCATAACATTATAAGAAGAGATTGTAAGATTATTATGAAAACACTTGGCTAAAGTAGCATTTAAATCAGTTACCATCTTCATTAAGATAGATTAGGATTCAGGATAGACCATACTTTGCTAATGAGGCACATTGGCTAATGTTCATTATTATCACAAAATAAGGTGGATAAACTAATATTTAGACGCAAACACTATGTTTAGCTCATGTTTCATATCATATCAATATCATACATGCTCATAATCAAAACAGTTTTTAACAGACTTCAAAAGAATGTACCTTGATAAATAAATAAAATAGAAATCATTTATTTCGGACCCATAGTCCATAAATTACACTATACAATTAAATACACAATCTCAAGTTATAAATTTCAAATTTAAATAAAATTAAATACACAATCAAATCATTAAATTAAATGAAATATAAATTCAATTCAATTCATTTATTTTGGTTTTTACATTGCACCATATAATATTAGTAAAATGCTTAGTATAAAGCCTTAACCTAGCACTGTGACCGGCCTAGTCAGATCATTGAGCCATCAGCGATGATACCGGTTTCAGCATCATCATCCAGTGGCCCATGATAGTGAAGCGGAGGTCCTGCGCCATGGTGGCCAGCAGGCTGTTAGGAGCCTCGGCGCATGCGGCCCATCAGAGATGCGACCCGCTTGCGCATGATTGGAACCCATCCACGTGCGCGTCCACGAACATCTCTGATGCGCTACAGTACCGCAGCAGCCCCAAGAAGATCCTGAAGCCGTTATTCTACTGGACGCGTTAAGGCGTAGGCTTTTTGTGTTATCTGGCCCACAGACTGCAAGTGTAAAAAGAAGTACATTACGCCTTAAAAAGTGTTATTTTGACTAGCGCTGTACAACGTGCGAATCTGCGAGCCACCATATTACACCTCACTGACAACGCCCTATGCTGGCTATGCTCCCTTTCAACATCCACATTGTCTAACATATCCTCAGTGGCGCAGTGACCCAGGTATCTAAAGTGTTTGACTCAGCTAAGAGTAGCTCGTACCGGCCTTGAAGAGAAGCAATTCACTCTTTTTTACATTATAGGTACCTGTTAGCTTTAAAGATCTAAGCATACATAGGGACAGACAGACAGCGGGAAGCGACTTTGTTTTATACTATTCAGTGATTTAGCCATGACAAACGCGTATGGGCGGCCTATTAACTGCGTCAGAGTTAACGACTGACTCATACGATATTATGTGAGAATAGGTAAGTACATTTATTGCCAAAAACTGGTACCTACCTACATAGTTCGTAGGTATCTACTCCAGTTAGATTATAAGTAATAAGTAGGTAAGTCTAGAGAGTTTCTAACATAATATAATTATATAGAATAGGTTCAACGCAGACAGAACTTGCTATAGTTCTAGCAGTTGTAATAGGAAGGTAGTACCTACATAGTAACCTACCTGACATAATTTGTTTATTTTGGAAATTGAATACCTACTTAACATTGTTTTAATCGAAATAATTTACCGATATAAATAGTTTGTGTATCAGTGGATAAAGAAAAAAGAAAATTTAGTTTATGCTTTAGCACTATAATTACAATAATAAAAATATAACATTTTCTAATTTGCCTAAGTTGAGTGGCTTGGTTAGATAGTACCTAGCCTAGGTAGGGTACCTACCTACTTTGGGTAAGAAGCAGTTAAACATTGAGATCCTTGCAATTTTATGTTCCAACATTCATTCATTAAAATGAGCCTACGTATACGTTACGCCTTGGTACACTACATTACCATGACGTAATGTAACAAGTATGATCCTAAATAAGTATGATAAAAATCCCTTGTCTCCGGCCGGCATCACACTCCGTTGATCGTAGACAATCGATTGATAAATTACTGCTTTTCATTGACCTTGCTTAAGCTTCAGGACCGTGACTGCGAAGGAAGACATTCTGTCCCATATAGTACCTACCTACACCTTAATTCTTATGTACCTACTTATTTGCTTAGGAAGTAGATACTTGGAATATTTAGGGATTCAAAATCATGATATAAACTCCTGGAACATTGGTCTGAGAGGAGGTCCATTGCTATAGTAATTACCGAGATATTTAGGTACGTATGTGAGGTTTTTTTAATTGTTTGGTAATGATAAGGTAACTGGAGATAATTAATTGTAAATAACCTTTTTTTAACGAGGAGAAAAACTGCTACCTACGTGATTTCCAATGCACTGAGGGGTGCGGGTGCAAATGGAATATGTGAGGTTTGCTGTCTAAAAAACGAACAAAATTGCTGTCTAGAAAACAGTGCACTCACTAAAACTCCCCAGCCTCGATGTATGTCAAAGGGCTCCAGGGTCTCCATAGGAACGCACTGGTGCCCTTCTCGCAAAGTGAGTGGGGCAGTAACCCATCCCAGGAGTAGCAAGTCACTCCCGCGCACTATCTCGGTGCTTACGGCAGAACACGTCATACATATTAACTGCCGGATTCGTAGAGCCACGAACGGATAGCCCTCCGACTACCCACGGACCCAGTGCGCCACTTGAATCCACAAGAATCTAAAAGAAACTGCGAATACTGTGCAGCAGGACGTCGGCAAAGGAGATCCCATCTCATGAGCCTGCTTGGTGCATCGACGACACTTAGGTATCTACTCGCAAAGTGCCGCTGCCCGGTCGGAAGCTGCCAGATTTCTCTGCTACACCTACCTACAAGGTACATACAAGCCAAGCCTGTCCTCGCTTCAACCACTGCACCCTCATTGAAGAGACGCGCGGAGCCCCGATCTCGTCCCCCACTCGGTCCCACTAAGGTTTGACGACCCAGCGAATACCGAGTGGCCGGACGCTGGCAAAGAGAAAACAATATCACCCTTAGCCTGTTGGGCGCATGCGACGACACATTCTCGCAATGAGCCGCCGCGCCGCCCCTCCCGAGAGCCAATAAAGGTGACTACGGAGTCACTATATTATTTAGTATATTCATTCATATTTAGTACATATATTTAGTATTTCGGAGTATATTGTTACGCGTAACTGTTACAGTTACGGAACTATAACAGAACTTAGAACTTAACTATAACGCGTAACAAAAACATAAATGTGGACGGTTTTTGTCACGCGGACATGTGACACGACCTAGTGTCACACAGCGATCCACTCAGAAGCCCATTAATGAAGGCACGAACATTTCGCCGTGACATAAAATTTATGGCTTGACACCCACACAACAACGCGTAAGTGTGGGTCCACATTTGTGACATTTCAACGTGCCGTGGCTCCGTAGCCGTAACAGTTACGCGTAACAAAAACATAAGTGTGAACGGTTTTTGTTACGCGGACATGTGACACGACCTAGTTTCACGCGGCGATCCACTCAGGGCACCACATATAAAGGCACGAACATTTCGCCGTAACGTAACATAACATTTGTGGCTTGACACGCACACATGAACGCGTAACATTTGTAGCCAGTGTGGACGGTGTTTTTGTACTGTCACGCTTCGATGTCACGTGTCACGAGCCGATCCCTCGGAAGGCGGTTTTTCAAAGGATTTTCTGTCCTTGTCCGGGTAAATGCAACCGTCCACACTTTCGTCTTTGCTACGCGTGGCAGACACGCGGCAATTATTTTTTGTCACTGCACTGGACATGGATCGGCTCGGCGCGCGAGTCAGTGCGCTGCGGTGTGCCTTCCACCACCCGCACCCCGCTGACGTCGGATGGTTAGTACTGTGCATCACTTCACTTGCATTAGTGTGTTGTTTGCGTGTATTCGTTACAAGTGTATACGTGGTTATTAGTATCGATTATAGTATAGATTATAGTATCGATTATAGTATCGATTATAGTATCTATTATAGTATCGATTATAGTATCGATTATAGTATCGATTATAGTATCGATTATAGTATCGATTATAGTATCGATTATAGTATCGATTATAGTATCGATTATGATATCGATTATAATATCGATTATAATATCGATTATTGTATCGATTAAAATATCAATTAGATAGTATCGATTATAGTATTATAGTGCTCGAGACTCTGGAACTTAGTTTCAGCGTAGCTACTCACCTATCAGCCTCAATGCTCTACACTTGACCTACCTTTCAGTTATACTGTTAGATCTTTTCCGCCTGAGATACAGGTTTTGACCAGATTAGTAGTTCCACGTTTACGACAAATAATAATCACACGCCGCCCGCACACAAAAGTGACGGTGCGCCGGGTACACTCGGCGGCGTCGCGTCGTCGCGCCGGCGCGGCGCACACGTCTACTTACTTATATTATTATTTTTTTTTAATACCTACATACAAAGTCAAAGTCAAAAGATGATTTATTCAATACAATCACAAGGATCACTTTGAAACGTCTTACATACTAGGTGAATTTAGGTACATTTAGGTACAGGTTACATATTATACATAGCTTGTATTATGGTGACTAGATGACTGATGGAATTAAAGCTTCCCAAATAAATTCTCAAACAGTAAGTACGTATACGTAATACCTACATACAAGTACCCAACATACTCTAATAATGATTTCTGGGTTTTCATTGACCTATGTACCAACCTACCTACCTACTCTTGAAATGCAGTTGTCAAAAAAATACATACCTTTCTACCTACATTACGCTACAGATGGTTTAGGTCGGTATGTAAAAAAACATAAACAAGTGTTGGGTAATTTTACGTAAACATCTTTAATCTTCATACTTAGGTGAGCATAGCTGTTTAGTTTGCCTAGAACCAACGCATACGAGCACAACGCTGACAGACACGGCAAAACGACACGATCTCTCAAAATGTTACAGTCCTGGTCCACATTTAGCGTAGCAAGTACCGTAACATGTTACGGAGCCACGGTACTATGAAGCGAGTGTGGACGGTGTTTTTGTATTGTCACGCTCCGATGTCACATGTCACGAGCCGATCCCTCGGAAGGCGGTTTTTTCAAAGGATTTTCTGTCCTTGTCCGGGTACCTAAATACAACCGTCCACACTTTCGTATTTGCAACGCGTGACAGACAAGCGGCAATTATTTTTTGTCACTGCAGTGATCGGCCCGGCGCGCGAGTCGGTGCGCTGCGGTGTGCCTCTCCGCCACCCGCACCCCGCTGACGTCGGGTGGTTAGTTAGTGCATCACTGATCACTTCACTTGCATCAGTGTGTTGTTGCATGTATTCATTGCAACATGCAACTACAGTCCTGGTCCACATTTAGTGTAGCAAGTACCGTAACATGTCACGGAGCCACGGTGCGATGAATTGTCACAAATAAGGACCCACCTTTAAATGGCAATGCAAATACGCTGAGCCAGACAGGAGCCAACTATAGGGTCATGCAATGTATCTACCAGATCCCGTGAAATAATTATGAAAGCGCTGTCGAATTATATTAGAGCTGAAACAATCCAGCAATCATCAACACCAGCTCAGTACCTATAGCACAGCTTCAATATTTTTATGTCATAAACATTTCTATAAATATTGGTGGAAAATTCACACAGAACCATCTTGCCCAAACTAAGCAAAGAGCTTGTATTGTGGAAGCCATCATTATTATGACTGATATAAAACATATATAATATTAAATAGAATAGAATAGATAATACTTTGTTGCACACCACAAAAACATTAGAGCGTTATAAAAAACAATGTTTAGCTACACGATAGTACAATGGGCGGTCTTATCGCTAGATAGCGATCTCTGCCAGACAACCTCGGGATGTATAGAAATCAACATAGCTGAATATGGGGTGATGAAAATAATACTTACTTATGATACTTTATAACACCCAGACACAAAACAAACATCACAGAAATGTTTGTCCTTGGAGGTAATCGAAACCTTAACCTATGTAGAAGGCAGAGCTGAGATGCCAGTCAAATGAATGGTAGGCATTATTATTATTATATTATTATTAATAACCGTTGGGGAATAAAAGTTATCAAATGGCAACCAAGGACAGGAAAACGAAGCGTAGGACGGCCCTCAACCGATGGACTGACGACATTGTAAAAATCGCAGGAAGTCGGTGGATGGAGAGAGCTCAAAATCGTTCTTCCTGGAAATCTATTAGGGAGGCTTATGTTCAGCAGTGGACTTCCTAAAGGTTGATATAATGATGATGATTATCTATCTATCTCCACTGGTGGTCAGATGATGACATACCCCAGCAAAACATCGAATTACAGGATCTGGAGAGTAGCATGCAGATAATTAGAGCATTGTTTCGTGAAATTGTGGACAATATTGGTGTTGTCTTGGCTCAGTTATCGACCTCGGTTCTTCCTACATTCAGTTTAGTAGGTACTTCATGTTCCAGACAGGGCGTGACTTTTGTGTTATAATATGGTAGCCGCAATGCCGTAAACTGAATTAATACAAACTGCGGAGTCGGTAGAATGTTCCAAAGAATTTGGCACGACTTTGGTTGGCTTATTAAAAGAAACGTATTCAATTAGTAGGTAATTACAGTAGGTAGGTAAACGTGCATTTTACCATTGAATGTACGTAAGTACATGTTTTTGGAATCAGTAGGTACATATAAAGTTGGAAGGCTGAATTTTAGAAGGTTGGTTCTTTCTTTTACAGCAAAACCACCCACTAAGGCGGGATTTTTTGAAATTCAACCCCTAAGACGGTGAAAAGGGGTGAAAACGAATGTATGAAACGTTTTAACGAGTGATGCGATATGCTTGAAACTTGATATGCATAAATAAAATGCAAAAGAAATACATATGACAAATGAAAAAATGACACGTACGTACTTCATGATTTTTTAAAGTAACTCTAACAAAGAAGTAACATTTTTAATGGGTGATTGGTTTGAAACTTATCAAAAAAATTTGGCAACGAGATAAATTGCATCCTGGGGAAGGATTTAAGCTACAATTCCTTTAAAAACAATGCGGACTAAGTCACGAGCAACAGCTAGTAATATATATAATAAGCCCGTGTGGAGCCGGGGCGGGTATCAAATAAATGAATATATACATACCATACCTGAATGTACGTAGGTAAGCATTATCTATCTAGGTAATCATAATTTTCTGAAGGCCACAAAGAACCCTTATAGTTTTAATCAAATCAATCAATCAAATTTTTTTTATTTTAGTTACATATACATAAATGGTACGGTTGGGATCTCTTATTTTAAGTTTACACCTGTGTTAGAAGAGTGCCCTCTATTCTGTGCTCCTTAAATTGTAACATAAATAAAAACAGGAAAATATAACAATAATAATAATAACTTAATTTACACAAGTACACATAATAACAGGTATTTAAAATTCGGTTAGTTAGGTTTCTTTATTATTTCTACTATGGGTACTAGGTATATCAATGGGTTTTTAAAAGTTTACAACAATCTGTACCTAGTACCTACTATCTAACTTAAATTGGTAGGTAATAGTTGTGATGTATGTCTGTCTATCTTTTCGCCCCTAATCTAGTCTAATCTAATCTAAATTTAATCTAATCAAAAACATATAAAGTTACAAAATAAAAACACTAAAAAATATTGTTTTAAGAATACCTCCTTTATATGTAAAGTAGGTTTAAGTAGGGTAGGGTACCCCATCGTGTTGCATATCGTTAGGTCTTTTGAATACTAGGAGGTTTTTCAAACAGTATTTTTTTTAATTTGGATATAATAATGATGCCATTACAAGGATAAGTAACACGGCTAGAATGGATTTACTAGTATTTGGGTAATAGCCAAACCATTTTTTCAAACCATAAAAAACAACAAAAAGCTCTACACATTTTTTTTCATTTTTAACTAATTTATATCAGCTTGGGACCTGGGCACTATTCATTAATAACCTTACCAATATGGCCAATTTATTATTCCTAAACCACTTAGCCTATCAAACTTCTTCAAAAAAATAGTTGGTTTTAAATATGTCCGCTCCGGTCCGCTTCGGTAGATACCCGCCCTAAGTAGGTAAAGTACAATAGAGATATTGAATTACTATCCATCCCCTATCGCCATAGCAACTGGAAATGTGGAACTAAAGCCATGCCACGAGTGCGACAGAGACGACTGTAGGCTACTGCAGTCTAACACAGGCAGCCTAGACTGGGGTATTGATCGTAGGCTGTCTAGAATGCTGGGTTGCTGTAGGGCCGGTTACACGTAGCTGTTGACCAGCGGTTAAAGATTTAAAAGTTTAGTAGGTAAAGAGACGCATTTAAAATCAATATCAGTTTTGCCTGAGTCTGATTGAAATGGAAAGACCGAA
The DNA here is from genome assembly GCA_948098915.1 of Lampropteryx suffumata. Classification (NCBI taxonomy): domain Eukaryota; kingdom Metazoa; phylum Arthropoda; class Insecta; order Lepidoptera; family Geometridae; genus Lampropteryx; species Lampropteryx suffumata. The sequence continues at coordinate 15,541,948 of OX402566.1, read as the reverse complement.
GGCAGAAGTTCAGAAGTTCATAGTTTTTGTAGGAATTTGCGCCTAAATTAGTAAGCATGTAAGACGATTCAGTGTTCTTCATACATAGAGGCTTCATTTTTGTTAAATTTCGGTCCTCCTGTTTATTTTTTGAAAACGATTTTTCTGGTTTTCTGGCTTCTCCATTAATTTAGACTTGGCTACAATAATTAGTTGCAGTTGCAAACTAAGTTGCAGGGATGGTTTGGGAGGAAAATTCTGACCATTGGGTTCAAGTTAGATAGTCATCCGACAATGCGAAAAAAAAGTGTCAGTGTAACTATACCAGCAGCGTCTGGATTATGTAACTTGCGACAACAATTGCAATATCTCTGAATTGCGCGATCACTACTATCAAACACACTCATTGTACGCTAATATCTCTGCTATAAGCATATTTTTATCTGTGGGTGCGCGACATCATAAGAGTTTATGACTTGAAACCGCTTTTGTAGATATTACTGTTACTACTACACAACAGCATCCTGAAAACTATACCGGATAGGTAACTCGTCGCCGATAGGGGCAAGGCGTGATCCCAGAAAACTGCTCGGTACTCTGATGATCGCTCTGTGAACCAGCGTCAGCTCCTTTTAACACGCTTTTTATATAATTTTTATTTCTTATTATATCATTGTCTTACTAACTCTCTTTTTAACCGACTTTATCAAAAAGGAGGAGGTACTCAATTCGTCGGTATATATATATATATTTTTATGTATGTTCACCGATTACTCGAAAACGGCTGAACCGATTTGGAAAATTATTTTTGTTTTTGAAAGAGTATACTTCACAGGTGGTCCCATATAAATTTTATCAAAATCGGTCGAGCTGAAAAATCAACGAAAATCTAAAAATTGTATACATCGATGATGTTTTCATGTACTTCCATACCTCGCTGTCTCATTGGAGCGGTGCGTTTATTTGGCCTACCCATATTATACAAAATACATCTACTTTCCACTAAAAATGTATTATAGGCTCAAATTTCATTGAATGAAGTCGGTTTCTTTTTAGTTTTTAAAACGTAATTATACGTAATATAATAACACTTGACAAGCTTATGCGAGCTACTGTACCTAACCAAGCCTGTAGCTGGTCCAAGCATTATAGCACAGCCATTAATTTGATGATAGTGAGTTTACACGCACTATGCGTGCCACGCCCAAAATGTCTGACCCAAATTACCTTGAAAATGCAATCCGGTAATCGGTAACCGCACGCGGTGGCACCGGCTCCGGCGAGGCTTCATCGATCCGCAGTGCGTCGACCCGGCACCAGCTCGGCACCAGCCCGGCACGCGAGCCTTTGCGAACATTATGTAACATACCCGGGATATTATTGGGAAGTTATACATAAACTATGCAAGGCGTGGCAAAAAATTACATTAAAAACTGATATATTTGTAGGTTCTTTCTTTTGTGATATTGTGTGCTGAAAATCAAATGAAAAGAGGTTAATTTGAGAAGGGCATTTTTTTTGGCCGTAGAGAAGACTAAGTCCGAGGAATATCATAATTTCCTTAAGCAAAGTGTTGAAGACAGAAAGAATATTTTTTTAATACAATACCAGCTGTTGCTCGCGACTTCGTCCGCATTTTTTTTTAAAGAATTGTTGCTAAAATCCTTCCCCAGCATGAATTTATCTCCTTGCTAAATTTTATGGATAAGTTTTAAACCAATGACACCCCCCACCCATTAAAAAGGTTCCATACAAACATTCATACCCTATTTTACTCCTTTAAGAGAGTTATTTTAAAAAATCCTGAAACATGTGTCCATTTATTTTGCATTTTAAGTATCCAAACAAAGTTTCTAAGAAATCACACCACCCGCTAAAAAGTTCCCATACAAACTTTGACACCCCATTTTACCCCTTTGTTAAGGTTATTTTGAAAAATCCTGAAATACGTGTCCATTTATTTATGCATTTTATTTATTCATATCAAGTTTCAAGCAAATCGCACCACGCATTAAAAAGTTTCATACATTCGTTTTCTCCCCTTTTCACCCTCTTAGGGGTCAAATTTCAAAAATCCTACCTTAGTGGTTAGTTTTGCTGTAAAAGGAAGCGACCTTCCAAAGTTCAGCTTTCTAGCTTCAGCGGTTTCGGCTAGGCGATGATGAATCAGTCAGTCAGTCAGCTCTTTTATAGGGATAGATAGATGGTGTCTTAACCTACCTACATAAAAAAATATTTACAGATTATTTTGCTCGAAACACAAAGATGAACGAATCTTTCATTTATTTCATTACACTATTGACACACCAAGTCAATAACTATAGTTTTAAATAAAAGCCCTACTATGTATTATTATATTATAAATGCAAAAGTAACTCTGTCTGTCTGTCACGTTTTCACGCCTAAACCGCTAAGCCGATTTTGACAAATTTTGGTATAGAGATACATTGGACCTTGAAGAAGGACATAGGCTACTTTTTAGGTAGATACGCGTGCAAAGCCGCGGGCAGCTGCTAGTAACGAATAAAACGCGAAAAAAAAAAAAAAAACGCTCCAAGAGAGCCGACAGAAGTGAAAACTTATTTTGGCGCGTTAGAGTTTAGTCATAAATAACTTCAAAATCAGTAATTATGGCGACTGCCAATCAAATACTGAACGAACACAGATGATGCAATATTTTTTGTTCAGAATGTAGATAATATATCAAAGAACCTAACTCAGTTAACGTCTCCATACAAAAGTAGACTGTAAACATGTGAATTAAGGTTTATACTCAAATGGGGCGAGCGCGGCAGCCGGTTGCGTCTATATCAAAGAACCTAACTCAGTAAACTTCTCCATACAAAAGTAGACTGTAACTATGTGAATTAAGGTTTATAATCAAATGGGGCGAGCGCGGCAGCCGGCTGCGTCTCGCCCCAGACTGTAACGGTGTCGCGAATCCAGAGGTTTTACCTTATCTAAAAATATGCGTACCGCGCTAAAAGAAGTTTTCACTTCAAAAAAAGGCTCAAAGTTTTAATAGCCAGAAAAAATCCTGGTAAAACCTTCAATTCTTTACATACCTACAGTCAAATTGTAATTACCTATCACGACAGTTTAGCAATTATGTACCATATCACAATCTTCAATTCCTATCAAACCCCAATTCCGTATCAGCTCCAATGAAACTACAATAACATTAATTCCAATTGACTAACACCATTACCTACCAAGGCTACCAGTAGGCGGACAGTGGGCGATTTCCTGCTACAACACCTTTCCTATCATCCTTATTACCAACAACATAGAAGCGCCATCCCCGTGGCAAGAGGACAGTAAAAATTCAAGACATTAAAGTCAGTCGTGCACCAATCTGTCTCAATTTACTTGGTTTAGCTTCGTCTAGAGATGCTAAAGACAAGGAATTAAATGGACTGAAGTTAGACCTTGATGTTCCTATTTCTCAGAATGACAACATCGAAATGAAAGTCAATCAAATTCAAAACTGTTTTTAGCCCCTGACAGAAATGAGGGGTGTTCTGATCTGCGTATATCTGTGTATATGGCATCGTAAGCTCCTAAACGGATGAACCAATTTTGATTTAGCTTTTTATGTTTGAAAGGTGACTGGATCGAGTGTTCTTAGCTATGATCAGCTATGATCTGACTCCTGCAAGTCTCCTGTACCTACTCTTGAGGAGTACAGAGCGTCTACTCTGCGATCCGACTTCGATATATCGAAACGATAAAGACATGGAATTTCACGTCAAATTCAGTCGAATTGACAGTTTTTTCGTTGTTTCGATAACTTGAATTTGTCAAGTTATCGAATCGTCTGTTGTGGAGCATCACGACATCGATTGTAAAAAGTAATGTGTATCATTCTATTCTATTGCTCAAAACGAGTCGAAACGATGTAGCTAAGATTAGGGTTTTGCACGATTTTTGACCCGATATATCGTTAATCGAGTTCAAGAGTACGCCCCTGGAGATGATGATTATCTGTCAAGGGCTGTATCAGTAGCAATTTCATCCCAGGTATAAGTAGGAAATCAAATTGGGAGTGTCGTGTCTAAATCGTCTAAAGATGACGTCTCACAAATGGCCAATTGGATTTAACATGAAGTGACCACGCATAGCTTCCGAATTTAGTAAGAAAAAAAATAGTATTCAGAGCTTCAATTTTGTTAATTTAAAACTATTACCGCTCTGTTCTAATCCATGTACCTTTCGGCTCCAATTACGGTCCGATAATTACCTTAAAACCGATTCTGTTATTTCTATGACTAAACAAAAAAAACATTAGATCGATTATTGGTGACTTCGTAAACGTAGCGTAAGCTGAACTGTTGTTCATTAGCAGAATACGAAACGTCAAAATTCCACATGTACTTACGGAAGTTAATAGAATTCGTCTCCAGGTCCCAAACCATTTTAATACCATCTAGTAGTTAAATAACAGAATTTGGTGTGTAGTTTGCATGATATTTTTCAAGGTCTGCAAACCACGCTATTACTCATATAATCTAGTACCTAAAGCTTTATTAGCCGTGATAATTTTCATGGCTTGTGGGACACTGGATTATCAAAAATAAGAACTATAAAGTTTTATTATATATGAAATGAATATCTGTATCGAAAAACTCGTTAAAAAACCTTCTCATATCTTTAAAAACACTATCCACACGATATGCCACACGATGAGTTTATAAAATATATAAAATCAACCCCACTTTACGTGTATGAGGGGCATCCATAATAACATTATTTCGAAGTTTTTATTTCATAACTTTGCAAAGGCCACTTATTTGTATTACAGTGCAAAATTTCATTACGATATGACAAGTCGGCGAGCAAGAGGATCGATTAGGGGCGGACAGACATGGCGAAACTACAACGGTTCCTTGTGAACTTCGTAAACCTAAAATAAAATCAAAGAAATCTTTATTAAAAAAAAAGATGGCGTAAATTTTAATTAAAAAAAATAATATGTAACCGTATATAGTCATAATGCCGTTCAGAAGACATTATCGTGATATGTAGACATACCAGTGTGGGTTTAGTCTGCAGTCCAGGTCTATCAGATTTACTTTTGATAATAATATTGCTGTAGGTACAGCACTTTACTTTACTCCCACTATTGACGCATCTGTGTAAATTTATGCCAATCATGTCAATGTCAAGTGATTTTGTTTCGTTATAATAATATCGTCACAAAGCGCAGACGATCATCATTTGTCTATTCTAAACGTCATCGCGGAATGGCCGTCTAGAATTTACTCGGATTCCTCGTTTTACAAATCACAAAACAACTCAATACATAATTCAATTGTCTAACATTTATGCTAAGTAACAATTTATTGATTAAAATTCAACTAAGATAACAAGAAAAAAGTATTATTTTATAAAAGCTATGTTATACATACTTCATAAGCGCATGTTAAACACTCAATATTTATCACGATATATAACATGATATTTATCTTGCAATATTTTGGATCGAACTACATACTACACACTCGATACTAATCGCGTCACTACAACGGTGGATTTGCGTTGCTATTATATAAGCGATAGCATTAAAAAGACGTGTAAAGAGAAAAAAAATGGATGAAGCTTGGCTTCAAAACAGAGATCAACACATCTGAATTTGTTAAATCAAATTCGGGAATACCAAGAAATGGATGATTATCAAAATTATTTGGATTGTAATTATTTTTAGCTTCAAAATTGGATCACTTTGAATCTTTTATTTTTATCAATTCTTTTCTATAGTTAGTTAATTTTTGCTATGACGTCCTAAATCGTCGCGGCCGGTTTATTTTTCTAAAAATTTCAAGCAGCTGCTCATAAGCATTCGCTCTTTTCACTTTATTGACCAATACTGACACGATATTATATCGACCAGAGACTAGACACTCGATATTTATCGACGATACTTGATACAGATCGTGGGATTTCTGGATTTTTAGAAATCCAGCGATCCGTATCACGATTCGTCATATGCTATACTACCTACACACTCGATAAATAACGTAAACTTGGATTACGTTTACGATCCAATTATTAGCGGGTTCGATTCCCGCCGCGGGACAAATGTTTGTAGATCTGCAAGTATTTGTATTTGTTTATGTATTTACAAAAAAAAGTATTTAAGTAGTATATCAGTCATGTGGTACCCATAACACAAGCTCTGCTTACTTTGGGGCCAGATGATGCTGTGTGAAATGTCCGGGATTATTTACTTGAAAAAAAAAAAAAATCGTAATAATATTATCGAGCGTGTAGCATGCGCCATACAATTTCAAATGAAGAATTGCTGATTCTAGTCTACATTTCAGAATCAGACAGACAATAGATCTATTCTATCTACTTGTTCATTCATATTGTATTCATTTAAACTAAATTATTTATTTAATTAAATTACTAAACTACTTGATCTATCTACTTGTCATTCATTTAAACTAAATCTTCTAACAGATATGTCTGTCAATGGAATGGCGGCGTGGCGCCAGTTTTTGCTGCAATTTGTTTTCCAATTAGCAAGGAGGTAATACGGCGACGTTACGTCATACATAATACACGATACATAACCTTCTTGGTCCAATAATGGCCAGCTTACTTATCCTTTGGCTAGATGTAGCCACTTTACGAGTAGTGTGGACACTATCAAACTGCAAATCTTTTCTCATTGTAACATTGAAGCTGTACTTAATGTGCTTCTTAGTTGTAGGTATAACTTATAACTATCGTGGTTTTGAAAACAATTTTCACTTAAAACGGGATATTTACCATGATATGAGTTTTTCAGCTTTCCGATATTTCGGAACAGTTGCATGCGCCATGATCATGGTAAATATCCCGTTTTGAGTAAAAATTCTATTTGTAGGTAATATTAATAAGTCTTGACATTTTAAACAGCCTTATCTCATCTAACCCCAAAGTAAGCGGAGATGTGTATCGTCCTTCCTCTCGCTTTCCTGCCATCTGTGGGAGTGATTTAGTGAAAAGGGACAGAAGTGTGTTACAAGCCAGGGAAGTAGAGTTGGCCGTCAGATGGTACCAACCCATTTTTCGAGAGGTTGGTTCTGTCAGCCAACATTGTGTGCGTGTGTGTGACGAGAAAGAGAAAGGGAAATAAAGAATGAGAACGCATCTGCTGTGCGCTTAACTTACAGTGTTGTGTATGAAGTGTGCTGTTTTATAAACTAATCAAGGGTATAATGTTAATGTTGCACCAAGGTGAGATGTCAGATGTTACACATCATATGCGACTACTGTAAGCCTTGATCCTTTTTTGTTATACATATTTCACATAGAAAAACCAGATCCGAGACAACCATTTGCAGGTCATACAAACATTTGTCTCGTGACAGAAATCGAACCCGCAACCTTCTGCGTCGGTAGTACATAACTAAATAAAATAAATAACCAATAAAAAATACCTAAAGTCGCAATAATACGTAGCTGGCTAGTTTTTCAGAGCTGCCACTTTTATCGAAAAATTCAACAACTTTCTTTTAGCGACAATAATGGTTTCCAGCTAGCAAACCTGATCACGTCGACCTCCTTGGTCCGTAGGCGGATGAGTCAGACCGAATGTAGTCAGCGGCAGCCTGTGGGTGCCAAGGCAACTTCATAGCCCTGAAGTCAGCAAGATAAAAACCTACTTACAATATTGAATATACTTTACGCTTCAGGAAGCTGAAGATGGCGTACCTAGAGCACTGCCATTGTCATGCATGAAGTTCTATACATAATGTGATTTCAATTATTGAGCAATTTTTTTTTTGTCAACGTAAATTAATCTCAATTTGACTGTTTTTTTTTATTTTATGTTTGTTACTGCATAACTCCATTTTTATATTTTACTTTTTTATACATGAAGTCGGTTGCCGAAGTAAAATATACCAAGTGTCTCTCGGTCTACAATGTCGATGAATGGAAATGCAGTGATACCAAGTGGATATCTATAGCACTGTGGTTTGGGACCATCTGGCCCCGAACCGGTTTGGTATGCTGTTTTGGTTGCACGAAGGCGTACTTTGAACAAACAACTATAAATAATAAGTACTTTAACTGCCTAAGAAATAAAGAAAAAACAGGCAAGCGCATGTGTGGCTTCCGAAGGCTTCCGAAGGCGTCCGAAGGCTTGCGAAGGCTTCCGAAGACTTCCGAAGGCTTCCGAAGACTTCCGAAGTCAGTAAGAAAAAGAATGACTAGTGTTCGGGACTCAAACCTATTCAACACCTAGTTAATCAAATAACAGAATTTGGTATAGACATAACATGTTTTTTTTTTAATATTTCGGACTACAAAGCCGTACTAGCGATAATAATTTTCTTTATAATTTTCATCATAAATCCAACTATGTATTTTAAAAACATTTGAGACAGCGGTTTAGCCAGCAGGGTTAAGAGCACTTCAAAGCTGTTCAAGAAATCTCGTAACATCTTTAAAAGATCTATCTAACGATATGCCACACAATGGGGTTGAAAAATAATTAAATAATCTTACCAACATTACATGTAGGGAAGATACCCCTAAAAACATTTTTTCAAAGTTTTTATTTCAAACCTTTACAGGTGCCACTAATATATATGTGTAATTTTATAATGATAAGACTAAACTGGTTAGGAGCGAACAAAAAGGCGACAGACGTACATACGAGGGGCGGCTGATAAGTTCGCGGCCTAAGGAACTTAAAAATTACCTACCGTCTTATTACTAATACTACTTATTGCGGGGCTCAATGGTATATGATAATACCCTCTTTTTATTTTTTAAAGTCATAACTCAATATTTTGTGGAGCATCGAATAACATCATGTCAGCCGAATCTACTAATTCTCGCAATTTGGAACACTGTGCCGTAATTAAGTACCTTGTAAAAAAGGGAAAAACGTCGAAAGACATTTTTGAAGACATCTGTTCTTCAGGATTCTGGGCCTTCATACACGATGGTTAAAAAATGGGACGAGACGAGACGAGACGGACGAGACGAGAAAGCTGCGATGACGACCCCCGCCCGGGACGTCCAATAACGGTAGTGACCGAAGAATATGTTAAACAAGTTGAAAAATGGCCGATCGAAGAGTTAAATTGTGGCAGATAGCAGAAGAGTTGCAGATCAGCAAAGAAAGGGTTGGAGAAATTTTACATCAACATTTGAATATGAAAAAAAATTGTGCGCGTTGGGTACCAAAAATGCTTACGCCACTCGACAAAGAGCGACGACTCCAGAGTAGCATGGATTTTTTGGAGTTAGCCGGCGAAAATTTGGACGCAATTTGCGATCATATCGTGACCGTTGATGAAACATGGGTTCGCCAGTATGACCCGGAGTCCAAGCAAGAATCCATGCAATGGATGAAAAAAGGAGAAAGGGCGCCGAAGAAATTTAGCTTAAGCTTATGGCTAATGTTTTCTGCGATAGCGAAGGCATTTTGCTAATTGATTACCTGCCTAAGGGAACTACGATGAATGGTCAGTATTATGCAAATTTATTGCCTCAGGCTCGTCAGGCTATTGTCCAGAAGAGACGCGGGAAGTTAGCGCGTGGAATGCTCTTTTTGCAGGACAACGCACTCGTTCATAAGGCGCGCATTGCGAGGCAGGCCCTACGAGACACCGACTTTTCTGAAATAGACCATCCTCTCTACAGTCCAGACCTAGCTCCTAGCGACTTTTTCCTTTTTTCCAATTTGAAAAAGGACTTACGGGGCCGGAGATTTTCAGATGACAATGAAACGATAGCCGCCTTACGGCGGCTATCATTTCCTTGCCGCCATTGGCTATACACATTTTGAAGACAAAGACAAGGAATATTTTTTTGTTGGTTTAAAGGCATTATACGCCAGATGTGAGAAGTGCATATCCCTTGAGGGAGATTATATTGAGAAATAAAAAATATAAAACTTATCTTTTCGATTTTTAAGTACCTTAGGCCGTGGACTTATCACCCGCCCCTCGTATTATGGCGAAACTATAATGTGAAAAGTAGAAAAGTGACAATACTTGGACACCTTATTGGGCAAGGCACTTTCATTAACACCATCATAGAAGATAAACTTTAAGGGAAATAGAGAAAGAGGTAAGCCTCGAATCAGCTACATCTGCCAAATTAGGTAAAAGTTAGCTCTCGTGTCGTATAAGGAGATCAAGGAGTCTGCGTTGGAGAGGAACGGCTCTCTCAGAGAGCTCTTAGATTCAAAGATGATCTACCTATGAGTACTTGTAATACGTGGGGCTCGAACCCATAATCCAGGCTACTACCAACTCAGCTGTGCGAGAAGAAATCGTTGTAGAATATAAATCAATTAGCGACCCGCCCCGGCTTCGCACGGGTGCATGCCGATGCTAAATATACTAACGTGTTTTAAGGTGTACAATACTGTAGTACATTGTTTTGATCTATCTCGTATGGTTCAGCCAGCGTAAAAAAAATGAGTTTATTTACGACACCACATTAGAAACCTCTAAAATTATCAGTGTTTATCTACTATATTATGCTTGTTTTATACATATAAACCTTCCTCTTGAATTATTCTATCTATTAAAAAAACTGCATCAAAATCCGTTGCATAGTTTTAAAGATCTAAGCATACATCGGGACAGACAGACAGCGGGAGACGACTTAGTTTTATACTATGTAATGATGATGATGTGTTTAGAGGATTTTTCTTTATCCAAATGTCTTCTATGTATATTCTCGCGAGGCAGAAATCGTTGTCTATGGTGTTCATTCTAGGCAGACTGCTCTGCTAAATTAACTAATCCTATACCACTAAATGAAATAAGTAGATCTCGACATATTTACGAGTATGTTGAGATTAACTGGGCCATGTCACACTCTGTACACACGTCACAAAGAAAATTTTATTTATTTTAAATTATTTAGTGCATGATATACATGAGTGATATGATGAGAGAGATTGGAATTTTGAATCGGAGTGCAGAGCTACCATTACTTCATTATCATCTATATACATTATAAGCTAATCTATGTGTCTCTGTCTGTCTTTTTATCTGTTCATTACCTTTTCGGTAAGGCCTAATGCAGTGCAGATCAATCAGTGATTTTTCAAACGCTATTCTGTGGAATATAGAATCGTCGGCGCACGCAGTACCGGAAAAAACCGCGTTGGAAACGACATACTCCAGAATAGACTACCGAATAGCACGGTTTAAACCGCGCGTATAAATTCGCTAGTGCGAGCTAGGCTGGGCTTAAACGGCTGAGGAGATAGGTTGATTGATACTGATTGTTTGTTGTAGACAGACATACGGGCGAGCTACTATTTATGTAGGTAGATACTACACGAAGCCGCGGGCAGCTAGTAGGTAATAATATAAAAAGTAAGTAGGTACATATTTACTTAGGTAAATAAATGAATGATTAAAGTTAGGTATGTATTGTTTATTATTCAGTAACCGTATGACCTACAGATGATTGTCCGTGACGAGATGACAGATGAGTCAGATGACCATCTGTGCTCATAATATTGTTATATAAATAATTATTTCTATGTAAGCTATTTTACAGATTTGACTTGTAATATAGTGGTAGGACTCTACAGCAGAAATACGTCTTGATGGGTACCAGCGGGCCTAGCACGGCACGAGGAGAAATAGTCTTTCCCCCGTTTTTATCCACCTGTGGTAGACAGGTGGTGGTGTATTTCCACTGACAGGTGGATAAAAAGGTGGAAAGACTATTTCTCCTCGTGCCGTGCTAGGCCCGCAGCACAGTGGCAGATATTCTACTTCCAAGCAGTAGCACTTACTGTGTGCCCGGGCAAAAAAAATGGGCAAATAGATAAAGTAGCTTATATCTAGAACAGGTAACGTGCGTGTGTTGTGTGTATACCTTACGTGTTTTTAAAACGAAGTTCTTTAGCGCACGGTACGGACTTGGCGGATGGGGGCTAGGCGAATAAAGTAAAACATTTTTCCGTCACGACCCTTTCTTTAGTGTAGACGGTTATCGATAGGGATGGCAGGAATGAAGGATGATAAGGATGACACGAATTAATTAATTAGATGAACGAATGAACGAATGAATTAGACATATTGAATGATATACAATAAAACCGTTTATTTTCACAACTCGAAAAAATACATTAATTACGAAATTTCCTACCATTCCATCAATTCATTAGTTATTTCTGCTCTTCATTTAATCTCAGACTCTTAGACGCTGGTAGGTAATTCATTCATTTGTATTTGTTAATCAATAGGTAATATACTACAATAGAAACTTCGTCCCAACCGAGTGTTCCACGACACTCATGCATTTTTTTTATTTCACAAAATTTACGATTATGTAGGTATAGGCAATAAACACCATAATTAGACAACCCTAGCATTTTTTATGCAGGTACCACACGTGGGAAGCCGCGGGCAACAGCTAGTGTTTGTATTTGGTAGACGTCGAAGTCTAGAAGCCGCATGTCCATATAGGGTAGTGCGGTATTATGACCCACGCTATCGATCCGCGAACTGTGTGGGAGGGTGCTATGGCTGACGCGATGTCTTCCAACCAAAAGTAGCTGCCTATATATATGTAATATATAGGTACATATAGGTGTAGCTAGTCTGTCAGCTGAGTTGGTAGATGTTCTGCTTTCTGCGTTGTAAGTTGAGGAGTGTTCGATTCCTCCCAAGGACACATTTTGTGTGATGAAAATAGATGTTTTTTCTAGGTGTATTAAAGTACCTAAGTCAGGTATTTAATATATAAGTTGTCTACTAATCAACTGATCACTAATACAATCTCAATGGTATGTATGCTCAATTGATACAAACCATACAATGTAACGAGGAGTATCTTCACTACATACTATAAAACAAAGTCGCCTCCCGCTGTCTGTCTGTCCCTATGTATGCTTTTAGATCTTTAAAACTACGCAACGGATTTTGATGCGATTTTTTTTAATAGATAGAGTAATTCAAGTGGAAGGTTTATATGTACAATACATGCACAATTTAGTATAGAAATACTGTCAGTTTTAGAGGTTTCTAATCACATTATACATTTGTTGTACCTATATTTAGTATCAACATTGCACCCGTGCGAAGCCGGGTCGGGTCACTAGTTCTATATAGCTAGCTAGCTAGCGCGCGCAGCTTCGCCTGCGTTTAAGATTTTTCCCGGGACAAACCAATTTTCCCGGGATAATAAGTAGCCGGGGATAGTGTAGCTTTCAAACTGTAAAAGAATTTTTCAAATCGGTGATCCAGTAGTTTCAAAGTTAATTCGTTACATACAAAAATACAAATCATTGCTCCTTATAATATATTAGTATAGATAATGCTGGTAATTTCATACAGCATCATCTGGTCCCAAAGTAAGCAGAGCTTGTGTTATGGGTACCACATGACTGATATACTACTTATAAATACTTTTTTTATTTGTTTCTCAACGATTTAAATATAGGGCTGATAAGAGTTGGATGAAATTTTGTTGAAAACTTTTGTTGTAGTTACTACGTGCACGAAGCCACAGGCAGATGCTAGTCTTATAAAGGTTTATCCAAATAAAATAAATCTACGCTCATCGTACCTTAAAAGACCCCTCCCAAAACTACCCCATTATAACTTGATATCCTATGAGTCAGTGCAGTGAACAGCCTCTGCAGAGGGTGTGTTGTGACGTCACGGGGTGAGTCACACGATCGATAGCGTCGACGGCTTTGGGGTAGGTTTCATTTCATAGCCGCATTGGAGTTTTTAGAAGGAATAACGTAGCCAATATTTTGTAAGTAAATTTAATTGAAATTCTTTGAGATTGAAAGCTCTCCTCTCAGAATTCTTTCAAAGGTAACGTACCCTAAAGTGCAATACTTCAAAAACTTCAAAATGTTTTTATATAAAAATATTATTAATTACAAAAATAATTACAGAAACGTACAGAATAATATACAATAATATAAAATAAATGTGAAACAGTTGAGCTATCTAAGGCCGTATAAAACGATCTATAAATAGCTCAACTGATCCAGATCACTGCCAGAGGACAGCGTTCCTAAGACACTGGCGGCAATGCTACGTTGAATGGCAATGCTTACACGCTGAGCCAGATAGAAGCCAGCTCTTGGTTCACGTAATGTATCTACCAGACGCCGTGTAATACTTTTGAAAACGTGGTGGGCTCCTGTTCCCTACGTGCCCAGGGTTTCGACTCCAAAAGACTCAAATATGTAGGCCTTATCAAGACTGGCATATTGCGCCTTTCGCGTTCATTCAGACGCCGCACCAGCTACGCAAGTAGGATCCCACAACAATGGCCTACCCACCTCCCAAGGGACGAGAGTCATACCATCAGTCCTCCATCGAACCAAACGGTCTGATACGTGATGATGGTAACATCATCACGTATCAGACCGTTTGTTTCGAGAACAGCTGGTACGTTGATGCTGGTAAGTGCCTGACGAATGACATCATTAATAAATAATAAATAAAACATTATATATGACTAGCGACCCGCCCCGGCTTCGCACGGGTGCAATGCTGATACTAAATATACTACAAATGTATTTATTTCCGACGTCACATTAGAAACCTCTAAGATTATCAGTGTTTCTATACTATATAATGCATGTATTACACATATAAATCTTCCTCTTGAATCCTCTTCCTCTGTCTATTAAAAAAAACCGCATTAAAATCCGTCGCGTAGTTTGAAAGATCTAAGCATACATAGGGACAGACAGACAGCGAGAAGCGACTTTGTTTTAAACTATGTAGTGATGAGCAAAACGGACAAATGGACTAAGTATATCATAGAATCATCATCATCATTTACCTTAGTTCATCTGTTGAAGATTCATCTGTTCAAGTTTTAAAGTTTTCATGTCTCGTTCAAAAAAACTTTCGTTCATGGATTCACTCCGGCATGCTGAGGGTGGGTTAAGTTTCCTCTCCACTGACGCCAATCTGCATGGGATTCTGTTTGATAGCGCAGGCCTGGTACACTAACCTCTCGACCTTGCCGACAGGACCCGCAGGAAAGACCAAGAATATATTATCATAGAACCATACCTAAGACTCGGAAAGTGACCAAGAGGTATACCTATTCGAAGATGGGAAGACGACATAAAAGCTGCAACAGGAGCATTATGGACAAGGAAAGCTCGTGATCGGGAACTATGGTAGAGCCTGGGGGAGGCCTCTGCTGAAAAGCAAAACGATCAAATACCGGTGTCAAATTTAGAATATTTAAATTGAAATGGTTGCAAAATGGACCCAACTCAGCATAATTTCAAGTTATTGTAGATGGTGTTGTGTCCAGTATTTATTAATTTATAAATAATTAAAACTTGATTTCAATGAGAGAAGACAGGTAGGTACTGAGTACCTACTTAGCTTAGTCGATCCAATGTAGTATTTTATTTTTATTTAATTACTAGCTGCTGCCCGCAGCTTCGCACGCGTGGTACCTACAAAAAAAGTAGCCTATGTCCTTCTCCAAGGTCTCATCTATCTCTATACCAAATTCATCAAAATCGACAGGGAGACAGACAGAGTTACTTTCACATTTATAATATTAGTAGGGATCAAAAATCAAAAAATGAGTTCCCTCAATAAAAAAAAACATTCTCTCAATAGAACAAGATACAAGACCAAGAACAAGAAACCTAGTCAGAACATACTATTCATAGGTACAAAAGGATAAAACAATGTTATAAATAAAATGATGAGATGACTTGTGGCAAGGTCAGTCAATTGTTTGTCATACATTGAATTGTTCCTAGAATAGGAGGGCATTATTCATTGTGGTTGGCTGAATATTTTTCTTAAAAGAAAAGGAATGTTTTATTAAAGAAACGAACCTTAAACTATTGTTTTAGTTATGCCTTCTCACAGGCACATATTTTGAGCTCATATTTTTGAGCTAAAGGAGAGGAATGTATTCATTAGAATAGACGGCACGACGTACATTAAACAAATATTGTTTATTCTAAATATAAACCTACAAAAATATACATAATCATAAATAAAAAAACGTAGGGATCGGGAATTGGATAGATGAAGGAACTCAAAACGTTCCTTAATGTAGACTGGAGTGGAAGAAGCATAGTGGAATAGAGAAGAGAAAGGATGTGAGAATTTCGGCGAAGACGAATTGGTAGCCACTTAAGTCTGTTTCGGAACTCGGATATATGATCGTACTTACGCAAGCCAAATATGAAACATTTTGAAGACGCTCAAGTTTATTGAGTTGGTCTTCAGTTAAATCAAGGTAGCTGACGTCAGCATAATCTAAAACAGAAAGCAACAAGGATTGTGCTAGCGCAATTTTGGTGGACGTAGGAAGAAAGTTTCGCAACCGTTTTAGAGAGGCAAAGGCAGCAAAGGTCTTTCGGCTTACCGCTGTTAGCTGAGGTTCCCAAGATAGATGCCTATCCATTAGTACACCTAAGTTTTTGACCACCTCACTAATTTCGATGACAATGCCATCAAACACAACACACGGGAGGTTAGGCAAGTCGATCCGAGACATCATTCTAGAACTTCCTATAATGATTATTTGAGTTTTCGACGGGTTTACTCTTAAACCGTACAATTTGCTCTCTAAAATACTAGCCAAATCAGCGTTAGTACTGGCAATGGCTTCTGTTAACCATTCGATAGGAGCTTGTGAAAAAATTTGTAAATCATCTGCATAAAGGTGATAGGAAGAAGAGAGACGTTTAGAAACAGAGTTTATGAATATAGCAAAAAGAAGAGGAGATCAAACGCCGCCCTGAGGTACACCAGCACTCACTTGACACCATGATGAAAAAGTATCGTCAATGCGAATTCGTTGCCGGCGACCATACAGGTAACTACGAAACCAGTCAATTACTGTTGGAGATATGTTATAAGAGCGAAGAATAGCTAATAGCATATCATAATCCACATTATTGAAAGAATTACTGAAATCAAGAAGGAACAAAACAGTGACTAGCCCGTTTTCTATGCTATGCCTGATATCATCAGTGATTTTGATGAGTGCAGTGACAGTGCTATGACCTGAGCGAAAACCAGACTGATAGGGATTCAGAAGGATGTTGTTGTTAAGGAAAAGGCTAAGTTGCTGATGAACTAGCCGCTCAATGACTTTGGAAAGGAAAGAGAGAATGGAAATAGGGCGGTACTCAGAAATGGAAGATGGGTTAGGTTTTTTGGGAATAGGAGTTACTTCAGCCTCCTTCCACAGGCTAGGAAAGATTCCAGAGTCAATGGAAAAGTTAAGTAAGTATGTAATAACGTGGATTATGTCTTCAAGGATGGGTGTTATCATTTTTTTACTAATGCAGTCACTACCGACTGCATTAGATGAAATGGATGAAATACTCTTTATAACATCACAAGCGGTCATTTTTCTTTTATTATTCATTTTTTTAATTTTCAGTTATTTATTATGCACAAACCATTGTGACAAGTTTTAGACAACCTCAGTGGCGCAGTGGATTAAGGTCCAGCTGAGATACAGTAGGTTGCGGGCTCGATTCCCGTCGCGGAACAAATGTATGATCTGCAAGTATTTGTCTCAGGTCTGGGTGTAATATGTATAATATGTATGTATTTACAAAAAAAGTATATAGGTAAGTAGTATATCAGTCATGTGGTACCCATAACATCTCTGCTTACTTTGGAGCTAGATAATGCTGTGTGAAATGTCCGGCATTGTTTAAGTTACAGCGTCGAGCAACACGTGCAAATGATAAAAAAAATCAAAATGAGTGTTCTCTTGTGGCAACGATACGCGCGTTGCGCCTTCAAAATTATCTCGACGGGGCCCATTTTTGGATGAACGGGTACGCCAAACAAAATTGCCGGATTTAGGACGACACCAATCTACACGAGTTTAACTAAGTGGCAATAGACCGAATGTCCGAATGTCACTGTTTGGTGAAGATTATGGGCCAGCCGCATCAACTCATGGAATGCATACCCTCATGTCGCTCTGTCCTCAGACATTTAATCAACACACTTGAAATGTATAAACTCTTATGTATTAGTATTTCGTAGTTAAGGTAGTTATAAGATGGATCATGTAAAAAAGCGCTAGGAGCAAGACGAGTTTCTTGCCAGTTCTCGGGCTTGGGTTAGGATGAATTGGCACATAAATTCACCTGGTATGTAAGACGTTTCAAAGTGATCCTTGTGATTGTATTGAATAAAGTATCTTTTGACTTGACTTGATCTCTTCGTACTTCTTCAAAAACGACGACGGCATTAACATCAGTATCAACGGAGAGCACTAATGTTTTTTAACCCAAATTGGATAATATGGGTGTGAAAGACATGTGGCATCATATGACATATGAACAGGACAGCGTCATATGACACACAGCTGATGCCACAATGGACAATCTACTGTGATTTGAGGACATAGTTATCTCACGCAGAGGCGAGCTGTCCACCGAGATCGTATGATCTAACTTCGTTAGACTTTTTCTTGTGGAGTTTCCTTAACTTGCAGGTAAGTATATGCCAAAGAGGTGCAAACGTCCGATGACCGATGAACCAGAATGATGACTGTTAAAAATACTTTTAAACTCGTACATACATACTTAATATACTTTATAACACAACAAGCGTATCCTACTAATATTATAAATGCGAAAGTTTGTATGTATGTTTGTTACTCTTTCACGCAAAAACTACTGAATAGATTTTAATGAAACTTTACAATAATATAGTTTGTAAATTAGAATAACACATAGGCTATAATTTATAAAGATATTGTGTGAATTGTCCAAAATATAAAGATAAGGTTCACGTAAGTAGAAAAAAATCTCTGCCATCTGCGAGCTATTTTGGCGTGCGCTGCCAAAACCGTTAGAATTACACAAAGTACCTTACTAATCCTGCGCAGACGAAGTCGCGGGCACCAGCTAGTATAATATAAATGACTATATTGTTGATAGGAATGCTTGTCTTATGTTGCCCACAGAAAGTTAACTGACAGATTTGTAATGTGTAAAGTATTGTTGCCTTGCATTCGTTTTTCGCTAACATAGCCTATGCTATCGCTCAAATTCAAAGTCAAAGTCATAGTCAAAAGATACTTTATTCAATACAATCACAAGGATCACTTTGAAACGTCTTACATACTAGGTGGATTTAGATGCCAATTCCTCCTAACCCAAGCCCGAGAAGAACTGGCAAGAAACTCGTCTTGGTCCTAGCGCATTTTACATGATCCATCTTGTAACTAACTAACTACGAAATACTAATACAAGAGAGTTTATACATTTCAAATGTGTCGGTTAACTGTCTGAGGGCAGAGCGACATGAGGCCATGCATTCTTATTAATAATATAATCATTTATATTATAATAAGCTTTCTTCAAAAGACTACCTTTTATGTATGCTTTAAATTTCTTAATAGGTAGTTTAGTAGCATTTTCAGGAAGCTTATTATAGAAGCGCACCGTGTTCCCCATTAATGACTTATTTACTTTTTCTAGTCGAAACCTAGGGATGTATAATTTGTGTCTATTCCTAGTGTTTATTCTATGAAGGTCCTTATTTTGCTGAAACTCATCTCTATTTTTATGTGTGTATAACAAATTTCCATATACCTATATATTGTGAGAATATTAATTTCATTGAATATTTCTTTCAAAGATTCTCGTGGTTTCATTTTATAAATTCAGTCTGATCTATGCGCAAGAATCGAAAATTGGATTTCTCAGATACGTGCCGAACGATGTGATATTACACTTAATAAAATTAAAAAATATACAATTCACATGCAACGTGTTATAATAAATTTAAACATCTACCCGTCCCTATTGGAAAACTTGAATATTGTCACTCCATAGTAGGTACTTCTGCGCCGTGCCGGTATCTCTATAGATTTTACAAATAAAATCTTTACCTACCTATGTAAGGAACAACTTTAAGGATACACGAGTCAGCGGCACAATCTCGTTAGTGGGCGCAGCTAAAATGCATGCTATTTCACCTAGCTTAGTGTGAGAAAAGGATAGATGTGCACCAATGATAGAGATGAGCAGTAAGGAGATATCGTGATTATAATTTCGGGTCATATGATCAGATTAATCTATGATTTCTAAATAAACGATTACGTAAAAATAATGAATAGACCTTTGGCTCAAGGGTTCTCATGAAAAAACTACTGAATGTATTTATAAAAAAAAATATTATTTGAGCTCTTGGATAAATAATCTATGCTTGTATCGGAATATTTTTTTAGTTTGCGTACTCCGTTTGTTATTTATTCACACCTAAAGTTGCGCTAAAATCAGTGATAAAAAACGATTTGTGTTTAGTCTTGTATCTTTCAAACCCATATTATTTTAACAATTCTGTATTGACACAAGCATAGATCATGACAAGACAAATTTATATAACTTTAAGTTTTGGTTGTTCATCATCAGACGGTGGTGTGATCACCCTTCGACGTTTGTATGGCAAGATAATCGACTTGTTCACTCTTAAGGGCCAAGACTTTAACTACCCTTGAAGAACTCTAAGTGTGGCTATAAAAACACAATTCGTTTCTCTTTTGAAACAGGTTATACGATGTAGGTACATCTAATTAGGTAGGTAAGGTATTCATAGATATTCTGTGGTCTCATTGAGTAGGTGTACCGTGGGCAGGTGGACAAAATCGTAAATTACGACAAGTTATTAAAAATAAATTAATGGTCTACTTCTAACGGACCTTCATCTAGTCATTGCCTGGAGACTAGATAGTAATTACCATAGTTCTAACTATAATTCATTCATTCATTACGATTATTTCAGACAACATCATCATCATTACATAGTATAAAACAAAGTCGCTACCCCCTGGCTGTCTGACCAGAAGACTGATTTTGATGCGGTTTTTTTATTAGATAGAGTAATTCAAGAGGAAGGTTTATATGTATAAAACATGCATAATATAGTAGAGATAGAGAAACACTGATTGTTTCATATGTGGTGTCGTAAGTAAACACATTTTTTTGCGCTTACATTGCAAACGCTGGCTGAACCCTACGAGATTGATCAAAATAATGGTACCTACTACAGTATTGTACACCTTAAAAAGTTCTACACCAAAGTCCTCAATGGTATATGTCTATCTCTTAGTCTAGGTTATTCTCTTAGATAACGTTGTATATAAAGACATGCTGTAGTATAATTTAGTATCAGCATTGCACCCGTGCGAAGCCGGGGCGGGTCGCTAGTTACATTATAAATTAGTTACAAAAAATAATTAAACTGTCCATATTTGATTATAATTAAAATTAAAGTAAGTACCCCTAGCTATCGCACACTGGTCAGGAGAACACAATATACACTCTTGTCTAATGAAGTGATCATTTCATACCTAGACCGCATGAAGGTAGATAAGATAAAAACCTTCTTACTTGAAGTAAGAAGTTTTATCTCACCTACATACCTACCTACCTACGAAGAAGTAAGAAGTTTTTTATCTAGTTATGAAATGAACCGTAACTATTTCACTTGTGGCATTGTAAAACATTGATGTGTCTTTACAATACTTAGCTGTTTTAAAAATATGGCGTCGAGATGGATCGTCAAAAAAGTTACTAAGTAAGTAGGTACCTACTTAGTAATATTTTATGAAATACCTAAGTACCTAGGTAGGTCCCTACTGCATCTGTGTCTAGGGGTAAGCAACAGCTTTTAAATGAAAATTACACTCAACAATCACTCACGCTAAATAATGACAGAGTCAACTTAAAGGGAACACGTATTAGGTACCTAGTTAAATATAGGTAAGTACCTACCTACCTACCTATTATATTTTAACGTTTTATTTATTTTATTAAGTAGGTGCCTCAAATAGGCGTTTCAGTGCGAACATTGACAGCCATGGGCTTGTAGGTATTAAGTAAATTAACTAGATATATGTACGAAAATTGGTTTACGTAGCTAACGTAAAAAATAGGTAGGTAGGTAGGTACCTAGCCTGTCTTTACTTATTTATATTCCTGTTTTATACCTACCTAAGTAGGTAGGTTAGGTACCCTCAGACCAAATTATTTGGTTTATGAAAGGTCTGATAATGGTCTGATATTATTAAGGTCTACTCTACCTACTAAGCATATTACAGGTAGGTATTCTGTGCCTCTAGTTAAGTGGATAGGATAGTAAGTAAGTACTCACCTAAGTACTTACTACTACTTACTAAATAAAAAAATATTTGGTTTGATCTTACATAGGTACCTACCTACTACTGATTTATTAAAAACACGTAAGCAGGTAAATACAAGGTAGGTACCTACTTACCTACTTACAACATGCCTAACAGTCATGCTCAATAGCGTGTTACGTAGACATAAAACCGAATTATTATTTTAATTCGATGTGGGGTTGAAAATGGGGTGTCGTAACGTAACGCCGAAATATAAATTAAAGTTCCCACCATCCTACACCGTTCTAAAAATACACGCATGATCACACTCTTCGATGAGGTAGGTATTCAAAACAGAACCAAAACTGAATAAAGCTATAAATGGTGTTATAATTATAATTATAACATAAGAGATACACCATTCCATACAAAAACCCTTGTAAGTTAGAGCAAGAACAGCATTCGTTTCAAAGCACACGAAAAAAGTCGACAAAAAATGATCAGCAAGGCAATTCATCCTTAGAAAATGTTGGATCATTCCATTTTTCGATAAGCTCCGCTACACCAAGGCAACCAACAGCGTGAAGTGAGCTGCGCATCAAATTGGACCAATCAGAGGACGAGTTCCGGCCGTAGCGTGGAGGCGAAGGCAGCCTCAAAAAACCCCACCGACACAGCGCGTCGGTCAATCTGCGAGTTGTGTACGAGAGTCGTGTTGTGTGTAATAATAATTTAATTTGTTCAAATAATAATTCAAAATGAGGGAAATCGTGCATCTCCAAGCCGGCCAGTGCGGTAACCAGATTGGAGCTAAGGTAAGATTTATTTTAGGCGTAAGTTTGCTTATTTCCATAGATCACTGACTCCAGCCAGTAACGGTACGTAACGGTTTCCCTTTATCTACTGTACCTACTATGGAATTCGAATCCGACTACGAATACCAACGTGTTTCATGCATTACACTTTATTATTCGAGCTATCTACTTACATAGAAGTTTCTACCTGTGCACGTGTAGATTGTTATAAATGTTTTATGTTGCATAGCCCCATTCCTAATTTAAAAAAATTAAGTTAGACAATATTCGAAAACTGAATTTGTCACGCGTCACCGGTCAATGGGGACAGGGTTGTCACCCCCCAGACGCACATGTCCGTTATGCCCATTTTAAATTTTAATATGAGCGTAAAAATTTGGTGTTACGTGTTTAAACTAAAAAAATGGTACTGGTAAAGTAGTTCTTAACCTTAACTTTTGATATACCAACTTATCTTTTGATATACCTACCAACCTGAGTAAAGTATCTACGTTTTTAAATATAACAATAATAATACAGTAACGCCTGCCCGCAGAGTCACATAGCAACCAGTCAGTCTCACCAAACTCCTAATTGCCTTACGCCATTTGTAAAGAACTGTAAAACTTTATTAAACGTGTATCTTAATATGGGCAATGACTCAGATCCACCTTCAAAATTCGATAACTTCTGTTATACCTATGTAGCTTGATTTCGATTCAATAACAGGTTTTTGATATGACATTATGTAAACTGGTTATTATTTTAGTAGTTTTGTTTTGATAAAATGTTATTTTATACCTAGGAAAGCAAATAAAGTTATTAATATAAATAAAGTTACTAATATAAATAAATACACTGCCCATGACTAGATGGACATAGTAGGTACATGATCTTGATAAGTACCTATATCGCAAAATAATTCGATACCTAGCACGTCCACGGATAATACCTAGTTATTGATTTCAACTGACCAGTAGTGTTTATTTAAGTTTACTGCTATCATATTTAGAGGAAAATAGAAGACGTGACACTAGATATAAATACATAATGCAAAGATTGAAGATAATCGCAAGCACATTATGTGTATGGAAATTAGTAATTACAGACTTTCTTATCAAATCTATCGGTGAAACTTCCTACTGGTGCATGAATACATGCAATTTGCCTCCTTTCGCTCCACTACCGTTGATATCAATCATCTAAGTATTTTTTAATCATTTTTTAACACTTTTTATTGTTGAACAGTAATTTTCTGGATTAGTTAGTTAGCTGATGATCTGATCGGAATTAAAAGGCATTGATCAAGATATTTCAATCAATCTAAATTTAAAAACATTAATTAAACCAACGTGAAACCAATTGTTCTGAATTAAATTCAATTGAATCGATAACAGTTGTTTCGACAAAAAATACAATAAAACACTGAAGCAGGATTGGCAATCATCTTTCAATTGAGCCTTCAATCTTCTATTTAAGTCCATCAAGTCATTGATTAGTCAGAACATGATTCAAATCGGAATCTCAAAAGAAATACTGACGCACGCACATTCACACATTCAGGCCTTGTTAAGAACAAACTGTGTCAACATTACAATTATTTTAAACGCAACACTGAACTCAACGCGAGTTATTTTGTATTCGAATGTTTGAATGCGTGTTCATCAGTTACCATCAGAGATACAGCAGTGTTAGTCACCGTTATGCACAATTTGAGCGTCTGATTGCTCCCTAAACAATGGCTGAAAAATGTGCAATCAACTAAGTTTTCTACTTCGATGATCACGACATAGATTTCGCTGATTTGTATTTAGACAGAATAGATTAGAAATCTACGTGAATGATATCGTAATAGTGTGCAGTTCTCTGAAATGTTGGTCATACATTAATTAATTAGAATTGGCATGAAAAACGCCCCGCCCGAGTCAAAGTATAAAGAGCTATTTTATAATTAAAAATTACCTTTGGGCTCTTTAAATTAAATTACTCTTATGCCATTGTTTTTTAAACAACCTTACCGAATAATAACAATACAGAAAAATGTTTATCTTATCACAGGGTTCGGCCGTAGAAATAAATAGTCTAAGCGAGTTCAACGAACCATCGGTCGACGTCCATTTATAAATAGCACCATCGCTTCGCCATTAAGCTGAGTGCACTGTATTTTAGCTTCGAGAACCGTTACGAGGGTACATGCTCAGAGAAAATGTGTTATGGGCATGAAACGGCTATTGTAGAATCAGACGTCATGGTTTCCCTTGCAAGTGGCTCATTGTGCCTTTCGTTCACACGCGTACTTTCATTTGCGTCTACTCTTATCTAGTTACTAAGAAAGCAGCCTTTCGCGAGTCTGTCGAACCGATCACCTTTCACTTTTTGTTGTTATTAAAAACCATTACGATGTCATCTTTAGAAAGTCTGTTTTGACGTGTCCCATTTGATCGAGCAACTCTACATTTTTGTAACAACTGTTTTAATCAAACAAGTATTCTAATAAGCTTCTTCGAATCACAGAACCCTGAACCAAAAGCCTGTGACTATATTAGTCATATTACCATATTTGAACATGTTGAGCGTATGATTGGCGTACCCACACAAGCACATCTACAAGATGACATCATACCGATGGCTGTACAGAGTGACTGAATTTTAATGCTCTTCAAATAGTCGCTAGGTGTTCGCCTTAGGCCTTTTGTTATTATCAAGGATCTCACTTTAGTTACGTAGCATCGCTGCCAGCAATATTAGTTTCTAGTTAGTTTGTTGCTCATAATAATAACAAAGTTAGCGTCATCACTGGTTTATGCTACATTGCTCATCATATAAAATCATACACCACAGTTAAAACATTATGTTGTGTTTTGTCTATTTTTAAGAATTTGAATGCCAATAAACGATCGAAGACTTGTTTAAGACATTCTCTACTTACAAGGAGTGATCAACCAAATACGGGTCAGGACGTGGGCGTCGCCGGTCGCCAAGGCGAACTTATTGTACTTACTCTTTTGCCATAACTCATGCCATTGTCTTGCGTAATGCTTTTCAATGCTGCAGTACATACGAGTACTAACACGTTTATGTGTTCTGTGCTACTTAAGAAACGGTTCATTGAGCTTTATTAAACTTATATATCCATATCCATATCCAGCTGAAAACTAGCAACATGATAGGGCAAGCAGTCCGATCTCTCCTTTAATGTTTTATAGCTCTACTAAAGTATAAAACCGGTTGGAAAGTAGCGATACCAAGCACTTACTATGGACACTCGGGGAATGCACTGAGCTTTCGTGTAAGAATTTTAATCGAGCTCATTCCTAAGTTTTTATGATCGCCGTATTTCTTTTAGTTAACAAACATTTTCTTTTGCCCTCAGTTCTGGGAGATCATCTCTGATGAGCACGGCATCGACCCCACCGGCGCATACCATGGTGACTCAGATCTGCAATTGGAGCGCATCAATGTTTACTATAATGAAGCCTCCGGCAACAAATACGTGCCCCGCGCCATCCTGGTCGATCTCGAGCCCGGTACCATGGACTCCGTGCGATCAGGACCTTTCGGACAGATTTTCCGCCCCGATAACTTCGTCTTCGGACAGTCCGGGGCCGGAAACAACTGGGCGAAGGGTCACTACACGGAAGGCGCGGAGCTTGTCGACTCAGTCTTGGACGTAGTCCGCAAAGAGGCTGAATCCTGCGACTGCCTCCAGGGCTTCCAACTCACACACTCGCTCGGCGGTGGCACCGGTTCTGGAATGGGTACACTCCTCATCTCAAAGATCCGTGAGGAATATCCGGACAGAATCATGAACACGTACTCGGTCGTCCCCTCGCCCAAAGTATCAGATACGGTCGTCGAGCCCTACAACGCGACTCTCTCAGTTCACCAACTCGTAGAAAACACCGACGAAACCTACTGTATCGACAACGAGGCCCTATATGACATCTGCTTCCGCACACTTAAACTGTCCACTCCCACATACGGTGATCTCAACCACTTGGTTTCACTCACAATGTCCGGTGTCACAACTTGTCTCAGGTTCCCCGGTCAGTTGAATGCAGATCTTAGGAAATTAGCAGTCAACATGGTACCTTTCCCACGTCTTCACTTCTTCATGCCAGGGTTCGCTCCCCTCACATCCAGAGGAAGCAGACAGTACCGTGCGCTCACCGTGCCCGAGCTCACGCAGCAGATGTTCGACGCCAAGAATATGATGGCGGCCTGCGACCCGCGCCACGGCCGCTACCTGACGGTGGCCGCTATCTTCCGCGGACGCATGTCCATGAAGGAGGTGGACGAGCAGATGCTCAACATCCAGAACAAGAACTCGTCCTACTTCGTGGAATGGATCCCAAACAACGTGAAGACCGCCGTGTGCGACATCCCCCCGCGTGGCCTCAAGATGGCGGCCACCTTCATCGGCAACTCCACGGCCATCCAGGAGCTGTTCAAGCGTATTTCGGAGCAATTCACGGCCATGTTCAGGCGCAAGGCTTTCTTGCATTGGTACACCGGCGAGGGCATGGACGAGATGGAGTTCACGGAGGCCGAGAGCAACATGAACGACTTGGTGTCCGAGTACCAGCAGTACCAGGAGGCCACGGCCGACGAGGACGCAGAGTTCGACGAGGAACAAGAGCAGGAACTAGAGGACCATCACTAGATAAAAGCGGAGCACTTTACTCGCTTGTGATTGTAGTACATGCCATTATATCTCGCGTTACTTTTTATTTGAGTAACTTTAATGATTCCTACAGTGTTCGAATAGACATGCTTTCTAACTTTTAACAGAATGCACGACTAAAACCCCGGTTAAGACGTTTTGCGAATCAGAAGATATTTGTATCATAATACATTCCTTTTGAGCCTCGTTAAGAGCAAGATCTGAAAATTTCTAAAAGGCTGATCTACCATAGACATTCTTTATGTATTTATTAAAGTTTGGACGTCTCAACCATTGCCCAAACGTGAAATATTGTGACGGCTTCAATAACCGAAGTTTTATTACGATTAAAATTGTGTTGAACGATAATTTAATGTTTATAATAAAGTTTTTTATTTATTAGTTGTTTTTTCTTTTTCCTTGAAATAGTAGGTAAGTACCTATACGAGCACATAAAAAATAAAAATAAGTTCCTAGTTATAGTGAAGTCACGTTTATTATTAATGTACCTTACCTAACCTTTAAACTTATAGGAAAATTAAGCAGATATGAACATGGACAAAAATATAAGTACCTACTATAGTTTAATAATTAATCTGCTTACTTATCTAATCTATTAGTATGAAAATAAATAAGTTGGTAGGTATTGTCACAATACTTCTAGGGCGACATGACAAAGATCACGTTTTAAGAAGGTAGGTACGAGTACCTACTTAATTTTACTAGCTAAGTAGGTAAACCAAAATGTGTAAAATTGACGAATGGGGTTAACTATGTCATGGTCAAAACAGGAAAAACTGACATGAAGGTGAACAACACAAATGTGTAGGTAGATAGGTACACTAGTCACCTAGCTTGAGCAATAATAACAAGTACCTACCCGCTTATAATATTCTGATAAATTCATAAATTTTCAAATAATAAACAATTTAGGTCCCTACGTAGGTACATCATTACGTATTATTATTATTAGGTACTTAGTAACGATAAAACTGGTGCATGTTGACATCACTCTTGTCTGTTTCAATATCTAGAAAATGCACTTACGTGCTCTGCCATTACGTGTAGACCTTGTTGTGTTCCCGTTATTATCTACAAACTCCGTCCGGACGGAAAAAACAAGGGTCCATCTTATGTTGGTCGTTGATAGCAGCATGATGTCAGAGTTGAAATCATCACAAGCATGGCTTATGTCACGATTGCACACAGGTTAAAATATTTAATCAGGCCATTTAGTACCTTACATACCTAGATCGGAATCCATATAAACTACTTATTTACTAAATAATAAGAAAATGATGATGAATGAATGCATGACATTCTATTACAACTAGGTCACGTCGCTTGATGTTACTACAATTACCTTTCTTACCATTCGGTAGTAAAAAATATTTATAAATAAAAAAGCTTGGTACCATACATACAGTACGTACCTAATCTACTGTTACAAAACCAGTTGACAACCCTAGACGGGCACGGCATACATGTTCCGCAGCTGCGCGCACTTATTGTGTGAATTTCGAATGGATTCTCAATGGAAGTGAGACATGAGACATTCGGACTTCGATCGATCGAGGTGTTTGGTCCGATTCAAATCGTCTTCTTGTTTTTAAAATGAATGTATTTGTTTAAATTAAAAATCCCCCTATCCCTACAGCGGAGCTGAGCTGTGTATTGACATACCGACTTAATAAAATATAATGTATAAAATATAACGTCAGTCATCGTCGCGTCATTTTAACACGACTTTATAAAGTTGATTTTATTTATCCTCTCCGCTCCGCTTTGGTAGATTGCTTTCTGTGATGGCTGGAGTCGGGCGCGGCCGCCACCCTGCGTCCTGCGCCAGACGCGTCGCGTAGCGCCAAAGATTTATATAAATCCTTGCACGCCGCAATTTTTGTTCTCGACTTTCGCAACTCGACTCAACTGGCGCAATGTCTGCAGTACATTGCTGGTTTTATACTGCATCACTTTGTATTAGGCCACAAACGAAGTATTTTACAGCATCGAAGTCTTGTTTTACAGAATACAAAGATACTTTTGTATGTAAGCTCTAATTACTCAATTGTAAAGCTATCTTAGGGCAGAGATAACTATACAAGTAGCTTAGGCTAAATTACACTGCAGCTACGATATAGGTATTATAGGTAAGTACCTACTATTTCTTAAGTTCTGACTTCTGAGTCATGACTTTCAAATAGGTACCTACGTCCAAAAATGGTGCCGTCTTGACAAGTAAGTAGGTAGGTATTCTTCTTAAAATCTTGCAATGTAAGCAAGCGCCACGTATGGTTATGTGTGTCAACAAGGGATCGAAATAACTGGTTGTATGGCAATACTGGGTAGTGGACATTATAGCTAACAGCTGTGGGCTCAATTTCATTTTATTATTCAATTATTTTCCTGTTACGGCAGGGTTTTTCTGGAACAAACACGAGATATTTTATTTTGATCCTTGGAAATTATGTTAGCAGTTGGTAACATAATCATTAAGTATTAAAAACAGATCTACTTGGTGATATACATAACTGATACTATAAACACATTGATAATAACAGCTTTCAGGTATTGTTGATGAATTGGTATTAGGTACGGTAACTAGATGATTATTGTAACACAATCATGCTGTCATATGAATAGAAACTGAACGTACCTACGTAATAGCAATCCATGACTGCCTATTGCTTATCGAAACTGATAGATATGTATTATTGAGTTCCATAATCACCAAGCAGGTAGCAGCAGATATGTAGGTATAGAACTGGTCCGGACAATATTATTCATTTTTTTATTGTCATAAATAAATAAATAATCCCGGACATTTCACACAGCATCATTTGGCCTCAAAGTAAGCATCACTTGTGTTATGGGTACCACATGACTGATAGGTACCTATACTACCTACATATATAGTTTTGTTTTGTAAATACATATGTAAATATTATACACAGAAACAGCCATGAAGTAGGTAAGTACTTATGGCCGCCGCAGCGCAGCTTGAGGTCGTCGGATGTACAGCGATGACACGAGAAATACGGGTTAGATGATTTTCCCGAGATAGATGAAACATTTGCATGATCAGTATTCGATATTGCTATGATCAAACATTCAGTAGCAGTATGCGTTCAGTGGTTTAGGTTCTAGTGTGCACCCTTGGTGTTCTTAATTTCTGGGGACCCTAGAAATTAAGAACACCAAGGCTAAGCTGAAGAGGCTATTCTTAAAGCTCTCTGAAGCGTGACACGTCCCTATATTTTTTCAGACTGGGTGTGTCATAATGGCTCACATGTTACGTCATGTTGCGCTACTGGGTAAGTAATAGTTTTGAGCCAATTAATTTGTGAAATATGACGGTGACCTGGGTTAGGTGAGGGCAAACTACTAAAAGCTCCACCACATAACCACATAATTTAATATAGGTAGTGGTAGATGGGTAGCTTACCTATTTAATGAAGGTAGGTAAAGTATCTGCTGAGGTAGGAAAGTTCTTAGACTTAGACTTACTTTTTATAAGCAAAATAAAACAGTATACACATTGAAGTGAAGGTCTACTGACATGCTCATTATTTTTCAAGAAAGTAAAACCATGCACCTACCTTACCTACCTTACTTAGGTACTTTGTTACCAACCTATTTAAACATACGTACTTAAGACGTCATAGGTACTATGATAATGAATATATTTACCTAGGTCACCATCATGGTGTAAAAATGACTGCATGATCATCATAATGTACCTAGGATGTACGGGGCGAACAGCACATACCCACACACATTATAGTAGCTAGTGTAAGTACCTATAGTACATACCTGCGCCCACACTACTCTTATGCCTCAATGACACCAAGATTAAATCAAATTAATTATTAAATAATGGTGACGCTCAAGACCGGTGGACGACATAAGAGTGCAAAGAAGAGGAAAAGGAAACCCCTAGCACATTATGAGCAGCAATGTAATGTAAAACAATGAAAAAAACATAATAGGTATGGTTTGATTGTTTGAAGTTGAACTCCCTAAAACATGCCGAAGTAGCTTGAGAAATGAATAGGTACCTAAATTATTATTTTGATATTACTTCCCCTAATGTATTTTAGGTCAAGCCGGACAAGCACCAGCCGGTAAAATTTTGAAGGGCGGCGTGGCGGCCGGCGGCGTAGCGGCGGGCGGGGCGGGCCGGTCGGTGGACGCGGCGCGGCGCAGGCATAATTTTACTCACTACTACCAACTTATCGGCGAAAACACCTGCGACAATGTTTCAGTAATAATATAAAAAACAGTTTATCAATGTAATTGATTATCATTCGAACCTAATTTTCGTTGTTTAATATTTGAAATGATATTTACGAAAGTCGATAAAACTATTTATAAAGCCGTATCTAGTTAAAATAAGTCATAAAACGATTATTATTATTTTTGTTCTGTTGGCAGCGCTGACGAAGAAACATGGCTGCTCCAACCAATGAGAAGTTAGTTTAAAACATTTGGGCTGTAACTAAGTCGATAGTTATCATCGATAAAAGTTCCATGGTTGTATGACGTATCATAAAATGTATCATTACTTAATTGAATTACACATCGCTCGTACCTACGTACATACGCATACCTATGCGATGATATTTACGAATTTCGCTCTGAATAATATTGTTTTATTCCGAAAATTTGTTTGTAGAATAAATGTATATATTAATATAATTAATGTGTTTACAACCATCTGAACAATTCAGATCACATATACAAATAATGAAATAAAATAAATTCTTATTCAATTTTATATTCACATAAATATACTTTAACACAACCACTAACGTTGGTACCTACGCGGACATTGCAGGCACCATGGCATGCCTGAATTTGTGCATCAACGGTCCATAGCGATTAGAAACTATTAATAAGGATAACTAAACTAACGGCTATCCACTACTTGAGGATAGCCGTTTTTTATACGTGCCGTCGTTTTTATATCCAAACATTTAAACAACCTTACAAAATTTTGCACTCGTCATAATAGTATTGAAATCTAAAGGATACAAACCGAAATAACACTCGTAGTAGATATAGATATTCCACCAATTCTTGTTTTAATTCAAATTAATGACAATCGTAAACACGTCCGTCTTCGTCGAACGCTGACGCCAGAATGGTGCCAACAAGTAAGTTCAAAATAGATGTACTATTTTTATAGTAAATTAACATTACAACATTATTAACCTTACAACAACTTTATTTACGAATATTTAATGGAATTAATATTCTAAATGCTAACAGTCGGCCATTCTGCTGCGGGGATGTCCCTATCCCCGACTTCAACTCGGCCATTATTAGGTG
Organism: Lampropteryx suffumata; assembly: GCA_948098915.1. Taxonomy (NCBI): domain Eukaryota; kingdom Metazoa; phylum Arthropoda; class Insecta; order Lepidoptera; family Geometridae; genus Lampropteryx; species Lampropteryx suffumata. Next base: position 15,509,092 of record OX402566.1, on the reverse strand, counting down.
GGTATGTCCTCATACCGTTCTTTAATCCATAAGATCACAACTCTGTAGGTTCTAATGTCTAATTAGGTATATTACACTGTACGTTAATTAACATTGATATTAAATGTATATTACTTTATAACATTGTATCGATAATTAATAGATTAGTTAATATAATTGTATAGTAATACAATGTGTAATTTGTAACTAAGTTAATTAGGTAATTTCATTAAACCATATTCGAATATTATGTACCTAGATAATTTTAATTATCCAATACAATAAATGATCACACTAGGGGTACCAAATATTATATTAACACAATACATGCCACACTGGGGGCTTCACTTCACAGGTGTGCCACACTAGGGATATATTTTAATTTAAAAACAAAATAATAATTATTCACACTAGGGAATTCAGGTTTATGTTGATATTCAATTTCCACACTAGGGGATACATTTTCAACAGACGACAACAGTGTTTCCTCTACACTAGGAGAGGACATTTATATATTATATTGATCGCCTCGACCTGTTCAAGTCAGCACCTAGGCTGTAAATGTCAGGATAGGAAGGTAAGGTTTAGTGTACCAGTTAAGTAAAGTTAATAAACATATATTCTGTCGATGACTGTTGGAGCCCGCATCACTACCGAAGTGAGGTGGGTCAACCGTGATCCATGATTTTAAATGATCAGCTGGATATATGTTTTTTATATATACGATTTGAATGTCCCTCAATACTTGAAACTTCGTATCTGTCTTTTGCTGAAACGCCTGTAACTTTTAAAGAACCTTTAAATATAGGAGCTAGTATTTTACTTTTACCTTTGTCGGGGTTATGGTTAGGTATCATTACCAGGTCACCTTCTTGGAATGTTTTCGAAGGTACCCTACTTTTGTCAAATATTTCCTTCATTTTCACCTGATTGTTATCTATGTTTTTCTGTACTGTTCATCTGAGCTCCTCTCTTTCTATAGTTGTCATCTGCTCTGGTTGCTCTAAGCCCCTTTTATTATTCCCTCTGATTGTCCTATCATTTTTTTCGCCTAAATACGATTTCGGCAGGTGACTTACCCGTGCCCTTATTTACTGTATTTTTTAAACTCCATTGTAGCTTGCTAAGATTCATGTCTAAATCTTTTTCATCCCGGCCATGCTTTATCGCCGCCAGTGAGTTCAAAATAGTTTAATTGTACAATTCAATCTGCCCATTTGCTCGCGGTGCTGCCACCGCGTTGGATACTTGTTTGGTGCCAATCGGATCGGTAACGTTTTTGAACTCATTTTGAACAGTCTGAAGCCAGTCATTAGTGGTGATATTGAGAGAATCTCCAATTCCTCTTTATCTAGTAGATGAACTGAGTTTCGACTGAGTGCGTCCACGCGCTGCATATTGTGTCCAGGCCTTTATTCGATGGAGTAATTATACTTTTGAAGTATAAGCAACAAATCACGTTTCGTTAGAGTTGCACGTAATGCACTACAGTCAGTAATGACATTAAATTCTATGCCAATGAGATAATACACGAAACCTATTCAGGGACACACAACGACCATGGTTTCTAATTCATAAGACTGCCAGAACTCTTCTTCTCGGGTAGTTTGTTGATTGAAATAAGCGAACCGTTGCAGTGGTTTCTCTTCGTTACATTTCTGTAAAAGTATTTCGCCTATGCCCACCTTACTGGCATCACAATTCACCTCTGTTATAAACATAGCATTGTATAATGCCGCTCTCGTTATGAGTTTTGATTTTATATCGAGAAATACCGCTTCCTGTTCTTCTCCTCATGTTCAAGTTACATCTGCCTTAGTCAGTTTTGTTAATGGTCGGGCAATGCTTGCCAAATTGTAAACAAAACGTCGAAAGAAACTTGCCAGACTTACAAATTGCCTGACTTGATCAACATTAGTTGGCTGGGGAAACTGCTGTACCGCCTGTTTTCTTACTGCCGGGCTTAAGGCCCTCTTCCGATATTTTAAATCCTAAATAATCAATTTCAGATTGGAAAAAGAAACATTTCTTTAGATTTAAGGTAAGGTTAGCTTTCTTAAATAGTTCGATAATTTACTAGAATTTGTAGAACATTTCTTCGGTATTACTGCCTGTGCATGAGAAATCATCTTAGTAAGGTATAGCTAAATTGGACCGTTTTGCACCTAGAACTTTATTGATCATGCTCTGGAAAACAGCAGGAGCATTGACAAGGCCGAAGGGCATGCAAGTGTACTTACTCGTAATGCCAGCTGGAGTTACGAAGCCGAAAACAGATATCTGATGATATCCTGAGGCAAGATCCAGACTGGTAAACAACGACATCTCACTGAGTTGATCTAGTTGATCTTCTATGACCGGCATAGAATAGCTGTCCTTAACTGTCCTTAACTGTCTTCTTGTTTAGTGCTCGATAATCGATACATAGGCGCCTTTCACCGTTCTTTTTGTGAACGAGGACAATCGGGCTGGTATGCTGTTTGTGATTATTTTATAATGTCGTTAGATAACAAGTCATCAATCAATTCCCTTACCTTAGCCTGCTCACTAAACGGGAGTCGGTACGACTTATAGGTGACAGGAGTAGTATCGTTCAATGATATGTTCATATCCGTTATATTAGCAAGACCAAGTTCGTGTGTATTCAGCGCGATACAGTCTATAAGATCGTTAAGCAATCAAAATAGTCGATCTTTTTTAGGTTGGCATAATTTTCGGCCCAATATTTATCATGTCCATCGTAATCAGATATTTTGGTTCGGGGGGTAGTGTAATCGATTCTTCGTCTAAATTTATTTCGTTGTCATCGTAAGATTCGCGTTTTTTTTTTGGTTCTTTTTATAGCTCGTGCTATTAGTTCGTTGCTTTTGAAGCAAAGAGGTTTATTAGACAAGTTAATGATTATAAGTTATCCCGACTATTCTGAAATTGATATACCTACACCCCTTGCAAAAGAACATACTGATTATCGTTGCAGATACTTCCCGGAACAAACAATGGCCCGGAGTATTCGTCGTCTGTTCGTCAGTTCAAGTATTTAATCCTACCTGCATTGATAGATCGGAATAGAAGTAAAGTTTTACTCTTTTTGCCTCCGAATCATCGCAATACAATCTTAAAGTAGAATTTGTTTTATGAGTCACTACAGTTGGTAATTCAGTCAGAGATTGCCCTATTAAGACCTCCGTATTTAATAAATGATCCTCAACAACATAAGCTTCGATGTCTGCTTCAACTGCGTCGACTATAATGTTTATGACAATTTTGCCCAAAGGTTCTTCCAGGCTTCCTGAAGCAAAGCCCTTAATAATGGGTAAACCAAACTTGAGCAAAGGTATCTGAGATTCATCTGCTACACTTTTGCGAACTAATGTGCATTGACTACCGAATTCAATGTATGCAGAATGTCTAGGTTTAGGTTTAGGTTATATAAGGTTGTGGACTTTAAGTACTTGCCATCTGTTTGATTTCCAGATGCGATTCTTAAAACTTTTTTCGTAGGCTCCGTTTTATTGAGTAGATTCTCCTTGATATTAGTATTTGATTTTCCTGGAATTATTTTTACTTCGCATTTTTTGCTGTCATGTCCTAGATGAGAACATTTATCACATCGTTTTATAAGTTTTGAACAAAATATTTTGGTAAAGGAAGAAACAAACAAACAAAATTATTAATCAATAGATCATGATCATGAGTTATTCCAAGTCAGATGATCATAAAATGTTTTTGACGTGACAACATCTAATAAATCGATGAACACCGGCTGCACGCACGAAAAAGGATGACTCATTGTCCCGTTACATTAATTGTCCCGTTAAGCTCATTGTAACGTTACGATCGGAGCGAGAGCGCTGCACGAGTGAGCGAAAGGCACTATCGGCTTGAGCGTTCGGCTTGTTGTTAAACGTTAAACTTTCGTCCGTAAGCCGACTTTACAGACAACCAATTTTTTTTTTTTTATTTGATGTATGTAAACTGAGTGGTCATCATTAAATATTGAATAAACATTGATGGTCAAACCACACACCACCCTCAAACCAATCATAGCTTGTATTATGGGAACAAGAAGACTGATTATAATACTTACATATTTTTAAATACGTACTTAAGATACTTTTTAACACCAGGACCGAACAATAATCACGCAAATGTTTGTTCTGGGAGGGAATCGTACCCATAACCTACAGCGTAGAAAGTTACCACTGCGCAAATGAGCTTAGAGGCCTGTATTCATTTAATAATAAACAGTTTTTCATTCATAAACCTATTAGCAAAGTTATTCAATGTAACTAAGTACAAAGGTAACAAAACAATTCGTCTATTAGATTAAGAATAAGAATATTTATTGCCAAAAAAGAATTACACTAATTTACAGTATCAGCGAGGCCCAAACTAGGCGTAGAAGCCTGTATCTTGGGTCTCATGAGCTCGAGTTACCTAATTAATACATTTTTGGCGATGTTTGGCTTTAGTATACATATTACAAATGTTAAAATCGGCACCTAGTTGGGCACCTGTTATTAGCACCTAGGTTTACATTTCATTTAATGTATGTAATAAATTATTTTAAAACTTTTAGAAAATCAGATCCTACCTTAGCTCTTACTGAAACGGATATCTACTAGTATGAATACCAAGCCAGTTTACCCAAACGCGGTAATTATTGGCATATTTATGCATTATTATTCACTATGGAATATATATACCTGCTAAGTATTTGCTAGGCATCATCAAATTAAACTTATGTTTCAAATAAATATGATAGTGTTAAATACAATGGTGATAAAAGTAATTTTGACAGATTCTAACTTACATGCTATTTATTTTATTTAAACAAATGGGAAGGTACTTGGTGCATAATGAGTAATGACTACTGACAGACCCAATAAAAGTTAGAATAAAAGATTGTAAAAACAAAATTCTTATCTCCTTCAGCCGGCACATAATATGTAGGTAGTTTTCGGTGCAGTTTGTTTACGAGAGAAAAAAAAAGAGTGTCGTTGAACTTTTATAATCTAGCAAAGATTTTGTTACACTGGTAGAAGGGTAGTAGGTTACACAAGGTAGGTTATACAAGGTACTTACTTTCACCTTTTTGTAAACTCGTAGCAAAACAAGACGATCGTACCTTATACAATCCTTAAATAGCCCGAACTGTGTAGACATCTTTTTGTTCTAGTAAACAACTATACCTACATACCACCAAATTTTCACCAACGTTCATCCCGCTTCTGAACTATTAAAATCTAAAGGATACAAACCGAAATAACACTCGTAGTAGATAGAGATATTCCAATTCTTGTTCTAATTCAAATTAATGACAATCTTAAACACGTCCGTCTTCGTCGAACGCTGACGCCAGAATGGCGCCAACAAGTAAGTTCACAATAGATGTACTATTTTTATAGTAAATTAACATTACAACATTATTAACCTTACAACAATTTTATATACGAATATTTAATGGAATTAATATTCTAAATGTTAACAATAGGAAGTGGAAGGATAATCAAAATCCAGTCAAAATAGGAAATGTTTTGACAGGGTCCGTTTTATCCCAGCACCTAGTTTAGAAAATACTTGTGGCTACAGAATAAGATGTATCTCTTTCATTCAGAATGTACCTACATATCCGATATAGACTCGGTGCGAGAATCCAGTGCCCATACTGAAATATAAATATATACGATCTCTTATGCGATTATTAAATTGGTGTTAAATAGGCTTGTTATTTCGTTGTTGTCAAACATCGAATGTCGCAATGCGGCAAATTTATCGATACTTGTTTCATCCTACTCGGCACTTCACTACTGAATCCGAAGCTTTGGTGGACGGGCGGAAACGAAACGGAATTTATTCTTCAAGCGGCGACCACAAAAGTACGTGGTGTGTGCGGAGCAGAGAAATATTTTAGTGTTAGGTAATTTATAAAGTTCAAATACAAAATGAGGGAAATCGTACACATCCAAGCTGGCCAATGCGGCAACCAGATCGGAGCTAAGGTAAATATCGTTCATTTGTTTTAAATATCTGCTTTCAACTTGAATTTGGAATGTCTTCTTTGAATGAATGTCTGTCGGCGTAATGGCCGGCATATTGTGATTGTGACGCTACTTCAGTAAAATCAAATTTGACAGCAATTAAATATGAACTTCAACATAATAAACCACCCAAGTGATGTGCAGATTGTAGTTGATTGGTTAAATTTTATTTATATTACCTACGACACTGGGTGTGGTCACTCTAGGTCGGAGCCGGTCGATCGATATTATATTTCATTATACGCCGCAACCTACATTTTTCAATATCTAACTACCTACGACTTACGTTCGAGTTCCTTGTTTGTTTCATGGTTCATTGCAAGCCTTAGGCAACTCTCCTACTTAAACTCTTGATTATGTAGGTACTAAGTCTACGATCGATTGACGTGACGCGACTATGGAAAGTAGACAAAGCCTGAGCAGTCTTATAAACTTCCACGTGTGACTTGCCGCTTGGTTTGTCGTTTCAATAAAGAAAATTATGACGTTGCACAGCGTTGCAATTAGTTCTCTCAAAAATTATGCTAGATAAGTAGGTTAACAGATTCCACTGCTAGCCTGTGCAGTAGCATCTCCTTCGGCCATAGACAGAACCATGTTTGTCCTAGGAATTGACAACTTTCTTTCTATCCTACTTATTTACTGCTATACAAGTATGCTAGTGTTTGTATAACTAGCTACACAAATTGTTTTCGTGTCATAGATAATAATACTAAGTAGATAAAAATCGCGAAAACCAGGCAGGTAATCTCTGAAGGTGGGTAGGGTTGCTTAGCAAACAATAGAGTTCTTATTTTCCTGCCCCAGCTTCAAGGGCGTCCCTTTGATAAGAATCGACCAATCATAGGCCGCGATTTCGTAACGTTTTTAACGGTGACAATCAACTTAGAAACGATATGCTGGCCATAATGGTGTATAGGTAGGTACTTACTTTAACAAAAAAGTTAACAGCAGATGGCACGACTGTTACATACCTATTCCTAAAGTAGGTACCTATGTACAAATTACGTACTCAAAGCTTCTTGAAAGAAAATAATTTCTGAAGCAGAAATAGGTAGGTAGGTTGTAATAAGATAGTCATTATAACATAACAGAGAACACCAAATTAAATACTTTATGATGTGCAAAGAGTTTTAGACAGGAAGGAAGCATGTAAGTAGGCGCATAACTAAACGCATCTGGTTCGTTGACCGGCGCCGGCGGTCTTCCGCGTTGGAAATAGCAGACATCTCAGTCATCAGTAGGTTATTTCATTTCCTCGGCTGTATTTTATGGGCCATAAGGTAGCTTTTGGAAACTAGTTTTAAATATAACTTGCCAGTTTTATTATGACAGTGGATCTTTGATGTTATTATATTATTACGGTTGTGCATGTGTACAGAGTATTAATATTATTAAAGTGTAAAATTGTTAACAATGAACAGTTCTTTTTATAGATTTACCGTTTTAGCTTGAGTAGAGAGCACTACAAAGTTAATCTTAAAATACATTGTGCATTGTTACCTGTGTCTTAGTCAAACTGGTAGCAGTCCGCTAAGTGTATGTCACCCAAGAATATCTTAAATGCTCGCTTGATGATTTGAAAATCAATTTGTACTCTACAATTACATGCCGGAATAAAATTCATATTCTATAAAAGATGAAGCTCGCATTCTTTGTAATTCATGCTCCATGTCTGTTATGGCTGAACAGATCTTGATAGAATTTAGTATGAAGACAGGTAGTTGATGGGCATAGGCTACATTTTATGTAGGTACCATGTATGTGAAATCGTGAGCAAATAGCTATTTGGACAATAATTAATTTCTCAGCTTTGATGTTCTCGAGTTCGTCAACTACATTTTTTTATCTTTATTACGAAGTTATTGTCTTATCAGTCCAAAATACAAATTAAGGTGTTAACTCTAATGTTTATATGAAGTCCATGAACTCCAAATTAAAATTGAATTTCTATTTTTTAAGATAGTTGAAGATTGGCTTCCTCAACCTTTCAATAAATCTATTTAATATTGTCATCCTTTCATTAAGTAGGTAATGTTGATATATCCCATGTGTGTGTTCACACGGAAGCAGAGTTGGCTCACTGCCCGCTTTTCCCGATATTCAGATGATATCATGATTCTCCTACTCAATGCACTTATAACTCTGGACTCGTTAAAGTGTCATTGATTTTTAAGTAGGTCTACAGGAATGTGCTTTCCATCATTTATACTTTTTATTTATAATTTGTTTGGAGTCTAATAGCTGGAAAGGTACACTAAAGGTAGGTAGCTAAACTAGGTAAAAAAGAAGTGAAAATTTTTTTAAATGTAAGGATGTCATTGCAGATAGGTCATTTCAGATCTGGAAGTGGAATAGTCAAAAGGACATCCAAACCTTATAACTATTTAGCACATTTTACATAGAAGTTGCAATACCGGTATACCTAGTTTGTTTTCTGTATCTTTGCAGTTCCTTATATTATTTGTTTTTGTATAGGTAGGTACAGTTCTATGAAGTTCTCATATCTTATCTGTTAAAGTGAAAAAGCGATAATGCCCGCTGTACCTACTCTGTATCACTGAATAAGATATCAGTAAATAATATAAAATAGGAAGTTCGAATGTATGTATGTACTAAGTTATGTATCTAGGTACTAGGATTTATACCTATCTGCTAGTTCCTAAAGCAACACTCCATGTCTAGCTTTAGAAATAGTAGGTACATTATCATTAGTCATATGTTGTTCAGCTTTATTTAGTGTTGCCTATTTCATAATAGATTAACAGCCAATTGTTCTTGGAAGAAAATTATGCATCAATAATTCTGGCTTGACTACTATCTGAAAATCGGTTTGTCGCCAATGAGTCAATAGATTAAATTGCAAGTAAATGAACTTTGAAGGGTTCTCGCTACTTAAGTCAGTCAGATAGATCTTCAACATATTATTTTGTGCAACGAATTATGCTTATACTGTCCTAAAAACGCCACGGCTTCGAGGCGACCTGTCTACCTGACACCCAGTTTGATTTATGGTCCGACAAGTATCGAGAAACACGCTACGTACTCCTCAAAAGGCAAAGTTACATATAGCTACGAAAGTGGTCGGCCTCTTACAGTAAACTTTTTGCAACAATAAGTTTTAACATTACGATTTAATTCTCGATGTAACTAAATACGGAGTGGAACGTAGGAGGATCGATAATGGTGGCCTCGGAATATGCTAATGTAATGCCGGGACCCGTTTGTTGCGAGTTCTGTCTCCTGGCGACGTGACTCATGTCGGTGTTAGCTATATCCTGTCTCGGGAGTCTTTACCGAGGGTGGGTCGGCAACTCGTCACGCGAATATACAGTAACATAAAGTAGCATAAAGTCGTGCAATAAACATTCTAATTTAAATTTTCCGTTTCAGTTCTGGGAAATCATCTCCGACGAGCACGGTATCGACCCCACCGGCGCGTACCATGGAGACTCTGACCTGCAGCTGGAACGCATCAATGTTTACTACAACGAGGCTTCCGGCGGCAAGTACGTGCCCCGCGCCATCCTGGTCGATCTCGAGCCCGGGACCATGGACTCCGTGCGCTCTGGACCTTTCGGACAGATCTTCCGCCCCGATAACTTCGTCTTCGGACAGTCCGGGGCCGGCAACAACTGGGCGAAGGGTCACTACACGGAAGGCGCGGAGCTCGTCGACTCTGTCCTGGACGTAGTTCGCAAAGAGGCTGAATCCTGCGACTGCCTCCAGGGCTTCCAACTCACACACTCGCTCGGCGGCGGCACCGGCTCCGGAATGGGCACACTCCTTATTTCCAAAATCAGAGAAGAATATCCCGACAGAATCATGAACACATACTCAGTAGTACCCTCGCCCAAAGTATCAGACACCGTAGTAGAACCTTACAATGCCACACTATCGGTACATCAATTGGTAGAAAACACAGATGAAACTTACTGCATCGACAACGAAGCTCTCTATGACATCTGCTTCCGCACACTGAAGCTATCAACCCCCACGTACGGCGACCTGAACCACCTGGTGTCGCTGACGATGTCCGGTGTGACGACGTGCCTGCGCTTCCCCGGCCAGCTGAACGCAGACCTGCGCAAGCTGGCCGTCAACATGGTGCCCTTCCCAAGGCTGCACTTCTTCATGCCGGGCTTCGCGCCGCTGACGTCACGCGGCTCGCAACAGTACCGCGCTCTCACCGTGCCCGAGCTAACGCAGCAGATGTTCGACGCCAAGAACATGATGGCGGCTTGCGACCCGCGCCACGGCCGCTACCTGACGGTGGCCGCTATCTTCCGCGGACGCATGTCCATGAAGGAGGTGGACGAGCAGATGCTCAACATCCAGAACAAGAACTCTTCCTACTTCGTGGAATGGATCCCGAACAACGTGAAGACTGCAGTGTGCGACATTCCCCCGCGTGGTCTCAAGATGGCAGCCACCTTCATCGGCAACTCCACGGCCATCCAGGAGCTGTTCAAGCGTATCTCGGAGCAGTTCACTGCCATGTTCAGGCGCAAGGCTTTCTTGCATTGGTACACCGGCGAGGGCATGGACGAGATGGAGTTCACGGAGGCCGAGAGCAACATGAACGACTTGGTGTCCGAGTACCAGCAATACCAAGAGGCCACGGCCGACGAGGACGCCGAGTTCGATGAGGAACAAGAGCAGGAGATCGAAGACAACTAGACGCTAATCCTCATCCTCCCCTCCCTCTCCCCCGCCCCGCCCCGCTCCGCCACGCGTCCCGTCTCCCGCCCGACATGAGCCCCGTGCAGTGGGCACCAGCATTTCTTTGCTTACATAACATTTGTATTGTACACATATTTCCCGAGTCCTGGTTAGAATCACTCCGTAGAATAGGAGCGCGCGACGGTTCGGCGACTCCTCAAAACATTCCCGGTGGTTTTCCTTGACCGAAGGGCAGCTCTCGGATGTTTATATAAGTAAACAGGTTCCCTTCTCGACGTGTGCCCTTCGCCTTCCAACTGGACATCACGGTGCTGAAACGCTGATGACACTAAAGGAAAGATCTTTTTTTTTATAAGGCTGAACTTGATTTAATACCTAAGTTTTATTTATAATTCATTGTTTTTAACCAGTGTGATGATTTTTACAATTGGCTTTTTTACTGAAAAGCTAATCATGTCGTACAATTTTTCGAAAACGATCAAAGTTTTTAATTATATTCCTGCTGGTGAATAATAAAACATGCAATTTTATTCAATCTATTTATTGGTTTCCGCTAGGTACGTATAACAATTATATATGGTTTGATGGGTGCCTGTACCTATAGTAAACATTTGAATAAATTCACTCGATACGACTCGCATCGTAACCTACCTATTTTTAGCAGTACGAAAATGTAGCACAGTGAATTAACATGCACGTATGACTTTCATGAAAGCACTGGGACACCCGATTTAAATTAATAATTTAGGTAGGTACCTACTTAGTAGGTATAGATAAAGGTGATTAGTACCTACCTACAGTAAAATACGAATGTAGGTATATCTATGCTATTTAACAAAACAACGGGTAGGTACTATGTAGGTATGTAATGCTAAGCACGGGGAATCTAGAAGTTGCCGTTGACATCCTTACCAGGTAGATGTAGGAATACATAATAATGAAACTACAAAAATACCTTGGGTAGGTAAGCATTAGTTTTAAATGGTACATAGAACGCAGTGACTGAATCCATAATCCTAGCTAGCTGAAAGGATAAGATACAGTAAGCACAATATTACTATATTATATTTAGATTAGGTAGGTAGGTAGGTATATATCTACATGAAAGATAACCCTATCAACACAACACCTTACATAGACTACCACTACCACCAGTCTACTCTTACTCTAAGTTATCCTTCATACCAAATTGGCATTCCTTGATATGCTCTAAGATAATTTCCACAGTTTCGTCGTTGATCCTACCGGCTTTGTTTAGTATTTTCACCAATCCGCTCAATGTAAAAAGCGATTTTACGACAACACCATTTGCTTTGAGCACACTAACGCCACCTTGTCCTCTGTCCAGAACTACGACCGCATGCGATACACTCAGACCTTCCTCGCGTAAAGTACCAACTGTTTCGAGAAGGCTGCCGCCAGATGTCACTACGTCCTCTACAACAAGGCAACTTTGATTTTTCTCATAGATTCCTTCTAGAAGTTTTTTGGTTGCGTATAACTTTGTTTCCTTTCTCTTCATGATCATGGGTGTGTTGGCGTTGACGGACATGACGGCTGCGAGTGGTAAGGCAGCATAGGGCACACCACAGAGAAGGTCGTGGTTTATTTCTTGAGCTAAGTTCTGTAGCTGCTTCGCTACCGCCATCTGTAAAATATATTGTGTACTTTTTAAACAAAAGCTCCCGGCTACTATAGTTTGTAAACTTCCCGCCATCGACACAAACGCCATCTACCGTTAGAATTAAAGTTACCTATTCCTCTTATTGTCCCAAAAGGTTCAGGTTGCAAAATATAATTATCATCTCATGGATAGGGTTGTGAAAGTGATAAGCTTATATCGATAAGCATCATGAGATATCATAGAGGAATCAAATTGTTTCATAAGGAATAATGATATAAAATAAAACTAAGCAGGCAGGTGTAGTACCCACCCAACTACCTGAAACTTCTGATTAGCTGAAACATAAGTCGCTCTTGATCAAGAGTTGACTGTGTCGATCGACGAAGGTATGCAACGCTCTGCGAAGACGGTACCGGGATGGGTGACCACTGTGCCAATTACATCTAAGCGCTTCCGTGCTTCTGAGTGTATGTTAGTCTGTTGGTCCCAGCGTTTCAAAAGTTGAGGCCATATTTAGGTCAAGACTCTTTGGACGCCCTATTAAGTCTCATACGAAAGTAATAGTATACCTACATGCCTATTATTGTAATATTGATAAACCCATTAAAATAATCACGCGACACACGCTGGCCCAATGAGAGTTTAATATTCATGTCGTCCTACCAAACAGGCTTTTGAAATTGTTACTTATTAGAATATGTGGCTTAGTATGTGGTACGTATTATTATTTTATTTTAAAATACGCAGGTTAGTAGTTAATTGATCATAGAATGTTTAATATTAAGATCATAAAGGCGATGCCACAAGATGACGAGATAAACTGACATGTTATCATCATCAATGATAAAGATGGTTTTTTCTGCTCGAAAAATGTAATTGCGCTATACATGGGACCTACTCTTGAAACCGATAAACAATATATCGGGACTACAATCATGCAAGTCCTTACAATTAAGTACCTACATCGCTTCAATTCCTTTTAAACGGTGAAATTATGTCGTAATCCTCCATAACAAACGATACGATCATTTGTTTTATTGCCGTTTATTTAATTTTTAGTTATCTATTTTTGTTATTTTTAGTAGGTATGACATAAGTATCAATGTTTATCATGCAATAAGTATTTCTTTCTTCCTTAATATTTTATTATTCTAAATTATTATATTTCTATTATTATTGTAATAGTGTTAACCATAAATAATTGCACGCCCATAAAGGGTAGATATTACATTAGAAGTTACATAAATCTATACAAGTTATAACATCTTTTTAAACATGTAATGAAGCAATAAATATACTTTGACTTTGAGTTTGAATTTGACAACGAAACATCTGTCAATTCAACTGAATTCGAAAATAATTATTTCAATGACAGTATTGTTCCGATATATCGAAATCGGTTTGCTGAGTAAAGTCCAGAACTCTCAAACGTGTAGGAAAATATTGAGAGGAAACTTGCATGTCGTAGAACCCAAAAAGTTCGAAAACATCTGCTTAGTGCACGAAGGTTGCATCTGCGGCAGTTTTTTCATCACAATGGATCGAAATAATTAGTGACACAATGAAGAAAAATTACGTTTTAAAAACTAAAAAGAAAACCGACTTTATTGAATTCAATTTGAGCCCATAAAAATACAACAGACTTGAAAACCTCCTACTTTTTTGAAGCCGGTTAACAAAGTTTTTATTTAACGCTTTTTAGTACTTAATCATTTTTCGAAATTCATAAACACCACTGGAAAGTCACAGAAAAGCAAAACATCAAAATTTCGTTTGATCTAAGTGGATGACATATTTTTTCAGTTTTTTTAATATAAAAACCTAACTACTGAACCGATTTTTATGAAATTTACATGGGACTAATCGGAAAGTATATCCTTTCACATGAAATCAGATTTTTTCAAATCGGTTCATAAATGACGGAGTTATGAGGTAGCAAACATTCCTCCTCCTTTTTTGATGTCGGTTAAAAAGAAGAAAAAATGACGAAACTGATTCATGACCTTACATTACCTCACCGTAACATTTGCACAATTACTAACCAAAATACCCACTAGACCAAAGTTAGGTACATGTACCAAGAACTAGACTTGTCAAGACATATAAACAAGGTTTCTGTTTGAAGCTCGACTACCCTTAGAAATCTCAAGACTTGAACTAAAGGAGTTCAAAAAAAAATTAAGACCTTTTTTGAATGTCACCCATTCTGCCATACAAATGGGTAGATACATTAGTTGTTCGTTCTCTAATTTGCAAACGTGAGTAGGTGAGTAGCTAGTAAGAAAGATATTTTAGAATATGAGTGTAATAATATTTATTCATATTGTATAATTTGACATGTCAATGTTATGTTAATGTAACGAAATGGTTAAAATAAATGAAATTTAAAATTTGAAACAAATAACGTGGGGTAGGTGGGTAGCATTGCCAACTTCCTACCTTCTATCTTATAATTAGTTAACGTGGCATTTAAGTTTGGTCTGTCCTTGTCATTGCAGAAGCGGGCTGTTCGTGCAATTTATAACATGGGCCCAGAGAATCACTCAGAAATATGTTTAACGAAATTAATATTATTACAGTGCCTTGTCAGTATATATACGAAGATGTAATGTATGTAATAATGTATGTGCACAAAATTGTTCATTTACTAAAAAAATGCGATAATCACAGTACCTATTACTACTAGAAATAAAAATAAACTCGCTGTTCCCACTGCTAGGCTCGCTAAAGTTAATTTGTCTTTTATAGTACAAAGTGTAAGCTTCTATAACAAGGTCCCAAGCAACGTGTTAGATTTGTCGATTGGCAAATTTAAAAACGTAATCAAATCAAAAATTGTCTATTAAAGCATATTATAAAATATGTGATTATTTAGATGGCAAAAAAAAAACTAAAAATAAACCGACTTCATTGAATGAAATTTGAGCCAATAATACATTTTTTGTAGAAAGTAGATGTACTTTGTATATATATAATATGAGTAGGCCAACCAAATAAACGCACCGCTCCACTGAGACAGCGAGGTATCGAAGTACATGAAACATCATCGATGTATTATATACAATTTTTAGATTTTCGTAGATTTTTCAGCTCGACCGATTTTGATAAAATTTATATGGGACCACCTGTGAAGCCTGTAATCCACATATATCCACCTGTATACCCTTTCAAACAAAAAAAGAATTTTCCAAATCGGTTCAGCCGTTTTCGAGTAATCGGTGAACATACATTTAAAAAAAAGATTCTGACGAATTGAGAACCTCCTCCTTTTTGATAAAGTTGGTTAATAAAGATAGCAACATATTTAAACAACACTAGCTAGTGTGTGTGTTGTCTTTGGGGATATTCTAACTATAGTGAAAATAGTAGTGAACTTGAGCGTAGCTAGATCTTGAGACATTAAATGAGAAACCCATTTTATCTGTATGTATAAGTTTGCAGTCATTTTTGTAAAGAAACACCAACAATCTGTTTCGAATTATGTAATAATAATGAAAGTAAGTGATATATTCGCTATCCTTGGTGCAGGTGGCAGAGTGGTGCAGAGTGTAGTTTAATTGTGCTATTTACCATTATACGCGGGTGTGACACCACGACCCTGAGATCAAAGTAGATGGGAGTCCTCCTTCCAACCTTCGCTTCTATGTCTCCGAGGCGCACGGCTCCAGCGTCGAAGAGCTGCACCGCTAGTTCCGTCACGTCTGTAGATGGCATTTTCTGAAAACTGGATTTACAATGTGCATTAGATAGGTTCCATTTTCAAAACTTTCGTTAGTTGTACTATACATTTTGATAAACACGGGCTTTGCTCTCGTATTATTTTGTCGATGGAGACACCGACACTGTTTCGATTCATCTAGAGAATCTTCCTCACCCTGAGTTTGATCTGCAGTCGTTGCCGCTCGAGTTCACGGTTCGCATTGAACCAGTTCAAAATAATAGGTACGTGAGTAAAGGCCGTGTTTATCAAAATGTATTAGGTAAGTTGGTTCCGTCAGTCGTAGCGAGAAGTGGTCACTGGATAATAGGTAAGCAGATGAAGTTACTTTTAACACAACACAGCACAGTAATGAGACTAGAGATTTGAGGTGATGTCTACCACGCCTGAAGATTAGTTGTAAATAATTTGAATAGGTATACTTAAATAATAATTATTGGAATACAGTATAAGTTAATACCTGCCTGAAAAACCTTATATCAATCAGCAAGTTTAAAAAGTCTTCAAGTCGATTTCAAAGACAACTATGACTAACCTTTACTAGGATGACATTTTCTGATAGTTGAAATATTATTTTTACCAAGAGGTATTAGATGTTTCTTGATTTTATCTCATGTAACCTATCCAGTCGGTCCAGATAAAGATCTATCCGCAAACCTGTTAGATAAACATTTTAGATGGGTAATAAAATTTACAGCGAATTCAAACAGGTACATGCCTCTTAACATTAATATTGGTGAAAAAATAATAAAGCGCCATCTAGTCTCACACTATGCAAAGCTTGTATTATGGAAAGTTTTTCCTTATAAAAAACGAGCTGCTGCCCGCGGGTTCTCATGCGTGATACCTACGTAAAAAGTAGCCTATGTCCTTTTCCAAAGTCCCATATATCTGTATACCAAAATTCATCAAAATCGGTTCAGCGGTTTAGGCGCGAAACGTAAACGTAAACGAAAACAGACAAAGTTACTTTCGCATTTATAATATTGGTTAGGTACGTACTTGTATAATAGAGATACATACTAGACTACTTAAATACCTATCTATTAAATGATAGTTTATCAAAAGCTATAAATTTTATTATTGGTGCAGTTTGTATTACTACGTCTTGATAATAAATAAGGCTTTTATGATTTCTCTACAATAAAACCTACCTGAGTGTTTTTTCATATTATGAGCACTTACTTCGGTATTTTATAATTCTTCAAAACTTAAGTCACAGTTCAATCAATCTGAGGTCCTCAACCACCGCACATTGTATCCCAAAAACTAATGCACCGACCTCTACAGCACAATATCGACTAGATTCTGAACTATCGACAGCGCCGACACATCACTATTCACAAAATTTTCCAATGGTCAACACCGGAGACGTAATAATCCTGTTAATTTTTTATTGGTCTAAACTAGTTTGAAATAGGAACACTTTTTTTTAATCATGGCACACGCAATACATGCATAAAACTAGTTATCAAGCGTTATACTGAGATGAATACTTATAATTTTATAGGTTCTAGGTACCTAAGAAGGGATTGTTTATGTTTGCAGATAAGTAAATGACTCATTAGCATTTAAGTAGGTATATAATAAAGATTAATAAGATGGACCTACGTGCAAAGGAGAGAAAGTCTTGAAATACAAATATAAAAGTTAATAAACTATGTCAGGCGTTGAAAAATAAGTTTATGAACTTTAACAACTGGACTATGTAACAACAAACTTTGGAATGTTGCGTTGTGATAAAATTCTATAAAGATGCTAATTTACGAAAATATGGTGTTAGTGGTAACTGGTACTGGGTACCTTACCCTACTAAGGCCTCTGAATCTTCTTTGTTTTACCTACCTAAAATTCAAATGCTCACCATAAATTATAATCTCATGATTTTCTTCTACCATATGCAAAGAATATGCTCAAGAAATTTCAGTTTTAAGAATATAATTAAACAGTTATTGTTTTCTTTTTCAATTGTTTAATCCAAATTCAATTGTTTTTCTTTTACTTTGATGTGTTTGATATAAAGGATTTTGATAATACATTAACCACTTATTTAAACGACTCCTGAAATACAGTTTTACTAGTTCGGAAGCATAGGGATTCAATATACATACTTACTTCAATCTGTAACATTGTATTATGTTACTAAGATTGTTTTAGATTTCAAGTCCCCGTATTCCGAAATGTATTGGTACCGGTAAAACCGGTATCTGTAGAAGATCATCTCGAACTCTTGGGAGTTTCACTCACTCGGACTCTCAATTTTGGCTCCTATATTGAGTACAAGGCCAAGACTGCTGCCATGAAGCTTGGCATCCTCAACAACGTGAGGCGATACTTCACATCTGGACAGCTTTCCACTTTATATAAAGCTCAAGTCCGGTCGGGTATGGAGTATTGCTGCCATCTGTGGGATGGTTCAGCCAAACACCAGCTGGGTGCTTTGGACTCGATTGAGCGTAGAGCATTGAGGCTGATAGGTGAGCAGCTAAACGCTAAGACTAAATTCCAGAGTCTCGAGCACCGTCGTAAAGTTGCTTGCCTTTCGATCTTTTATAGAATACATTTCGGAGAATGTGCCCAGGAATTGCATGATCTCATTCCACCATCTCCTTTTCTCAACAGGACAAGCAGATGCACTGCTCAATACCATCCATACCTTCTCAGTCTACCACCCTTACGAACAAAGCGCGCAAAGCGCTATCCACATTTATAATGCGTACAGCCAAGGATTGGAATGATTTGCCGTCGTCTGTCTTTCCTGAAAACTACAATTTGTGTCTCTTCAAGTCAAGAGTATAAAAAAAGAGATTTCTGTTTTTTGAAGTGAAAACTTCTTTAGGCGCGTTGAGCATTTTTTGAGTGAACAATCATGGAACTCGCGTCATCGTCACCGCACGCTTTCCATGAGCTATATGTATTGTATACTGTGTATATATGTGTACTTTTTGGGTGAACAAGCGTGAAACTCGCGTCATCGTCACCGCACGCTTCACGCTTAATAATTCTGAAGTGAAAACTTCTTTAGCATCGTTGTGATTTGAAAGTCGATGAAACGAAAAAGCGACAGTAAAAAGAGACAGACACATAAATTCATAAGATTTAACGTGGGAGAAAATGAGATAGGAAGCATTATACGTGTTTATTATTAGGTGTTTGTGCGCGCATGCGTAGTACAAAGCTTGAGAAAAGGCATCACAACAACCGTGGTGTTTTGTATACGTGTACGTATTATACGTTTGTTTTTTGAAGGTTTCACTTCTACCACGTGTGAATTGCACACATGTTTTTTTTACTATTATTTGGTTGTTGTGTAAACCATTGTTTTCAATGGAATAGTGCACGAAAGGAGCCTCTTAGGCGCACTTTAATCCTTTCACCACACTGGCTCGAGGTAATTAGTGACACGATTCACGATAAGAAGAAGAATGGAATTCAAATCAACGACGTTTGTGCCAGAATGTCCGAAAAATTATATGGACCGATTTAACAATTAATGGCAGATAAATTACTGATAGAACCATATATATTAGTTGATACTTAAATTCTACTAACGCCTTCTTATTACGTAACTCGCGACATCTAGCAAAGGGCGTGAACTGCGCGATCACTGCTGTCAAACACACGATCTCTCAGCTCAATTCGTTGCTCTCCTATCTATCTACACTGTAGGTTGAGGGTTCGATTCCCAGCATTTCTGCGGACAAACATTTTTGTGCTTAACAATCATGCTTGTTCTGTGTCCGGGTGATATTTACGTCCGGCTGTCTCATAAGTATAAGTCATAAGTGTATTTAAAAATATATAAGTATTCTACAAGTCATCTGGTCACCATAATACAAGCTATGCTTATTTTGGGGGTAGATGGTGTTGCGTACATTGTACACCAATATTAATGTACATTAATATCTTTGTTCTAAGCGTATTTTGCCTGTTCGTGCTGTTGCAATGGACGACAGAAGAGACAGCGACTGGCTTCCGTAATAAAAGTATTTTTATGAGTTGAGCCTGATTTGCAGACATTCTTGTCGCTATTGCTTTATGTAATAACCCGGTATTAGGTAGGTACAAAGTCCAACTTTAATCCAAGCTCCTGTAGGAATGTTTAGTGCATCCTTTGTGAAATCTTCTCGTCATTTTGTCATCCCAAACCGAAATAGAGATCACACAGGCAGCTCCCTCCTTCGGGCATACAAACTTAACCCCAACATTTCCTCAATTTGACATCACTATTTCAAACTTTATGTCCATCGCAATAAGGTACATACATAAGAGAGTTTCTTCTCTAAATTGGAAACTCTATCGTGTTGTGATAAGGTTTAAAATGGTAGTTGACAAGTTGACTAGGGTTGAGGTAAAATTGTTGATTCGTTTTAACTTATTTTGCCTGAAGAAGTCTGCTATTTCAGGATTAGTTTGTTTTTTTCCTGAAGTGCTTAGAAATAACACGCGTTTTTCATTTATCCATACTAATAGGTATTATAAATTTGAAAGTATCTTTTTATATATTGCGGCTGTGCTTGATTGTTTGTTACCTTTACACGGCTAAAATGCTGGACGGATATTTAGGAAATAGATTGTTGAGGATGACATTGTTTTTTTATGTATGTACCTACCACGCGTACGAAGCCGAGGGCAGAAGCTATTCATTTACAAAACAATATTGTTATTTTCACTCAAAACGGGATATTTACCAAGATATATGAGTTGTATGAAGTAATAAATTGAGTTTATCCCGTGATCATGCCGCATACAACTGCGCCGAAATATCGGGAAGCAGAAAAACTCGTATATCATGGTAAATATCCCGTTTTGAGTGAAAATTATGTTCAAAACCATGATTGTTTTAGATGAAAAGAATATAATTATTTTTCTTCGTTAATGGCATGTGTCATGTATACCTAATGTAAATTTTGCCAATGGTGGCAATTCGGTTTAAAAATTAATTAAATTAGATAAAATTAAATTAGGATAAGTTGGTAACAGCAGAATATCAAAGTTTCCTTAGACAGTCTAAAGTGAATTTTAGCTATAATTAGTTAGGTTGGTGCTAACAGAATTGAGGCCAATGACAAGACGTTTATATTGTTTATAGTATGTCACAAACTCATAATTGTCTCGCGGACTTTTTTGTCTACTACTATAATCTACTATTAATAGGTAATATAAACATGTAGTATATTTTACGTATCATCTATAGTTTTCATTTAATAATATAATAATAATAATAGCAATAATATAATCAAGGGTATCAAATCTTTTATACTTTGATTATATTTCTTATTCTATTGTCAGTATGTCAACACAACCTCCGCCGTCCAGTGCAGGTGAGCACCTCTTTATTGAAGTAAATTTTACTCATACGAAGCTTTTATTAGGTGTTTATTACTCTTCTTCCCATCGCATTAATTATTTCTTGTCCTTTGAAACACTTTTAGAAAATTTAGTCGCTTCCTATGATCACACAATTGTACTGGGTGATTTTAATACATGCTTGCTTAAGCAGGATTCGCGTTCAGCTTCACTTGAATCTCTAGTAAGGGTTTGCAATTTATCAATCCTTCCATTATCTGCTACTGACTTCTATCCTAATTCAGTTCCGTCTCTTCTAGATCTCATTTTTGTTTCTTCTCCTGCTCGCGTAGCCAAGCATGGGCAATGTGCAGCTGGAACATTTTCCTATCATGATTTAGTTTATCTTTCGTACAAAATTCGTCCTCCTAAAGCCAAGCCCAAAATAATTTTGCAGCGAAATTTTAGTGGCATAGATCTGGATAAACTACAAAATGATGCGGACGCTATTGACTGGTCCCAACTTATTGACGAATCTTCTGTTGATGGTCAAGTAGAAGTATTTAACTCTGTGATAACTCAATTATTCGACAAACATGCGCCACTTAGACCAATCAAGTTAAAACATTTACCAGCACCATGGATAACACCTGAGATCAGAACTTTCATGCACAAAAAGTTGGTAGCGAAGGCTAAGCTCCAATGTAGGTACACGGAATACAACAAAGAAAAATATATTGACTGTAGGAATCGCTGTAATAGAGCGTGTCGAGACGCACAACGCCGTTATATCCATAGCTCCGTTGAGGATTCCGACCCTGCAAAGGTCTGGAAATTTCTCAGGTCATTAGGAATTGGAAAATCACAACAGCTTGATAAAATCCCTCAACATTTCAACTTAGATTCATTAAATCAGCACTTCACTTCATCTTCCAACTTTGATGGAAACACAAAATCACAAACTTTGCAGAATCTTTCTTCAACTCCAATTCCTGACTATTCAACATTTTATTTTAATCAATTCACTGATTGTGATGTTAAGAAGAGCATTGCATCTATTCCGTCTAAAGCCATTGGTAATGATGGTATTAGTCGGAATATGATCATCCCCATCCACGATCAAATAGTCCCCGTGATCCGTCACATCCTCAATTCTTCTATCTCCACTGGGGAATTTCCTACTTACTGGAAAGAAGCACAGGTTACTCCACTTCCTAAAAAATCCAATCCAGCTTCTTTCTCAGAGTTTCGTCCAATTTCCATTCTTCCTTTCCTATCCAAAGTCTTAGAACGCCTTGTACATCAGCAACTCAGTATCTTCCTAACCAGAAACAATCTCCTTAATCCTTTCCAATCCGGTTTCCGTTCTGGTCACAGTACTGTTTCAGCATTAGTTAAGATAACTGATGATGTACGTAATGGTATGGATAATGGTAAAGTGACTGTCCTGTCTTTACTAGATTTCAGCAATGCTTT
This sequence comes from Lampropteryx suffumata, assembly GCA_948098915.1. Classification (NCBI taxonomy): domain Eukaryota; kingdom Metazoa; phylum Arthropoda; class Insecta; order Lepidoptera; family Geometridae; genus Lampropteryx; species Lampropteryx suffumata. The sequence continues at coordinate 15,486,282 of OX402566.1, read as the reverse complement.
TAACAATGTTGATTATGACATTCTTCTAGGTCTCCTCCGTTCTCTTAACATATCTCCAACAGTGGTTGAATGGTTTCGTAGTTACCTGTATGGGCGTCGGCAACGTATACGGATCGATGATACTTACTCATCATGGTGCACTATATCAGCTGGCGTTCCTCAGGGCGGCGTTTTATCACCTCTACTTTTTGCCATTTTCATAAACTCAATCTCCCAACATTTAACTTCATCGTACCACCTCTATGCAGACGATCTACAAATCTACACGCAAGCTCCGGTGGCGTTGTTGCCTGGTGCTATAACATGTATCAACCAGGATCTAAATCGTATTTTGGGTTGGAGTAGGGCTTACGGTCTTAAAATTAATCCCACGAAAACCCAAGCCATTGTCATTGGGGGTTCACGGATGGTGTCCAAAATTGACTGGTCCAGCCTTCCACATATTATTTTTGATGGAGTTCACATACAGCAGAGTGAGACGGTAAAAAATTTAGGTGTTCTCATGGACAGAAATCTGTCATGGGAACAACAGCTAACTGAAGTCAGCCGAAAAACTTTTGCCTCAGTCGGTTCTATTCGGAGACTGCGTAACTTCCTTCCGATTGCCACTAAAATTTCGCTTGCACAGTCACTCCTTCTTCCAATATTAGACTATGCTGATGCCTGCTACTTAGATTTGACTGAACAGCAACTTAACAAACTTGAGCGCCTTCAAAATCTCTCCATTAGATTTATATTTGGGCTGCGCAAATATGACCATGTCTCCGAATTCCGAAAAAAGCTTAAGTGGTTACCAATTCGCTTTCGTCGGAATTCGCATTCTCTGAACGTTTTATATAATATTCTTTTTAATCCTACAACACCTTCCTATCTCAAAGAACGTTTCCAATTTCTCCACCTCACCCACTCTCGATCCTTGCGCTCCTCTGATACTCTCCTACTCGCGACACCTGTCCACACCTCCTCATACTATGCCAATTCTTTCTCAGTACAGGCTGTTCAATTATGGAACGCACTGCCTTATGCTATTAGACGCGCCAAAACACATAGTATCTTTAAATCTATGGTCAAGGAACACTTTTTGTCATGTTGTTAACTATGTATTGTTTGTTTCTTTACGTTATATAGGTATATTTATTTATGTATGTATTAGTTTATTTAGTTTATCTTATTGTATTATTATTATTTAATTTATTTTTGTAGGTAATATTAGGTATTGATGTATTTCACTTTTTGTTATCCTGTAAATATGTATGTACATATAATTTTTATCATAAATCACGCATAGTATTTTCATCACCCCCGATTCAGCTATGTTGATTTCTATCCATCCAAAGGTTGTCTGGCAGAGATCGCTATCTAGCGATAAGACCGCCCATTGTACTACCGTGTAGCTAAACATTGTTTCTTATTACAGTCTAATGTATTTGTGGTGTGCAATAAAGTATTTTCTATTCTATTCTATTCTATTCTATATTATTGCTATTGCTTAAATTATTTTTTTAAATACCCTTTTTACAATAAAATACTTGATACTCGTTGATTATGTAGCTTAGTGAAAGATTTTTCAATAAATTAATTAGTTTTTGAGTTAATTGATTAGAAATAAAAATATAAAAATCTAACCTTTTTTCTCTCTAATATAATGTTTAGAGAAGTACCTACTTACTACTATGTTAAACTGATAATATAAGTACATGTTGACATTAACATTTTTTTCATTTCGCTAACAATAAAGTAATAGGATGGCCTACTGCATACGGGTACTTTACCTGCGGTCAGTGAACTGAATTCTGTTTTTTATCTCTATGTAATTGTGTATTATTCTTTATATTTAAGTTTTTCTATAATAAAATGAAAAGCCTTTTTATTACAATATTATTTATTGGATGTTAATGTTGAGTATATATAAAAACATCAATAAAATAATAATGTTCATGGTTATTTTTGCCGTTTTGCGAAGTAAACATAGTGCATTTATATCGTCACTGGAAAGGCAAAATCTACGTAAGCGACAAAAGGCCATTTCGAGAAAAAGCCGTTTAAAGTTTTTTTTTTTCGTTTTTTAATTATAACTTTTTAACTAGTTGTCGAATTTTGATGGCGTCAACGTAAGATTTAACTCTTTTTTCATTTTCTATGTTCCTGCAATTCATTTATTATATTTGAACTGCTGTTTTGGGATATAATGGCGCTTAAGTAAAAATGACCTCAATTTACAGTAAAGCTAATTTTCTTAACCGCCATCTGATTTAAACATTATTTGCAATTAAAATGTCTTAAAACTTTTACGATAAGAAAACGACATAATTACTTTAAATATAACAATACTGTTATGTTGGTGAATTAAAATGACACATAATACTTAAGTACGTCTGTTATTGTTATATCAAAACGACTTATAAAGTGATCAGTTGATTATGTTGGTTCACAAAAAATGCTTTAAAGTAAGTTATGGTAGTAATTTGATGGGTAAAATACGTACGAAATAAATACTTCTTTTTGATTATTCCTTGAATACTACTTGTACCTTTAATTGATTTATAAAAATGGCGTTTAAAAATACGGAAATTCCAAAAATTATGTTTTAAAAAACATAAACAGTAGCATAAAAACTATTACCATGATTATAAATCTTTAAACTAGCTGCAGTAGTAAGTTGAGTTGATCTACGCATTCTTTATTATTAACTGATTTCCTATATAAAGGATTTAATTTCCAAATGAATTCAAAATACAGTGGTTGTAGATACAAAGTTTTTATTTATGCGAATAGGAACACTTTGACTATAGTACTTATAAACAGAAATTATTCAATAGAGTATCTTAATTAAATAATCCAAGTCTTATTATTCATCAAAGCTTTTAATCAAACATTTTTTCAGTCTTCGACCTCTTAAAATTGACATAACGCTTCTGAGACTTATCTTTTAAGTAATTTTTAAAAATCACAAGAAATTATAAATAACAAAAGACGCATACGATGAATTAGATCCAACTCATTCTTCGGCAATTTTTTCATCTTCTGCGTCTGTTTCATTCAAATACTCTTGAATATTTGAATGATGGCTCATATTTTGGTATTCTGCATGATACACAGAAGGTATGACTTTGATCGTACACAATTTGGTGAGGTCCATGTATTTATTTTTAGAAATTGGCAGCATCGCCTTGCAGCATGGTTTTAAATGAATGTCTTTTTTTTGTGACTATGGCAAAACCGCCAAAATGATGAACACATCTAGAAGACGGCCACCAGTTCCCGGCAGTTCCGCTATTTCTGGCATAGGTGGCGGCCACGGTAGCGGCGGAACAGGGGGTGCGAAGAATCTCCGGCAGAGATCCAGCTACCAATCCCAATGACCCCTGGCCCTGGCAACATACAACGCACACACACTGAGGACCGACGAGAAGTTGATAGAGCTGGATAAAGTAGTAAATAAGTTGCATTGGGGTATTATAGGGCTATCAGAAGTCCAAAGAGAGAGAGAGAGAGACGACACGATAATCCTAAATTCCGGCAACTTATTCTACTACCGGGAGGGCGATCAACTTTCTCAGCACAGTGTCGGATTTCTCGTCCACAAATCCCTCGATAACAACATAGTAAATATCGAAAGCGTGTCGAGCAGGGTGGCAGGGTGGTGATGGTATCTTATACTCAGAATAACCAAACGGTATTCGCTTAAGGTCATACAGGTGTACGCACCTCAAGCGAAACGTCCAGACGATGAAGTGGAGGCTATGTATGATAACATTTCAAATGCCATGCAGCCTCGAAAACACACATTATGGTTGTGATGGGAGACTTCAACGCGTGGCTAGGTGTGATGAGGCCAGAGGCGTGGAACAGGAGCGTGGTGGTACTGTTCTTTAAGAAAGGGGATAACACCCTCTTAAAGAATTACAGGCCCGTTTCGCTGTTGAGCCATGTCTATAAGCTGTTTTCGAGAGTAGTTACTAATCGTCTCGCTCGTAGGTTTAACGACTTCCAGCCTCCCGAACAAGCCGTATTCCGAAAAGGCTTTAACACCATAGACCACATCCATACGCTACGGCAGGTTATACAGAAGACCGAAGAGTATAACCGGCCACTTTGTTTAGCGTTTGTGGACTATGAGAAAGCCTTTGATTCTGTTGAAACCTAGGCAGTGTTGCGGTCACTCCAGCGGTGCCAAATCGACTATCGGTATATCGAAGTGCTTAAATGTCTCGAAGTCAAAGTCAAAGTCAAAAAGTCAAAAGATGACGGTAACGCCACCATGTATATCCGACTCCAGGACCAGAGCACGAATCCAATCCCATTGCATAAAGGGGTGTGACAGGGAGATATTATTTATCCGAAACTGTTCACCTCTGCATTGGAGGATGTTTTTTGAACAATACATTATTTAGGAAAAGATGCTATTATTCTTACGTTAACGACATAAATGATAAAATTGATTCCAAAACATTTTTACTTATGTAACTTTTGCTTAAAATTGCACTTCATAGCACGTTACTGATAGTCCACAAACTTGCTTAATAGCAGTAACTTAAAATTACTTACACGCCATTTACCATGTATAATGCATATATAAATTTTCTTATACGCCTTACATATTCTAAATACTGCAAGTCAAAATTACGTATACACCATTCACCGCATAGACACGGGAAGGCAAAATTTCTTATACAACCCTAATTACTCTAAATGCTGCAAGCAAAAATTACTTATATCAAGTTTTATTTTTATTTTCAAAAGGGCAAGAATACTAATAAAAAACTTCTTTCCGAACTGCAAAATGCCTAATTTACTTATATGACAGTCACGAAAAAAACATCAAAAAAGGTGTCGTTTCAGAAATCAGGCATAAAAAAAAACTTCTTTTTTCGGTTTACTGAAGCGCCAAAAAAGTGCTCGTATCGAAATGCTACCTAGACATATCGACGCAGAATGAAATGCTGATTCTAAATACATATATATATAACTTAATATGCCTATTTTGGCGCTTACGTAACTTTGCCTTTCCAGTGACGATATTAATTTTCCCGAGTTAATTCGGGTTTAATTTGTAAATTCGTTAAATAACGTACCACGCAATTTGTAGGACAATATGACTGTTAAATTATATAAATATTAACTAAGTAACAAAAAAATCAGCTGGTTAGTAATCATTTATGATGACCTCGTTATCGATACATGTCTCTTTGATCAAACCATAGATTTAGTAGGACAAATATTTTTTCGAATAATTAAGATAATTATCTTGAGATTTAACAAAAATAAAATCTGTTACTAATAAATATTTGATAATCATAAAATCGACATATTTTATCCTTGATTCCTCTGTTAGCTACCACAATCGAGAGTTTCGTACAGGAAATTGTTGGGCGTCTCATCAAAATGAAGCTACTCACGGAAAATTAGCTTGATAGTAATCAAAAGCAAAAATGAACCATGGATCCTGGACTAATATTGTTGTAGTTTGGACAATTCACAAAATACCTTTATAAATTATAGCCTATGTGTTATTCTGATGTATAAGCTATATTATTGTAAAGTTTCATCAAAATCCATTTAGTAGTATTTGCGTGAAAGAGTAACAAACATACATACAAAGTCTTTTTGACTTTGACTTTATTTATTGACTTAACTATGCCTATGGGTAAGACAGCTTATGCAGTTGTGTAGTTTTGCCAAAGATGACGGCAAAAATATCATTAAAGTTGTTTATCCAGTTAAAAATCGCAAAAGCAGACTTCCTAGTTCAACGATCGATTTGGCTATCGACCTCTTTACATAAACAAACAGGCAAGTTTACTGTGCAACGTCAGAGATCCCGAAGTAGAGATTAACTTTTATTAAACATTCTTCAGCTGTGAAACCACGTGCAACATCTGAAAGCCAAAGCCAAAGCCAATGGCCAATTTTTAGGGTTTCGTACCTCAAATAAAGAAACCCATGGTGTATTAATTTTCATTTTATACGGGATATTTATCATGATTACTTTCTATGAGTTTTTCAATGTTGCATGCGCCATGATCACGCTATGAAATGTCCAAATGAAATGTTTATGGTAAAAATTATTTTGTTTTTAGGGTTCCGTTTCAAAAAGAAAAAAGGAATACTTCGTTGTTCATCTGTCTGCCTATTTGTCTGTATATCTGTATATCAAGATCCTTTTTCGCAGGAACAGGTGGAGGTATCATGTTGAAATGAATATCCAATACATACTATGGTTGCGGTATCTTAGAGCTGTTAAAAAAACGTGGGCCTCTCGGGGCGCCCGACAGAAGTGATAACTTAAACTAATCTAACTAGCGCTGTGGGTTAGAGTGAGTGAGGAGGAGCCTGCCTACCACTGGCGTATGCGTGAGAGAAAGGGAAGCCAGACTGATTGGCGCCGTACGCGCTACGTAACGAAGCGGTTTACCCTCCCGTAAGAAGTTAACACTTCAAAAATTAGGCTTCTATGTTAACGCAATCTAAAAATATGGCATGCCGCATGTTTCCACATTCGCGAGTAAATCAAAATCGTATGGGGTATTTCCCGTTGACTTAGAATCATGAAAGTCGGATTAAAGAACTTAGTTGAAAACATGTTTCCGCAAACCGAACATCATGTAAGTTTGTGATATATCGCAAAAAAAGTAAAAAAAAACTACTTATTTAATGCAATGAGTCCTTGCTTTTTGCCAAATTTCATGATCTATTCGAGTAACGTTCGGTGCTTTCATAGTACGTAACGACGGTACAGTGACCGTGAATTAGACTTGTAGTTGTAAACGATGGCAAAATAACCATGATATTATCATGGTAGTGTTATGTCATATGGCATCATTCTCAGGGTAAAAGCAGCTGATATTGAAGCAAAAAGCATGGTAGAAGTGAACCCTAATGTATAATACGTACACGTATCAAAAACACCACGGTTGTTGTGATGCCTTTTCTCAAGCTTTGTACTACGCATGCGCGCACAATCACGTAATAATAAACACGTATAATGCTTCCTGTCTCATTTTCTCCCACGTTAAATCTTATGAATTTTTGTGTCTGTCTCTTTTTACTGTCGCTTTTTCGTTTCATCGACTTTCAAATCACAACGATGCTAAAGAAGTTTTCACTTCAAAAATATTTGTAATTAAAAAAAGGGCAATACGTGCCATTTATAGAATGAAACCGCGAGAGTCCTTGAGATAAATATTTACAGAAATTAATATTCTCACAATAGCTTCACAAGGTATAATATGAAACTTTGCTATACACTCATAAAAATAGAGATGGATTTTAGAAAATAGTAATCTTCATAGAATCAATACTAGGAACGGAAACAAGTTATACCTACATCCCTAGGTTTCGACTAGAAAAAGTAAATACCTAAGTCCTTGATGTATAACACGGTGCGCTTCTATAATACGCTTCCTGAAAATGTATCCAATCTACCTATTAAGAAATTTAAAGCTTACATAAAGGATAGTCTTTTGAAGAAAGCGTATTATAATATAAATGACTATATTATTGATAAGAATGCATGGCCTCATGTTGCTCTGCCCTCTAGCAGTTAACCGACACATTTGAAAAGTATATATAAACTCTCTAGTATTAACTATTCAAGGTAGAGTTATAAGATGGATCATGCAAAAAAGCGATAGGACTAGGACGAGTTTTTTGCCAGTTCTTCTAGGGCGTGGGTTAGGATGAATTGGCACCTAAATTCACCTAGTATGTAAGACCTTTAAAAGTGATCCTTGTGATTGTATTGAATAAAGTATCTTTTGACTTGACTTTTTGACTTTTGACTTTGATAGTGATAAAAGTAGATAGGTACGAGTAGGTACGGTACCCTCTCTGGCACGACATTCGCACTTGACCGTTTTATTTAATATTGGATATGATAATTTTGAAATTGGAACGAACGCGACGTTCCATTATTATTTTATTTATATAATAAAAACTCGTTTTTAAATTTAATCTCCTTGATGTTGATGAAAAAAAATGAGTTCTACATACATTTTGCTTGTCACTACGTAATAATTATAATCTGAGGTTGCGCATGGTGCATGATCTAACCCAATCTAACCACAGTCTTGTCATAAAAACTATATCAAATCAGTGGAAATCTGATCTTTTTACTAGACGCTTTATCATTGTATGATCTCTAGGATTATAGACTAGTCTAGTTTCTTTTTTGCTTGAAATTCTAATCGTAGGTATAGTTGTACCATAGAGAATTGGTGTCTGTGGTGTGGAATGAAAAGTGGTGCGTTTATGAAATTGATGCAGCCAATATTAATTAAATGAACTAGATTTTTATAATTTTTCTGCTCTGACTGTTACCATATAACTTGCAGTATATAAAACTACTTATATAGTATACAAGGTATACATTAGTAATCTTTTATTGGTTCTGCATTGATACGAGTTGGTACCTAGCCTTGAACTTGGAAGTCCAGTGGCTGGCTTTTTGTTGTCTGTCTGGCTTGCTACAGAATACTGCAAAGTTTCTACCGACTTAAGTAAATACAATTAGTACCAAATTCATAACATTTTTTATCCGACAAAAAACGGTAAAGATTCTCAATACAACCTGTTTTTATGTATGACAACGCCTAACTTTTTACAGAGCAGTCCGATTTCTATAATCCTTTGTTTTGGATCATCGACGTTGATCCGATTTAAAAAAAAACAAGTGTAAAAAATAGGGAATGATGAATTGGTTCATAAATGAAAACTCAATGAACTTTTCATTTATGATAAATTCTGAAATTTATCGAGTTACAAAAACCAAATACAACATACAAATATTATTTAAAATAAAAAGAAAAGAAATATTTTAAAACAAAACTATAAAATTAAAAATATTAAACATTTATAAGTAGGTGTTGCTAATACTTTTTTGTTGTGTATAGTTATGAAGGGAGACCCGAAGTTGAACTGATGGAACTGATGACGGAGATGGAAAACAAATATTCGAAGGTTTAGATTTTTGTTAAAAACTTATTAAGGTGTACTGAAGGGCGATTATGGAACTCTAATTACAATCAATGTCTATCAGAAATCTATGAAAACTGATAGAAATTGATTGTAATTAGAGTTCCCTAATCGCCCTACTGGTGGTGGTGTAACTATATATAGCCAAAAAATATGAGTCGTAGTTTTGTTATAGACTATATATAACAAAACAAGCTTAGAACCACGACCATATATTAGAATATATTTTTCCAGTTCTTTATTTAGTTTTCGCCCAACGGAAAACACGATATCACATTTTTTTCTAGATGGTTTTTTTTCTAAAACAACTGCTTTTAATTTTAATACAGAACTTATAAACTATAATCTAAAGAAAAAATTATATAAAAACTAGCTGGTGCCCGCGACTTCGTCTGCGCAGGATTAGTACTTCGTGTAATTCCAACGGTTTTTGCAGCGCACGCCAAAACAGCTTGCAGATGGCAGATTTTTTTTCCACTTACTTGACACTTATCGTTATATTTTGAACAATTCACACAATACCTTTATAAATTGTAGGTAGGTATTCTGATGTATGAGCTATATTATTGTAAAGTTTTATTAAAATCCATTCAGTAGTTTTTGCATGAAGGAGTAAAAAACATACATACCTACAAACTTTTGCGTTTATAATATTAGTAAGAAGTAAGATATACTTATATACCTATAAACTGCAAACAGTACAACCAATAACACAAAAAAATACCTACTTTAACATTCTAAAACTATCTGTGCCATTTCCATGACATTCAGCAGGCTATGGCAAAAAACATTAAATAACTTTTAAACTATTATGGGCTACTTTTTATGAACGTAGGTACGCGGACGAATCCGCGGGCAGAAGCTATTTCAACATTAATAAGTCTAGATAATCTCTCAGAGCAGTCGGAGTCCACCATGGACACCGTTTCGGATCTGAATTTCTTTTTAATGTGCGGACATTACTGTCATGGTTGTCAGTGTCACGTGTTCCGATATATTTTACGTATGGCGTATTTATAACACGTTCCGTATTCTTACTTTTAAAATTAGGCAAGTATAACTTGATCATTCGAAACGAAATATATAGATACCATGTTATTTTTTCTATTTCCTTAATTTCGACATTTGCATACGTCATGTTCACGGAAGAAAAAAAAAACGAGCGAGCCTTACAATCGTCGTATATGATGTGTAACATCTGACATCTCACCTTGCTAATAAGCAACATAAACATTATAATCCTGAATTAGTTTATAACAGCACACTTTATGCACAACACTGTATTAAGCGCACAGCTGATGCGTTCTCCTTCTCTATTTCTCTTCACACACACGCACACCCTGTTGGTTGACAGTATCAACCTCTCGGAAAATATGTTGGTACCATCTGACGGCCAACTCTGCCACAAATCAAATACCGCACGCTTCTTAGGCTTCTCGTTACACACTTCCATTCCTTTCACCGAGAGCGAGAGGAAAGATGTTGTATACACATCAAAAATCAGTCGGTTCAGACAATTCAACCTCAGTATTTACATAGAGAGTAAATACTGAATGAAACCTTTATTTATCTGTAGACATCTTTATATGTTATATCATTTAAAAATAATATGAATGCCATAGATAGGTAAGTTAAGTTAAACAAACAACACACACACACTCTCTCACACACACACATTTACATAATTACACACAAGCACAAGCATCACACATTGACTAATCTCGGTTTATTTTGTTAGTTATAATGTAAATCCGTTATTGGCTGTCGGTTATAAATTTATGTTTTGTGTAGGTACACTATTTTAGAAGAGATTTTAAATTAATATATAAATAAATATGTATAAACCTTATTAACTTACCTTAGTCCTACTAATATTAAGAGCGAAAAATTGTGTAGACGTATGTTTATGGTTTGTTTGTAGCTCGGCCACGGCGTAAGGGCTGAACGGATTTGGATGAAATTTGTTTAGATTTAAGTACTATGTTGTATCTTATAATCACACTAGCTGTTCCGTTCGCGACATCGTCCGCGTGTTTAAAAAAAAACTATTTGTAAATCTAAACCATTCTCGAATCCACTTCAATTTACAAAAAAAATAATCAAAATCGGTCCAGATTTTGATGGTTTTTTGAGTTTAATTACAAACACACGCACAGAAGATTTGTATGTATAAAGATACGTGTAATTACATAATTAACTAGCGTGGTACCTACTTAATTAGTTCTGTCCTTGTTGTTCTAATGTTAATGAACAAAGATGGCAACATATTAAAAAAAATATATAGAGCTAGTGTGTGTGTGTGTGCCCGTACCGTGGTCTGTGACGTGAAATTATATTAAATTTTTTTATGGAAGTACATAACACGCGTGCGAAGCCGCAGGCGGTAGCTATTGAATAATAAACGAAACTAACCAAACAAAGGGACATGAAATTAATCAGTGTCACGCAGTTAAAAGTAAGTAAAAAGCAGTAAAAAGTTACAGTTATATTTTTTAATTATTGCTTGCATGGCAGCCCTGTGCAACATAGCTGTCAAATTGACAGTGAAAATAGCGGGCACTTTCGCGAGTCTATTGTTTGAGAGTCATTTATCTGTATTTTGGGATTTGGAAGCAAATACCGTTACTTTTGTCATGGATCAATAAAATAGGATGATCGAGATGGAGGAGGCACTTTTGAAGACTCTTTTTAGAGTTACAAAGTCCATAAGAAAACCTTGTAGTTTCACCATGTCCGTCTGTCTTCTGTCCGCCCCTAATCAAAGGTCTTGCTAACAGAGTATAAATCTTGTTGTTATAAAATTGTGCACGGTTATACATGTTAGTGTCCTTTACAAAGTTAACAAATAAAAACTTTTAATTAATACCTATTTGTTACAGTAGGATTTATATTTTGTTATATGTTGACCCTATCGTGTGGCATATTAGGATGTTTTAAACAGTTTTTCGGTACAGGTGTTCGTTTAATTAATATTAAGGTTTGTCATTTTTGAGAGAGGTCAGTGCTCCCCCCCCCCCCCATTCACTGTGCGTTGTCCAGTACGCACTTGGCCAATTTATTAGAGCGATATTGTGTAATTGGTAATTGGATAATGTCCTTTCATGGTAGTATTCCACTGCTAGTTAAGAGATCACTAGTGATCTAGTGGTAGTAGCTTCGTCTTCCGATCCTATAATCGTGAGTTTGAATCCTGTCGTGCACCAATGAATGTATCTGTTCAAAAATGATTTTACGCTCTCAAACGGTGTAAGAAAACCTCATGAGGAAACCGGCACGTCATAGAATCTAAAAAGTGCTAAGACATAATGACAAGTGCACGAAGCCTTACTGACGCACTTTAATCCTTTCACTACACTGGTTAGAAATAACTATGGCAAAGAAGAAGACGATTTACGATACTACGTCACCAAGATACCACCACCAGAATTACCAGAAATAAAAACACATAATTTCAAGTCTCAAGCATTTCTGTGTCTGGGTGTTATAAGGTATCATAGATATATAGATAGATTGAAAATACTTTATTGCACACCATAATTATATACATTGGACAATGTGTTTGCTAGTTGTTAGTACAATGGGCGGTCTTATCATTATGTAGCGATCTCTGCCAGACAACCTCGTAGATATGTATTTAAAAATATATAAGTATATATTCTATCGGTCATCTGGTCACCATAATACAAGTAATGCTTCGTTTGGGACTAGATGGTGTTGTGTGCATTGTCCACCAACATTTATGTATTTAATACCACACTAGAGGCACCAACGAAAACAGCATACATAGGTACCCTGAAGCATTTGCTCATCACATTTCAAGTCGAAGGAAACCAGACCGTTCGTGTTTTACCGAACAGGAAGTTTGACGTTGTCATAACAAACAGTACAAAGACTTAGCACTCTTTTGTTTGGTTATTTGGCAAAGCAAGCACATGACACGACACATTCATTACAGCACTTCAACTCAGTGCTTCAACTAAAGCCTACAACACAGCGTATGCAGCGCTGCATATGCAGTTCGTGCGATACGGTGGCTTACTGATGAAGCTACAGCTAGACTGGTTTACTTCAGCGACTTCCTTATTGTTATGTCATATGGCATCATTCTCTGGGGGAAAGCAACTTTAAAAGAAAGCATATTTAAAAAATATTTGTTATTCAAAAAATGGCAATACGTGCCATTTATAAAATGAAACCACGAGAGTCTTTGAGAGAAATATTCAAAGAAATGAATATTCTCACAATAGCTTCACAATATCCTTACTAATATTATAAACGCGAAAGTTTGTATATCTGTTAGAACACAAACTTGTAAGTGTGTGTAGAGTGTATATTGTGTGTGTAGAGTGTATAAGTGTATATTATACAGCATATATCTATATTTTATGTGTAATGTAAGCCATTATCGCCAAAATAGTAAACCAATTATACAATAAAAATTGATAATTTATTTCTTATGCACATTTGGTGGTAACAAATTGATCCATATATAATCCAAAATCAAGAATTTTATCGCTTCTGGTATTTAAAGTAGATAAAATTTGTCCAAGGGTCCCACAAAGTAACTCCGTCTGTCTGTTACGCTTTAACGACTAAACTGCAGAACCAATTTTGATGAATTTTGGTATAAAGATATATAGAACCTTGGAGAAGACAATAAGCTACTCGAAGTACAAATCCTGCGCAGATAAAGTCGCGGGCACCAGCTAGTACCTACGAGTATATATAAAAATGTGTGAAACACTCATATAAATAGAGATTTTTTCAGCAAAATAGTGATCTTCATAGAATCAATACTAGGAATAGAAACAAAATATACATACCTAGGTTTCGACTAGAATAAGTAAAATTCCTTAATAATAAGGAATCGCTTCTATAATAAGCTTCCTGAAAATGCAACTAAACTACCTATTAAGAAATTGAAGCGCTTACATAAAGGCACTTAGTCTTTTGAAAGAAAGCGTATTATTATATTAAATGACAATATTATTGATAAAAATGCATGGCCTCATGTTGCTCTGCCCTCAGACCGGTAACTGACACATTTAAAATGTATAAACTCTCTTGTATTCGTTTTTTGAATTAAGATGGATCATGCAAAAAAGCGCTAGGACCAGGACGAGATTGTGAAAGAGTCTGTGATTTTTTATTTATTTTAAAACTGAAATCCATATCAGAGTATTATGTATTTATTAAAAAACTTAAAAAACTTATTACAGAAATTAAAAAAGATTTTTGTGTGGTTTTCTGACCTCCTACTACACGCACAAAAACAAAAGTGGAAGTGGGCCATTTAGTGCGTACCGAGGACCAGAGATGGACTAAAACTACAACAGAATGGCATGGTCCCAGCGGCACCCGTGCTATAGACAGACCCCAGATCATCGGCAGATAAAATAGTCGTCATTGCGGGTAAAAATTGGAGAGACACAGCACAAAACAGAAAAACATGGCAAGCTCTGGATGCCTTTTATCCAATGAACAAAATATCTAAAAAAAATAAAAAATAGTATATAATTAAACACTTAAATAAGACTAGAAACTTGAAAAACAAACTGGAGGAATGGAGGAAATAACGGCTTTTTATTTTTATTTTTATTATTTATTTATGGTTTTCTGATGTCTAATAGAATCTCATAAAGAGAAAAGATTTGTTTTTTTTTATTTTTTGATAAACTCTAAAACTACTTAACCTTTAAAAAAAAACTTTCACTTATAGAAAGCTACATTGTCAGCGAGTAGAACTGGCTTTATTTAATTTTCAAAAATATTAGAGATCCAAATTCATTAAATAAAATTTGAGCTTATAAAATCTCCTATTTTACCACCCATAAGAATGCAATATTTTTTTTAAATTTATTTATTCATATCTGTAATCCCTCATAATAACTACATTACCCATAAGTTTTTAAAGTAGAACACATTACTTAATTAAAAGTTCAATACAAATTGTTTTGTTTTTTATATGTCGTGCTACTTGGCTGTCAGTGTCAGAATTTGTTCTGACAGATATGACTGTTATGTTCCGCGTTCAGGTTTTGTCTATCTTTAGCTTTAACTTATTTGCCTATTGTAATTTTGCAATAGGCTTTTTCTTTTGATTTGTTTTTTTATTTTATGTAGGTATTACTTTTGTTTTCTTTTTGTTTAACTGTGTAATTTATACTTATAGTTACATAGTATTCATTGATTCTCTTCCAACACGGTTGGCAGGTGCGCTGATATAAAACAATATCGAATTAAGATATTGCATTATAGGTTACTTATTTATAGTTAGTATTTATTTTAGTGAGTAGGTCCACAGGTATATTACTATTTACTTTTAGATTTAGGTACTAATAGGTTCCTACATGTCATCAAGTGGTGATGATAGCGAACACTTTCTATCTTTTTCAACCAGTGACGACGACAGTAGCGGTGACCAGAGTTTCTGCAGTATTCCTTCCCTGTCCCAAACTCTTGAGACCCAGTTTTCCGAAGTTGCAAAGAATTTTAATGTCATACACATTAATGCGCAGAGTATTCCGGCTCATTATCCTGATATGCTGGCGTCTCTTGTTCATAATAATATCCACGCTGTTTTAGTCTCCGAGTCATGGTTAAAACCATGTCTACCCACTACTTCCTACTCACTTCCCGGTTTCGTACTCATTAGGAACGACCGCAATGATGGACGCGCTGGAGGAGTTGCGATCTATTTACGAGCTCATATTCCTTTCTCTTTAGTTAGCATGTCTCCTCAACCTCCATCATCTGGAATGGGCGAACACATCTTTATTGAAATTATTATGTGCCGCACGAAGGTTTTACTTGGAGTATATTATAGCAACAACTCTAACAATAACTTTTTTTCATCCTTCGAAAGACTCTTGGAAGACATTACACCCGCTTATAGTCACACCATTATTATGGGTGACTTTAATACCTGCCTTCTCAAGCAGGACTACCGCTCCATTCAATTTGAAAATGTCACTAAAGCCAGCAATCTGACCTTACTTCCTCTAACAGCTACTCACTTTTTTCCACATTGTATCCCATCTCTTCTAGACCTCATCCTCGTGTCCTCTCCAAATAATGTCGCTAAGCACGGTCAAACTGCAGCTCCCTCTTTTTCCTATCACGATTTGGTCTTCCTATCCTACAAAGTTCGCCCTCCAAAAGCCAAGCCCAAAATTATCCTGCAGCGTAACTTTGGTAGAATGAACCTCGAGAGCCTTCGCAAGGATGCTCAACAGATCGACTGGGCTGAGCTATTCGATAGTGGTAGTGTTGATGACATGGTGAAGTATTTTAACTATCAACTCACAAAACTTTATGACGCGCATGCCCCCATGCGCGCCATTAAGATCAAACATTTGCCAGCTCCATGGCTCACTGATGAAATCCGCTCGGCTATGCATAAGAGAGATCTTGCTAAGGTACGCATGAGGTGCAAGCCCACTGATGAAAATATAGCTAAATACCACGATCGACGAAATATCTGCAACAGGTTGTGTAGAGACGCGCAACGCCGACACATTCATGACTCTGTAGGCGATAGTGATCCATCCAAAATATGGAAATTTCTAAGAACTTTAGGAATTGGCAGTTCTAAACAAGAAATCTCTCCTAGTTTAGATTTAAATCGTCTAAATCAGTATTTTTCAAATTCCTCTCCTATTGATGTTTTTTCTAAACATAACACTCTAAACTATCTTTCTTCCCTGCCAATTCCAGACATTCCCTCTTTTCATTTCTGTCAATTTGTCGATGGTGATGTTAGGAAGAGCAGCTATCACATCAAGCGCTGTAGGTAGTGACAGCATTAGACGTAACATGATTGTTCCCATCCTTGACGACATTATACACGTCATTACTTTTATTTTTAATGCCTCCATAACATCAAGCACCTTTCCATTGGCCTGGAAAGAAGCTCAGATTATTCCCTTACCTAAAAAATCGAATCCTTCATCTTTCTCTGAATATCGACCTATATCTATCCTCTCTTTCCTTTGAAAAGTTCTTGAACGTCTTATCCACCAACAACTAAGTATTTTTGTTTCTAAGAACTCCTTTCTCAACTCTTACCAATCTGGGTTCCGTCCAGGCCACAGTACCGTTACGGCTTTAGTAAAAATTACCGATGACATTCGTTTCGGAATGGACAGTGGAAAGGTCACTATATTTACACTCCTCGACTTCAGCAGTGCTTTTTGTAATGTTGATTTTGACCTTCTTTTGGGTGTGCTTAGCTCTCTTAATATATCTCCGCCGGCAGTTGACTGGTTCCGTAGCTACTTATTCGATCGGCAGCAGCGCATTCGTGTTGAGGACACATTCTCTACATGGTGTAACCTCACTGCTGGCGTCCCCCAAGGCGGCGTCCTCTCTCCTCTTCTCTTTACTATTTTTATTAATTCCATAACGTTAAATCTTTCATCTTCCTACCACCTGTATGCAGATGATCTTCAAATATACTGTCATACTGTAGATAATGTCAATGGAGCCATTAGTCTGATTAACTCTGATCTAGGCAGAGTTTGTGAATGGAGTAAGTCTTACGGACTTACTGTCAATCCAAGCAAAACTCAGGCCATCATAATTGGTAGTTCTAGGCAAATCGCTAAACTTAATCATAATCTTCTCTCACCTATATTATTTAATGGTACACATATTCCGATCAGTCAGTCAGTTAAAAATTTAGGTATTATAATGGACACTAAGTTGACATGGCAGCCGTGGATTAATGAAATTAGTCGAAAAATGTTCGCATCATCTGCGTCTTTACGAAGACTTCGTAATTTTCTGCCAACCGCTACCAAAGTTATGCTTGCACAATCCCTGCTCCATCCAATATTAGATTATGCAGACGCCAGCTATCTTGATCTATCCGAAGTCCATCTTAACAAACTTGAGCGTCTTCAAAACCTCTGCATTCGGTTTATATATGGCTTGCGCAAATATGACCATGTTTCAGAATTTCGCATGAAGCTCAAGTGGCTCCCCATTCGTTTTTGCCGGAATGCTCATATCCTGACGCTGTTATACAACATCCTTTATCTGTCTTCATCTCCCCACTATTTAAAGGAACGGTTTATTTTTCTGCACCAGTCAAACGATCGTGATCTGCGTTCGTCTGACACTCTCCAACTCCTTACTCCTGTTCATAGTTCAGCTATGTATGGTGAATCCTTCACTGTTCAAGCTGTACACTTATGGAACTCCTTACCTTTATCTATTCGCTTATCTAAATCTATTCATATATTTAAAATCAAAGTCCATAACCTTTATCTGTCTTTATCTGGAAACTGCTAACTGGTTGTTAGCTTCTATCACTATAGAAAGTTGTTTGATGGTGGGTATGTATGTCATCTTTCTTTGTGTAATTTTTGTCATTTTTATAGTTATGAATTATAGGCATTTTTATAGTTATTGTTATATTTTGTATTTTTATGTATTAGATTAAGTATAGGTAACTTTTTTTTGTACACCGCCGACTTTTTGGTATTTTGTCTATCCTGTCCATCCAAAGGTTGCCTGGAAGAGATCGCTTTTAGCGATAAGGCCGCCCATTGTACAACTGTACTGCTAATCATTATTTTTTTGTATATTCTCTTGTGTACAATAAAGTGTTTATCTATCTATCTTTATACAAAATATCTTCTCCTATCACTCTTAGTCACTCTATCACACTCTATTTTTTTCAAATTTAAATGGGCCCAATCGAGAAGTATATTCTCACAAACAAAAAATAATTTTCCAAATCGGCTCATAAATGACAGTGTTCTGAGTTTACAAACCAAAAGAAAACAATCATCTTATATCTTGTAATCACACATTAATCCTTTTTAATTAAATAAATAAATACCTAATGCCGGAAATTTCACACAGCATCATCTACAGACCCAAAGTAAGCAGAGCTTGTGTTATGTGTACCACATGACTGATATACTACGTATATACTTTTTTTGTACATACATACATAGTCCCGTGGCGGGCATCGAACCCGCAACCTTCTGAAAAAATGTTGCATTGTTAAAACTACAAATACCTAAGTAGGTACCTACCTACCTAACTCACTGAAGAAATCGAATTGCATTCGTAAGTTATTGATTTGATTCGTTATTTATAATGCACTTTCTACTTAGTGTGAGTCTAACCGACCTTTTTAGCAGCAAGTGGTAACTTCGTCGGCACATACACATACAAGTAATTAGTGCTGAATTAATTTATGGTGTATCGTCGTCGGCTGAACTTGCAGTCTAGCGAGGTGAATCATACTAATTTGTTGCCATCAGCAGGAGGAAAAATACCCAAATATTTGTTGTAGGTAATTGTAGTTATTATTTTACTTTTTAAGTTGTAGTAAACATAATGTAGGTGTATCGATTCGCTCCCAAGACAAACATTTGTGTAATGAACACAGCCGGTTCTGCATCTGGGTGTTGTAAGTACCTATGTAATTCAAAATATATATGTATTTCAAACAGCGATCTGGTCAGCATAATTTAAACTACGCCTAGTTCGGGACTAGATGGTGTTGTGTGCATTGTCTACTAATATTTATTATTATCATTATTGGGTTAAACGATACATTTTTCTTTGTCTACGCTTCAAATGTTTAAACAAAACAGATATTACATAGATAGGTAAGTAAATAAGTAACAAAAGTGTTGGTATGTAATTCACTGCTGCTGCATTGTTAGCCACTATATTTTCCTCAAATCTGAGGAGAATCTTTACAGCTGGCTACACACGCACCCCGGCCGGCTTCGTTCACTGCTCCTTTTTAATTTCATTTCGACGGTGCCCGTCCGAGCGCGCGACCGAGGCGGGAACTAACCAGTATTTTAGATAATAAGTCACACTTTTAATAAATATGAGGGAAATAGTGCATCTGCAGGCTGGACAGTGCGGAAACCAGATTGGAGCCAAAGTGAGTACCTACCTAGACAGTTTTTTTTTTTAATATCTGAAATTCGAACCATGCATAAGTTAGATAGGTACCTACGTACCTACTGAAAAAGTTTGCAATCGTTTTTTTCTGCGGATTTTTGTCATAGATACCTGTGGTAGGTAGATCTGTGTTAACTAATAACTAAGACATAACTAATATATTTTAATTACTCAAGTTAGTTATCAAGTTACCCAGTACCTACCTACTTGTCATAACAGCCGGCCAGGCCGCGCCGGAGAGGACACGATGACTGTTTCAAAAAATCTTAAAGTTTTGAAAGTTTTGAAAATATTTTATTTACAGAAACGTACACAATAAAACTATAAAACATATATTAGCGATACAGTTGAGATAGGTAAGGCTGTTAAGTTATTTGAATGGATAGAACACTGCGAAAGATAAGCAGCAGTCTTGGACCAAGACACTGGCAGCATTGCCACGTTGAATGGCAATGATCATACGCTGAACCAGATAGGAGCCAATTCTTGGGTCACGCGATGTTTCCAACAGACGCTCTGAAATCATTTTTGTAATGCGATGGGCTCCCGTTCCCCACGATCCCAGGACTCCAAAGACTTAAATATTTATCGAGCAGCTATAAAAAACTAAAAAACCAAAGGAAAGTTCCTCGGTTGATGAAAATGTCTATCCAAAACTATAAATGTACTGCAACTGGTAACACTTTTTTTTTAAATTCGGATTTTACAGAGCGCTTGGAGTAAGTCAAGCCGTCAAAGCTAACACATAATGATATCGAATTTATATTCTATGAATATGGATAAAATTACTCTGAGTGTGCCAGAAAGTTCAACTTTCTCCTGAAATAGTTTTCCTCTATTTTTCAACAAAGGCAACAGTCAACATCATTCTACCATTCTATGTCTAGGTACCAGGCTAACGGTTCACGTTTAAGTTTTTATTGGAGCAACGGAAACTCTTTCTTTCACAGCTTAGAGGTTGAATTGAGTTTTTTGGGGCTCCGCACGCTACGTACCTACTTATTTACAATTGTAACACGAATTTAGCTAACTATAATAATGGTTTTTTTCCGGTGTCTGTTTCATTTCGAACCTCTTATTAACAGCGCGACCAGCTTTTTGAGAAAACGGCTTCCTTCTGAGACGACGATAGTTTTACATAATTACGTTTTAAAATCTAATAAGAAAACCGACTTCATTGAATGAAAACCGAATTGAGAAGCTCCCAGTTTTTTTGAAGTCGGTTAAAATAGTTGTTATTGAAGTGAAACTTCTTATGCGACTTCCAACAAGGTTGCGTTAAACGTTAAACGTTCCTATTTTCATTTCCACATTACGAAGTTTCACTTCTTCCGCGCGGAGGGACTCCACGCACTATTTTTTTACGCTTCCTAGTACTTTATCATTTTTTGAAGTCGTTCACAGGAAAGCATAATATCGATATTTCGTTTACTTATATATGACACATTTTTACAGCTATTTTGATTAAATTACAGGTTTTATTGATTGCTAAGTTCTACCAATATTTTCTTACTAAAAAACAACCAAACTGCTGAACCGATTTAGATGAATATCTATGGGACCAATCGGGAAGTACATCATTTCTTTTTTTTTTATCATATCATATCATTTTTATGATGTTTTTTTTAAATCAGTTTATAAATGACGGAGAACCTTCTCCTTTTTTTGAAGCTAATTAAATATATAATTATTCTATCAGTCGTCTTGTTCCCATAGTACGAGCTATGCTTAGTTTGGGACTAGGTGGTGTTATCTGTCTAGAAAATACAGGGAAACGACCAATAATACAAAAAATGTTAGTTATTCATTTAAATTTATTTTATCGCCTTCAAAGTATGCTCCTTAGAAGCAATATCATCAAAAGCATTTTTTAAACGCTTTTTTCGGAGTTGAGTTCAGTTCTTACCGCGAATTCTCCTTTATGTCTTCATCTACCGAATGGTAACGGGTGCCACGAAGTGGTTATTTGAGTTTAGGAATAATAAAGAAATTGGCTGGAGCCATATCTGGTGAATAAGTTTGCTCGATGGTATTATTTGAGTTTTTGGTCAGAAGTTCGTTCAGATTGCGCGTAGGCGCAATATCTTGGCAGCAAAAAACAAGAATTTTCTTTCCACAAATCTGACCTTTTTCGTCGATGTTTTTGTCCATTATGAAATTCGCAATACACACTAGATAGAACTAACTAAATACAGCACTGTGTTTAATAAAATAACAGATGCAACTCAAACTCCGTGGCAAAATGGAAAACAGTTGTGCGAATCTAACAAAAAAAAAATTTTGAACCATAAACAAATCAAATAATGTATGCATTGTCCATCATTATTTATTTATTTATTATTCTTTATAACACCACATGTTATATAGATACTACGCATGTAAAGCCGCGGGTATGTAAAACACACAACTTTATAATTTCCTTAACAATAATATATAAATGACAGTCAATAACAATATCTCCCTTCTATGGTAAATCTTTACTAAATACAAGCCCTATATCATAATCACTTAATTAGCGTGGCGTTAAAGTATGGATTGTCCTTGTCATTCTAATGTCAAAGAATAGAGACAGCAACAGATTTAAAATAAGATAGACCTTTTTTAATATTTAAAACGTCACTTCCAATGCATAACCTTGTTTAAAACGTCACAATGGTCTCGTTTAACCCAACTATTTCAAGTAGGGTTCATTGACACCGATGCGGTAATTATGGTATCATAAAATAATAATTACACGTGCTCAGAATTAATTTACAGCGCAAATTAAACAATAAATCTGTTAGAGTGTTGAGACGCTGTAAATCAGATACTTGTTGAAAAATGGATGTCTGTAAAGTCGGTTAACGGACGATAATTTTACGTGATAACGTCATAAGAAAACATTGATGAAAAATTGCATACTTTTAACCTATTAAGATGCGTCAAAGCTTGGGCCGATCGTACCTCAATATCTTTTGTTCCGCGCTCACGCTTGCACGGCCGGCTCATCCGGAACGTGACAATTTTCGTGCATGCAGCCGGCATTCATCGATTTTTGACGTTATCACGTCAAAAATCTGTTAGTTGTTAAAAAATATGCTACGTATTCGGGTAAAAAAGTAGTAGGTACATATTAGCGACTGGAAGCCCAGGCTTGGTAGATAAATCATCAGATCTCTTGTGCCTGGGTACCGAAACGCAATTAGAGGTAATTACTTAGATCGTTATTGAGATTATATTTGGGTCTATCCTCAAGATATCGATCTTTATCTATCTGCTCTAAATTGACGACTTCTGAGGCGCAAAGAGGCCCGATTGAGACGCAGAAGGTTGCGGGTTCGATTTCCGTTTCGCGTCAAATGTTTGTAGGATCTGTATATATTTGTCTCATGTCTGGATGTTTTTCTGTGTATAATATGAAAGTATTAAAAAAAAAGTGTGCGCCTCGGGACGCCCGACAGAAGTGATAACTTAAACTAATCTAACTAGCGCTGTGGGTTAGAGTGAGAGAGGAGGAGCCTGCCTACCGCTGCCGTATGCGTGAGAGAAAAGGAAGCCAGACAGACTGGCGCCGTAACGCGTTACGTAACGAAGCGGTTTACCCTCCCATGAGAAGTTATCACTTCAGTAGTGTATTAGTAGTAATCGGTCATGTGGTGCCCATAATACAAGCTCTGCTTACTTTGAGGCTAGATTAAGTGTAAAATATTCTGCAATAAAAAAAATACATCGAGATCTTTTCAGCCGCTTAGCTGTGAAAAGGTAACATACATACCGACAGATCTGTCTGTCTGACAGTTTCGAATATAAATTGAATTTGACTTAATATTAGTATGGACTAGTATATTCAAGACTAAATCCACATCCACACAAATTTTACTACTAAATCTAAACTAATATTAAAAAGAGAAAAATCGTTTTTTTGCATATTTGTTAATGGAATAACTCAAAAACAACTTAACCGATTTAAACAATTATTTCGCCCATAGAAAGGTACATTATCAGCGAGTAATATAATCTGTATTTCATAAAAAAATCTAAATTAGATCCCTATTAAAATTGCAATAATGTGACCCAAGGTACCAACATTTGTCTATAAAAGTTATTATTTATCGTGCGCTGCAAAAACTATTGATCATACATAAAATACTGTACTACAGTTTTATAGTACTCATCATTACCCACAAAAAAATCCGAGAGAATATCTAAATATCCATATATTAATAAGTGAAGACATCTATGTATAAAAAACTTTGTAAGTATTACCCCTTTTTACGAAAATTGCGCGGACGGAGGAGTATGAAATGTAGCACACTTATCTTCTTTATATATATACTCGTAATTCTACTGTACGTGTGTATGTCACTGAACTCCTCCTAAACGGCTGGACCGATTTTGATGTAACTTTTTGTGTGTGTTCAAGTGTATTCGAGAATGGTTTAAATTTAGAATTAGTTTGAGAACCTCCTAATTTTTTGAAGTCGGTTAAAAAGTATTTATATTATATTTATACTTAAGTATTAAAACTAAAACCGCCAGCGAGTAGTGTATTGTTTAGTTTATGTATGTAATCAATCATTCAAACACAAAAGTGGCTTTACGAAGTATTTCTGACCGTTACCAACCGTTAGAAAATAAAAAGAATAGGCACTTTCAAATGTGGAATCTATGCACGATTACGATCTGCCTGTAATGAATTTCACTTCAATTTGAAATATTCTAAGTAGGTATGTATTCGAAATTCAATTTATTTGGCGGCCAAGAATGAAATGACAGACGCGAAATGATATCGCTTGATTGAATCGCAAGATTAACTGCCGAGTTCAACGGAATTTTAACTGTTTTTTAAGCGATGATAAGTACTTGTACATTCCTAATCAAGGCGCTAGGTCACAAAAACAAATTAACAAAGCTTTATGTTTTGAAATATATGGCATACCTACTCTTACGTATACTTGTCTTAATGCAAACGTTATGAATTTATTTAGAAAAAAAGGCATTTTTGGTACAGAAAATACCTAATTCCTAATTCGAACCTAATTCAAATCCATCATTCTAAATTCTAAAATCGCACCGTACATGAATCACGCAAGCACTGGGAAGTCTGCGCGCATGCGTGGAATATGTCATTAAGTTAGGGTTGTCGTCATTATCAGTCCAGAATAATTTATATATCAAGGATTAAGACTTACCTAGTTTTCCTCAAGATATTGCTAAACATAGTAGGCTCGCTGTTTACGCTTTATTTAAAAAACCTCGTGAGCTCCATTAATCAATTAGTGAGTTCCATACTCATCTTATTATTTTCTGTCTCTTGTTTGAGAATGTTTCACACAGACTTTTGCCAGTTTTACCTTTAAAAAAGTAATCATTGACTGCTTCATACATGAAATAGGAAACGATGCCATTATTTCGCCATCAGTGATTATTTTCCACCGTGGATATTCTGGGCTGGCAGCCCTCAGTGATGGCGTCAGGCGCCGATTTGACCGAGACCATTGTCCTCCGATAACCATCGTCCACCAGCTGACGAATATCCGGCCTTGTTTTGTCTTACAATAAAGGATCGACATCATATTTGGGCGTTTGACGACATATCCCTGTGCAATTGCATCAAACGGACATTGGACTCTTGGATAACATGCTTTATTTTGCTATTTGCTATTTATGTTTAGTGTAACCAAGAAAGGTTATCTAGATGCTATAAATAACTTTGGAAAATATTCCGCTTCGATCCGGTACTATCTAGTATAAGTTCAATAAGTCAAAGAACTTTTCCGTAGACTTGAGATAGCTTACTCGTGTTTTTGCGGTAGCCCTAGTAGATAAGACAAACTTCTATATCCCAGAAAAAAACTCTATAAATAAACTACCATGGAAATGCGCACGTATGACCAACAAAGAAAAACCAACTATTTCATTAAAAAAGGATTTATTTCAATAGATATGGGTTGCCAGTCGAAACTTTTTATGTCACTAATTATTAAGACAGTGTAAAAGTAAACAAGTCAAGCCAGCAAAGAGGATAACCAATAACAATTTGTATCGAAACGCCCTTGAATATTCGAATGATGTTTACAATTACACACGCCAGTAACATATAAGCCCGTGTATCACACCAGACGTGTTTCAACTCGAATTGTAAGTATTTTTGCTGTAAGATCTAATTTTAGCGTGTTCCTTTTTCTTTTATGTGTTGGAAACATTGTATTGTGTTCCATTTTGATTTTAAATCGCCATTTTTGGTAGGTGCTTTACAAAAACAAGTTATGTTTCAGTCTCTTTATTGTTCCCTATCCCGCTACAACAAAGGCCAATAAATGTCAATTTGTTTTCTGTTTGTTCGATTCTATTTTTATTATATGTGCTTACTTATTTTATATTAACGAGAGTTTTCCTTTAGGTAGGTACTCGTCTACTGTCTACTAATAATATCGTTTTTATCTTAGGTTCGGAAATACCGGCTCGGTATTTTCACTGTATAATGTTGATGCAATTAATTTGCGGTGTGACGTATACATTGTATTATTGGTATTAGTTTTCCTTGTTCAAGCGTTAAAAGAAGACTCAATATGATTTCTAAATAAAAATAATACATTTTACACAATCTCTCTTATTTAACTGAAACTTAAAAATCTCTGTTTATATCTTCTTTCTTCTTTTCTTCCTATAATGGCATAGGTCTGGTTGACAATTGATCAACTGATTGCTTGGTTATAAAGTATTAGTCGATCGTCATTTGTCTATTCTTAACGGTCTAGAAACTTTTTCGGGATTCCTCGTTGTATAATTCAATTGTCCATACTTATGCTCTGAAGTACAATTTATTAAATTCCGCTAAGATTACTGATAGAATAAAACATACTATAACACGAAATAAAAAAATAGTGCGTGGAGTCCCTCCGCGCGGAAGAAATGAAACTTCGTAATGTGGAAATGAACTTCGCTGCATAGCAAGAATACCACGCGCATGTGCTTGGGATCTACCGACTCACTCTCTTTTTCTCTCCCACTTAGCGTTAAACGTTTAACGCAACCTTGTTGGAAATCGCATAAGAAGTTTCACTTCAATAATTAATTAAAAGTGCTATGTTACCTCATGATATGACTAACAAAGAATCCTGCTTATAACCTTATTCTTCCTATAATGGAATCGGTATTGATGTCAATTTTGCTAATGTCAAATGGTTTTGATTTGTTATAATATTACAAAGTCGTAGTCGATCAGCATTTGTATATTCTAAACGTCATCGTAGCATGGCCATTGACAATTTTTTTTGGATTTCTCGTTGTACTTATAAAAAAACATAATTGTTAAAATTCATCTGTCCAAATTTGCTAAGAAGACACAATTTATTGATTTAAATTCCGCAAAAATTAAACATGAAAAAACTGGAGAAAAAGTAATTCCCTCTAAAAAGTCCGCGAGACTATCCCTATATCACATATTTAGTTGTCGTGGCCTTTAAGTATGCTCTTTCCTCGTCATTCTAATGTCAAAGAAAAGAGATGGCAATATTAAACAACTCATTCACTAATGTCTGATCATAAGATAGGTAATTTATATCTAACTATTGTATTTAAGTCACAGCTTTTTGTTCAAATTTGTCAACCAAAATGCGGGTAGAATGGAAAGATCACATTCGTATCATGATATTAATCCTTATCCAATTAAATAGTTAATAATAATCAAGGTTTTTAATTTAAAAGTCACATCAGCTTTTTGTTCAAATTTGTCAACCAAAATGCGGGTAGAATGGAAAGATCACATTCGTATCTATTAATCCTCATCCAATTAAATAGTTAATAATAATCAAGGTTTTTAATTCAAAAGGCATTTATTTACAAAAATAATATAAATAATAAATAAATTACAGAAATGTACAAAATAATATAAAATACATGTGAAACAGTTGAGCTATCTAAAGACAGTTTAAAACGATCCATAGACAGCTCAACTGATCCAGATCACTGCCAGAGGGCAGCGTTCCCAAGATACTGGCGGCATTTCAACGTTGAATGGCAATGCTAATATGCTGAGCCAGATAGGAGCCAGCTCTTGGGTCACGCAATGTTTCTATCATAATCAAGGTTGATTATGTACATGTAATATATAAATTATTCGTATCGGACCTTTCGATCGGTTCGGAAGTTACGATGGGTTTTGACGAGACATGAACTGATTATGTTTCACGACAAAATTACACTAAAAAACTTTAAATTGCACTAGTGCGACGCCGGTGCGGGTAGTTTTAGATAGCAAAAAATCATCACACAATTTCACTTTGAAAACATTCGTGAGTTGTACTATAAACTTTGATAAACACGGGCTTTACTCACGTATTATTTTGTCGATGGAGGCGCCGATACTGAAAACTTGATTGCGAACCGTGAACTCGAGCGGCAACGAGCGGACCGCGGATTAAACTCTGATGAAGATTCTCATGATGAATGGAAACAGTGTCTGTGCCTCCATCGACTAAACATATAAATATATTTTTTATCATCGATATACCGACGTTTAACCACGATCTCGCCTGATGGTAAGCGACGATGTGGCCGACGATGGTTCACGCAGATCTAGAAGACACCTATTTACCCTTGACTTGAAGAGACCCACAATGTAGCTTTCAGGAAAGACAGACGACGGCAAAGTATTCCAATCCTTGGCTGCATTATAAATGTGGAAGTACTGCCAGTATTCTCCAAAATATTTGAAAAGGTCATTCACTCACGATTAGCTAAATACCTAGATTCCATAAACTTAAAACCTTGCTCTAGGCATATTTATCGACCTGCAAAAGGCATTTGACACAGTTAGTCACCCAATGTTATTGCAAAAGTTAAGTGACATAGGTGTAACAGGGACAGCACATACAATTTTTGAATCGTATCTGATGAATCGGTCTCAAACAGTAAAAATCGATAAATATCACAGCAAACCACAAGACATTACCTTCGTTGTTCCACAAGGTTCTATTCTTGGACCACTATTATTTCTCATCTACATAAACCCCATCCAAGAACTTAAACTACACGGACACATATCACTATACGCGGATTTAACACTTCTCTCTTCTATTTCGGAAATTCAATAACACATATATTAAACCAAGCGAAGCACGTTTTAAAATTTACCTACATACTTATGTTTAAAATTATTTCTCATGTATGTGAAGTTTGTAATTTCTTTTTGAGAAAAATAAATATCCTATAACCGGAAGTAAAGAGCTTTGTTCGTAAGGGTGATAGACTGACAAGGGTGTGGATGGTATTGAGCGGTCTGATTGTCCTGTTGTGAAATAATATGTGAGTAAAGTCCGTCGTTTTCAAAATATAAAAACATAACTTACTGACTAGAATAGAAGATACGTGCTGATCTCCAGTTAGTCACGCTAAGATTTAGAGATAGCTAGACAGCTTTCAGTGATTGTTATCTTAATGATAATGAATCAGAGCAGACTGAGCTGAGTCAAAACATCTGAGTCAGTTAAATAATTCTAGGAAGTTATTTGTTACTTAGAGTGGATATCATTATCGACTTGGGGTCTATCTATATATATAAAAACTAGCTGTCCCGTTTCGACTATACCAGCCTTTAAAAAAAAAACAATATCTAATTGTTAATCTAAATCATTCTCGAATCTACTTCAACACACACAAATAAAACATCAGAATCAGTCCAGCCGTTTGGGAGTTTAAACAAACACACGCACAGAAGATTAGATATAAAGATAAATCTTGAAAAAAAAGTTAAGAAAACATAACGACGATATTAACTTTTCTAATGTAGCCTTAGCGCTTTTGACAATATAAACTTTTCCTATATTCGACATACTTCGTTTCGACAATGTAAACTTTTTTTCGAACTCAATATTCATTATCTAAGACAGGACGTCTGTTGGGTCAGCTGGTTTTAAAAACACAAATGTCACGTTCAAGTTGCTATCTTTTATATTTTGTTGACGAGAGCAAACTGTACTTCTCCACGCAAGCGATAATATAAAAAATAATAAAGAATTGGGAGATTTAGATAGAGAAATTAATCTTATAATAAATAAATAATAAAAATAAATATTGGTGGACAATGCACACAACAACATCTAGCCCCAAACTAAGCATAGCTTGTGTATTGTGACCAGATGACTGATCAACTGATCATATACTATCATATATTTTTAAATACATACTTTTGATACGTTATAACACCCAGAAACAGAACAACACCTATGTTCATCACACACATATTTATCCAGGGAAGGAATCGAACCCTCGTCCTACACCAACACTAGTTAATGTGTTGCTTTAATCTGTATACATTCGAATGATAAGGATAAACCTTACTTTAACGCCAAGGATAAACCTTACTTTAACGCCACGCTAAAAATAAGTTATTATAGGATAGAGGTAATTCATCAAATGACATGCTTCGGAAGGCATGTTAAGCTTGTTTTTCCAAATTTGATATGCCATGACGGTGGGGTTTTCTCTGTCTATAAACTCCATCATTAGAGTTGAAGTTCAAGAAATAAAAACAAATGTCCAAAGGTCCAAAAGCAATAGGACCAGGACGAGTTTCTTTCCAGTTCTTCTCGGGCTTGGGTTAGGAGGAATTGGCACCTAAATTTACCTAATATGTAAGTCGTTTCAATATAATCTTTGTGATTGTAATATATCTAAATAAAGTATCTTTTAACTTGACTTTGACCTGACTTGTCAGCGTCAGCGTCAGCGTGGAATCACTGGATGACACTTGCTAGGGATCGGAAAGAGTCGCGTGGGTAGGGATAGCAGTGGGTTCAAACCCACTGGGTATAGGCTTAGAAGCTGTTGGTTGAATAAGGAGGTCTCTTCGAGCAAACCACATCTTGTCCAAAGTCATTCCAGAGTAGACTAACGACCGTGGAAACGTCTCTGAACTTCAGTCAAAAGTAAATCACTGCTTAAATAATGCAATTCCTTTTCATACGACCTCTGTGGCGCAGTGCGCTAAGGTCCGGCTGAGACGCAGAAGGTTGCGGGCTCGATTCCCGCGGCGGGACATATGTTTCTATGATGAAAGTATTTGTCTCGGATAAATATATAGGTAGGTTTATCTTTCAAGTGGTGCCCATAACACAAGCTCTGCTTACTTTGAGGCCAGATGATGCTGTGTGAAATGTCCGACATTATTTATTTACTTATTTATAAAATAGTGATAGGGTTTAGGCAGTGTTCAAATTGAGAAGCGTTTAGGCCGTATGTGTCTAAATTATAATCAAAATTTAGCTAATGAGTTGAAATCTGTTGCTATCTCTATTTATTGGCATACGAATGAAAAGGATAAATAAACTATACTCTAGCGCTACGCTAGCTTGTAGCAAGAAATGAATTTCTGTCAAATGAATTGCTAATAAAATAAGAGGACCCTTTATCTGGAACCGTGCCAAATTCAGGAAGACATTTATATAAAGACGAAGTCTGATGATGATTTGAAAACTCGGATGGAATGGAGTAGTTGCAACTAAATGTTCAAACAAGATTACTTACTCGTTTTTAGGTACCGAATTATTTTAACTTTGAATATTACTTTCATAAAATATTAAAAAAATCAGTGTTGCCAGAAATAGTGAACAAAATTAAGTACCTAGGAACTTACAATGGAATGGAAGGACTCGACCAGCGGCCGATCGAGAACTTTAAAAACGTGAAAAAGTAATTCTTAATTCAAATTCGTTCTAATGGAATAGTTTCTGTTTACCGGGTTTTTGATTTCAATATAAGATATCTACAAAAAACTTTCCAGATACATAAATAAATACCGACCTACTTCAAAATAACAGACTTGTTGTACCTACCCACTTACCTACTACTTTACCTCCTTTGCTAATTTACAACGAAAGTACCTAGACCACAAAACGGACAAATCGATGTTTTTATAATTTTCAAGTCAAGTCATCGACCTCGTCTCGTCTCACGAAGCACTAATATTTCTGTTCTTTGCCAGCGAGTTGATTGCTAATCAGAGGTTTAGTTACAGTACAGTGCAGGTAGGTAGGTATTTCAATTTAGCAAATTTTTTTTAAATTAGGTATGTACCATACCTACCTACTCTCTGTAGTTAGTAGGTACTTACTTAATAAGTAAAGGCCACTTTCGATTTCTTCGTAAACTATTACCTACCTAGGTAAGTAGGTAAGTACTTACTCTTGACATGGCATGAGATGAGAATATGAGATGTGTTTACATTAAGTCGTTATCAACAAACTCGTTTAATGTTTTTTTAAATACCTATGCGATGATTATAAATAATTACTTGATTAATGCATTGTTTGACATGACATTAGTAGGTAGGTAGGTATTTGTCTATTTTAACAATGCGTATTCTAGATATTGTTAAACTCGCTAGATACAGGTACATAATAAAAAAAAACATTTGTGCAATTTACACGTGGTAGAAGTGAAACCTTTGAAAACAAACATATAATACCTACCTAGGTACGTACACGTATACAAAACACCACGGTTGTTGTGATGCCTTTTCTTAAGCTTTGTACTTCGCATGCGCACAAACACGTAATAATAAACCCGTATAATGCTTCCTTCCTATCTCATTTGCTCCCACATTAAATCTTATGAATTTATGTGTCATCTCTTTTTACTGTCGCTTTTTCGTTTCATCGACTTTCGAATCACAACGATGCTAAATAAGTTTTCACTTCATAAAACATACAATGGAGCAGATATAGGTACCTACTGTAATATTAAATTATATTGTATTACTTATTAACTAACGAATTGGTATATAAATACATTATATACAGTACCTAGGTACAGTACCTATACTCTTTTTAAAAAAGTACTTAGTTCAATTCTTGTCAAGATGACTCAGTAAGTTGAGTATAATCTGTGGCAGGCCATTGCCTTATCTAATTAAAAACAAAGCGTGTTCCTGTTCTGTCAGCACTACATCTGGCGCCAGTAAACTACCACTCCATAACCCATTCCAGCTAGCTACCTACTTTATCTATACTTACACACTTCCTTTCACAGCTTTAGATAAACCAGAACATTGAAATATTATATCCTCTTTACAAGATCATAAAAGATTGCATGGTCTTATAGTCTCATGTTACGGTTATAAATAGTTTTCTGAATATGGTAACACAGGGAGACTGTCCGAAAATAAGATGTAGTACCGATGTCAGTCGCCCGCCAGAGCGATGCAACAAGAAAAAAAGCTAGGTTTCTATTTTCAAATTGCAGTGGAGAGCGTCAGCGGACGCGACCAAAAAGGAAACTGTTTTGTTTTCTGCATCGTCTGTCGGGTTTCTTGTATTTTGTATATTTAGATATCAATATATATTCGAGCGTTAGAATAAAGACTAGCCATGACAAAACCCAATATTTTCCTTTCAATAATAATAATAATTTTAAATATTCTTCGTTTGACATTTAGTAGGTAATAGTAGGTAATAGTTCTTGTAAATTAATTAGGTTTTCTTGTGTTATTTCATGTTTATTGAGTAGGTAGATTGCCATTCCGCGAATATTTAGGATAGACATAATGACGATCTTCTGTGACTCTGTTGCTCTGTCTGACGATATTATAACAAAATAAAATTACTTGACTTAGGCAAAATTGTCATTAACAAATTGTCAATATATAGGAAGAAGAAAAAGAAACTCGATTTTACAAATAAAATAAATAAATATTGGTGGACAATGCACACAACATCATCTAGCCCCAGACTAAGCATAGTTTGAGCTATGGTGACCAGATAACTAGAACTAGGTAGAATATCTAGGTAGAATGTCTACTTATATATTTTAAAATATGTAGGTACTTATTATACTTCATAACACCCAGAAACAGAACAAACATCTATGTTCGACACACATATGTGTATCCTGGGAGGGAATTGAATCCTCAACCTACAGCATAGAAGGCAGAGCGACTACCAACTGAGCTGACAGTTAACTACCTCAATTGCCATATTATATAGGTACGAGTACATTACGGCAAAAGGCAAAAAAACATCCTTTTGTTCTCAAGGCATTCCATTCGCCGCATAATAGTTTCGTTTACTGTTATTACAATTATTAATATAAAATAGTTCTCAACTTAACAAGGCGATGTCGGTCAAGGCGTGATGATTATGATACAGTTATTAGAACGCACGGTTTGCGCATTTTGATTATACGCCATTTACCAGTGTTGCCAGTTACGCCTATTGCCGATTTTATGGGAGTTATTGGGAGTTGGCGATTTGTGTGACGAATTACTGTTTCTTGTTTTAACTGCGGGTTAGTAAGTGAACATTTTAAAAGGAGTATCTTTTTAAATACCTACTTGTACTTAATTAATAACTAAGTAGGTAACAGTCGCTTGCACATCTTTCATAATAACGAATAGAAAGAAAGAAAAATCATTTATTCAACATCATTTATGAATGAATACAATAGAAACACAAAAAATTAAAACACTGATGACTAAATCTAAAACAAAGAAGAAAAACAAGTGAGTTCGTACTGAGTGGCTGAGTGGCTTTCAAATCACAACGATGCTAAAGAAGTTTTCACTTCTAAAGATGGTTGTCTGTAAAGTCGGTTTACGGACGATAATTTTACGTGATAACGTCATAAGAAAACATTGATAAAAAATTGCATACTTATAACCTATTAAGATGCGTCACAAGCCGAACGCTTAGGCCGATCGCTCTCTATCGCTTGTTCCGTGCTCTCGCTTGCACGCTTGGCTCAGGCGGAACGTGACAATTTTTAGTGCGTGTAGCCGGCATTCATCGATTTATAAGACGTTATCACGTCAATAATAAATAAATACATTTTGGTGGACAATGCACACAACACCATCTAGCTCCAAACTAAGAATAGCTCGTACTATGGTGACCAAATGACTGATAGAGTATTCCTAAATACATACATAACAAACTTTATAACACCCAGACACAGGACAAAGTCCTATATTCATCACACAAATGTTTATCCTGGAATCTAAACCGTAACCTACAGCGCAGAAGACAGCATACCAATTGAGCTGACAGGCCAGTCAATATTTTAATACAAGCTAGAAGTAATTGCAAAATAAATAAAAGCAATAGCTGTTCCAAAGAAATTAATACACTTATGCCGTTTGTGACTCACGTCACAAAGCGTGGGATAAGGGGAAGAAGAAGAAGAAACATTTTATTTCTAGAAAATAAACAGGTCTTTTCTTACTAGCGCTTGCGACCCGCCCCGGCTTCGCACGGGTGTGATTTAGAGTTGTAATATTAGGTACATGTTTATAAAATACCTTGATTATGAAACTATGTTGTTGGATAAGGATTAATATCATAATACGAATGTCATCATCTTTCGATTCAACCCGCGTTTGATTGACTAATTTAAATTTTGATTGACAAAATATTGTACTTATCTTAGTTAGATACTTTTTTGTGGTAGATAAAGTGAATGTGTTTACTATTCAAAATTATTAAAATGTTACGGAAGAAGTTTGCGTTGTCTCGCGTCCGTGACGTCTCTCCGTAATGATGAGTATTATAGATAAACATGTAGTACATTATTTTAAGTACATGAAACTGATGGATAAATATTTAGTACTATTCCGTCAATCTATTCCCAATGAGTAAGACACGATGCAGACGCATGCACCTCCCTTCAGCCCGCAATTGATGCGCCATGCAAAGCGTTTATAAAAGGTTAGCGCACCCATCCATAAATATGCAATGCAACCTCAAAAAAAAAAAAACCTAACTTTGTAATGGATTATTTATATTATTATAAGTGTAATCAATAGTTTTCGCAGCGCACGATAAATAATGACTTTTATCGGCAAATTTTTGATACGTTGGGTGTTAAATTATTGAAATTTTCCACGAATTATTTTGAAAATAAATACAGCATAATGTTACTCGATAATAATGTAATATTTTAATAATAGGTACTTATTATCAATTAAAGTTAAACTTTGTTCTATTTCTTATATAATGGCATAGGAGTTCGCTGCCTAGGTATGGCTATAGCACAAATAGAAGTATCGGAAAACTGACACCTTGACCACAGAGGCGCCATGAGGTCGCCATTCCTGGGAAACCCGACAACTGATCCACCTGACTGACAGCTCAAGGTACAAAAAAACAGCTGCCGTTTCACATCCTTACACACTTGGAATAAGGTCCTAAATAAGTGCCAAAAAACATTTGCAATTTACCCACTTGGGGGTCGGTAGATAAGCTTTTACCACTTAGTTTCTTGGAATAAAGTTAATAATAATATATATCAGTCAGGTTTCTGAAATAATTATGGATTTATATTTTTATGTAGGTGTAACATGTCTTTACTGTAAATGATTTATGATTTAGATTATTGTACCTGTCTACCGTTTTGTTACGTGGTGTAAAATAGACACTTTAAGAGATTTACACTTTAGAAATTTTATGAAATGATAAAATTTTCATATAATAATATTTCAACAAATAATTTTCTTCAATTAAAATTATTTCTATTGCAATTTTAGAAAGAATGAATATTAAATTAATTTATTTGCTCGAAGGTACGAGTATAAGGTTCTTACATAATCAAAAGTATAACCTAAAAAAAACATGTAAAGTAAGTTTTTTAAAACTTTCGTGTCTACTTTTTAGTGTTCCGTAGCCAAATGGCATAAAACGGAACCCTTATAGATTCGTCATGTCTGTCTGTCTGTCTGTCTGTCCGTATGTCACAGCCACTTTTTTCCAAAACTATAAAAACTATACTGTTGAAACTTGTTAAGTAGATGTATTCTGTGAACCGCATTAAGATTTTGAAAAAAAAACAATAAATTTTGGTGGTATTAGAAAACTCAACATCATTTTTGAAGACCTATCCATAGATACCCCACACGTATGGGTTTGATGAAAAAAAAAAACTTAGAACTAAAACTTAAAATTTTTTTTTTTTTTTTTGAAGACCTATCTATGGATAGGTCTTCAAAAATGATGTTGAGTTTTCTAATATCATTTTTTTCTAAACTGAGTTTGTGCGAGAGACACTTCCAAAGTGGTAAAATCTGTGTCCCCCCCTGTAACTTCTAAAATAAGAGAATGATAAAACAAAAAAAATATATATGATGTACATTACCATGCAAACTTCCACCGAAAATTGGTTTGAACGAGATCTAGTAAGTAGTTATTTTTAATACGTCATAAATCGGAAATATCAATAACTTAATTTAAAAAATACACTATTATTAAAACATCGATCAAAGTTATAACGAACTACAAGAACTTTTATATTGTGTTACTTGCTGCTACGGAACTCTTCATGGGCACTCGCCCGACTCGCACTTGGCCGCTTTCTATTTTAGATGTAAATTGAGTACCTACTTTAAGTACATATTGAGAAAGAATATGTCTCGTTTTCATCTCGTTTTTACTCTCGTAGGTAAGTACCTATTATTTTTGAAGAAGACAGCTAGCTAGTTTCAAATTCGAATCAGTTTGATCCACGGTTCACTTGATCAGAGTTCTTTTGATCATGAAACTCACCCTGACGAAGATTCTCTAGATGAATCGAAATAGTGTCGGATTCACCATTGTCAAAATCAAATCTCGGATTCTCAAACTTTAGGTAGGTTGGTACCGTACTTCGTTTGAAACCTAGGTAGGTACCTACTTCATTATATAAAAGAACTCTTATATTAGGTATCCCACTTCGTTTGAAATGAAGGCCGAAGCTATCCATCAAATAAATTAGAGACATGGGATTACAAACTTTAAAGCTATTGTTATAGAGCGCATGATTTGTTTTTACTTTGAAAACAGCGATCGATGGTGGACTCATTTTATCACATGTATGTGATAGACTCGTCGGTAATAATAATTCTCGATCGATAATGCACCTAACCTACCTACACCCGTTAGTTACCTTAGTACCATCAATGGTACATTAGAATTGTAGGTACATATAGCTACCTACCACGGTAAATAAACGCATGTTTTTAGGGTTCCGTACCTCGAAAGGAAAAAACGGAACCCTTATAGGATCACTTTGTTGTCCGTCCGTCTGTCTGTCAAGACTCTTTTTCTCAGGAACGCGTGAAGGTATTAAGCTGAAATTTATATCAAATACTCAAGTCTACTGTCCCTTAATGCTGTGAAAAAATCAAACTTCTAAGCCAACTCAATCAAAAGATACAGCCGTTTATGTCGCAAATCCGCAAGACACTCGCAAGGGAATCAAAACCTACAACCTAACCTACTTCCCGTGAACTCAGAATCTTGAAATTTGGTACGAAGCAACGTCTTATAGCACAGATAAAGGAAAAATTGCGAAAACCGTAAATTTTTCGGTACATCATCCAACTATGACTCAATTGTCGTGATAGGTGAACTTATACCTACGGTTTGTATGGAACCCTCGGAGCGCGAGTCCGACTCGTACTTGGCCGGTTTTTTTGGGCTCTGCCTGCTCGCCTTGCGCGTTGTTTTCTATACTTACTCTAATCTAACATAGGTAACCTTACCAATTTGTTACAACTAACATCTTGTATTTGATTAGAATTTTTGAAGTGATAACTTCTTATGGGATGATAAACCGCTTCGTTACGTACCGCGTTACGGCGCCAGTCTGTCTGGCTTCCCTTTCGCTCACGCATACGGCAGCGGTAGCAGGCTCCTCATCTCTCACTCTAACCCACAGCGCTAGTTAGATTAGTTTAAGTTATCACTTCTGTCGGGCGTCCCGAGACGCACACGTTTAGTTTGGTTATAGGTACCACGGATAACAAAACAATATTTGTTCTGGTATACATTCATACATACTTTGACGGAATTACCTACCACAGTATCAATGGTACATTCGAACGGTACTACGATAAAGGAAGTCCTACTTCTACATTCATGTATAAAGCCAAGTTATAAAACAAATTGACGAATTCATAATAGTTTTTTTGAATACAATCACTCAAGGACCACTATGAATCGTCTGAATTACGGTGAGCTTAGATATATAGACCGATAGTTAATTATTGACTACTAGCTGACCCGGCAAACTTCGTAGCGCCTCAATAAATATGACTATTTTTAATAATCATATTTACTCACCTTTTAAACCTTCCCTGGACTACGACAAACATTTCAACACCAAAATCAGCTAAAATCAGTCCAGCCGTTCTCGAGTTTTAGCCAGATTAACGAACAGCAATTGATTTTTATTATATAGAAGATTACACGGACAAATATAAAACAATAACTTTACCATGGCCGGCCTTATAGCTAACAGCGATCTCTGCTGGGCAACATTTGGACTATAAATAAACAGAGAAGGGGCATGATGGTTTAGGTGTCGATTTCGCCAAGTCCGTGTAGACTGATTCTAGAAACCCATCTGAACGGTTGAACGGTAGAATGCCAACTTGAGCGCAACCATCTAATTAAGTCGATGGGAGTGACGCACAAAACTTCTATCTTGTGAAATGACAATCGAGAGCCCGCATCTCTTTGGCTTGTCGAAATTGGCTCAATTCAACAAGCTATTGTATTCCGATTAAGCATGCTTTAGTTACTAAAGTAGGTACCTAAAGCACCCCAAATCTCACAGGGCCCTATTGGCTGAAGGTTTCGACAGAATACCAGCGCCTAACTACCTCCCAGTGGCGAGGGATATGCTGAGTCGAAGCTCTTTTGTTACTGTTCAACACAGATACATGACATGCGATTTCTTTTCGATAGTTACTTCTGGATACTGTTTCGGTCTTACTTATTACTTACTTGTTGAACACTGCCTAAGATTGAATGAAACTTCTTCTTCTTCTTCTTCTTTGTTAATGGCCTGTGACATACTAATGTCAGTTTTGCCAATGTCAATTGTTTTTAGTTTATAGTCAGTTTGTTTGTTATTAGAGTCTTAGTCGATGTCGATGTCGATATTATGTCAATTCCAGACGTCACGCGGACGGAATGGCTTCTTGAATTTTCTTGGGATTCCTCGTCGTTCAAATCACATTGCACCACAATACACATATAATTCAATTATCCATACCCGTCCTGTAGTCACAATTTATTCATTAAAATTCCGCCAAGATTACTGAATAAAACATGCAATAAAAAGGGTAAAAAATATTAAATTAGCAGAGCCATGTTACTCCATGAAATGACAGACATTGATTGAAACACTGCTTAATATTCGCCCTGTTACTATTTGACACTATCTTGACTTTTGACAGGATTCTTCGTTTGTCATTTCATGAAGTAGGTAACATAGCACTTCTAAATTAATTATTTTTCTCGTTTTATTGCATATTTTATTCAGTAATCTTAGCGGAATTTTAATCAATAATTTGTGACTTCTTAGTATGAAATACAAGTACAAGTATGAACAATTAAATTATAAGTGGATTATGGTGCAATGTGATTTGAACGACGAGGAATCCCTAGAAAGTTCTAGAAGGCTATTCCGCGATGACGTTTAGAATAAACAAATGACGATAGATAGTTGAATACTAAGACTTTATAATTAAACTATCACTTGACACTGGCAAAATTGTCATCATTATGACATACCTATGCCATTAACGAAGAAGGAGAACTTTTGACAGAGGTTGAGAGATATTTCTGAGTAAGGCTGTTCTCATGTACCTATGACTATGTCTCAAGTACTAAGTTAGTGTACCTAAGTTTTTGCTGTTGACGCCAAAGATCTCCGTAATTTTTTGTGAACAAAGCAGATAGACCGATTCCAACTGCAAAAGCATGGAAGCACTATGTTTACCATGCGGTCACACCTCCTAATTTCGTCTACCTGTACCTACATATTTAATGGTCATTGATAAGCTCGGGTCACCACAGGGTCATGGAGGGTCACAGGATTTCGATTCAGAAGTTAATTTGTACCAAAGAGGTCTTTTAGGTCCCACAAAAAGAGGTTAATTGAACGGGTCATGCGAGCGGGCTAATCTATCAAATTGATGGTAGATTTTGATTG
The DNA here is from genome assembly GCA_948098915.1 of Lampropteryx suffumata. Lineage (NCBI taxonomy): Eukaryota > Metazoa > Arthropoda > Insecta > Lepidoptera > Geometridae > Lampropteryx > Lampropteryx suffumata. The sequence continues at coordinate 15,445,428 of OX402566.1, read as the reverse complement.
GATTAAGGAAGTATTTATTGGGTAGCTCGTCGAGATCAAAATACCTCTTAAAAAATAAAGGACATTTTCTGAAGGTAGGTAAGTACATATTGGTCTCATTAGATGACTTCTGTGGCGCAGTGGGCAAAAAAACCCGCCTTGACGCAGAAGGTTTCGAGTTAGTATGATCTGCAAGTATTTGCTACGTGTTTTTCTATGTATAAAATAAACAATAATGTATTTATGTTGTACAAGCTGATGCCCGTGACTTTGTCTGCGCAGGATTAGTACTGCATGTACTTAATTCTAACTGATTTTGCAGCGCACGCCCTCGCAGATTGCAGATTTTTCTCCTGCTTACTTGACACTTATCTTTATATTTTGGACAATTCACACAATATCTTTATAAATTATAACCTATGTGTTATTCTGATGTATAAGCTATGTTATTGTAAAGTTTTATTAAAATCCATTCAGTAGTTTTTGCGTGAAAGAGTAACAAACATACATACAAACTTTCGCATTTATTATATTAGTAGGGGGTCCTGGGGGGTGGGGGGGTACTGGGGTCCCCAAATAATAGTGGCTTTAATATACAATTTGATGACAATTTTAGGTAAATTTAACGATCGATTAATGTAGGATGACTTACATTTTAAATATACTAAATTATACAATTAGAAGCTAATAGAATTACTATTTTGGTGTCATATATTAATATTTTAGAAGTTTGCTATTTGAATGCATGCCACAAATTCAGATGCTTAAAAAAGAACCAGCATGCTGAGTTATATTAACAGTGGCTTACATAGGAGATAACTAGTGGCTGAGATACAAATATTCAGACGCGCGTTGGTTGTGGCCGACTTAGTAATTTAGAAGGTAACTTATATTTTCTGAGGCGAATAATGCTATTAAAAAGAAGCTTGTTTAATTAGTACCCTTTATTTATACCCTAGTTTTACTAAACTGTCAAACTGAGGTCTGACTTAACATATTTGTAGTAAATACTGTCGTACATGTATGTTAATAATACGTATAATGTTCTCCCATAAATGTTTCTCTAAGTGGAACAACAAATATCTAAGTAGGTTCAATTACGTATCGTACGCTACAGTCCCTAAGTAAACACATAACTCATGAGCGAGTTATTACCACAGTTCGGTAGATTTATTAAGGCCAATGGAGGAGAAAAAGGAAAATGTTGAGAAAAACAATAGGGGAAATACGATTGCCATAGTAAGATAGATAGATACCTTTTCGCTAAAAGCGATCTCTTCCAGGCAACCTTTGGATAGACAGGATAGGCAAAAAACTAAAAGACAGCGGTGTACAAAAACTTACGTAACATACTTAACACATTCACTGCCACTGACACGCCTCGCGTGTTCAGGCTAATCTAAGTCTCTACGCCAAGAACACGCCAGGCGTGTTTTGAATGTTTCGATTATATTTCCAAAACTAGGCCAGATTTTCTGTTCAAATTTTTAGTGCATCATTTTTAAAGGATAGGCTATGGCATATTGAAGCGGTTCCCTAAAAAAACTAGTTAGATTTTTTTACGAAAAATAGGTATTTTGTAGTGCCGAGAACACGCTAGGTGTGTTCACTTACTGAAGCTACCCTTAGGTTCCCAAACTTTTTTATTCTATTAAACGCTTCGCTAATTTCAGAGTTATAAGCTTGCGATATGTGATTTTTAACCAGTATTTGATGACAAAACGGAATGTCATAGTTTATCGGACCGTTGTTTTTACCGTATACAGTACTGTGTCATGTATGAATAAATAATAAATAAATAAATAATGCCGGACATTTCACACAGCACCATCTGGCCCCAAAGTAAGCAGAGCTTGTGTTATGGGTACCACATGACTGATATACTACTTATATGAAGTCGCTTATACAACTCCATACGCCATCAATGAAAAAAAAACGTACCTATCCGATGTATATCTTTATATAATTATACATACTCACACAGTGACATACACACGTACAGTAAAATTATCTCTATTATATAAAAATCAATTGCTGTTCGTTTGTCTCGCTAAAAATGTTGTCATCATTAATATCTTCCGTTTCCGGTACAAATTTAAATTTTTCTTGAAAAAAAAAGATAAGAAATCAATTTATTTCATTTGAATATTTTGAATTTAATTCATACTTATGTAATTAGGTAAGGCCAATCAACCAACATTAAGATAATACGAGATAAATAACGTAAACAAACTTTCTGCAGTTCAAAGCTTTTTATCGGTTTAATAATTTAGATGAATTCACTCATATAAGACTGAAAATATGTTTAAATATGATTGTCACTCAATATATTATTAAAACCAATGTACTTGCACTGTTAACAATGCCAATGTTACAGTTCACAATAAAACTTTATTCATTTATGCATGGGAATTTTAGTAAAAAAAGTTTGAGAACCTTATATTACGTTATAATAAATTTACTTACTAAAATCTGTTTTTCCAAGCAATGCCGCGAGCACGCCTAGCGTGTCCGCGGTTTTATACGGCGGCATCTCGATAAACTTCAATAAAATCGTGGTGGCAGTGAATGAGTTAATAATCTATCTATTAAATATATATATAAAATATGATAATAATAATAATACCTTTATGTGATTAAAAACCTACAAAAAAAAATTACACAAGAAAGATAACATACAAGTCAAAGTCAAAGTCAAAAGATATTTTATTCAATACAATCACAAGGATCACTTTTAAACGTCTACTACACTAGGTGAATTTAGGTGCCAATTCAGTCTAACCCAAGCCCGAGAAGAACCGGCAGCTCGTCCTGTCGTGGAGGATCATGATATAAATTGCCAAAAGTAATGTTAGTCCTTTTTAACGTTTAAAACAAGTTGAAAGGATGAAGTTATAGTACGGTTTTGCACGATTATTATCTTGATAAACGGTAGATATTACCGTTTATCGATTTTGAAGAGAGGCAGGATAGCGCGGATTAATTAGTTAGTGCGTGCTATGCCATGCCTGAGATTTCTTACCTATGACAAGTTATTTAACTATCATGAGTTGTAACGTGTGTTTTCTTGTCCTCAGTTCTGGGAGATCATATCGGAAGAGCACGGCATCGACCCTGCTGGCGTGTACAAAGGCACCAGTGACCTTCAACTAGAGCGTATCGACGTCTACTACAATGAGGCCTCTGGTAAGCTGTCCAACCTTCCTCCAATCCCGTACGATACCAATACTAAGTTATATCTATCAGAAATGTAGATTTATTGCGTCATGTCGCCAGGACACAAAAGCACGTAATTTCACTATCTCCATTCCGATTTTACGAGATTTTCATAAATTCGGGTTTTAGGTACATATATTTCAGTCTTAAATCAGACTTGTACAAGTCCTAAAGAACATGCGCATATCATCCAAATATCTCCCTTTTATGGACTGACCAGCCCATTCATATGCCATTTTTATCAAAATTGGAACATAGTGATACCATCGTCGTACCAAAAATGGAACAATTAATAATTACCATAATGGACGACAGCATGAGGTTATAGTTAAACTGCTTTAGGAGTGCGTTGAACTGCTGGTAAGTATTGCTCCTGATTAATTTACATAAAGGTTAGCAGCAAAGGATTTTAAAATTTTGATACCCATACCTACCTCTTATGTATGTAATGTACCTACCTAAGTTTTTTGGGCACTATTCAGACAACTATAGCTTTCAAAAATAAAAATGTTGGGAATCAACAGGGATAATGTTTGCCATAGTTTTATAAGTATTTATTCATGCTAGTACAATAAACATCTTTTTTGGCTCATGTTTTTCGAGGTATGATACAAAACCTCAAAATATCATGCCATGGCGTTGTACAGTACCTTTTCTTACCTACCTCTTAAGTACATAAGTATATTGAGCACGATAAATAAACTATAGCTTCAGAGACTTGGTAGCTAGGTATATTAGCAGAATAGCTACTTGCGGTCGGCACGGTCCGCTGCACAGTATAACTGTAGCAGTGGCGGCGCCGATGCCGACTAGTTAAACTTTCTTACGTTTTATAAGTGTGTGGCAGCTTCATGATTACTAGCAATTTGGGAGCTAGAGACGGGAAAATTACAGGCTTTTGAAAAAGAACGGTTGTTCAAAATCCATCATGGCGGATTGCAACAAAGAGTTTCGAATACGAAATCTCCTTGGTCGTAATTTTTTTCTCGCATTTTATTTAAAGATAAGATTAAACGCGGTCCAATTTGGTAAGAGTAGGTACCTACATAATCTGTCTAATCAAATCAGTTTAACTAACAGGCCTTATGTATGGGCAGATCGTTGCAGAATATCTACCCATTCCATACCGCTTTTGATGGACACAAACAAAACATGATAAATAAAGATAGGTACTTAATTATGGCACTGCATTATAAAACCATAAATAGGTATCTATTCAAATGAGTTATTCTTCGAAGCCATAAACAAAATACAAAGGACAATCACAGGAAACATGAAGTGATTCATGCATTCGCAGACAGCAGACACTATTTTGCACGCTAAAAACTGAAGGCTTGTTGTTGATTAAAATTATCAAAACAGGTGGTTGAAAACGACCGATTGATTCATAGATAAATCTTGTAGAAGAATATCTTCCATCAACCACAAACCTCTGATGATTATCTAAAGGGAAGAGAACAGAAAAGTCCATCGTCAGAACCCGGTTATTTGAAAGACTGAGAGTCCCACGTCCAGCTGGACCGAGAGCCCTGAGCCCGGTCTGGCTGGAATATGTTGGAACTCTCACGCAGATTTCAAAAACCCATGGTTCATTAATCATTAAGCAAAGAATGCAATTTAGTAACCTATAATGGAAAATACCTTCCATGACTATATAATATTTCACCTACCTACTGTTTGCACAGGATAATACAAGCAGGAAAATGCATTTTAGTAATGGCGTCAGACAATAATGACCTTCATACGTTTAGACGAAGTTAATTGCAAAATATTGGCAGTTCAATAAACTGCCTTCCTCCTCACGCGAGTGCAAACTGATAAAATAAAACTAATCACTACTCAAATGTAGATACTAGAGAACCAAGTTCACAATAATTTCTGCAGTCAAGTTCGTGAGACAGATAACCGAGTCAATGACCTGCGGAGTCAGACTCATGGTCATTAATTGTCTTTGTCCGTCTTGCCTTGGAGATAATTTGATCTTGCTATGATTGCATTAGAATTTCGACTGTTGCAGATGGATAAAATACCTAGCTCTCATTTACCTATCAACGTAACTAGGCAGGCTAGGTACGCACATCAGCAAAGAATGGGTCGACAAGCCTGACCTTTGTGAATTAGCTTCATTCGCAAAGGTCAAAAACCTTCTTTGATCCTTGCATCTATACCTACCTACTGTACGGATGTCTCAATCACTTTTATCAGCGCGCGTTCTTAAAGCTAATGGTAGTTCCGTTTGTCCACAGTTGCGTGCGCGGAGAACGGGGGCAAGTACGTCCCCCGCGCCATCCTCCTCGACCTCGAGCCCGGCACCATGGACGCCGTCCGCTCCGGCGTCTACGGCCAGCTGTTCCGGCCGGACAACTTCGTGTTCGGCCAGTCCGGCGCCGGGAACAACTGGGCCAAGGGACACTACACCGAGGGCGCAGAGCTCGTCGACGCGGTGCTAGACGTAGTTCGCAAGGAGTGCGAGAACTGCGACTGCCTCCAGGGCTTCCAGCTCACGCATTCCCTCGGCGGCGGCACCGGCTCCGGAATGGGAACCCTCCTCATTTCCAAGATCAGAGAGGAATACCCCGACAGAATCATGAACACGTACTCCGTCGTCCCGTCCCCTAAAGTATCCGACACGGTCGTGGAACCGTACAACGCGGTGCTGTCGATCCACCAGCTGGTCGAGAACACAGACGAAACCTACTGCATAGACAACGAAGCGCTTTACGACATCTGCTATAGAACGCTGAAAGTCCCCAACCCGACGTACGGCGACCTGAACCACCTGGTGTCGCTGACGATGTCCGGTGTGACGACGTGCCTGCGCTTCCCCGGCCAGCTGAACGCAGACCTGCGCAAGCTGGCCGTCAACATGGTGCCCTTCCCAAGGCTGCACTTCTTCATGCCGGGCTTCGCGCCGCTGACGTCACGCGGCTCGCAACAGTACCGCGCTCTCACCGTGCCCGAGCTAACGCAGCAGATGTTCGACGCCAAGAACATGATGGCGGCTTGCGACCCGCGCCACGGCCGCTACCTGACGGTGGCCGCTATCTTCCGCGGACGCATGTCCATGAAGGAGGTGGACGAGCAGATGCTGAGCATTCAGAATAAAAACAGCAGCTTCTTCGTCGAGTGGATCCCGAACAACGTGAAGACTGCCGTTTGCGACATCCCTCCTAAAGGTCTGAAGATGTCTTCTACCTTCATCGGGAACACGACGGCGATTCAGGAGCTGTTCAAGAGAATATCTGAGCAGTTTACGGCCATGTTCAGGCGTAAAGCTTTCCTCCACTGGTATACGGGCGAGGGTATGGATGAGATGGAGTTCAACGAAGCGGAGAGTAACGTCAACGACTTGGTGTCTGAGTATCAGCAGTACCAGGAGGCTACAGCGGAGGACGACACGGAGTTCGACCAGGAAGACATGGAGGAGTTAGCCGACGACCATCACGATTAGCATACTGGTTGAGCGCTTTTCATCACTAGTTTTAAGTCATCAGGCTTTGCGTCTTTTCGTGATTCATCTCATCAATAATCATCCTTATTTCATCTTCATCCCAAGTCATCACCAGTTACTCTCTCATCGGAAGACGCCAGGGGTATTCCAAGAGGTCTTACAATTTCCTAAATTCTTTCCAAAATTAGAGGCTATGCGTTATTTTCCTGAAACACCAAAGTGTCCTTTGGACCAACGATGATAATCGAACAAATTTTAAGACACTTATCACTGATACATCCTTGTATAATGTATTTAAAGTGTGGATAATTATTTTATTGATAGTATTATATTCGAAGTCTGTTTTATCGATTAGAATTTAAAGAGTCAGAACTTTTATGGAACGTACCAATCAGTGCATTTCTTAGCATAAGTGTCTTGTATGCTTTTATATATTAATTTATAATTTAATGTTCTAAATCCAATCTTGTTTTATTTGCTAACAACCTACAAAACTAGCTACTAGCAAGTAGCTGTACAAAATCCTCTTCACAACAGAACAAGCAGAGACGTACCGCTCAGTACCACCGTGAAATCCTCCAACTTTGGCCACATTTTATAGAAAATCGGTTGCTACACCAAAAATAAATAGTATAATGTATTAATTTTATGACGTAAACGTCTTTTATTCACTAATTACTATTAGTCAAGCATAAGGAATCTGTTAAAAATAACTGATTTTGTGTCTAAAAAGGAACTTGAGAGACTGGCCAAAGTTAGCTCGACTTTTTGTCAACATTGTCCACAGCTTATATCTTCTGAATTATCAGCCTTATTTGCATATTGTTAAAAGCCATGGTAAAAATATGGCCAAAGAAGGCAACAAAATAAAGTAAAATACCAAAAGAGGCCATTTTCACTATTTATCACAGTGGCCAATGTTAACTGGTAATTTTTGCTAATATCCATACAACTGATTTTAGTTACTAGGGTTGTCGCAAAAAAAGATAAAGAAATTAAAACACTGATGTTAGACCCTTAATTGTTTTATTAAAAATTAGGAATCAACTAAATGCGCGTTCATAGCGACTAGAAAACGTAGGTATGTCAATAAAATCAAAACGACGGCGCTGGGCCTCAGTCAGTCATTTAAAACTGGTTTGCAGCTGCTCGTGCTGATAACTTTTTTTTTCCACTAATTCAACTGCTAGTTAAAGCATTTCTTGGCTATAGTTTTTATATTCACGGGCCCCAATACGTCTTTTTCTTTCTCTCTGTCTGGATTTCGCTTTTCTTTTGTTCCTGAAATAAATATCATAGCTCATTGCTACTTTATAGTCAGGTATATATTTGAATAGATTTTTTTATACTACCTACTTGTCAATCGCACAAACAAAACAATCTTATTTAATATATAATATGTATTACTTGTGAGATACAATGTGTTTTCATGCGATGGCCAAGTCAATCTGTTTTATTTAAAACGTAAAAGATTTTTATATTGATATGGTTACTATAAGATGTTGTTAGGTTAGCTAATTACGTAATAACTTAAGACAGAAGTTCCCTTAAGTAGGGACTGACTAAATTAACCGACTTCGTATTACATGGATCTCACTGCTTTTTACGGTAGAAGAACTGAATTTCGAGACATGGTTTTTTTTACAAGTTTTGTTTTTGATGTCTGTATATTGGCACTTTTCTATTTTTTCAATATTATAAAGTTAATTATAATAAGTATGTACCAAACTTTTAGAGCAAAAATCTTAATAGGATAAATTTACTAGCAGGTAGCAGCCCTAATACATAATGGAGAAGAAAACGTTTTTTTTAAATGCAAAAGTAATCTAAAAAAATTACAAGAATAACTGTGTTTTTACTTTTCTTCTACCTTTAAAAATGGCTGAGAAAATGAAGATCAAAGTGTGCATTTCCGTACGACATTATTTAAAAACGTGGTTTTGGCGCTCAATCATGCGATGACGTCACGATTTATTTCGTCGCGCGCGAAATGTTTCTGGAGTGGATGAGAGTTAATACGAAGAGTTGATTCAATAGGACCTAAATCTGTTGGGTTCTGCTGTGAAGATCATTTTGATGTGAGTACCTATACCTACTCATCGTTGTCTTATACCTACCTACTTGTGCATTTCTTTATATATTATTTTATATATACTACCTACCTCTGACAACGATATCCCCAAAAATATGCATAGATTTTGCCATTAATTTAACCTTTTGAATAGGTACACGCTAATACAACCTTCTAATAAAAACGTAGGTATATTTAGGTTTATTGATGATGGTATAGGTATTAGTTAATTTTGATCTCTTGTTGGAAAACGGTGGGTTAAATCCCTTTTTTTGTGTATAACTTAATGTTATTTTGCACGACCCGAACGTACAGACAGTACGTTCGGGTCGTGCAAAATTCGAGATGTAAATTATATTGCAAGTCAAAAGTAGGTATACCATAACGTAAGTATGATTGTATTAAGACCGTACTATTCAACCTACAGTAGTTGGCGGGTCGCAAAATATAGTAGGTAGGTATAGGTAGGTATAGAAATATGGAATATACCTACCTACCACACCTACAAACTACCTATTCAGTTTGAAGTTCGAAATAGGTAGTTATGTATGTAGGTATAACTTCTAAAACTAATGGTTTTGAAAAATTATTTTTGTTTTGGATAGTTAATTTATCGAGGAAGGCTTAGGCTATAACATCACGCTCCGACCAATAGGAGCGAAGCATCAATGGAAAATGTTGCGAAAACGGGAAACAATATGTGTGCGTTGCCCTAGCAAAATGTTGACGAATTTCAGGATTTTGAGTATGCAGATAATTAGAGCATTGTTTCGTGTAATTGTGCACGAAATTTCATAATTGTGCGTCCACAGGAAAAAAAGTTATGGACAAAAAACAGATCTTGCTAGGGGAACGTTTGAAACGTTACTGCAGCAAGATTTTTTTGAAGTAATGGACGTAACTTAAAAATAATAAATAGAATGGAAAGCTTATAATTGTGCACGATTGTGCACAAAAATTCAAGTTTGTGCATCCAAGGACTTCCGAGATATTCATGTTTTTGCTGACTATGGCGAAACTTTGATGTCAGTTTACACGAACTCTAGACATGTGAGAAAGTCAGATTTTGGCCAAAAATTAGTGCGTTGAGCTAACTCTCTGTGCTGAAATTTTCAGTAGTAACAAGTGACTAGTCTAAGAAATATATCAAAAACCTATAATCTAATATAACCCGGTCTATTTTAATAGACTATAGAAAAGTGGTGCCATAGTACATAACAACGACCAACCTAAATTGTCAGCATTATAATAAAAATCGCCTTGTTTACCATAGTACAAATGTTCTAGCATTACAGTACCGCAACGTTTCTTATATACGAATGTTCGGCCGAATCTTCAGCCAATCTAATATTCTTAAATTTTTGTCATTTTTGACAAGACACTAAAGTAGGCTGCTACTTTTTGAGGTATTCATTTGTGTTAATGGAATAAGGGATAGGAAAACAAAAAGTGTCAATAAAGACAAATGAGTATTTCGTAGTTAAGGTAGTTATAAGATGGATCATGTAAAAAATCGCTAGGACCAAAACCTTGGGTTAGGATGAATTAGCACCTAAATTCACCTAGTATGTAAGACGTTTCAAAGTGATCCTTGTGATTATATTGAATAAAGTATCTTTTGACTTGACTTTACTTTATTTATGCATACACTTGTTATTTAATATTTACCTACACATAAACAGCAAAATTTGAATCATGAATTAACCAAAATGAAAAAAAAAATTTAATCGTTCTCATATACCAGTAGGATAAATACAATTTGATTAATAACATGTGCTAATATTATAATTTACTTGTATAAGTGAATGGCTATTTTACAATCAAGTAAACATTGAAATGAAATTCTCCTTCTAACATTTTGATGAAGCTGTAAAGTTATCAATTTTCATTGTTTTCATACCATTTTCTCATTCATAATAATAATATAAAGTTTTTAGGAATAATCTGGCTAAAAAACCACACACTGAAAGTTTCTAAAGTCAGTAGCCAACGCCAACGGTGCTTAAGCAATTCTTATAATTAACCATATTTAGAAACAAATAGGTAGGCACTTCGTTTGTTCACCAACATAAATAGGTAGGCACTTCGTTTGTTCACCAACTTAGGTATGTTAAATAATATTTCTTAATGTAAAACTATTCATGTCATACATTATGTTATAACTATTTTAATGTAGCTAAGAACATACAAAAAGGCTGATTGATGTAACTGACAAAACTGGAGGTATATTTTAGACAAACATAAGAAAATATTATAATGATACCGACAGCTAATTACTACAACTTAATGTTTTAGGTATGTTTGTACATGTGTGTTGTGGTTTGTAACCTACCTTTATCCGGAATTATAAATATTCTTGCCCAACACAGCAGCAGTCAACAAACAAAACAAACCAGTAAACACAAAAACAAACAGCCAAAGCCAACCCTTCGGCCAGTGCTGCCAGAATGAATTTCAGAAGAGTTAATGAAATCAAAATTATGTTGCGCTACTGCAGGAAATTATACTATTTTCTTAGTTTTTTGACATTGCAATGCTGACAATTTAGGTTGGTCGTTGTTATGTACTATGGCACCATTTTTCAATAGTCTATGAAAATAGACCGGGTTATATTAGATTATGGGTTTTTGATATATTTCTTAAACTAGTCGTTTGTTATTGCTGAAAAGTCGTTTGTTATTCAGCACAGTGAGTTAGCTCAACGCACTAATTTTTAGCCATTCTGACTTTGTCACTTGTCTAGAGCTCGTGTAAACTGACATCAAAGTTTCGCCATAGTCAGCAAAAACATGATTATCTCGAAAGTCTTTGGATGCACAATTATAAGCCTTCCAATCCATTTATTATTTTAAAGCTAAGTCTATTATTTAAAAAAAATCTTGCTGCAGTAACGTTGCAAACGTTCCCCTAGCAAGATCTGTTTTTTGTCCATAACTTTTTTTCCTGTGGACGCACAATTATGAAATTTCGTGCACAATTACACGAAACAATGCTCTAATTATCTGCATACTCAAAACCCTGAAATTCGTCAACATTTTGCTAGGGCAACGCACACAACAATATTCCTTTTTGAGAGCATCCGTTGCGTGCGCTGCGTAAACGGTTTAAGTTACGCAAAAATGATGTATGATAGAATTATAACTCTTTAAAAGTTCTAAAAAAATGTCTGCGACAGCGAATGTCTATCTTTTAAGATTGACTCACTATAACCTTTTATTTAAGGTAATCAAATTTGTTCGAAATTAATGCATTATTTGCGAAGAAGTTTTATCAACATTTTATTAATCCTCATCCAAATAAATATGTTATTAATCACAAGCATTTCATTGTGAACAAAATTGTCCTTGACATCACTTGATTTCAATCAATATCTTAGGAGATATCATAATTTTAAAATAACTCCGCAACATAATAGGTATGTCTCGATCATTCATGACCGCAACCGTCACGCAGGGAGCGCGCGAAATCTCGAAAATTTAAAAAGTGTCTAAACTTACTAGCAGTCATAACTTCGATAATACTGCATGTATTCACATGCAATAAAAACTAATATAACATACGTAGTCTACGCTTTAATGTTAGGTATATTTTAGTGTAACATTTTGACCCTTTTGTGTTCTCCATTAACACCGGCCAATGTTTACACCCCAGGTATGGAGAACTGGTTTGTAACATTGGCCGCTCACATTTCTCAAACACAAACATCAATCGTAGGTTAGAAATCATATCAAAATGTTCACCTGACATCATTCTATATCATATTAAGAAACTACTTACCCAGGCTTCATTGTAACAGGCTGACGAATAAAAGTTCAAACGTAGAAATTGGTCCACATTTGAATAGGGTCACTTTAACCACGGCTGGGCTGACAGACAACTTAATGACATATGTAAGCAAACAATTAATTAGTGGTGCCAGAAATATAATTTATTTTCTACCACTGTTAGAAAAATATAAATACCTCACTTAATTTCTGTGGTACGAGCTAATTTAGTTTTTTTTTGTTTCGTCCAATGTTACCTCTAGAAACCAAAGTTGGAGGATTTCACCCATCCACACCTTGTAAGTCTACCACCCTTACGAACAAAGCGCTTTGCTTCGACATTTATAATACGTACAGTCAAGGATTTAAATACTATACCTACCTACCGTCATCGGTATTTCCTGAAAACTACAATCTGGGTCTCTTCAAGTCAAGAATGAATAGGTGTCTTCTAGACCTTCGTGCCCCATCGAGGCTTACAAGGCGAAATCGTGGTCAAAAGTAAGTCTATCGATAATAAAAAATATAAAATAAAAATGTGTCATGTGCTACAAACGATGTTGGACGTGCTTGTGCTTCTAACTAGTAACTACACAATCACGTAAGGTCTTTAGACCTTACGAGAAACATCGATTAAACACATTATCGATCGTTTTCGGTCGTAAATTATGGAAACAGAATGAGACAAGTACATAGTGTAACAAAAAAATGAATTTATTTGCAGTTGAGCTATTTGAATAATAGCTAGTGTTGCCATCGTCATCACTGCTGTCCGCACTCAGATATATGATTTATTCATTTTGAACCATATTGTCTATTCTCACATCTCGTTTAAAATAGCTTTGGTAGAAAATATTTCAAACTAGACCACCCGGTTTCTTTAAAATCTAATAGATGTATGTATGTAGTGTAGACTGTATGTTTAAATTGAAATACTTAAAAAACACAGAAATATATACTGTTTCTTTTACGGTAGGTGTCCACTTTGTTTGCTAGGGGCTCAAAGCTGCGGTCTCCTTTAGGGTAAAACATTCATTTACAAGTAATTCAAATAATCTATCATAAATCTTTTGATTTTTTGTGTAACATCCCTAGTGTTTACTAAGGAAATAAGTTCAACAACGTAACCTTGTAACGACGTTCAGTTTTTTTAATCAAAAATAATTTATTATGTTTAGAATGGTTTATTAATCAAAGTAAGTCGCAAAATTGCCTTCTTTTATCATTATTACAATAAATATGTATGTTAACTGAAAAAAGTGTATCAATTGTGCAGTTGAAACTTTGAAAATATTGTGTGCCTTCGGTTACAAGGTTATGTTGTTGAATTCAGAAGAAGTGTCAAATGTGACCTATTAACGTGGCGTATTAATTATAGGTACCTAACTAGAGATCTGAGGTTTTGACCAAATCTGGGAGTTAAAGTTGTTAGCATGTTTTTTGTTTTATTTCCGTAGGTACACTTGGTATGACTAGGGTTTCTGAGGTTCCAAAGTCGTAAAATGAACGTCTGCAGGCCAGCAGTAAACGAGATACAGCTGATAATAAAATATGATGGTAACCTTATTAGACGGCTTCTGTAGCGCTGTGAGCCAAGGCCCACCTGAGGGCTGAGACGCAGGAGGTTAGATTCCCGCCGCGGGATAAATCTTTCTATGATCTGCAAATATTTGACTGGATGTTTTTCTATGGAGTAGGTATTAACTTTGGCTCGCGACTTCGTCCGCATTTTTTTTGAAAGCAATTGTAGCTTAAATCCTTCCACAGGATGCTTCCTATTTCCTTGCCAAATTTAAATGATACGTTTCAAACCAATCACCACCCAATTAAAAGTTTCCATACAAACATTCACACCACATTTTACTCCTTTATGAAGGTTATTTTAAAAAATCCTGAAACACGTGTCCATTTATTTTGCATTTTATTTATTCATATTAAGTTTCAAGCAAATCGCACACGTTAAAGTTTCATACGAGTACATTAGTTTTCACCCCTTTTCACCCTCTTAGGGGTGAATTTCAAAAAATCCCGCCTTAGTGGATGGTTTTGCTGTAAAAGGAAGCTACCTTCCAAATTTCAGCTTTGTAGCTTTAGCGGTTTCAGCTCGGCGATGATGAATCAGTCAGTCAGTCAGCTCTTTTATAGTTATTATAAGTCATGTGGTAAGTACCCATAACACAAGATTTTCTTGTTAAATAAATACCTAAATAATGCCGGATAATGCGTCGTAATAATGCGTCACCTGGCCCCAAAGTAAGCAGAGCTTGTGTTATGGGTACCATGACTGATATGGTACCATGCCATGCTTTTTTTTTTGTAATTATATACATATTATACATAGAAACAACAAGACCCGAGACAAATACTTGCAGACCATCCAAACATTTGTCTCGCGGCGGGAATCGAACCCGCAACCTTCTGAGTCTCAGCCGGACCTTAGCCCACTGCGCCACAGAGGTTGTCATTATTATTATTATTATCATTCAATGCCTTATCATCTAGGAGGACACACAGTGTTTCCCTTCTGAGAAATAAAAATCTAGTTAGACAAAATTAAATATACCTTTATTTTCTCTATTACTGAGACTTACAATAACGTACGCGTTTATATTTTAATTCTAACATTATTTACACAAATTTGAACACAAGATATACTTAACTTAACTTAATTTTGATATAAAAAGCTTTCTTTAATAGATTTTCAAATGTAACAAGTTAATTTCTAAGATGAGCATTGCCTTTCAACGTGGCAATGCCGCGAGTCTCTTGGGAAAGCAGCCATCTCGCAATAACCTGGAGTTACCTGTAGTTCGTTTTAAACAGTCCATATATAACCCAACTGGTTAACATGTATTTTATATAATGATTCTGTACATTTTAGTTAATAATGAAATTTACTTTTCCTCTTTTAAGAGTTATACTATAAAGCTTCACACGGCTTCTTCTGAGATTCACACAGCTAATTGCAAATTAAAATTTAATTGAACTAAACATAAGCACTTATTCTGCGAAATGCACTTCTTAGAGCACAATAACACATATATAATTATAATATTTTTTTATTATTTTATACTCATCAAATGTTTAATACAAACCTATATCATAAGAACTGTATCTCATTAACCATGAGCATTAATTTTATAGTCAAATTAAAATAGCTGCCTTGGTCATAACAGCGACATAATAGCAAAAAATACTACTATTCTCAAACCAGCTATTTGTCCATAAGAAAGGTAATGAGTAGTTATTTTTTGTTTTTTATTTGATATAATCGACATCAATTTCGATCAGCAGAAGGCATTATACATCATTAGATGAATTTTGTAACTGGAACCATTTTTGACAAGATAGACTGGTAATTATGTACATTCGGTTTCAGCATGTAATACAATTAACTGAAAGCTGTTAGTATCAAGTCGTTCGCTAGTCTCTCCTAGAGAGCCAACAATTAAAAATTAAAAATTTCAGTGCCGCTCTTAATATTGTAAGGCTAAAATTCAGAGACAAAACCTGATGCTGGATTACACATAAAGAGTGCTGATCGTTTAATAGGTAAGTAGGTAGTTGCAATGTTCAAGTAATTGACTGGACAAGGATGTGATTGTATCAAGTCGTTCGCTAGTCTCTCCTAGCGAGCCAGCGATTGTTAAGTGCCGCTCAGTAGCTTAATATTTAAGTAAGACAAACCCTCAGAGACAAAACCTGACGCTAACTTACACATATAGAGTGCTGATCGTTTAATAGTAGTTGGTTGAAATGTTCAAGTAATTGACTGGCCTCAACTCAGATGGTGGTAACTCTGTAGATTGTGGGTTCAGGACAAAGATTAAACATAGGTGTTTGTCCACCCACTGGTCGAAATTCCATAATTAATTAATAATTAATGTATTTTTTTGCATAATTAAAAAAAAATATTTGCATTCTGCACTCATCTATATAAGCTATAAGTGTGCGAAATTTCATACTCCTCCGTCCGCGCAATTTTCGTAAAAATAGGTACAAAGTTTTTGCTTCACGTATTAATATATAGATAAGAGGTATTCTATCAGTCAGCTTTGCTTATTCAGGGCTAGATGGTATTGAGTGAAATTGTCCTGCAATTGTTTTCTATGTTACTGTTACCATCCTCTCTTTCATTTCATCCTTTATCATAATATAGGTCATCATCTTCCTGCCCTTTTCCCACATTATGTGGGGTCGGCACAACATGTGTTCTCCTTCCATTCTCCTCTATCAGCCGTCATCTCAACACTCACTCCTTTCTTACTCAAGTCATCTTTCACACAATCCATCCATCTTATCTTTGGCCTACCCCTACTCGTAAATCCATCAATATTCATAACAAGCACTCTCCTAGTTAGATGCCATTCTTCCCTTCTCATTACATGCCCATACCATGCTACCTTGTTGCTCCTCATCTCTTCATTCACTGGCGCCACTTTCACACTTCCACTTATGTACTCATTCTTTACTCTGTCCATTCGCGTCACTCCACACATCCATCTCAGCATTCGCATCTCAGCCACGTACACCTTTTGTTCATCCGTCGCCTTTTGTTGCCCAACACTCAGATCCATACAATACAACAGGTATCTTTATCATAATATAGGTAATATCAATAAATAAATAGTGGTGGACAATGCACACAACATCATCTAGCCCCACACTACGCATAGCTATAGGAACCAGATGACTAATACAATACTTATATATTTTTAAATACATACATAACATACTTTATAATACAGACACACACAGACACAGAACAAACACCTATACTCATCACACAAATGTTTATCCTGAGAGGTAATCAACCTATAGGGCAGAAGGCAGAGCTACTACCAACTGTGCTGACAGGTCAATCCAATTATTATAAATACATACGAGTATTCATCGCGTTTATTTACCTATTTGTCCCGACGTTTCGACAGGTTTACACTCTGTCGTGGTCACGGGATGACTGACTCTGATAAGAAACGTCGGGAAAAATAGTTTATTTATTTTATTCTTGGAGACTGATGATGGAGACGACTGCAATGGTCTTCAAATTATTGGGGGTCAGTCCCTATGCTGACTATCAGAAGAGCTAGCAATAGAGAAGGAAAACTTGAAACAAGCCCGGCTCGGTGCCAGCCGTTATGCTGCAACCGAACCGACACCGCATGTACCCCAATCCCAGGCAGAGTGACGTCAGTGGAGAGGAAACTTTACCCACCTCAGCTTGCTGGAGTGGATCCATGAACGAATGTTTTCAATTACAATTAACTGCTCTGTAACATTACTCACGGCACCTAAATCATCTTCAACAGATGAACGAAGGCCAATGATGATTTCATTCTATCATTACGTAAGTCAGATATCACTGAGTTAAGTACAGAAGGGTAAGCGCGTTTAGTTTAGTCTCAAAATTTTAGCTTAAATGATTAACAAAAGCAAGATCATATTCAATAACAAACTAAATATATAATTATCGATTAAGTAAAAAAATTATAAAATAGTTCGGTTTTCACTTACAGCAATAAAATATTAATATGGCAACACATAAAGGCCTCATAAATGTTGGGTTAAATTCTACAAATCTAATATTGGACAGAGCCCACTAGACACGTCAGTGGCGGTTTACGGTCGAATTGACGACTCTAGTGGACGCTATCCCTAACAGGCCATATAGCCTCGCATCATCCCGCTAAATTTATAAGAGTATTTTCATAGACTTTCATAGTCTTTTATTTAACAATTTATTTTAGGTAATGTGCAATGTTTTGTTAAAACCTTTTTAGCAGGCCTAAACGGCTAAACAGATCATGATGAAATTAAGTAATTTGTGTCAAATAAAACTGTTCTGTTTAAAATCTGTTTGGGTTTAAAATACTAGTTCCAGAACACTATATATAAAAGCTGTATCACTAACGTGAGTACAGTTTACGACAATCAACATACTGACATTGCTTTCAAGCTACGCATGTTTTGGGATGGTGTTGTGTGTATTGTCCACATTGGTGGAAAATATTGATTTTCATTAATGTTCCTAGGTGATATCTTCCTCACACCGACACCTCGTTGTCGTCATTGAGTCGTATAGAAGTGTCGTTGACGGCAAGCTTGAGTAACGTCTTCTTTATCCGCAGCGCCGGGAGACGCACGCTCGCGTTCTGATGCCAGCATTCTCGCATCAGGGACGCCATACCCGTCATTGTCTGTCGAATTAATAAAATATGTGATAATTTGTATCTAAAATAGTTACTTTTATTGAGATTTTGACTGGCCTGTCAGCTGAGATAGTAGCTCTGCTTTCTGCGCCGTAGATTGAGACTTCGATTTCAAGATAAACATTTGTGTGATGAATATAGTTGTTGATTATGTGTCTGGGTGCTATATAAAGTATCATAATGTATGTATTAAAAATATATAAGTATTCTATCAGTCATCTGTGGGGCGATTATGGGAACTTTGATACTATCAAAACATTGATACTAATAGCTTTCAGTTACTATTGATGAATTGGTATTACGGATCGCTGCGATTTCTATTGGCTTCTATCGCTAGTTACAATGTGAAGTTGGTGTCAAACTAAACAAACTCGACCAATTTACAAAGTACGATTGTGGTAGGAACCGTGTTTAGCGTACTAAGTATTTAAATACATCTTGTATGATTGATTCAAATAATGCCTATTGCTAATCGAAATTGATAGACATTGATTGTATCAAGAGTTCCATAATCGCCATACTGGTCACCATAATGCTTAGTTTGGAGCTAGATAAAGTTGTGTGCATTGCCCACCAATATTTATTTATTTAATTTAAGTTTTAGTGGTATTTAATTTTATTGTATTGTATGTTACCTGATGTGCCTAGTGTGATAACCAATAAATAAATAATGCTGGACATTTCAAGCAGGAGCATCTAGTAAGAGCTAGTCTAGAGCAGTCTAGAGAGCCAGAGCCAGTCCAGACTAAAGTAAGCATAGCTTGTGTTATGGAAACCACAAGATTGATATACTACTCTGTTAAGAAAGTACCGGGAAACGATCAAAAATACACAATGGCCTCAATTCTGTTGGCACCAACTTAACTAATTTTAGCTAAAATTAGGTTTTGAAGTGTCAAATTAACCTTTGGTATTCTGTTGCTACCAACTTATCCTAATTTAATTTTATTTAACTTAATTAAGCGTTCCTAATTTAGTTAGATGGTACCAACCGAATAGGTTTTACAAATGCTATGACTAACTAAATATATTTTAGACAATTCCTAATTTTAGAAATGAACCATCCGAATTGCCACCAATATGTTAGTTATTTATCTAAATTTATATTATCACCTTCAATGGCCCCAATTCTTATGGTACTAACCTAACAATTTTAGCTAAAATTAGGTTTTCTACTGACAAATTAACCTTTGGTATTCTGCTTATCCTAATTTAGTTAGGTTGTAACAACCGAATAGGTATTACAAATGCTATGACTAACTAAATATATTTTAGAAATGAACCAACCTAATTGCCACCAATGTATGCTCCTTTAGAATCGATACATTCACGCTAACGAATAATTCAATTATCAATATAAATTATTTTTTAAACGTTTACCCGGAATCGAGTTTAGTTCTCGCCGCGAATTCTCCTTTATGTCTCTACCGAATAATAAAGGTTTCGCGAAGTGGTAATTTGAGTTAGGGAAATAAGGCGGTATTTCGATGCTGTTTGTTGAGTTTTAGTCAAAAGTTCGTTCACAATGATGGCTTTAGGCGAGGGTGCATTATCGTGGTTTAAAATTCAAGAGTTTTCTTTCCATAAATCTGGACTTTTTCGTCGAATTTGCTATCTTAAACGCCGCATAACGCTCGAATAATATTATTAATTAACCGTTTTACCTTCCGAGCCCTTTCCATACACCGACTTCCTGCGGTCTTTACAATGTCGTCAGTCCATCGGGTGGGGGGTCGTTCTACGCTTCGGTTTCCTGTCCTTGGTCGCCATTCGAGAACTTTTATTCCTCAACGGTTATCAGTTCTGCGAGCTATATGGCCTGCCCATTGCCACTTCAATTTGCAAATTTTGAGTGCTATGTCGGTGACTTTGGTTCTTCTACGGATTTCCTCGTTGCGGATTATATCACGTAGTGACAACACCCAATAGCAGCTCTCTCCATAGCACGTAGCGCAACTCTGAGCTTGTGTATGAGGCCAATGTTAGCGACCGTTCTCAATTCCATATGTCATCACTGGCAACACACGCTAATTATAGACTTTTGTCTTTAGGCTCTGCGGTATATGTGACGAGAAGATGTGCCGTAATTTCCCGAACGCTGCCCATCCGAGTTGGATTCGTCAAATAGATATTAAGGTCTACAATTTTGATTATATCGCTCCCAACATGTACCGGTACGGGTGCAACATGAGCATTTGACATGATTTTTGTCTTTCTCATGTTCATTTTAAGACCCTTGGGAGACGATATTGAGGTCGCTGAGCATTGTGCCTAGGTTTTCCAGCGATTCAGCCATGATTCTTGCCATGATGATTTAGTGATTCTTGCCAACACCGACTTTAACTTTTGATCGACTTTGGCGTGATTTTTCGGTTTCGGTTCAGTTAGTAGGCACCACGCGCGTTTTTAATAAAGTCGATTCACCAAGCTTTTTGTTACATTTTCAGGGACTCCGAACACGAAATTCCATGCAATATTCAAGAGAAACTCTTCGTTCGATGGTTGTACTAACGCTAAATTTACGCTGGTTTTCATCTTTAGCTTAAATCTAGGTGTATTATGACAACCTCTGTGGTGCAGCGGGCCAAGGTCCTCGATGACCTGCAAGGATCCGTCGCGGGTCTGGTTGCCTACGTATAATATATATTATCAAAAAAGAAGGGTATAAATAGGATCAGTCGTGCGGTACCTACAACGCAAGCTCTGCTTACTTTGAGGCCAGATGATGGGGTGTGAAATGTCCAGCATTATGTAACAACTTACAGGATGCGGGTCGTCGTTAGGGTCAGGTCTCGCGGCGTCCGTGCAGACAATTTTCCGCATGTCGTCGAAGGAGGGGTCGCTGGGCGCCAGCTCGTAGAAGGGCACGCGTGCCTCGGGCACGGCGGGCACCGCGGCCGTCGCATTGCGCACGCGCCGCGTTACCTCCCACACCACGAGGGCGAAGGCGTAGATGTCACATCGCAGGTACGACTCGAAGCACTCCATGTTCATGCTGAAGAGTCAAAGTCAAGAGGCATTTTTTATTGGGAATTATGCAAATGCAAAATACAAAACATTCTTTATTCCATAAAATCACAATGACCCCTTTGAATCGTCCTCTTCCATGCTAGCGAATCTAGGTGCCGGTTCCTCCGAACCCCGGTTCGAGAAGAATCCGGCGAGAACCTCGTCTGGTCTTAAAACTTTTTCCGGATGATCCTTGACGCTTTTGTTACGGATGCCGAGTCGAGTTGGAGCAGATTCATCCCAAGCTTTTTTGTCATCTAAATAATCAGATATTTTATAATATGCTTTAATAGACAGTTTCTGTTTTATTACGTTTTTAAATTTGCCAATCGTTAAATCTAACACTAACATTTGTATTTAACACTTTACATTTGTCATCAACTTGTATCATTTAGTGGTGGTGGCGGCTGGTGAGTGCGACACTATAGTTACCTCTGGTCCAACATCTCGGGAGACATGTACCGCTTGGTGCCCTGGCGCGGACGGTCGGCGCCGGGCGGGTGGTGGCGGCTGGTGAGCGCGAGCCCGAGGTCGGCGATGCAACACTCGCCGTTCGCCTTCACGAGGATGTTCTTAGTCTTTATGTCGCGGTGCGCTATTGCCGGCTTACCCTGAGGAGTTGAGTGCTCGATTTAATATAGCTTACAGAAATCGTTGCAGTGGGCTAAAACCCGGCTGAGACGCAGAAGGTTGCGAGTTCGGATCGCCGCGGGATAAATGTATGATGTACAAGTATTTGTCTTGGGTCTGGGTGTTTCTATGTATAGTGTTGTGTGCATTTACAAAAAAATGTGTATAATAATATAAATTTTAACATTTGCGACACAGTTACATATAACTTCTGCGTAATGTTATCGTTCTTCCCATGTTTTTGATATATTTTTGTTTATGCTCCCAAATAAATACATTTGATTTGATTTGAAATAGTGTATCAGTCATGCCCACAACAAAAGCTCTGCTTACTTTGGGGCCAGATGATGCTGTTTGAAATGTCCGACATTATTTATTTATTTATTAAAGTTTCGCAAGCTTCGTGTCGGATAGGATATTAACACGGTACACTTAGCAAGTGATCTTTTGTATAGAAAAAAAAAATTGCAGCTATTTAAGGACTATTATCATCATCTATCTATCTTCTCGTTAATTAAATATGTCGGAAATGAACGAAGTAATATGGAAAATAACCAATCAATTAGTTAGATAATTGATTCAGGCGTGACTTTGCGGAAATCCATTGCAAAACATTAAAACAGATGGACAAATTTTTAGTACAATTCCGCCAATCTACTCCTAAAGAGTTACCTCCAAAAGAAATTCGACACGTCAGACTGAGACCAAGACTCAGTCTGACATTGGTCGAAGCAACAAGTCTGCAGAGCAGAGTGTTTTTTCGTCGGGGTGCGGAGTGAGTCGTGTTCCTGAGGATGCCTCGTGGAGGGACGAAACACGTGTCGAATTTCTTTTGGAGGTAACTCTTTAGGAAAAGATTGGCGGAATTGTACTAAATATTTGTCCATCTGTTTAATGTAATCAATTAGTTCTAAGTATTACTTGATTAATCTGTTTGTTAATAAATCTAAACTTATTTTTGTTGATTTCTGAAATGTATTAAGTAATAATATGTTGCCTGCCATGCCAGACGCGACAAATATATACGGTATGTGTGTTTTCAATATTTTGCCTCTATTTTCCTCGAGTCAAATTGTTTTTAAAGTTAATGTTAATTCCTCAATATATATATGAAATAAGATCAAAATAATCAATCGTCGTTTTCTTTCTTTAATAGTAAATTATGATGACTTCTTTTTCTTCGTCAGCTCATTAAAATAAGTTAGGAAAACAGACTGAAAATTTGCCAAAAGCTTGATTATCATTTTTCCTTTTGCATACCATTGCATTTGCATTTGCATCTCATCGTAGACTTTGATGTACACCAGCCGTGATTTGTTAAGTAGCATGTTTTCTACTATATCAGCGGCCCCCCCTTTCATAAACTCAGGTGTTAACACATCTTCATTATCATTTGAATGCATTTTCAATCGATTATTGTGTAACACAAAACTTTGTGTTCGTACAACTTACAGTATTCAAAATAGCACCAATCTTGGCGCCAATTCACTAATTTCATTGGCAAAGAACACAAAACAGTTTTTATTCAAATGCTAGACTCCTCGTCGAAAATGTCAACCAATAAAATCTCGGGGAGTTATTTGAACAAGGAGTTTGCATGTCGAGTATTCATTGCATAAAGAGTTTATATCAAGTAAGTATTTAAACGGTCCTTAGATAGCTTAACTGTTTCACGTGCATTTTATATTATTTTGTACATTTCTGTAATTATTTCTGTAAATAAAGTATTTGTTGCGCAAGGAGGTTGTATAGCATTGAGATGAAGTTTGAATATAT